>OX439407.1:8750000-10000000 GCA_949319885.1 Mecyna flavalis | reverse complement strand
CACTGGGCCTGCTTCTGGCCACAGTAGAGTAACTTGCAGTAAGGTCCCGATTTGAAGTAAAATAATTGAGTGAAAATCTATAATGTTAAAGGAACATTTATACGAGTAGAACCTGATTTCATGTTCTTTAACGTATTATTTATTGGTATCGTCACGGAACAAGAAAAACAAAAAACGTTTCATTTTAAAATGTTTGCTTTCACGTCATCAATCTCATGTATCATTCCTACATCCATCCATTCTTAAAAACGCATTAAAATAAAGTATCAGTACCACAGCAAGGCAATGGCTCTATCATTAAAATCTTGTAATGATGGCTACTGGCTTAATCACCACACTTGGTAAGTGTGGTGATTAAGCCAGTGGGGTGCTGATAAGCTAGAGAAATCCGCCAGTGCCCGTCCTAGTAATTGAACTCAGGCCCTGCGAGATCACGGCTGGCTACTAAAACCAATCAGGTGTCCTAGTAACGCTTAGCAACTACAAATAACATAGTAGTAGTAACCTCCATGTCAAACAAAAGCTTCGTACCGTACTTTCCTCACTGCCATTGCAACGACAGCACCTTGCACTTTGTATGCATTGTGCAGCTTCGTGTCGCATTCGACTGCCGATCACGGCTGCGTGCGATGCGACAAACACTCGCCAATTGGCAACTCTCGGCGCCTGATTTTGTTTTGCCGGATTGAATTTAGGAGACGGCAATGCGAGATTGCGGTATTTTTTTTACTTGCGGTCGTTTGGCTACAGTTACTCAAACAAAACGCAATGAGCTGTTCCTGTTAGTAGGCTGATGCAGGCGCGAGGGGGCTTAGAGGGTATTTTGTGAGTTCCAATTACACGGCTTGTCTACCTCATCCGAAAAAAAACCTATTGAGCTATGGTAAAAAGAACATAAATGGTGGACGATCGCCATTCTTTAATATCTTTGTGTGGTAGAGTCATTCTGTAGACAGTTCTGGTATGTTAGTCGAAATGGGCTTGCATCGCAAGTAAAGTACCACTCTCTCTCAGAAGACCGACGTATGAGTTCGTTTATTGAACTTAAAAGTTTAATAGTAAAAATTTTCTTTAACTAACTTTGCGCAGAATATCATAATCTGTTTTAATTATAATAAAACTATAACTTAAGCATTTATCACTTTAATTTATTTTCCAAATAGGTACTCTTTCTCCGTTTTCTTACTCCACCGGCCTATTATACGCCAATATCTGACAAAGAAAAAATTTATAAAATAAAATATCAAAATGAACCCTTCACATAAAATAACACAAACTGAAACGGGCGGCTTATTAAAATTTATGTTTATTCAATGCATATTTTCACATTGCAAGAACTTCATTCACAAGACGATTTATTACCGGGCAATACACAATACGATAATTTAAATAATTGATTATTTCCCGAATGCAATAAACTTTGAACTAGCTGACCTTACGAACTCACCAATCCAGTAAAGTTGCAAGTTTTCTTTGACATCGGCTTCCGTTGTAATTTGAAACAAACCCACCGCATCGCATGTAGCGTCAGTTTTGTTTTTCTTGTGATTATTTAAGGTTTGTCGGTTTGGGCGCTACGTTTTTTCAAGTGGCTTGCAGCTATACTATAAATATTATACTTAGAGTGTTTATACATCTAGGCGGATCTATAATTATGAAGTTCAGCGGACCTGTATTGTCTTATTTTATACTAAGGTAAAGGCGCCTATGGCCGCGGTACGCAAAATCGGCGCCTATTACCGAGGTATTCGATATTTTCGCATTTTATATTAATAGCAGCAACTTTAGCAAAATACCGTTTGAGACAAGTTGTAACTTGTAGTATTTTACATCGAACCAACGGGTGCCAGTGAGCATGCCTACAAGCAAACGGATAAAAAAAATCAGTTTGTGCGACGGAAGCGCAGGAGCAGGCGGTTTCCATACAAAAACGGAGCAATTCATGCTAGTGCACTCATATTTTTGTTACGTAATTTTAAATGTTATACACTGTCTAACTGACTTCGAGTTTTGTTTACTTGTTTATGTGTTTAATAAGCATATTGTCTTATACTTTTCATGGTGAAATCTTAACTAAATACATAGTAATATGAATTTTAAAAACCCGCGGTAATAGGTGCCTAAAATTGAGGGTGGCATCTATCACCGAGGGTACCATCGGTGATAGAAAATATTAAGGGTCTAGATATTTGCTAATTAAGTATATTTAAAATCATTATCTTAGTGAACTTTGAAATATTTTTCATTCCTCATATTCTCTAGAAACTAAAAATCTAATTCCGATGTATACAAAGTCCAGTAGAAACCTTTATATTTTTATAAAAACTATCGTATTGAAAGACTACTTTTGTAGCGAGTGTCCAAAATGACGTGAAAAAATTGCAATATTAATTCGTCAAAAAATGGATGATACGGGATATCTAGTGATTTCAAATACTGTTATCCTTAAAGATTGAAATCTCTTTTTGCGAACTGGCACCAAGTATTTATGAATTTTTTAGTTTTATATGGGTCGGAATTACATTTTAGAACATTCTATTCTTCTCCTATTACCGCGGCATACATCGGTAATAGATTCTATGGGGATCTAATTCCGAGGGTCAAGGGCTTGGAATAAGAGTTTCCATAATTAATCTATTACCGAGTGATAACCAAGTAAAATTAATTATTTAGAGTTCCGTTACTGTATAGATAAACTTACTTTTTACTAGGTAACTAAAGAACTAATTATATATACAATTTTTTTTTGGTTTGCCCGATTGTGCATTTTGTAGTGACCCTGACCTATGTGTTAGGGGTCGTGGGTTCGAATCCCACCAAAGCGAACACTTATATGATGAACATTATATTTGTGTTTGTTCTGTGTCTGGATGTTTATTTGTACTACAGGATACAGGGTGACTTCTATTCTAAACCATCGGGATATAAATAAATAAATATCTCTGGACATTATTTACACAGCGCCATTTTAATAATAATAATAATAATCATTTATTTCAGGCAATATTTACATACAGAGATGTTAATTATATATAAACAGAGGCCCATATCATAAATACCTTATAGTCTAACATACATATTAATAATATTATATAAAATTAAATTTAAAAACTAAAACTAATGCACACGTAGCGTCGGGTGTGCGGTCTCAGCAGGCAGCCGACCTCGGAATCTCCGAAACACGACGCCCTGCGGCCAGAAGCCATTTAGCCCCAAACTAAGCATTAGCTTGTGCTATGGATGCCAGACAACGGATAAACATTACTTATATACTTTTTTTTGTAAATACATACATATTAAACATAGAAACATCCAGACCGATACAAACAGACATGTTCATGCGCACAAATGTTTGTACTGTGCGGGGATCGAACCCGCGACCTCTGGTGTAATAGCCGACTTCTCGACCATTACACCAAATGGCTCGTCTATTATATTTAATAAGTTACATATGTATTGTATTTTAGTATTATATTATATTAAGTTTAATTTTTTCTCCTACCCTCGGTAATAGGCGCCACCATACCGCGGTAATAGATTCAATACCTCGGTAATAGAGGACGCAGCAGCCCTGACTAAAAACAATTAAAATAAATATAATGCTTCAAACTGAATTCATGAAAAGTGCGAAAGTATGGAGTTAAAAGTCTATAGAACGCTACAAAAAATCCTTATTAGACAAGGACAGTTCTTATTCTACAATATTGTACTCTAAAGTCAAATTTCCTCGAAATACCGCGGTAATAGACGCCTTTACCTTAGATCAGTTGGCACTTGGCAGACAGACACGCAGCTCACCTGACGGTAAGTGGTCATTGCGGCCTATTCCATCGAGGAACTCTCAGCCAGGAAGATTCTCTAACACATCGTAAAAGGAACCTTTTACAAACTAAGGGATTTTACTGGAAATATTAATACCTACATATTTATTTTGTACTAACATTTGCAGCAAAATATTAATTAAAACAAAAAAGAAACTCCAAGTTCTTTATTCCTACTTAAAATAACTACGTTTTGAACTCTGGAATTTTCCCAATACATGCAAAGTTGCATTTTACATCAATTGCCTGATAAATTGTGTATTTATTTTAATTAATTAAGCTGTTTTTTTACCCGAGTCTTAAGCGCAAACCAACCAAGACTATGATTTTCTGAATCGGAACCCAACTTAAAATAACCCGATTTTTACGCATTGAAACAAAATGTTACACCTCTCTTATCAGTGTTGGCATCAAATCTAGAGCTTCAAAATATTTAGAACTTCTTTTATCGAATTTAGCGGCCGAACTCGAAACAATCTGTCGTACTGGTATTCTGACATGGCATCAACAAACAATGTTGTCAGTTAACAAGCCGAGCGAGTTACCGTTGAAATATTAGTTTATAGATTGGCCTACTTTCCGTCTTTTACCGGCGACATTGCAGATTGGTTTTCATTTTATTTTTTCATCTGACATTTTAGATTTCCATTTCCTATTGTAATTAAATAAACTGGGTTTATTGATGCCGTACTGGTTCCTCAGAGTGCTTTTACACTTTAGAGCCTTTTTTCTTCAACTTTTATCGGCACTTGCGTATTAATTAACGCTTCAGACGGTCTGTGAACTTTATATGTAAGTTGTAAAGTTTATTTTGTTCTTTTTATTGAATACTTGAGTTGCCCCTTTTAATTGCGTTAGGGAGTTTGGAGTTCCTTGTTTGAATTGGTAGACATTGTAGGTGCTCATTAAATCAGTCGTGATCGGTGGGAACAGGCTGTTTTAAAATGCAGTTGGTGCAAAAACTATGGTGAATGTAG
Organism: Mecyna flavalis; assembly: GCA_949319885.1. Lineage (NCBI taxonomy): Eukaryota > Metazoa > Arthropoda > Insecta > Lepidoptera > Crambidae > Mecyna > Mecyna flavalis. The sequence continues at coordinate 9,995,202 of OX439407.1, read as the reverse complement.
ATTTTTTTTTGTCAGTTGGATGCCTGTTATTAGGCTCGATTCATACAATCTGTTCACCATAAGTTGTCCTTTAGCCGCTATATTGGCAGCATTGCCTACGCTTTGTAAATCTGTCAAAAAACAGATTGAAAGTATTGAAAAACAGTAGTACCAATATAGCGGCTAGAGGACTTCTTATCGTGAACGATCTGTACATTACTTGTTAATTACTATGTCACGGTTAATAGTGTGCTAAACAAAGTGATTTGTCAGAGTTTAATACATATAATCTATGTGCTGCCTGTTTTTTTATTTTACAAAAAAAAAACCGCCCCTAAATATGTCATTTAAATATTTCATGTCAATAAATTAGTGTTAGGCAACATCGCATATTATATCAAATAAATAAACATAATCGGAACCGACAGTAAGCTCTTGTGATTCGGGTATCAGAACCAACGAATGGTAGTGGTGGGTAGTGGGATGAATACCTTTAGTTCCGAGCCCCACACATATTATGGTCGCAAGCTCCGCCAAAAATGAAGACATACATAATCTTTTAATAATAGTTATATTACTTCTCTTCTCTAACGTACACCATTTCAAGTCAGGGAAATATTCACATGGTTTGATTTAATTAAAGTGTTAACACCATATGTGTATGAATGTGTGATGCAACATACCGTTGGCAAAGCGGCCAGCATTGTGAGATACCGCCTTCAAACAATGACGTTTCGAAAGAAAAATGTAACGCTAACTGACGCATTTATTCATTACATGTTGCATCAACAGAACCTACGAAATGGCACATGTTTTTAAAACCATTTTACTATAGACTTGAACCAAAAATACAAAGTTTGCCCTTTTTATGTCAGAGGCGGCTTACGAGCCAGCGGGTCGCCTGATGGTAAGCAATCAGCGCCGCCCATGAACTTCTGCAACACCAGAGGGATCGCTGATGCGTTGCCGGCCTTTTAAGGGGGTTTGGGCCTCCGGCACTCTCACACACCAGACGAAACACAAAAGTAGTCACTATTAGTTCACGCTGGTGTTATGTGAGAGGGTGGTACTTCCCCGGATGAGTCGGCCCATTCGTACTGTAAAACAGCATGGTCCTACTACCACTAAAAATTTACTGCATCAGGGTAAATAATTTAACAAACCTCTGAATAAAGTTATTTCTTATCACACATTTCAATCGAAAAAATCACGTCCACATTTCCACTTAAACCAAATAGCAATCGAATAACAGACAATCCTTACAACAAAATACTTCGAGATACAAACAGATTCGAATGCATCAATGCGATCATTTCACGAATCGATCAACCACTCAATCCGTATTTTCGGTAATCGCCGTCGAAATTGCTTTCAATAAAATAAAGGTTGCGCCACGGTCATGTGGTGTGGACACAAAACAATGCAATTATTGAAACGGCATTGCGCCAATACAAACTATTTGGTAGGCGTAGATTTAATAACTGATATGTAAGCTTAGTGCAGTGATTTCATTTGGCATGGTACCCGCTGTTGTTACAATGATTAGGCTTTTGATTGTCATCTATCTATTGCCGATATTATCGTTGGCCTAGTAGGTAAGTGATGTGGGCTGGTTAATTTTCACAAGGCAGACTTTTAGGTGCGAATGGGAATGGGGGATTTTAGTGGTGAGTCCCACAGACAGCGTTTTATCTTGCTTATCATGGCCATGGGCAGGCCACGTGGCTCGTAAAACAGACTCGTGGTGCAAAGACCTGTTAGAAGGGAGACCGTGGGATTTTAAGAGACCAGTTGCGCTGGAAAGATGACATCCGGAAGATAGCGGGCCAGAATTGGATACTAACAGCCCAAAATAGAACGAGATGGAGAGGACTGAAGGACCACCAAATTGGTCGAGGAAGGCTTGAGATGATGATGATGATGATCATCGGCACGCATTCTCTTTAGCTAAATAAAATGGCGTAAGTGCAGTGTACCATTAACCATTGTGTAGGAAATAAAGGCAACAAAATTAGTTTTTATCATATCAAGATATTTTGTCTTTGATCGGATTTAAACATATGTACAGTACAACCCCTATGTACGTTAAATTACTTACTAAAATACAACATATGTATTATACTTATTAAAAATACAATTATCTTTACTCGTACCATATTTTTAAAATAAATGATAGAAAAGTCGGCCAAAGGTTTTGCATTTCGACGAGAAAACGTTCTTGTAACAACTCAATAACATCAGAGAGAGAGAGGTAGGCTTTTGTCAGTGATAGCAACTTTAGCCAGCAGTTCCATCGAGTTCGTACGTTAACGACGAAACCAGACCGGGAGCCAAACTTATAATAATGTTTGCAGAGGAAACTGCTTTACGTTTACCTTCAGGATGTTCTGAAAGTCATAGCCTAAAGGAAATAGGATGCTCGTAGTTTAAAGCTGGATTTGAGAGCGATGCTGATATTCTAGTTTGAGCAGTTACAACTTCCCGCTGCTATTCTGATTTTGGTAACTGAGATCTGACGGAAACTTCTTACTTATCTACTTTAGTTGGGAAAGTGAACGATAATGTTCAATTTGCGATGAATAACGCGTTAGTCAGTTAAGTTATTTGACTGGTATTGCGGATTTGATAATGACCTTGCAATATGCAACAAGGGTCGATTATGTTGCGTGTCTTTCGTGTCTACATGTACTTCCGTTTTTGATAAATCTATAATACATCTGTGGGACTTTTAGTAATACTTTTTATCCATAACACAAGCTCTACGAACCTGAGACTCAAATCAATGTACTAGCTTAATGACAAACTATAATACGGAAATTACTTCAAATATTTTAATGCGCAAACATTTCCGTTTGATTGACGTCCATTCACATGTTAAATTGGACCATTATTTGCATTCCAATGTACGGTTTCTCATTAATCTGTATTGTCGATTCGGTGCTAGAACAACCCAATGATTACATGTGCTGATAAACTGAATGGATATTGACGTTATTGCAGTATTGCCGGCTGACCTAATAATATGGCTGGTAAATGGAAAGCAAGGCGTGGTAGGGCCGAACCGGTTTCGTAGCGAAATATCCTTGTGTTAGCAGTAAGGTGATCTAGTGTATGGCGGTTTCTGTGAGCGGGAGAATGCGGACGCTGCCCACACCCCGCAGTGCCACCAGGAAGTATTCAAATGCAACTTTTTATTGTTCAATCTACCAAGCATATCTGCTGACTCATGCCTGTGTAATTTGCGATATTTCAATACATCTAAACTCGTATTCACCTACTCAACGGAGGTAGAAAGTGAGAATACACAAAAGAATTTCATATTTGCTAAGGGTTCAATGAAAGTCAAGTTTATTGTACTAATCCTAAAATTTATTTACAAGATCAGTTTGAACCAACTGACGCGCTTCGATCCGCATACCCTCGTCTATACATGTAACAAAAACGTCCAACATAATGTATACCTGTCCATTAAATCACAATATCACAGCAAACAACAATTAAGAAATGCTTTTGAAGCGGCCGAGTACGCACACCGCTCCCCGATGACTCGGCGAATTGCTAATTGATGCGTGCTTTTAGGTATTTTGGGCTTTACAAGCCGCCGGGCCCTCTCATTGAGTTAGACTTAGACTTTGTGGAAAGAGTAGGTGTAGCCGTCAGGTGCCCGGTTTAGGCTGAATTTGCCGGGGGGGAAGAAGCGGCTGGGGGGCGGTGTTGTCTGCTCGTAGTACCGAGGGGCGGGCTGCTCGGGCGCGGAGTACTGTTGGCTCTGGATTCCACTGTATTGCGCTTGGCTTACTCCAGGGTAGATGTTGTTAGCCTGAGTATACTGCTGCTGAGGTTGGTACTGAGGCTGAGGTTGGTACTGGGGCTGAGGCTGGTACTGAGGCTGCGGCTGTTGGTACTGCTGCTGAGGAGCAACGTAGTTCTCCTGTTCGTACAACTCGGGGTGGTACTGTCCGTCATCCTCGTTGGGCTTGCCGCCGTAGTTGCGGGCCTGGACGGGTGCGGTGTACTGCTGCGGTGCACTGTACTGGGTCTGCTTGTAATCCGGAGAGTTGTAACGTGGGTCGGGCGTGTATCCAGGAGTGGGCGCGGCGGCCTGAGGTGCGGTCGGAATGTGGTCCCCGACAGCTTGGAAGCCGTTCTTGCCAGCGATGTAGTTCACGGTTTTCCTCTGGCCACTGGGGTCGATGTAGGAGTAACTGCCTCTCCTGTTGCCGTCGGCGTCGGTCTCCTCCTTAAAGTCGATACCGTCCTCCTGTTGGTAGGCGGCTCCAAACGCGCCATTGCCGCTGAGGTACCGTGCCTCCTGCACGATAGCCGCGGTCTTCGGGTCTCCCGCGTATTTTGGGACGCGCCTCCCTCCTTCCTGGCACGTCACGGTCGCGATCACAAAGACGAATATAGCGAGCCTGAACATCTTGTCGGTTCAAAATGTGCACTGCCCGCGTGAAAGTTACAAAGTGTGTCGTTGCGGGCGGGTGAACTCATTTTATACGGATAGTAAAGGCCTTGGCTCGCTCGTATTGGAAGGGCCTGCGGGCCGACCGCGAAAATCACATGCGTTCATAGTTATGGACCTGGGATGCGTGGACCCGTCAGGGAAGTGACATTAAGGACGGATACAGGTGTCGTCCTTTTTTCATAAATGTCACTGGTTTAGTAAGTACGCACAGATACCGGCAATGATTATGCTAACCGCAATTTAGAAGAGTTAAATGCATGCTAGTGAATTTGGGTAGTAATTAGTCCTACTTCTTTGACTGTAACGATTAATTTTTTATTTTATCGGTAGTGAATTGCATAAAAACATTGCTAAAAGTATTACCGCAAGATTATGATTTAGAATTCCTTTGTTGCCTTGTCATGCATAAAGTCGGTAATCGGGTTGATCTGAGCGTTGCAAGATTCCCACGTGTGGCTGTCGTTTTGCGCAAAGCTTTGTCGGCGCTATCTCAGCATTTCTTTATGGAGCTTTGTTTAGCTTGCATGCCAAAAAACATCTATAATGTAATAAGTGAATTTTGCATTGTACAAGCATTTCAGAAACTATTGTGAACAAGCAGTAAAACAAGATCTGTTCGTTATCATAATTATTTACTTACAGCTTTGTTTTAAATGAAAAGATCCGTGTTTTTGAAATTATATTTAGGTATGTGTTTGATATTTTTCACCCTAGTTCATAATGTTCGATTTATGTACAATATAAGTAATCTATGTATATTACTTTATATTCTACAATTTTCAAGTCAAAAAACCTTTTAAAGGTATTGTAAATAAGAAATAGATGTTTCAAAATTGTTATTACCGAATCGCATCTTAACATTATTAGAGTGTCTGAACCTAAAATCACGACTTGTAACGGATAAGCAAGTGTATGTGTTATATTTTCATTATGATTCCTAGATTACCTACGAGTTTATTGCCGTTTGAGGCCAGAATAGGTTGCATAAATGCATCTCAAATGTTTTAAAGCCTCTTTATTCATTTTCATTAGTTTCATTGCATGATTTTTCTACAGATAGCACAAAGCTTTTATAATAGTTTGTCATTTATGGTCAAAATTATATTCAGCAGGAGGATAGCCGAAACTTTAGTCGGGTCGTCTTTATCACTATTTGTTTTGTATATGACATCTCACACGTGCTACCTTTCTACCGCAGGAACCTTCTCAGTTTAACGATATCTCTGCAGTATAAGTAAATTATTTGCAATACACAAATTTAATGAGTGTGCTAGCCCGAATGCACCTCCTATTCTTTTACTTCTTAACTCGATGGGACAGAATTCTGATACGGCCGAAGAATGCTCAGGCGCAGGACACTTTCCGAAGTTTCAGATCTCTTTAAAATACAATCCACCGTGTCATGTCATACCAGAATCCATTTAAAAAATAGTATAGATACATTTTTGTATCTCACTAAAACAAAAACCGTTGCACGTAACCATTTGCACATAGTTGCAATAGTTTTACTAGCTGTATTAAATAATATGTTAATTGTTTATACGAGTTACAGTTCTTTTGTTTTGCAATTTTGTTTATTTTTATTGAAATTCCTAGACGGCTCGGTGAGCACGTGGCCACTGGCCTTCTAGTCATGCTTATTACTTATGTAACTGGTCCAATGTGAGCCTCTGTCATCAGCACAGTAATGTTTCTTACTTAAAATTATTTATTTTAAATCAATGTACTTAGAACCATGATCGGGTTTTGTTCCAGGCTGTGTGAAAAGTTTGTCTAATTTTTCGGATTTTTAAAGATGGTGCAGAAAAGAAGACTCTTAAAGTCCCCGCACACAGACCACACGCCACAGCCACAAAAACGCCGCCACCAGCATAACTTCTATAGTTTTCAAACAAAAAGCTTGTAGCGTGTGGCGGCCACCGGCATCAACCGTGTGCGGCGAGTCCATACAAAATGTATGAAACCTGCAGGAAAATGCCGGTGGTGGAGCTTTTGTGGCTGTGGCGTGTGGCCCGTGTGCGGCGACACTTAGAGCTCTGCCTCATTAGGACAACACATGGCAACGTCTCGGGCTACCGTATTCAGCACATAATATTGAAATGTATGAGACCTAACGGTTTGGCAACGTTGCGAATTTTGACATTTCCTTACTATCTGACAGGATAGCCAGCGACGTCGCCGTGGCGTCCTTATGAGGCAGAGGTCTTATTGTAGAAGTCTAAGGCTCGGTCAAACTGCTACTATGAGCCACTAGGGAGTGCGACTATCCGCACTCATCAGCCTATTACTCCTACTACTTCAGCAGCAATGGAGCTTACTAGATCAGTGGGAGCGATTACTATTATATTGAGCGATACTTATTGATGAAGTGTTCCTTAGTAAAAGATGGCAGTGGCAGCTTACTATAAGGGCTTACACTGCCTCTCTTCCAACAAATTACATTGGAAAAATAAGAAATAGGTAATGATCGTTCACGCAACTAAAACTTTTTTTTTTGTAATTATTATCGTTTGCTTTGGAATATCTAAACCGAATATAATATTTCAGCTTCGCATAATATTTAACCCTACAACTACAACATCCAAATTTAGTTAAATGAACCACAACACGGGTCATGGGTGACCCCATTAAAAACATGATTAGATACGTACAAAATATCAAACTTAAATAACTTTTAACAATTCTTACAAGTTTCTTTGGATATGAATGGACTATATAAGGAATAAAAATTAAGTAAAAATCTTAAAATCTAGACACATTGATGACAAATAGGTAACCTGTGTTGTGCACATATATTTTTGGAGCACTTAACACATTTCTCTCTGCCCTTCCTATCTTTGGCTCTAGTGCATAAATAGCAGCGGGAACTTGAAGTTGATCAAGCTTGGGCTACTTGAGCACTGTTTTCTTCATCTACTCCCAAAACATGAAGCATCTCCATGCTTCATGTTTTGGGAGTAGAACTGAAAAATCTGAAAAATCTCCGAACCTAATGAGCGTGCGCACGCCGCCATGCGTCACGGGCCACTGATTACCAATTACGGAAGGTACCTAGACGCACAGGATTGTAGGTGCAAAACTCGCTAAATTAAAATAAAAATACTTATGTGTGGGGTCACCCATGACCCCATGTTGTGGTTCTAGGGTTAAAAAGGTTTACATAGTATGTCTAAACTAGAAATAGCCGTTCTATTTTTTATTTCAACACTAAATCCCTTTCACGCGCTAACTGAATTAGTTATATCGTTTATCTGCTTTATTTATACAGAAGCGAGTTTTTGTGTCGCGATATTTTTTCATTTCTGTCTACCCCTAAAATTAGAGGGGTGGACGAATGGATGACAAAGCGAATGCCGCGGACGCCGGTTCCGACCAAGTAACCATAAAATTGTCTGTGTCTGTTTACTAAATTCACGGGTAGCCTTCGTTATACCTGAGCGAACGTGCAGAGGATGTTTTTGTTTCACATTATTATTGGAGCGGGGCGACGCGACGGAAAGTTTGAAAATGTGTCGACAAAATATGCATCGTTAATTATGATAAGAGACTTCAAGAAACGGAGATCAATTCGACCGACAGTATATTTTTTATGTGTTTTACTTGTATTTACTACATAATATTTACTGGGTGAACCGATTTCGATGAATTTATTTAGAGTTGGTCTGTCGATGTGGTCTATTTAAATTTGGAGAAGCTCGGCCCAGTAGTTTTACTCATAGAACAATAATCTTCCGTAAAATCTAGTTGACCAAGTAGGTACAGCAGACGCCATAATCACATCCGCGTTTTTATGTCGGATTTCTTAATTTACCTTGAATAATGAATTATCACTATCTTAATAGTACGAGAATTAATATTTTTGTCTCTTAGATAAATTGTACTTCCACCTCACTTTAGATATTTTAAATTATATTTGCTATTGCGCTTCGTTTGGTAATCGCCAGAAGCATCCCTCTTACGCTTTTTTTTTCTTTTTTTAACGGAGGAGAACATCTGTGCATCTATGCGAAATAGCCGCAAGCGAGCGCGGCGCCTACGAACGGGTAGAGACTAAAGACGTTAATAGACATAAACTTTCCAGGTTTCCCTTTTCTAAATAAATCAGACGAGCTGGTTCTAGCCTTTTGGCTTTTATTCAGCCCATCCCCGGCCCTTTCTCTAACACTATCTTCTCCATACCCTCTCTTTTTTTATATCCTTTTTCAAAGGCATTTAGAGTATCTGAGATCCATTAGGTTTGTCCATGGGCACTTGGGCAGTAGTGACCCTAAACATAAGATGAATGCAGAGCTCAGTTATGTACTCTATGTTACCTAGGACATTACACCTAGACAGACTCAAACAAAGACAGTGTAAGATTTGCCTTGCAAACGAAGTTCCTATCACGTTCGTACCATGCCTTTCGCACGTGTAGGCTCACTACATTCCGTAGGAGGCGAACCTAAATTAAATGTATCAAACAAGTCGGGTACATTAATGAATGCATACTTCCATTGGACTTGCTAGTTATTGTAAAGGTCACTGGCTGCCCGCAATCAAGGTCTGTTGATTCGACATGCGACCGACAATTCTTTGCAGTGTTGCCATGGAAAGGTGCCCGAAGACAATTCGTTCCTATATTTTTATTTTCGAATGCGTTGAAATAAAGTGTCGCATACCTTACAAAGACAGCCCATCAGATATGCGAAACCTATTTGCATTAGTAAAATGTGTTGCTCTTTTTTCTTTCTCTTACTAGTTAAATAAATAATTGTGTCAGTTAACGTAAAGAAGACCAACCAGAATAAATAACATGTATTCCTTTTGGCTGATATAACAACAAACAGTTACATTAAATACCTAAGTTTGAAAGTTTCTGAGAGTGTATGAATGAATGTTTCTTTTACCAGTAATGTATTTTTTTTAAATTAAAAAAAAAAACGCCATTTCAAAAATTTGTCAACAATCATTGCATGACAACACTGACATTTCTTGCAGTTTCCTTAACTTAAAAATAAGTATGGCATACTTGAACGCCATGATTGTAGTTAATTTTATAGCAGAAAGTAATATGCAGCATTTTTTATAGCACACAATTTACGAGTTCACGGTAAATCGCGGCGAAAGCGGATTTGGTGGTGCACCGGATATGTCTACATCGGATGCATCACTTAAAAAACTTATCAAGATATTCACACGTGTGTAAAATTTATTGAGCAATATTTCAATTGTAGAAAATTAAAACTAGGCTTATTACGAGTAATGCGCAAAGATAACTATTTTTACTTACATTAATAATGTTTTCAATGATGTGAGATAGTACGGGTTCTAGGGATAAATTGTATTATAAGTAAGCTAGTGTTTTTTTTTGTTTAGGAAGCTTGATCATCCCTCAGGATCACGGTAAAGATCTTTCAGCTGTTTGTAGTTCTAGGGGCAGATCTAGAATATAATATGACGTGTAAATGGCACCGTTAAATTGTAAACACCGTTAGATTGTAATTTATCGTTGTGAACCTCAACGTACCGCTTACAATTTAACGCATTATATTTAGACAGTTGGTAATGTGCGGAGATCGAACCTACGACCTCTTGGTTTTATAGCCAAATTCTCAACCATTAGTCATAACGCCTCGGCCTTGAATTTTGCGGCAACGGGGGCGGTGAGATGTTTTGTATAGAATCCCATATGCCTTATCCAATGCGGTTCACAGCTTAACAGCATCGTACCGCTCTTGAAGGCCCGCGTCAAGCGTCACCGCTTCACCCGCAGTCCCGCTGCCGCCTATGGCTGCCGCGCAATTCGGGGCCGATGCCTTATATCGGATTAAAATGACGGATAATCGCTGTGGTGGCAGAAAGATTTTGCCTGTAATCTAATATCCTAACAAATTTACATAGCCTTGAAAAAGTTTACAATACCTAAGTAATGAGCGCCAGAGACCTTACAGCTATTTACATATTATAATTGGTTTCGCTTTGGGTAATCTTCGCTCATTGTGCTAAATATTGGAAACTTTTATAATGAATTAAATATTCATTGGTCGTACTTGCTGGATTCTGGGATGCATGACAATCACGTAGATCTAGTTATTTTATACCAAGGGAATTTTGGCTTATATTTGTGATATAATATTGAATTTAAATTCCCTTAGACGTTTTTCATACGGCAACATTTGGCCCCAAACTAAGCTTGTTCCTATTGTAGATACCAACCTAGGTAGCTGACTACTTATATATAATATATTTTTAAATAAATACATAATACAAAGAAATATTCAGACAGATACTAACAGACATGTTTATTGTACTATGCGGGGATCGACTCCATGGCCTTTGGTGTTATAGCCGACGTCTCTACCTTTGATGTAAAAGTAATTGAATGGCCTTTTAATTAACTGGAAACTATTTCCCCTTTTTTAGCTAAAATATATAGCAATTTCCAAATAAACTAATTAAAAATATTGCCTAAACGCTTTGAAGTAATACTAAATACATTTGTAACATTGTTCGACATTCAGTAATTCAAGACATTTTAACATATTGCTCGATCTTCAGACAATCGAAATCCTAAACTACAAGACAAAGTTCGTTTGGGATAATTGGTACATAAGTAATTGTTAAGGTGTGCTCAACATTTTGTACCCTTTTAGCCAGTAAAAGCGTTCCCCCATAAAACGGGAGCGGTTTACTCCAACGCTTTAACAAGATATTGTATTCTAAAGAATTGGGGAAATATTTTGTTGTCAAAATTATCGCAGGTAAGTACCTAAATTTTGTATTTATCTTGGTCTTACGTGGATTTTTTGTTTACACATTTAATTTATGAAAGCAGACTTGACTTATTGTTACTACACTTACTTTAGCCTTAAATAAAGTACACTGAAATTCCATAAAAAGTATATAAATATGTATGAGCATAAAAAAGTTCTTCTTACAAGTAACAGAAATCAGTCGTCAGAATACAATTATTTATCATACAAAAATTTGAAACAAATCAAGCTGATAGTTTCTTCGTTTTCGAAAAAGAAATGTATTTTGTTAATGACAAAGTGAGAAAAAATATTATGATGTTAGTCAAAAATGTACTCATACAACACAAACACATAATATTGTTTTCCTGAAAGTATGTTGGATGCCCTTTTTTCTTCTTCATTTATATCCTAAGAAAAATTTGCTCAGATGAGACCCAACTCTCCCTCAATTCATCCTTCGCTAGTAGATTAATCATTCCTCGCACTGGCCATAAGAAATGCATAAACTCTGCAAGTATTTCCTTGAGAGGAAAAAAGTTAATGTAAGTAACACACAATAGGTGAGCCCAAAGTACCTACCTAAAAGAAAGGTCTAGCGTTTCTCGACTGTGCCATTTATTTTCTTGTCGGAAATAAACTAGGTAACGTGTGTGGACTCCAACGTGCAGTGCGAGTGGTCGGAAATGTTTATTTACTTCGACCACTATGTAGTTTAATGGGCATGTTCTTTATAAAAGCAGAGAGGTCATGCTTCCACTTTGATGTCATTCTGCGAGATTTTAAAGGAACTTGTTGAAATAACAAACTGAACGTGAATAATTTTTCATGGTTTTTATCGCGCATTTTAGTTTTGTGATCATCAACTTTTTAGCCGTAAGATGTCGACTACTAAACTAAGCCTTTTTTAAAGTGGTATATATTAAGTATGTCTAATGTGCATAAAATACATAAATAAAGAAGATGTGGCCATTCCACGTGAACGGCACCAGTCGTGGAAGGCCTTTACGACTTAAGACTTCAAGACATTTAGGTAACCTTATTTAATAAAAGTGTTAATTGTTAAATAGAGGACTTTTAAACTATTATTTCATTTAGGTAATGTATTATAAGATAAGATAAAATATTTACAAGGTCAAGAATTGTCATGACTCGTGAGAACAAAAATCATGAAACAGAAAACCTTGCCATTTATAATTGTGTGAAACTAATCTGAACAGAAGCTTTGATCAGCAATTTGACCAATTTTTTTTTTTTACTAGGTCAGTTGGCAGACAGACATATTTTTTAAAGGGTTGTATTTAACTGCACATCAAAAAATACTGATTGTTCATCAAAAAAATACTGAATTGCTAACCTAACCTAACCTTTGGTATGCAATCAGTTATTTTGATTTACATTTTAGTATTTTTTTGATGTACCTAGTACCTACACTTAAAAATATCCCTTTTTTAAATATAAAAAGTTAATATTTTATATTTAAAAGTTAATAAACCTAAGTGTTGGCAAAAAATATTGTGCAATAATCAATATTTATTAGTTTCATTCATGGTTTTGTTACTGTGTGCTTCAAGCCGTCTACTGTTCAAGTCAAAGCGTTGTCATCCGCAACCAACGGCCTTTAAATCACAAAGTAAAAAATATTGCTTAAATGTTGGCCACCCATCTAGTCATTTTATGTACGGACGGCAGTAGATCAACCTACCCTAATCTGTAAAAAAATCTCAATTGAAAGAGAACTCTTTGTTATGTGAATAAAGCTGATAATTGGTTGCAGAAAATTGACAAATAATGGTAGTCTGATGTGCTGTTGACTGTATATTCAGAAAGTTGCTTTTGTAATCGCTGCTGGGCACTGTGCCACCAACTTTCTCAATAGAACAGAGCCATAAAAAGGACATGCCCACTGTGTCTTCCTCGTGTACAGTAAATTCAACTACGAAACCTCCCTCTTCCAAAAGAAACACGAGAGCTACACCACCAATCTCCTCAGATTGTTCAATTAACGCCAGAAAAACTTCTCATCAATCTTTAAATCTCTAAGATTTCCGGACCGCCCAAGAATAAAAAAGACACTTGGACTTACCTATTTATAAATTAGTTAAGATTCATGGTGGCCATCCAGAAAATACCCAATTAATTAGAGTGAAATACATCATTCATAATGCATAAAGGAAAACGAAAAGAAACGAGCAGGGAAAGTCAAATATGTATTCATCTGTTTTTTACTTCGTAATTTCGAAAGATAATAAAGAGATCCCAAAAGAGAAATTAATTATGCGACCGTACTAACCACTATATTGAATGGATAGGCAATTAGGTGGAATTAATCTTCAGGCGCAATTGAGAAAAAAGTAATTAGGAGAAATGACGATGACGTCTTGCGGACAGCGTGAGGAATACCCACGGAAGCTCATTACGTGTCGCGATAGAGATTGTTGCTATTAATATTACTTTAAATTACTTTTTTTTTATTGCTATGTGTAACAAGACGAACAGATCGTACACCTGATGGTAAGCGCCACGTCTGCCCTTAGACAGTTCAGTGCCAAACAGTAACCAAGCAGTTACTGCCTGGCACCGCCCTGCGCCTGCTACACCGAGACGACAGTTATTAGGTCTCATATATCTAGTAATTTCACTACCATCTTTACTGCCATCATAGCGAAATACCACTAAACATATAGGTAAGGCTATTTATTCAGCATTTGATCTCTCTTTAGCCCTATCCTAATTGGCTATGCGAATAAGAAATTGGTAGTGTTGTACAATATCATTTACGTATTGTGCTAAGACAATTATTCAGCCAAGAATTTTTGGGTGGTGAAAGTCACCTTCCTGCCTTGGTTACCTCATAGTTCAACCAATCATGTATATTCATCTTTATATATAAAACTCAAAGGTGACTGACTGACATAGATATCTATCAACGTATAGCCCAAACCACTGGACGGATCGGGCTGAAATTTGGCATGCAGGTAGATGTTATGACGTAGGCATCCGCTAAGAAAGGATTTTGATCAATTCCCACGGGAACGGGAACCACGCGGGTGAAATCGCGGGCGGCCGCTAGTAAAAAACAAGAGAAATATTTTATACTTTTAATAAGTTTATTTTCATTATCTTGCCTACCTACTAATAAGAATTTTGGACATTTTGTCAATGAATTATGTTATCTTTTTGTTTATTTAACAATAATGTTTGTGACTTTTAGTGGTGAAAATTGTTTTACTTATTAATTAATAATACTATAAATCGAGTAGCGTTTTTCAATTACGTATGTAAAAGGTATACGAGTAAGTATGTATACAGGTGTAGAGTGGGGGCTTTCATTGTATATCTAAGCCCCACATAAGAGTAAGAAAAGCGTTCCCCTCAAGAAGGCAACATGAAAGAAAATCTCTTCGCAACACGTAACTCGTCCTGGCGTCCGGCGTTAAAAGAAATCATAATTAATCGTTCCGCGGCGGGCGCTTCTTAATAGAGAGCTCTCCGCTCTCCATGTTTCCTCAGTGACGTAATAAATTAATCTCCATTCGCTCCCGGTTTCCGGAAGGCAACAAACAAAACAATGGACGAAGTAACTTTCGAGCCGACCTTCCTAGTTCGCGTGAAGAGCGCCGAAATACACCGGCTGGTTTTGTCTTGCAATTGTTTCGGACGGGGATGGCACTATTTTATTTTGTTGTATCTATGCTCCATAGACTTAGAGAGTATGTGATACCATAAAAATATCTCTTAAAAATTAGTGTTAAATTAACGAGATGATAAGACTTCCACCAATAAAATATAGGTTTTTTGACGTTTTAACGAGGAAGGTCAATCACCAAAAGCACTGAGCTCCATTAAAATACGGCGTATTACGCAGATTACGCTGGAGTGGCTATAGACATTGAAATGACAGCTATTTTTTCTGTCGATTTGAAGCGCCCCCAATAGTGTACTGGGAACTAAAATGACTTCAAATGGACAGCCATTGACATTGACAATGACAGCATTATCGAAGTTTTTTTGCGAAAGTCAGCACTATTATTAGTTCCAAGAACACTAACTACTGCTCTCAGCGCCAATATGGCGATTTTCAAATCGGATCAAATATTTGGTACCAATCGCCTATCCAGTTGTCTATGGAGATCAGTGGCCAAAAGGCTGGCACTGGCTCCCTCTTTGGGTGTGAAAAGGAAACTTGCAGAGTTAACGGGCAGTAGAACAAGCGCCTTTAGTCGCAAGGCCCACACAGGGTCGCAGATCTCTCTAGGCTTTAGTTGGCTATATGGTGCTTCACTGCATGCTTTTTCTCAAAAAAGGGCATGTTTTTTCGAACTCCTATAATAGCCCAAATATACAAAGTGACTCGTCATCAGTAACCAACTTTTTTAAATAATTTCCAGATGGAAAATACAAAATGATAATAAGTTATAGGAAGCTTAAGTACATTTCCTTATATTCCCTCTCGGTAAGGTAAAGGCAGCATTTCCACCTGCTCCAGATAGTTGTGTTGACGGGCAGGCGTTTATCTAATGAACTATCTGCGTGAAGAATGCCGCGCGCGGAATGGGGGCAGCGCTTTAATGGGGTATTTATGAGTTTCACACGTGGAGGTGCGTAGGGCATGAGATAAGATGGACCAACATGAGTGGAGAAAACAATATTTCACTGCCTGTGATATGACGGTGTATTCATAAATACATTACGGAGCCGATTTACTCATTTATAGAAAACTACATTAATAAAAGGAATCGTCATGTAATACGCGCTTAACTTCAGAAGAACTGCACGATTATTTTTGCTTTATTATCGTCAAGGCAAGGTTTTATATCTCATTATTTCAAACTCTGTGCGAAGTAATAAATAGATAAATATCATTGAAAAGCGCTACCTATCCCCAAATTAAGCAAAGCTTGTGATACGGGTGCCAGTTAACGAATAAAGTACCGTAGTAGAAATACTTAAAACATAGGTACCTACTATACTATCTAGAAACCAACAAACACCCTGGTTGTTTGTAATAGGTCAGGACCTATTACAAACAGACCAACGAAACAGACATGTTCGTGTTCACGCAAGTGCTTGGACCGTGCGCGTGCGGATAAAAGTTAGTTTCATATCTACAATACAATACAAATACATTTATTAAAGAGTGTTCCAAGTTACACAATGCACTAGGCTCAAGGTCTGTATCGCAGAAACCAATTACGATTACAATAAAATTATTATCAGCATCAAGTTCGGATAATCTATCTAAAACACAAAATGCATGATAAAAATATTGATAAAAATTTAAAAGTGCTTTGTACGTACAAAAAAATTGCTTTTCATTTTGATTTTAACGTGCCCTGCATTAAACGTTATCTTCAATCTAAAGTTCACTGAGTCAATGTCGACATTCCAACCGTCACCTAACGCTGCTCCAGTTTAAGTGCAATAAACAAAACGAGAAAAGTTAATTTTAATAAAAACTAAAATTCCGCGCTTCGTGTTCGTGTAAATCGGTGACGTCACGCGAACTCGCCTTTACCGTCGACAATTTGTTCTAGTTAAAAAATTATGTTACGCGATACGTGTTGGTGTAAATTATGTGTGTGTGAGTGTACCTACGGTACCCGCTGTTGTTTTATTTCATGTTTGTAGATACTAAGTGGGAAGAAAATTAAAGTTTTAGCCAAGTTTGAAGAAAGGAAAAGTTCACAATTCGAAACTATGGTTTTTTATTTGTTACTGGATAAACCAATTGTGATAACTCTTTTTAATGATTCAGCCATCTAATGATACTGACCCCAAAATAATTATTTGTACATTAAATTACATAGAAAAGAAGTATATTTTCTTTTTTTAGGGCATTTACTGGTTTAATTTAGTTTTTTTTCAATTAATTCATATAAAAAGTGCATTACTTGGGAATGTTTTCCTTAAAGCAACTGCATACTTAAGTTCGACAGGAAATCTGTGAAGAAAATATGATCCGATTTAAAATTTCACTAGCCACAACATTATTCCAAGCCAGCCAGTACCGAGAAGCACCCCTTAATTCTCGTACCAGAAATATAAATCATAACAATTCACCTAATTATTGAGGCGGAGGTAATGTCCCAATTATCCAGTGAGCGTCAGAGTACTTAAGACGCTGCAAGAAAGGGATGGCAAATATTGATTTACGTCCCCGATACAGAAAATGGAATAAATTCGAATATTAATTTCGCATAACAATGCCGGCAAACAAATTAAAGTATGCCAGATGTCTCCCTCAGATTCCCGCATTTCCATTTATATCTAATAGTTGATTTATTTTAATTGATGTGGCGTGCTTATTTTGGCTTAGATGTTTGAGTGTTTACCTATTGGAGAATGATTGAAATGTAATGGAATTTTATAACGACTCGATCTTACGTTAAATGCAAGTAAAGGCTTGATAATTTTACAAGCATCATCAAAAGACAATAAAATGTGTGACGAGCATTTTTACGGATATTTTCTTTAGTCATTTTTTTTACACAGTTCCTGTAAATAGAAATACAAAAGTTACAACGCAGGGTCAACGCCCCCAAAAAGTGATAGTTACGACGAGGCGTCTTTCCATTCTATACAATGCCAGAACGCAGCCATAGGAAACTGCTCGAGTATATATTGTAAATAACTTTTTTACTAAGTTCTTCCAATCCATACACGAGCAGTACGCAAATAATCGCGTATACTTCGTAGTAACGAACAAGTTTTTCTTGTTCCATAATCTACAGCGCCAGTGCGCTTACGGACTAATCGTGTATATGTCGCGCAGGCAATTTGTATTATTCCGCCGTTTACATACGACGTACTGAGAGAAATTAAGTTAAAAAAAAACACATCGGAGGCGGAAAGCGACTCGGATGGATATAGGTTAGAAGGCTAAGGCGGGAGCGAAGCGAAGCGGAGCTCCCGCCTTGGCCTTCGTGGTTATTTTTTTTTTAAACCTGAAAGAAAATTGCTACAAAAAATAGAATTCTAGCAGGCCGGCCTTTAACACCCACCGCGACAAAAAATGGAAAAAGGAAACACGACCTAGCATTTAACTTAATCATACCTATTAATAATGCTCGTTGAAAAGCACTTTTTAATCAAAATAATTATGATTAAGTAATTGTTTTGTATTTATTTCTACCTAATAAAGTTAAAATACAATTCCATATTTTACTAAAAAACTAGACTGAACACTTGTCAAGTGTAAGTTTGTAGTATAGTTTGGAACAAAGACGCGAGAATCCACGATACAAACTATACACGATCAGTACGCAAAATTCGTGTATGCATTGTAATAACAGAGTTAAAAACAGCATTACAATATATACTCGAGCAGTTTCCTATGGCTGCGTTCTGGCCTTGTATAGAATGGAAAGACGCTACGACGAGCACTGGCATTATTATACAATAAAATATTGCCAAATGTGAGTATTATGCCGGATCAAAATAAAATAATACTACAAAAATAGATATTCTTCATAAATTCTGGGACCAATCACACCTTCTGGTCTAGTTACCAAATTAATTCTTACAACTGGCCTAAATCAACTCTACAATATTTACCATCAATTTAATTCGGATCATCTAACATGAAAAACGCCAATACCAATAAACATGACTGTACGAGAACATCAACATGGAAAATTGTGGCATCAAATTGGTTAAACAGAAATGTAATCTAAATCTGTTTGTCCGAATTAATTCGTCCACCGTGGCTCAAAATGTTCCATCGAAATGATAATCAAGCTTCTAATGTTATAACGAGGAATCATTTGATTGTTTGTTTGTATTGAATAAGCTCCGAAACTACTGAACCGATTTGACTAATTCTTTCACTGTTGAAAAGCTACACAATCCCCGGGTGACATAGGGTACTTTAGATCCTGGAAATGTGGGGAAAGGGGGGATATTTAAAAAAAATTACGCGCGGGTGAAACCGCGGGCGAAAGGCTAATATAGAAAGAAAGATACACCATAGTTCTAGTTAGTTTTTTAATAATGTTAATCGATACATTTTCATATACCTTTAGAGAAGCCTGTATTCAAAACACCCTTTACTCTGTGGTAATTATACACAAATAAGTAGAATCACGTAAAATACGTAATACCATCGTTGGTAAAAACAGATTTACACCAGTAAATGTCACCGAACAAGATCGCGAATATTAATTACATTTTGGTGAAAAGCGTAGTATATTGTCATCGTGGACACGCAAAATAATCACATTATCTCGTACCCGACGCGTTTATAAGTAGGAATGGGTTTACACATGCGAGCCTTGGACACAGTTCCCTAAATAACAGCGAATCCATAATTATTGTATACAGTTCTCTGTTATCGGGACAATTTTTTTATATAACCCATAATAGAGAGTAGTGGTAAACTCAAGTAAATTATTTTTTATAAGAAATAGGCTGCTGTCAACGTCCGATAATCGGTGACCGATTTTTTGTAGGAGAACAATAGAACGTACTGATAGCAATGGAGTAACGCACACGTCCTACAAAAAGTAGGTAAGAAATACCATAACGAAAGAAAAGAAATAAAATCGGCCCTATTATCGGTCCTACAAAAAGTCTGACGTGTGTGGGCAGCCTTAAAGAGGAAAACGAGCAAGAATGTCATCCGATAAGTGATCACCATCGCTGAGAAATCCGTTTTTAATATAAACCAAAATAAAATATCAAACACAGAATTCAGAGAAAAAAATGTGCCTCGCTGCCAATTAAAGCTGTGCATTGCATATCGTTATTATTGCTACTACTCGATGATATTTCTAATCAAGTGGACAGGGGAACCCAGAGGAGTTCAGAAGTTAGTGGGACGAAAGCCTTTAGTTCCGAGCCCCATACACGGTTTTAGGCGTCGCTAGTCCGGGGCTATGGCGCGTAAAAGCATTTTGAAATCAGTTGCTTGCAACTACTTCACTCTTTCCCATTTGTACTGTGATCTCGCGTGTCGTGCGATGCTCAACCCAGGGCTGTCAACAATATGATTATTAAATAAATTCAGTACCCATTATCGTTCAGTGGAATTCTCAGAAGTAATTTTCCTTATGTTGTTCCGTTGATGTGTAGCTGTATTAAACTTACTCAAGTTGGAGTTGAGAATTGGCCTTATATTTCCTAAATAACGTGCCATTTATCTATGTATGTCTCATTTTATTGTAGCATTAGAAAAAAGATAGTTAAACAAAGTTTTGTTAATACATTTGAATTAGGATTTATGCTTAATTTGATACAATAAATACACTTTTTCAATCATTTATACTATCTATTTCATGTAGGTACACTGGCTCCTACATTTGCATTGCCGGCCTCCAAAAGATTGATCCGTTCGAAGCTCATAAGTCAATTCAAATTGACTTTTTTATTGTTTTGATACTGATGGAATACGTTTTCTTTTGTAAACAATATGTTTGTTATTTTTGTATACCTTTTTCTGTAAACGAGACAAATCCTAAAGGGTTCGGGTTTAATAGGAGCAAAGGTAAGGGACTCCATTATCCTAAGGTTTATCCATACCTTAAGCTTAGCTTTTTGTTCTATGAATAACGCTATTCGTGGCATTGTTTATACGTAAAAAGAAAATGTACATCATGTGGAGAATGAAATCATATTCAACCAGGAATATTGAAAAAGCAAATATTTACCTAAAAGCTCAGTTTTTTCGGTTTTTGAATAACTTTAGATTCTGATAATGTAGGTAGTTTTATATTTTTTAAGAGTTCGTTTATACTTTAGGTTTCCTTCTAGAAAAGTCATTTTTTCATCATATTAGTCTAACCTATTTATGAGACCCAATTATTAAAAAAAAAATAAGATTTTTGGAACGTTTTATAACAAGGACATAATACGATCAAAAATATGATATAAATCGGACTTTCAAATTACGAAGCAATAAACAGAACAAATTAAATACAGTTACCTCTAAAAAAAACAATTTTACGTTTCGTCGACGCAACATCTGAATCGTATTTTATTTTATCGCAGTACAAGTGTATTTGGCACGTTCTTACCCGAAGATACAGCGTGGGATAATTCAATCAGTGCCAGCTAAACTGCTTGAGGAGCCGCTCAGTAGATCAGCTCGCGGCAGCAGTCCAACTGGCGCGCTGAGCGAACAATTCATTAGTGCGGCGGACTGACTGCGGTGGCGATACATTTATCACTCCGCTATTTTACTATACACTGCGTAACATGTCTTTTTAAAACCGAGTGGTTGGATACTAAGTGGTTAAGAAAATGCTACTAAATTGCTGCATTTGCA
Organism: Mecyna flavalis; assembly: GCA_949319885.1. Lineage (NCBI taxonomy): Eukaryota > Metazoa > Arthropoda > Insecta > Lepidoptera > Crambidae > Mecyna > Mecyna flavalis. The sequence goes on along the minus strand of OX439407.1, from coordinate 9,973,760 downwards.
TTTGGGCTATTAGAAAGTATCATGTAAGTATGATAGAGCCATGGCCGTCAGTTCTTTTCTGTCAGTGTCAATGAGCCGGCTTAACTGTGAAAATACCACCCTCTCCCAAAAGATTAACGGATAAGAGCTTTGTAATTGCACCCCATTATGGTGAGTAAGAGTGCTGCAGATCCAAACCCGAAATGGAGGGAAAAGAAGGGTTTCCCTCCATCTTGATCAAAGTGTTAAAGTTTATTGGAATTTTACACTAAATAACCACTTTATATTGTTGACGAAACACAATAGATATGGAAATACCGCTGAGGCGCAATACTGGTACGTATGAAATTGTGTGAAAATAAAAAACATCGCCGATACCATGGCACAGTAAAACAAGGAAAATAGTAAACTTGCAATCCGATGGTGGTTCTTGGAAATAAAATTTTAAAGGCCTTTCCATTAGTGAAATCAAGAAATAGATCGATCCTCATTAAATGCCTTGTTTGGGATTCTAATCCGCAACGATTTTTTATAGAAATAAAGAAATATTATTGAGTATCAGGACTGACCCATATTTTATGGCGACTCCTTTTTGTCGGGTAGCTGCGCCATCCTGGTTATGTAGTTATTTATTTTTTAGGCTACAAATAGTTTCTTAATAATTCGTAGCTTAAATTATTATGCGTAAATATGGGTCGTCATATGGGTGGCCAAATATTACTGGTGATACACAATCATTTCCTGTGTTGTATGCTGTCATTAATTTCACTATGGCTATGGTCCGTAGCGACGCATTTTACTTGCAAATAGCTCATCCGCAGTATTGAAGCCCGCGGCTATTCGCGCTGCACGCGTGCCGCTGCGTTTGTGCCGGACTGCCATGATTGAGTTTCGGTTTAAACTGGATTCGTTGTCAGGATGACACTAAACTTCTCCGCTGTGACGGTGCGTGGAGGAGACAAGTTGTTTTGGTAGTACCGAATTGATCTTAAAAAAATTGGTTGCCTGTAAAGTCGGTATACGGGCGAAAGTTTTACGTGACAACGACTTTTTATATCTGTCTCTCTCGCTCTTAGGCGGGACGCGTGCCTCTCACTCGCTCTCATTGTGAGCGCATAACGTGAGCGGAGCGTAACGCAGTTTCTTGAAGTGTCACCCGGCAAACCAATTTATAAGACGTTGTCACGTCAAAAATTTAGACACATTTTGTGTCTTACTTACGTCATTACAATGGTTCATTGGTGCGTAACAAAAAATGTCTACTTCTGCACAAGGCCTTAGCATGGGTGTATGTAAATAAATCAAAATTATAGAAAAAGTTAAATAAACGAGCCACTGGGATAAATATAACCACCCTGATTAATACTCGTAAATGCAAACCGCCTGTCTTTACTAAAACCGTAAGAAACAGAAGTTCCGTTTTTATTTAGTTTTTAACACGAAGAATGCCGTACAAAATTGTAAATGCATTAATTTGAAATACTGCAATTTATGTAGTTTAAAACGTTAAATCTAATAAATTAAAGCTAAAATTACGAGGTAATACAAATACGATATCAGACTCAAAACAAAATCTTATTAAATAAATTGACAAGCATTAAAAAAATATACGCGAGAGTCACCGGAATCGTCCAACACATTTGCCTTGCAAATGGTTCATACGTTTTATTAAAGGCGCAGGTATACAACGGGTACACCAAGGTGTATCATGTTGTACCTACATATGTGTGAACTGCAATAATTTACATAATTGTGTCATAATAGATGTAAATTATTCTTCATAAGTAAGAAAGTAAATAAGTACTACTGACTAAAATATTCCTTGTAGGGGCTTACCTCTGACGTTTCCGACAAGGTTTCCTTATCGATTCACATTTTTTGCAGAGAACAATGTGTCTAAACCGCAAGCTAGCGAGACCCGTGGCCGTACATATGTGAGACTCGTGACTAAAGCGTCTCTTTATCCATTTTTTTTGTTTCTTGTGTGTGAGAGGCAGCATGACTTTATCATACTTACATGATACTTTTAAATGCCCAAAAATGGTAATCTAGGCCTTTAATAAGATAAATTGACAGCTAGACTACACACATTTCGCAGCTTTTTCTTGATCACCCACGTAACCAACTATTCCACTTTAATACCAGCATACCTATTAGATATATAAATCTTACGCAGTGTATAGTAAAATAGCGGAGTGATAAATGAATCGCCGCAGCAGTGAGTCCGCCGCACTAATGAATTGTTCGCTCAGCGCGCCAGTTGGACTGCTGCCGCGAGCTGATCTACTGAGCGGCTCCTCGAGCAGTTGAGCACAGATTGAATTATCCCACGCTGTATCTGCGGGTAAGAACGTGCCAAATACACTTGTACTGCGATACGATTCAGATGTTGCGTCGACGATATTTGAAATTGGAAAGATTTAAATCGAGGTTGTATTGTATTTAAATTCACCTATTTACTTTGTTTGAATGTTCGATTTAAATCGTAGTTTTGTGTACATGAATAGACTGAGATTGTGATATTTTCTTTGAAATTAAATGTGTTAAACAATAACATATATATAACATGTTTTAAAATAATAGGTAAGGACTCATTTTCTCACAACTTAAATCACATTTTTCAAGCTAAATTTATTCAATTTCAAAGCAGGGTGCCTTTAGTGTTTTAAGCATTTAATTATAATATGTATTAGGATTACTAAAGTGGAGTCATTTTAATAGGTAACATTTGACGTATGTCCGTTTCTTAGTCTTCAGTCAGTAACATTACTCTCATCGGTCATTATTACACTAAATATATCTAATCTAATCTAATAAAATAATCGTAATTGAAAAAAAGCTATGCAATTGTGCAGTTCTAACAAAAAGAAAAGTGTATTATTTCATCCCCGCCGTTACAAGGTCACATTGGTGAATTTTGATGAATTGTCAAATGTCACATAATATTAAAATGTCTCAACTTTATGTTTAGTTTTACATAAATGTACCCCATAATCACTCAATCCAGCTCAGCTCTAGAAAAAACATTGCAAATAAGCATAAAAAATAAAAATTAAAGATAATATTTTAATTCCTTACTAAAACAGAATAACGTCGCGCTAAGCTTCACTTCCAGGTGTAATTGCGAACATAAATCACTTAGTGAGATTCCCCATAAATCTCTGGGACCCAAGGTATCCGGAAATTTTATTTATTCTATTAGAAAAGGTTTAAGTTCGAATTTCTGGTTGTCGCGTGCGTACAATCGAAAATTTCTTATTCAGTTATTTCTTGAGAAGTGTTTGGAATTTCCTCGTAGGAAGAGAAGTTTTAAGCCCGCAGTAAATTATTCCTTCGACAGGTGAGGCCGTAAAGGTAAGATTTACGCCTAAAGGCTCACCGGGTGGTTCTCCCTCAGATAAGATGTATATTATCTGGCGAATAACGCTTGCTCTAACTACCCAATGGGGATTGACCTTCCGGAAAACTTGCACACTTAAAAGTGGAATTCACAGCGATAAATTAGGAACTTCACACTTCGTTTATCACGGGAGGGGAGTCTGTAGTTGCACGACCCACTATACCGTTGTTTTCGGTCCAAAGCTAATGGATTACTTCCATGAATTTGCGAGCAGTCATAAATTTTGTGTGAACGTTCCAAACAGAAAAATGTTGGCAGTATACGCTCAGCTATCGGATCTGGTGACGTCAAAATGCACCATTCATTCGAACCATTACTAGCATATGTTTTTATTTCACATAATGAAATTCATTTAAAACTTGGAAGGGGTTCAAACTTTTCTGGGAATGGCACTGCCAAATATTATTTCAGGAACGTTAAAGTTGTGTTTATTTTTACGATAACTATCGCCAAATTGGATAACTTGCAAATGCAAAAAAGTTAAATAAAGCAAAAAGTTTTTCCGGGAACCGAGCGGATATGCGTTAAAACGTTTATAAAAAAGAACCTGACTGCGTCCGATAGGCTTTTACAGTGTCCAATTAGGAAAATTCTTCGCATATAAATTACGTTACTGATTTTTTATTAAATACATTGTAATTGTATAAATAAAAAACAAAACATAATATCTTGTTAAAATAAAAACACTAAAGAAATCTTTTTTCTTTTCTACACATTTTTTATACACTATGTAAATATTTCACGTAATCCCGTTATCTCGTACCTACCTACCATAGTTACGATTTTTTCCAGTGACGGTTGAAACGTGTCGCGTACGCAGCTTATGTTGCGTGTGTCAGTTCGTATGTTGAGTATGTTTGCTTTTATTGATTATGTAAATAGAAATAAAAGTACTTATAAACGTTAATGTATCGTTGTCTACTGACAACGATACATTAACGTTAATACTTTTATTTCTATTTCCAAACAAAGTTTTTTGTGATGTTTGTGATGTTGGCGCGACGGGGCTGTGTGGCAAATATACTAGAAAATGGTCGTGGCGTTATAAAGGACGGTAGTTACAAGTAGGTTATGATCATTGTTGTGTTTGTGCAGTGACTGCTATGATCTAACCAGGAGTAAATAAGGTTACATTTAACTTGCTATAGTGCTGTGTAAGTGAAGTGTATGTTGCCGATCTCCCAGATGGCTATAGCAGTTAATTAATGTGGAGATTGTCAGGTAAGCGGGTGTTCATTTTTCATGTCCTTTTCCCTATGTAACATCAATATCTGGGTTTATAATATAAAAATACTTTGAAATCTCTCAATATAAACCTTTTGTTAAATCCATACTAATAATAAAAAACAATATTACGTACTACTACTACTTTTGGATATTCTCAGCTTCGAATCTACTTTTAGGATAATTATTATTATTTTAGGGAGTAGATGACGTGATTTAGTTACAAAACAACAAGTTCTTATGCATCAATTTTCGAAGTGTTTGCATGTATCTTTTACAACTTTTTTACCGATTTTTAATAGTAATAAAATTAAAATTCCACGACCCCATCAAAGAGTTAATGAGACGTTCATAAGCCCGTACAAAGTTCAGCGATGAGCGTGTTATGTAAAACAGCCGTTTGCACGCTCAAAATGAAGTTACGCTAAGTACCAACAGAAGCTGTCGAATTTTGCGAAAGGTCGCACGCTCGTCCCAAAGCAAACGGAGGCGTGGCGTCTCCCGGCAAAATCAAAGCTTCAACTTGTCCACGCGATTTCCATAAGCAAACGAGAAAGGCGCCACCGTGTTTCAAACGCTGCCCTCACCCGGAATCCGAGGGCGGTGGTATATCGTTCAGTGGGTCGTTGACCCTTAATACGCGTTTTTTTATACTAGGTACATCAGTTAGCAAACAGACATGCAGCCCAAGTCATGATGGTAAGTGGCCACTGCAGCTATTCTATTCCATTGATAAGCACTTCACCAAGAAGAGTCGCTCAAATTGTTGCCAGACTGTAGGCTCATCTGATCTTCGAGCTTTTGATTTCAAGTGTACTGGCTGCCACATTAATCCTGCCGGAACACAGCCAGAGCTGTTATGGTGGCAGATTTCACCTGTGGCCGAAAGTGACGGAATTAACTGAATAGGTTATCATTATTTTGTACGGCAGTTAGCTGCTAGAAGCCCAATGAAATTTCTATAGCTATTCCTTGGCAGGAGGGATGTTTTTTTATTTTTATTTGGATTTTTACTTCAAAGAGTTCTTTAAAAGTTAATAAAAGTTAACGATGCAAAAATTTTTTGCTTGTCGCTAATGGATACGACCAAGCAACCTGGTCACGTTCAATGCTACCAAGACGCAGGCATGTTTGTTCTCCGCTAAACGGAGTCCATTTACTTTGACTCCTACTTTCCGGGGTGTAGGTACCTGTACCAATCTGTGACCATCTTGAGCTTCTTGGTATGTCACTGTCATCGACTCTGAATTTCGGTTCCTTTCTGGAATCCAAGTCTCAACTTGCCAGTTGCCGCCAAAAAGATAGGTATTCTATCTAAGGTGAGAAGATACTTCACACCTGGACAATTACTCACGTTGTACCAAGCACAAGTCCGGTCGTGTATGGAGTATTGTTCTCACCTTTGGGTCGGATCTGCTAAATATCAGCTTCAGGCACTGGAGTCGATCGATAAAAGGGCCAGGAAGCTCATCAACGATGAAGAACTTTTTGACACCAAGCTACACAGCTTGGAACATCGGCGTCAGGTCGCATGCCTTTCGGTCTTTTACCGGATTCACTTCGGAGAGTGTGCCATGGAATTACATAACCTAATTCCCCCATCCCCTTTCCACCATAGGACAAGCAGACAAACTACACGACGCCATAAATATACTGTCGAGATTCCATTTATACGAACGGAGCGATTTGCGTCAACCTTCATCATGAGAACTGCAAAGCTGTGGAACTCATTGCCCGATTCTGTGTTTCCTATTGAGTATAATATCACGGTCTTCAAGTCGCGAGTTAATAGGTACCTTCTAGGCAAGCATGTAACAGCTTAGGCCGCATCAACGCTTTCCATCAGGCGTGATTGTGGTCAAATGCAAGCCTATAAATATATATAAAAAAAAGCAAGATTGATAGACAGCCCCCAGGAAAGCAGTAGAGTCAGCCGTCGTTGGCGATGTGTGCTATGGTTTGATCAGAGAATCTACAGTCACAAGCTATTAAAGTAGGTATTCTATTCTCGTGAGAAAAAGACACTACTAGCTATTGGATTAATAGATATTCCATTAGGAATCGTAGATCATTTAAAAAGTATTTTGGGATAGTTTGATTTTGGTATGATATCTGCCAACTGATCTTGTATTAAAAAAATATTGTTCGGGATCAGAGAAGAACGGGTTCCCTACGTGTGTTCGAAACACCTTTTTTCGAAAATTTATACATCGACAACCTTACATCGAAGATTTCATAGTGCGATGGCTTGTTGCTGCGAAGGACAAAGAGCGGGCTTTTTTATTTGTTTTATTTAATTTAAGCGTATGTCTATATTCGTCAGTTTAAAACGATTAATAAACATTTGCATGCATATGTTTCCTAGCAAAGCAAATATTGTATTTTCGCCGAATGTTCGTTTTAATTATTATAGTAATACGATAACATTTTCTAGTAAATAGCAAGCTAAGTACGTACTTACGAGCCCAGATAAGGCCATTTTAAATTGAATCCTCTAGGGATTCGCGTGACATTGTTGCACAATATCGGCTTACATAACCTCGGCTAGCTGGCGTATTTTGTATCGGACTACCCTCACTTACCATCAGGGGTATTACGAGTATGCTAACCTGATTTCATTTGATAACAATGAATTTTATGATAGTGCATATTTATTACGCATTTCGTGGAATGTTTTATTACAATAAATGCAAAAGGTGATCAATGGTCAACAATTGTTGAGAGCAGAGTATGGTAGTATAGTAAGTATGGGCCTTTCAATCGCCACAAGGCAGACTCGAGGTCGTCCCTCGTGGTTTTGAAGGGGAAAACAGGGGAGTTTGGCAGGTAGTGGGTATAAAATATTTGGTTTTGTCTCTCACACGGCCGCAGGTCGCACTTGCATGCGGTTATAATGCTTAAACGCATTCTCCTCTTTCTTTAGAACCGAGAAACACATTACCGCTAGCCGCGGGGGCAGCTAGACGGTTATGTGGGGTTCCCGCAGTCAGAACGCGTACTACCCACTAAAACTCGTGTGGTCCTTCGAGGTCGAGGACTACACGCACTACACGGTCCGATGCCTGAGGCTATTATGCCGTGCAAAACGCATTCTCCCCTACACAAAAATAGTCTACTGACTACAAATGCAGTATATAGATTTTCCTTACTATCTTGTGTGTCACTTGCTTGAGAAATATAACTTTGTCGTGTCCGCATTCGTATAATTCAAACAGTTTTTGTTAGACGAATGTGTGATTGTGTCACAATCCGAACAACAACCATAAATGTACCAGCAGACGCCTGCAAATTTATTTTTTCGTACTAGAGCTAAACTAGGTTACCATAAAGTGACCTCTTGGAACAGATAAATACTCGGACGTGGCACCCCAGTGAGAAATAGCTTCGAATGACACTATTTTAAAGCTTAGGACGTAACATTAAAGGGACGGAAACAGTAAATTAACGATGTCGCAACTAACTAACAAGCTGAACTTTAGTACAATAGTTTGAACTCTGGCACTAAAACAACGTATGTCCGATAGTTGCATAGGACAGACAGAATTGGCGTATTTTGGTATCAAAAAGTAACAATGTCATTATTTTTTTTACATATTAAATTTTATCTAGCTAAGTTGCTTAGCGGAAAATCCTGTATCAATGGTAATCTAATGACTGTCTGTCTGCTAACTAAAGTGATGTAAATTTAAAAAAAAAAATGCTTGGTTGGATTGGTCCTAAAGTTATTTAAAACTTTAATTGTGATAATAACACAAGAGATTATTACAACTATTTATGTATAGATGATAATTTATAATCTATACATCTATGATTAAGCTGACATGCTCAAACACTCATTTGGATCGCCGGAATGTACGTTCTTGTCTTGTCTTCATAACAACTGCACCGCATAATTTTTGTTTGTTATGGCCAAGACAAGGTTGGTAAATATTGTTTTTTAGCCGGGGTGGGGTTAGTTAGTCAGTTTTTTTTATATTTGGACTAAGCTAGCACTTGACCACAAGCTATGCGGTCTACGATGGGACACGCTTGCTTAGGAAAAGCCCGTTAATTCTGCCTTGAAGAGCCCTAAGTTAAGATCCCGGCAGAGAATTCCACTCCCGCGCAGTCTGTATCAAGAAAGATGAAGCAAATCGCTTCGCTATTCTTCACGGATGGAGTCCCTAAAGTAAATAAAAATGAAACTCATTCGTACAAGCAGAACTATGTACGGCGTCATTAATAAGACATGTCATTTAAGTTCAAGTAACATTGATGCCTTCGAGTCTACCGGGTGACCGGGAGAATTTATTGGGTCTCGCTAGCAAGTGCTTCCACTAGTACTAGTAGTAAACGCTTTCTTATTCGAATAAAGGCTTCAGCTTGCGGTTCTATTAAAATGTGGAAAACAAAACGATAAAGGTTTGAGTATTAAGCAGAAAGACCAACCACAACTTCTCCGGTCCAGCACTCATTACCATAAGCCGCTAAGGCGGTCGGAGCTAATCCACTATTGTTTCAATTGCGTCCATTCATTACGCGAACGCGCTCGTTATGCTAATGCGACTGACGCGCCGTCATGTTATTACAGAGTATCGGAAGAGACTTTACTGTTAACACAGCTAAAGTTCATCCTGAAACATCCAAAATTTATACGCTTTCGGAGAATAACAAAAGCTTTTCAATCATAGTGATCTGGGTCAGGAAGCATTCTGTGTATTCATAGTAAACTTGTGTGCGTAAAAATTTTGAGAGTGCTTGTTGCAATAGCTATGGACAGCGTGATTTCTGAAGGTGCGTCTATGCTTACGAAGCGAGCACGAGCGGCGCACGAGCGGAGCACGAGCCGATCCAAAATTCGTGTACTGTGGACGGACTTGGAGCCTCGAACGAGCGCGCTTCGAGCATTCGTTTCGTGCTCGACTGTGCTCCGCCCGTAGACAGAGAAAACTATAGACAAATTGCATACAAATTGATAGTATCTATCGCATTCACACAAGAAAAAGAGGGCGATACGGATAGACCACGTAAAAGAAAGAGATAGAACTACACAATTTTTTGTCTCGCACCGCGTGCCGGTTTTTCGATATTTAGGCTGAAACTATGTTCGAGGAGAGATCGTCGTAGGCTCGTGGCAGGCTCGTTGTGCGTCCACACTTGTCACGCGAGCAGAGCGGTTCGACTCGTGCTCCGCTCGTGCGCCGCTCGTGCTCGCTTCGTAAGCATAGACGCACCATGACGTGATGTGTTGTTACGATTATCCCGCAAGCGGGTGGAAGCCTGATTTAAATATTTCTTCGCTCTAAATATAATTTTGTGTTTGATTCCTGCTTTAGCAGTAGCTATATGTTAATTTTTGAAATGAAAAGATGTTTCAAAGTACATACATACGTAATGATATCACGCAAGCAGGTTCAAAGCTGACAAGTATTTGAAGTAATTTTTAGACATTTTAAATGAGACTGAAATTAGGATAAATATTCGGTTATCGAATATAATGCAAAGACCAACCACAAGTTCTCCGTCCAACGCTTATTACCATAAGCCGCTAAGGCGGTCGGCGCTAATCCACTATTGTTTCAATTGCGTCCATTCATTACGCGAACGCGCTCGTTATGCTAATGCTACTGACGCTGCCATACAATTACTAAGTATCGGAACTGGTAAGACTCGAGACATTTTAGATTATACGGCGTGGTGCTTCCGACAAAAATTTTATACTCATTTGATAGCGGTTTTATAGGAACATTTTTCTACTTAGGTTTCAGAATAATTTGAAAAAATGTTAATAGCTATCATTTAAAAAATTTTGGTTTCTGATCACACTGGTAGCAAATATTATTTAAGTATTTTGTATGTTGCCTTAAAGAACGAAGTTTCTATTATTTGAAGCAAATAGACATTTCGTATTTCGCAACCACCAATTACTCAACACTTTTCGATGACAGGACAAAAATGGCGCAATGCGAAAGTATCACAAAACTTAGCTTTAACACAAGAGCAATGTACGACCTACCTAATAATGGACGTTCCGTCACCGAGTTTCATTACGTTCCGTGATCAAACACAGCCAAAAATCCTCTCAATAATGAAGCCAATGCAATCACTGGCAGTCTAATGAGCGCTGAGACAACAGGCATCGTATCACTTCTCTTTTGTATCGAGGGCAGATACATGAGCCAGAACGATTAGGCCTCGGCTTCGAATTTCGCGGCAGCTGGGAGGGAGCGGCAGCGGCGAGATGTTTTGTATGGAATCTCATAGACCCCTTCTCGAACACAGCGGGGCGGCAGCGGGAGCGGCGGCGCACGCAGGGGTGCGAAGCGGTTCACCGCTTGACAGCATCGTACGGCACTTGACGGCCCGCGTCAAGCGGTTACCGCAGTGCGCCTGCGTTCGTCGCAGCTCCCGCTGTCGCGAAATTTAAGACCGTGGCCTTAGGCTTAGTTAAGCTCTATCTAGCTTTTAAAAGACAAACGTTGGAAGAAAATAATAATATAAAATCATTATTTTTTGTGATTTCAGCTAAAAACTTTTTCTGTCTGCAATGTCATCTCCTTTACCTGCACACGATTTGATTTTTAAACTTAGTTATTTAAGAAATATAGACGATCGAACGCCATCTATTTAAATAATAAATAGACAAAGAAACATCTTGACTTATCTTCACTCTTTTAGTTTCTCTTGCATACGATTCTTTAATCTTTATTTTACTATGTAGTACTTTTATTTTTATGAGGATGCTACTTAATGACTGCAATCGCTTTTAATACGAGTTAAGTATGAGTTAATATGAAGATGAAAGTCCAATTTAATATCTATTAACGCTTTAGACATCAAAATATTATAGTCCTTTAAGTCGACAAATCTGTTGACAAGCGCTCTCTAGTCCCCATAGGCTATGACAATAAGCTTTCATCGTATAGACGTCGCTATTGAAAACGAGTCCAGAGTATTACATCGGTCAGCTGACCCGGTCGATGCAATACGACCGCACAATATAATGCGGTCACAACTGGTGCTGGCTTCCTGCAAACAATTCGGTTTTTATGCGCCTATTTCACGAAGTTGTTGAAAATTGATGGGAAGTGCTTAGTTTATTAGGAGGATTTTACATTCACACTCTAGTGTTGAATTTAATAGATTAATTAAATAAAACAAGCGGATAAAAATTCGCGGTTTATTTTCTACATTTTTACAAAACCAGACGTTTAAACTGCTTTTAATAAGAATCGTGCTCAAGGAATGCAATTTAATTAATGGATTAACATGAATATAAATGAATTTGTGAAAGAAAGAGGGAGGGTAATCGATCAAGTGTGGCACCTGATGTTAAGTAGGTGGTCCCTACCGCCCAAGGATACCTGCAATTACGGTCTGAGATGCGTGCCCGTCTTCTGAGAAAATGATACGGAGGGAAGGAAAGAAGGATATGAAGAAGTAAAGCAAAGGGACGCAAAGAGGGATTGCGTCTGTGTCACTTAATTATGACACGACAAAGTTCTAAGTAAGCTAATGTGTATCATATTTATCGCTACAAGCTCCTCTGCTGTACATGGTTGGAAAGGGGAAGGAGTTTGGGTCAAACGATATTGAATAGCTATTAAGTGATATGAGTAAAAGTATAAAATACAATAATTCAAATTAATATTAAGTATTAAATTCACTTTATTTTTATAAGTAAATTCAGTTGGCAATCAGTCATAGTTCAATTAATGGTGAGTGGCCACTACGGCGTAAATAAATTATTACCGGAACACATAACTATACATTAATACAACTTCGATTGACTTGAAATCTTGTAAATTTTTAATGCTTCCTTATTGAATTAAACTAAGTCAAACTAAACCCAAATACTCGTTATATAGGGCAATAAAGTTTAATAAGAACAAGTTCCACTAAAACTTGACTGGAGTTCACCTTTGTTCTCCAAAATTCTACAACAGCTATCAAGTTAAAGTCGTTTAGCCGAAGACTCTGAACTCTTTTAAAGTCATATAAATTATAAAATAATGAAAGTTTCTACAAATGCATCCGATCCCTAAAAAGGGCGATCGCTCTGATCCTAACAACTACAGGCCCATTGCAATTACCTCCTTGTTCTCGAAAATTATGGAGTCCATAATTAATCGCCAGCTCCTGTCGTACCTGGAGGAGCACCAGCTGATTAGTGATCGCCAGTACGGCTTCCGTCAGGGAAGATCAGCTGGTGATCTTCTTGTGTACTTGACCCACAGATGGGCAAATGCAGTAGAGAGCAAGGGGGAGGCCTTAGCGGTCAGTTTGGACATTGCGAAAGCCTTCGATCGTGTTTGGCATAAAGCTCTTCTTGCGAAGCTTCCATCGTACGGACTGCCCGAGAGACTTTGCGTGTGGGTAGCCAGCTTTTTATCGAACCGTAGCATTATGACAGCTGTTGACGGCTCATGCTCTGCATTGAGGTTCATAAATGCTGGTGTCCCACAAGGTTGTGTCCTATCCCCGACTTTATTCCTCTTACATATCAATGATTTGTTACAAACTAGTGACATACATTGTTATGCGGATGATAGCACGGGTGATGCTTTCTATAACGGCCATGCAAAGGATTCTCGAACACTTGACGAGAGCCGGATGAAACTTGTGTCTGACATTGAGACTACCTTAGACCATGTCTCAAATTGGGGTCATACAAACCTTGTGAAATTTAATCCCCAAAAGACTCAAGTCTGCGTCTTTTCCACAAAAAAGACCCCCTTTGCCATATCCCCTCTATTTGAAAACACTCCTCTCAATGCCAAACCGAGTATTGGGATTCTCGGCGTTAACATATCGAGTGATGTTCAATTCCGCGGTCATCTGGAAGATAAGGCCAAGTTGGCTTCACAAAAGTTAGGTGTCCTCGGTAGAGCGAGACAGTATTTCACCCCGGCTCATCGTCTTCAACTCTACAAGGCGCAAGTAAGGCCCCATATGGAATACTGTTCTCACCTTTGGGCCGGGGCACCGCAGTATCAGCTTCTTCCACTTGACCGCGTTCAACGTCGATCCGATCGAATTGTCGGCGCCGAGAGTCTTTCCGCTAAGCTCGATCCCTTGGCGTTGCGGAGAGAAGTAGCATCTCTGTGCGTTCTCTACCGCATGTACCATGGGGAGTGTTCGGAGGAATTGTTCGGACTTATACCTGCTGCAGGGTTTCATCACCGTACAACTCGCCACAAACTGAAGTTTCACCCTCATCACATTGACGAGTGGCAATCTACTACCATACGTTTCACTCGAAACTTCATACCACGTACTACCAAACTGTGGAACCAGCTCCCTGCAGCGGTATTTCCGGACCGCTATGACATGGTAATTTTCAAGAGACGAGCATATCACTTTCTCAAAGGCCGGCAACGTACTTGTGACTCCTCTGGTGTTGCGGGTATTTATGGGCGGCGGTGATTGCTTACCATCAGGTGACCCGCCTGCTCGTTGCCTCCCTCTAACATAAAAAAAAAAAAAAAAAAATTGTCTTTGTTTCTTACTGAAGGTAGTAAGTCAGACACGTGGCCCGCCTTACGATAGACTGCCCCCACTTATTCCGTAGCCAGCTTATTTAAAAGGCTTGAATCAAACCCACATCCTTAGAGACGTACAATTCAGTACTTAGTACTTAATAATTGATGAAACTTCAATTTAACAAAGGCATTCACGCATCTGGCAGAAACAGATAGATACAAACGTTATGCGAGGTCTTACCCCTGAAGACTTAATTTATGTAGAATTTAAACCTAATTTTCGACAAAAATAAAATTAAGGGCAAAAAAAACTACAAATTCTACAAAAGAACGGGAACATTAGTCGGGAAGTAATCAGTTTTTTGGGCCGAAATGTACACGAAATAAAGACACGTTGGTTCAACTGTAAAGTTTCCTTTAAGGCGAGGTATTCCACCGCTGGTCACGGCTCAAGTCTTGAAAAAACAAATTGGATATAATAATATGTAGTAATACAAACTCAAATGGGAGGCTTAAATATAGTAGGTTCTCTAAAGTAGTTAACAAGAAACTGATTAATATTAAAAACATACTAGTTTAGGAATTTATTTAATGGATTTAGAGATTTTAATTTAGTCTGACTTTGGGATTTTTAATGATTAAAAAAGGTAGACCTTATTTTTTTGCGAATTACTGCATTTATTACATACTATCTTCAAAATTATCTGGATTGGTATTTGATAGAAAAAAATACATAAAAAATTCCAATTGAAGAAATTGTTGTTATCTACATCCATACCCTAATATTATGTCTATTTTATAGTCAGAATCGATAAGCAAACGCCCTACATTTAGATATGATTATCTGTGGCTGCATCTTAATGTTTACATTTTAGTATCGGTAACCAATACCTTAATAATAACGTTCAAATTTCGAACGTTTTATAGTCAGGATCGATGAGCAAACGCCCTATATTTAGATATGAGTATCTGTGGCTGCATCTTAATGTTTACATTTTAACATCCCTTAATTACGTTCAAACGAACATCTTCCTAAAATGTATTTTATTTAAATTGACCTACAAATTATGACATGATTTTGTACTAAGTACTAACTTTGCTCATCGATCCTGACTATAAAATAGACATATTATCATACGATACTAACTACATAACTTTATCTTCATTCATACGAATGAAGATAAAGTTATGTATGTGACAGTACATAATTAGGCATTAAAATACTCATGTGATCCTTTTATGAAACTCACTTCGTTCGTTTCGTAAAACCACATTCGTATTTTAATGACCCTCAATAAGCAACAGCCACATAAATAACTTTTTCCGCTTTTCTGCCGATACTTCGCCTTAAAGTGTGCTCTCTCAAAGGGAATGTTATGACGCGATACAACACTTGCAATTTTAAACTGAAAAGAATTCGTGATACACACCCGCTGTACAAATGTTGATATCCTTCCTAATTGGTGTCGTCCTAAAAAAGTTCAGTGAGTCACTTTGAAATAAACGGTATCTATGTGAAAACGAACGGCTGTACGTTTTAGTATATCATTTTATTCATTTACAGACGACTGATCAAATGTTTTTATAGAAACAAAACAAGATTCAGAAATTGATATAGTTTTCGCCCTTTGTGACATTACAAAAATGACAAAAATGCCACAAAATCTTTCTAAATTGTAGATTATGGTGCTACTGTGATATAAGTTAAATAATACTACATCTCGTAGTACTTGAGCATTTGCATGTAAGAGTAACTAACATCTATGCATTCATTAATTTATCCTCATAAAGTTTCGAATTAAGATAACTACAATCAGCTAATAACTACATCATTGTAAGATTGATTCAAAGAACGAGTGATGACTAATCCATTCCAAGCTTTGAAATGACACACCTTGATATAGAACCTTTTATACCGTAAAGCTTTTAAAAGACGTTTACATCCTTTAATATTCAGCAATGTTATCCACGCAATTTATTCACGACATTTTCCTTACCTTACATGTAATTTTTAAAAGCACATGTTTTTACTTAGCCCCGGCAACGCTTAAAGATATCAAACGAAAAATTACCATACCCGACATCAAAGATTCCATAACGGAAACCCTTCAAGGAACGCGAAAACAAAAACAACACGGGGACATTAGGACCTAAGGGGCAGAGCGGGCTGACCCGATCGCTCCGTCATTTCAATATGACGCCGCCAATAACACGACCGCAGCTCGGTTAAATTTCTTGGTGATATTTGTCGTGGGAATAAGATAAAAGAATTAATATTTTTTCGAAGAAGAATACTTTTAAGTTCCGTAATCGTAGGCTAGTTGAATCTGTGATCGTTCGTTGAGCTTGGAACAAAAGACGTTCGTCTTACTACCCACTAAACACGCGAAAGGACATACCGTGTCCTCCCAGTGGCAATTGACCAGGTACATAATATAAATATTGATGTGTGTATTTCGAATCGAAAGCTACTTAATTTGAAATCAATTGAAGTAGCACGGGTTCACTAAAAGCTCTGGAATGTCTTGTAATATTTGTACTTATTTATTAATAAATAGCCGACCCGGTGAGCTTCGTATTACTTAGTTTAGTATTTTCCTCGCAATTTTTCCATATTTTCTTATCGTTTAAACCTTCCCTGGACTTCCACCAATATTTCAAGACTAAAATTAGTCAAATCGGTTAAGCCGTTCTCGAGTTTTAGCGAGACCCTGAGTCTTGAAGTCTGAGTGACCAATCGCTCCTTCATTTTAATATGATGGACGCCACCAACAATGCGGCCACGGCGAGCTGTCTTCGATTAAATTTCAGGCATTGGTCATGTCCGATGGCTTACCTGTCTTGTTTTTAAATTATGTACAGTCGGCCGCAGATCACCCTGATATTGATGAGTGTGTAAGAAAAGAAGGGTGTGTTAGGATCGTAGCAAATGTAAAGATGTGATTACACACTGTCCCTTCCCGTATGAATAGCAAAGCGTCCAGAAGTGTCAGGCCAGTAAGAAAATAATGTCCCTAGCCGAGTGCCGGCTACGGTTGCCAATCTTTATGATGAACCAGCATACTATACATCACATCAGTTGGCAGACAGACACGCAGCCCACCTGATGGTAAGCGGTTACTGCGGCCTATTTCATTGAGGGACACTTCATCAAGAAGCGTTGCTCAATGTGCTGCCAGACTGTAGGCTCATCTGATCTTCGAAGCCTTTAATTTCAAGTGCGAAATGTAATTATAATAGCGCACAAGTGAAAGCTCAAGCCAGTACGGCGGTGTTACTGAATCGATATTATGAATATTCTCTTATTTTGCTTACTGCCATATTATTATCTATTATTATAAACCAGTATGAGAGTCAAATGGCTGGGTAGCCGTGATCCAATTGCTATATCTGTCCTGATAAGAGTTACGGAAGTCAGATGACAGTCGCTCCAATGTATAACTGGATTTGCCAAATCAAAGATTGGACATGCCAAATCAAAGATTTTGATGCAAGCAAGCCCTGAATGAAAAATTTACGCTTATGGCGTATACTGGTAATTAATAAGTTATAATTGACAATTACACGGCGGATTTTACCGAATGGATTAAATTAAACGTGAGTACGAGTCACTTAATCGCTACCGTCATCTCAATGCGTCCGGCGATATTGCGGCTGGCGGTCTGTTCGATTAAACTTCCAACATTTTATCACGCACGGTGCCGTGAAAATGCTTTGAATACACGTGGTACACTCGTGTGTATAGGAGGAGGTCAGTGGCACAGTAGACGTGTCGGTTTTGCTACGAAGAATGTTCAGCGAGGTTTAAAGGGTGATAAAACCTTTGGAAAGACAACTTATTAGTTGTCTTCCAAAGGTTAAGGCTACTTGTTTCGAACAAAAAAATTTGTGTATCTGGACAGTACCATGAAAAAAAGAAATTGCAGCAGCCACTTTCTTTAAAATAATTAGTATAAAAAATGTGACACTACGTCTTTCTTATTAAAAAGACAATATTTACATAAAATGTCTAATGTATGTAATATTAATACAATACAGAAACAAAACTAAGTGAAACAAAACGGCATACAAGTCAATTATGACTAGAAACCTTTATAATAATCTACGTAAAGAGAAAGTAAACTTTTTGCAGCCCATTCGATTAATTCTCAACCAGTCCGAGGTTACATATTTTCAAAACAAATACTGGATTAGCAGATCTTTTAACAGATAGATTTTATGTTACCCATATTCACATATTTTCACAAGTCAAGAACCCAGTACATCATCCATCCCAAGAATTCCATTTACATAAAGACTTGAGATCTCATTCGGAAGTGGGTCCAATTGAAACAAACGCATGCACGCCAACAACCGAGCTATTTGTATAAATAGGCACTGGAGCTCCGCAGATTATTGTTGCTATTACCCTATTGCGTTCTTTCAATTCAATTTTCTGTCTTTGCTATTTCAGGAGAGGCTATTTCAAGTTTTAGTTGAAGTAGAAAGATATAATTGCATTTGAAGTAGTGTTTATTTTTACTTTGACCTGATTTTTACTCGTAGTCTTATATGTTACGTAAAATAGTTTTTTTTTGAGATTACCATCAGTAATTATGGTAAACTTTACCTCGACATATTACACGGGAAGAGCTTTACAGAAGGGACTGCTAAATACACTTTCTGAAGCTTTAGGTATGATGCTTCCTCATAATGTGTTATGGGTATAGAGCATAACGAAGGTATTACAAATATTTACCTAAGTATTCCAAATAAACATTCAGACAAGATGAACACAGACGTTCATCGCATAAATATTAGTTCTTGTGCAATTCCATGGGGCATGGTCACTATCAAATGCGCCATCGGGCTAGTTGAAGCCACACGGTTTCCGCAGTACTTTTTATCTCTCGTGCTAGTTTTTATTTGTTCTGAGCAAAGTAGTACAAACTAATTTGTGAACTGCGTGCATTTTAGGTTGTCTAAAGCGCCATACAGTGTGACAAAGCTGTGTTGAACAAAGTTCCAGCCAAAAACAACGCTACCAGACAACGCGTAAGTCCCAATGTAGGGTTGGCTAGGACCTTTTTTTAAATTTTATAAATATTTTATACTTGCACTTGTTTAAAACATTAAAGGCGTCTTTTTAGTCTAGTTAGTTGGTTTATGTTCCTGGCCCTATCAAATTCCTGGTCAAGCATTTGGGTAGATTTTTTCGTACACACCTCGGGTTTGTGACCAATCCGCATCTGGCAAACATGGAGATGAGCCAGTACCGAATCATTGTAGCGATGACTTGATTTCAATGGTGGAAGCATTATTCCTGCCAGTGGAACAATACTACTTTTTTACTTACAATAACTAAATAACCCCTTGATATTGCGAATCATATAGGTACGTATTTTAAAATGTTTATGTTACCTAACCTCAGCGCGCTTTACCCATTGTTAATGTAAAAGGAACTTAGTTTCAATCTAGCTACCTAAAAATTTAGCTGTCTAGCTGTGCGGGGTTGCCGTCACACAACACGTCCATTCTGACTCTATTCATTACTATTTATAGAGAAACAAGTTGCTTCATTGAGACTTGGCTAGTTTTTTACAGGACATTGTTGGTAGGATATTGTTTGGAGTAAGGGTCAGTAAGTAGGCAGCCCTAGGCTGAGCCCTTTCGGCATGTTTGCCGTGTCCGTAACTTTGCCGTGTCTCCTAGGCTTTTGTCACAATATTTGTCTAGCTATGCGGAGTTGACGTCATACAACACGTCCACTCTGACTGTATTTAACGAGTTTTGCTTATCTCGAATGATGCTTTTGCTTAATGATTTTTGGTTGAAGTAAAATATACTGTTTAGTAAATCAAAAGGTTTGGTTTTGGTCTTCTCCGAAGAAAAGTGTGTTCGATTCCTACCTTGTGTCCGCATGTTAGTAGCACTTTTTAGTCCAGCTGGCTGACTCCAAGCAGTAATAATATCATGTTTTTTAAAAATGAAGTTGGAAAAAAGGAATTTTATAATATATTTTATTGTTTCGCATCTCTGAAACGTTATTTTTTTTGAAAGCTTCAAAAGTTTTATACAAACAAAGATTCCTTTTTTTAAATATTATTTAAACTTGTAAACAAGATTTCATTTATAAAAAAATGAAATCTTGTTTAAAGCTTCAAAAGTTTTTTTACAAACAGAAGATTCTTTTTTTTAAATATTATTTAAACTTGTAAACAATATTTCATTTAAAAAAAATGAAATGTAAACAAGTTACATGAAAAATAAAAAAATGTCTATTACACGTGACCCAAATGAGCGTTCTATTCTTTTGACGCGGCAGTGGTTGATTGTTTAACACCGTCACAATCGGCCCACTGATCTACTGACCGTCTGATATTGACACTCAATCAGATATCGATTGGTTAATACAATGAGCCCTGGTGGCCCAAATGCCTTTTAACTTTAAGGCTACGTCCCCAGTAGGCAAACTGTGAGCGGCAAACTAACAGTTTGACAGTTTGCGGCTTATCGATTTAGTACGCCTTTCCATATATAACAAATGAAGTGTCCACAGTTTGCTAGTTTTGCGCTCACTGTACGCAGTTTGTAGTGTTACGCGCGCCGACTATCTCAGTAAGCGGCTGACTCCCTTCAAAACCATAGCTCAATATAGACCGACTAACTTATCTGTTCCGGTGGCGGCGTCGCTACTGTCGTTTTAGTATTGTCATTAAGTATCGTTTTTGCTTTTTGCATTGCAAAAACTGACATTTCACGTAGTTCCAATTTTGGCCACCGGAACAGATAAGTTTGTTGGTCTATACGTATGACAGCTGTCACTAGTGATGAGGTGCAGTCGAATCGCGATTATACGAACACCGATTTTGGATCGTAAAAATTGTTTTTTTCCTATTGTCAATCAAATATGATTATAGAATCAAGAAACTATAGAGTTTGTAAAATCTAGGATGATACCTGCAACATATTGTGTTACAGTAACATTTCTAGAGACGTCGATTTATTACTGCAAGATTAAGTAACTTTAAGAAAGTATTCTTATTTACGAATCACATTTAGATTTTTTATCCAAGGCGTTATACTTTTAATCAAATTGATTTTTTTTTATAATATGATTTTACGTTTAAAGTAATAAACGAAACTATGTTTTCGAAATTTTACCCGGTAACAATCGATAAAAATTGAAAGCGAAAGATGACAGCAATGAACATCTCTAAGTTGGCGGCGCCGGCAATCATGAACGCTATTTCTCTGCATACATTTTGACAGTCAAAAATTGTGAAACATTAATGCTGTCAATACGATGACATCTGTGCGAAAATTGTTCTGAATTTGAAATTTCAGTTCGCCACAAATTTGCGTCTCACTCAGTCGGCAGCGAACAGTTTGCCTACTGGGGACGCAGCCTTAATCTAGAGTCCTTTATCAGCTTTAGTAGTGTATATGTTGTAATACGTACCTACATTGTATATCACAAAAAGTTTTGTCAGAGCGTTTTTTCGCTGTCAAGTTCGGTATAATACTTCAATGTACATCATTTATGTAGACCGCAGACCTCCCTCGATTAACAAAATCATACCCGAAGAACTAGCCAGTGCGCAGTGCCCGACCGCCGATAAAGCGGCACATGTTAGATGCTTCCTTGAGAAGTATAGTCTGAGTAAGCCGTGGTGGCCCCTTAACATTTCACCCTTTCAAGGTTACGCCATGGTTAATTACTATTACCTACAACACATAGCAAACACAGTTTGGTTGACCACATACCCAACTACATTCATAAAAAAATAGATCCCCTTGATTCAGTTAAACCACTCAAATAATTATTATTGTTTGTACGCCGAACTTTATCGGATAATTCATTTATAACTAATACCATGGACATTGGAAAATTCTAGTGTCCTAAATGTTTTGTACCTTAATAGGATTGTAAAATACGAGTATGTCACCGATAGGATAAATAATATTGTATATATTCGGTTTATATAATGCATTCGAAATGAAGATTATAAATATTGTTATGCTTAATGAATATTCAAAAGCTGAAAATAATATATTTTATAAATTATGTTTTGAAAATTAATACTTATTAAGGATATTTAAATAGCTATTTTTAACCCTACAACTACAACATCCAAATTTAGTTAAATGAACCACAACACGGGTCATGGGTGACCCCATCAAAAAACATGATTAGATACGTACAAAATATCAAACTTTAATAACTTTTAACGATTCTTACAAGTTTCTTTGGATATGAATGGACTATATAAGGAATAAAATGAAGTAAAAATCTTAAAATCTAGACACATTGATGGCAAAAAGGTAACCTGTGTTGTGCACATATATTTTTGGAGCACTTAACACATTTCTCTCTGCCCTTCCTATTTTTGGCTCTAGTGCATAAATAGCAGCGGGAACTTGAAGTTGATCAAGCTTGGGCTACTTAAGCACTGTTTTCTTCGTCTACTCCCAAAACATGAAGCATCTCCATGCTTCATGTTTTGGGAGTAGAACTGAAAAATCTGAAAAATCTCCGAACCTAATAAGCGTGCGCACGCCGCCATGCGTCACGGGCCACTGATTACCAATTACGGAAGGTACCTAGACGCACAGGATTGTAGGTGCAAAACTCGCTAAATTAAAATAAAAATACTTATGTGTGGGGTCACCCATGACCCCATGTTGTGGTTCTAGGGTTAAAATTCTGTTTAATTTAAGTATTTGTTTTTTTGTGCGATAAAATATTTGCAGGAATTTATAAAAAGTGCGTGAACTCTTCTTGTTTTTCAATTCAGTGAGAGAATACTTAAAATCTGCACAAGAACTGCATAAAAACGTCTATACCTAAAAATTTCGTTATTTATTTACTATTTTCACAAACATTTTCCTGTTACATCGAAGCCAATCGTTCCTCATTACATGAACATCAAATAACATTGTAGAATCTGTAAACGTGTTGATTAGCGAACCCTTTATCGCTAACAAGATCCGTCTAACTTTCCCAATTCGAGGGTCGACAAATCGAAATCGCTTTTAGCAAAACAAGTATTAATTTTGTATCGGCGTCCCAGTATGGGCGGGCGGCGCGCAGTCTATGAAGCACCCCCGCCCTGGCCAGTTCGTATCGAGACGCCGGGGTGACTCCACGTCTGCTCTCTCGCGCCCTCTGCACCACATGAACATAATCTCATCACAACCGCGATAACAACATTGTATTCTAAAATTGAATTATTAACTCACCCTGTATTTTTATTCGCGCGTATTCTTGCCGGCGTAGATGCAAGAATACATCGTGATAACGGTAAAGAAATTAAGTAAACAGAAACGGTGAGATTAAGGAACACGATGTGATAGTGCTGTTACATCAATATTGTAAGTGGATTGTAGCGTGGGATTTTGCTCGTGAGCTAACCAGATACTATGGGAACTTCTATCTTGAAAGGTATGTGTTTTTTCTTCTTCCTTTATCATAATAAAAGTTTGTTTTTCATTTTTAATTTTTATTATGATTTAGGTACTTTTTACTTGTACATAATATATTATAAAACTTTCCTAATGTATTTTGTCCTAGTATAGATCTCAGAAAGGTCGATTGGAACGGTTACATCCTGAGTTCCTGACCCTTTAATAAAATCACACTTAGGTTGCACATTTTTTCCAGAAAGAAAATAGACTCAGATTTTCTACAATTTAAGCTAAATATCTCTAACGTGGCTTAATTACTAGTATCAGACATCAAACAATACGTAATTAGAGAAAGAGATGGCAAGAAAGCTCTTCCGACACTTTGGAGGCATAACAAATTTCCCTGTACTGCGGCATTTTTGAATGACTATGAATTTATATTACTAACCTTCGTTTATGAATCTACTTATTGATGTTAACACATTGGAAGGTACTGGCGATATACCTTTGGTGGAAATGTTAATTAAGATGTGTCTCGACGTAGCTATGACAGGTATGTTGGAAGTTTATTTAGGCTGTGAAGTTCATTATTATAATGTTAAACGTTAGTAATACACGTAGCTTGGTCAAAATTAATGAAAACTACTTAAATTATATCGTAAACGTAATGTCAGAATCCTTTTACTGTTTTATTTGAACCTATTGTACTTTTGAATAAACTGACTTATCAAAGAGAATAAAAAGAAATCTATTCATATCTAAAGGTACATACTGCATACCTACAAGGTGGATCACTTTTCGTCTTCATGATTGAATAAATAAGAAATAAAACCTTCTACATCGCATCGCAATCGACGTGTTGTAGGCCTATTAAGTCCTATAACAATGATAACTATTCTAAATAGAATATTCCGCCAAAAAATTTATATTTTTATGTTGTGTTATTAACTTGAACTTTTACTGTATTTTAAAGGCTTTATTGTTGCATCAAAGTAAAAATATGCATGAAGAAGACCAATTCTAAATATAGTGTAGTAGAGCCATGCTGTTTTACAGTACGAATGGGCCGGCTCGTCCGGGGAAGACATTAGTACCACCCTCTCACTTTACACCAGCGTCTAATAATAGTGACTACTATAATATTGTGTTTCGTCTGGTGTTTCGTCTGGTTTGACAGAGTGCCGGAGGCCCACACTCCCCATACCCCCATAGGCCGGCAACGCATCAGCGATCTCTCTGGTGTTGCAGATGTCCATGGGCGGCGGTGATTGCTTAACATCAGGCGACCAGCTGGCTCGTTTGCCGCCTCTAACATAAAAAAAAATTTAGAAAGAAAAGAAGAAAGAGAAGAATGTTTGCTCATTTATTTAAGCAATATAAGCACTTCAAAGACATCTCCAAAGTCGATAAAAGAGCCTTCATTATAACTTAGAAGGTCGTATCTGTTTTTGTTTGAATGCTGATTCCACCGCTTTGAAAATCTTGCTGTATTTCACTGTAATTTAGGTCTATTATTCTAGATTTTGTGCAGGCTACGATTATCTCCGTTTGTACCTTATAATCTTCGCAGGAGGGTTTGAAATGCAGTATGATTTTTCATATTCAGGGTACTCAGACTTTTTAAAATTAAAATTCGTTTATTTCTGATTCTGGATTTGGCTCTGGTTTGCTTTTTTGTCTTAGACACAAGCACTTTGAAGGAATTTTGAAATGAATAAACCTATATTATGTAAAATTAAGCGGCTATAAGTTACTCCTTGCACTTCTAGTACCCGGTTCGCTACTGATTATTAAGCCACGTGTTTGCAATAAATACATCCCTAGATATTTCCCACAGCGCCATCTAGCTCCAAACTAAGAATTGCTCGTACTATGGGCGCCAGACTGGATAAACTTTACTATAAATACATATTATACATAGGTTTCTAGGTGTTTACCCAGACTGGTACAAACAGACGTGTTCATGTATAAATATGTTTTTACCGTTCGGGAATTGAACCAGTGACCTCTGGTGTAAAAGCCGACTTCTCAGCCATTACCCTATATGGGTTGTTCGTAAAACAATAATGAGGGTAAGTAGCTACACTCTTATGATCTTTGATTCATTCCTCTCCGTTGGGCCAAAAAAGTTGGTGCCGTCGTGGATTACACTTACAATTTCACTTTCGTTAAGCACTAAATCATCATCATCATCATCATCAGCCTGTTACAGTCCACTGCTGGACATAGGCCTCTCCAAATGCTCGCCACGCTGATCGATCCTCGGCCACTCGCATCCAGCTCCTGCCAGCCATCTTGCGCAGATCATCGCTCCACCTGGCCTGAGGGCGTCCTACACTACGTTTACCGAGACGCGGTCTCCACTCTAGAACCCGTTTACCCCAACGGTTATCGGTTCTACGGCTGATATGGCCAGCCCACTGCCACTTCAGCTGGCTAATCCGGCGAGCTATGTCGGTGACTTTGGTTCTCTGACGAATCACATCATTTCGGATGCGATCCCGCAGAGAGACGCCGAGCATAGCTCTTTCCATAGCCCGCTGAGCGACTTTAAACTTGTCTTACTCTTGTCTTGACTTTAAGCACTAAATATTTCCTATAAAATCTGAATGAAGAGATTGCAACACTTTCCACGACTAGCGGCTACAAAGAGTGCCGGGATATTTTCAACTATGAACCATGATCAAATTATTGTTTGACATCAACCACTTACTAATTACCATAATATAGCCATAAAGTTAATCAGTTATAACCTCGGCACAGAGTTCGACACAAATTACCACAGACGTAACATATCCTTAGCTTAAAATATCATTGCTTACAATATTTTGATTGTCAACTACATTGCACCGGGTACATAGTATTGTAATAATAGCTATGATAGATAGCCGGTAATGGTAATTGATTCTTGACCCAATTAGGCTTACACAACCAACCAGCCATGGCTATTAAGATGGGCTGCAATTTGTCACTGTGGTTATCTTGATAATGGACGTCAGCAAGCAAGGGGATGCCTACGAATACTGTTTAAAAGCTTTGTCGCATTTTAGTTTATTATTGTTCCACAGACTAAATAGCTTATCGAAATGGAAAATGCTGGTTGGTGATGGTTTATTTTACAAACAACTAAAAAAAAGTTTTTCTGTCCTAGGAATTGTACCAGGTTTTTTTTTAATGAATAAGCGGGCAGACGAGCATGTGGATCACCTGACTACCGCCGCCCATGGTGCCCATACCTATATATCTATATTAAATTGATTCAGGATATCTCCTGTAACAACGCAGGAATTAAAAATGCGCTGCTGGCTTTTAAGTTTAGTTTATTTATTTGGACCTTCAGATCAGAGTTAAATATTTTTTTTAATTTATTATAAATGCTAAAGTAACACTTTCTGTCTATCTGTGTCTGTCTTTGACTAGACCTTGAAATTAAACATAATAATAATAAATATTCTTCATTGCACATGAAACAGACAAAAATACAATAAAAAAAAGAACGAAAACGCACAACATAGAACGCTTTGCATTTATCTTTAGATTTCACTCAATTAAAGATGTAGGTGTTTGTGATATTACCAATCCAACAGACAAGAGGACAGGACAAAAAACATTTAGTTCAAGTTAGTAAAATTTCCTTTTGTTAAAAGCACCTCTACATTTTCGTACAAATAAAATCTGTCTCAGAAAATATTTCTTTGAAGTAACAAATAACAGTAGGAAACGTAATTACGAATGTGTCAACAAGGGTGCTTTTAGATTCCAAAGGCATAGGTGCAAGTACTTAGCAAGTTTGGGAATTTTATTTGCAAGTTTAAAAAGTAGGTTAGGTTCGCGAACTATGTTAAAGCATAGCGGAGGCTCGCGAACCGGGACGGGGCCCACTTTAGTTACAATATCGATTTTAACTACTCAGACCTACTCTCGAATTTGACACAGATTTATAAGAGGATCTGTAAAGCCTATATGAATAAATCATATTTTGATTTTGAGTCTATTGCTAAACGATAGTAAAAGCTTCAAAAGCCTGCTACTAATGTCAGACATATCTGATAATATATCCGACAGACAACTATGATATAGCCTTAATTTTTTGTAATTGTTAAAGTTACTGCATTGTTATCTTTAATCATTAATTTACATGTCATCGGTGAAACTAGTCCAAAAGTATTCGCCTATTAATGATTGTGACGCAATTACTATGCTATAACTGTAGTACCGGAATCTTATCAGGATAAGTAAGTGAGTACAGCTGTCTTGCCAATAGCAGATTAGTGACCAAAAACCCGAGTTGTATGCTAAAACAATGAAAACAAATTTTGCCCACCCTGTAATTCAATTCCGAGACGTGTTCGGAAAATCTGACAAAAAAATCCCGGACTTGAACCTAGGAACGCTACTTAAACTACTGGACCATCAAGCTGCACTCAGTGGTACGACGAGGAATGACAATTCCTTGTCGTGCCACTGGTGGAACAAGTTGGTGGCACGACGAGGAATAAGCGGGCGTTCAAAGCAATTATATCATTAATAAATAGATACACGAAAATAAATTTCACCTCTAGGAGAAAACTTAATTATTCACAAAAGATAATGCTGTAGCGCTGAAGAGACAAAAACACAACATGCATATTATATTTTCCATAAACACACCCCAATGCGAAACGAACAAGATAAATGTATTCATTTACGCCTATCGCACCGAACGCGAGCTATAAGCGGTTTTGCCTCTCCAAATCTTTTTAAATCACAAAAGCCAGCCGTCAAGATCGCATGTTGAATGAGGAAAAGAAAATATCCTGTAGGTGGAAAGCACCCAGATGCTCGGATTTGGTGCCAAGTTGCAGGAAAATCCCAAATGAAAACACAACTCGGCGAATGTAGGCCAACCTGTCTCTACCCACAAGATAAATTCAAAAAGGATTCCCTCCACACACATTACCAACTCAATAAGGATTAAAACTTCATTTGAAGGCAAAGGCTTAAAACTTTCCGGTAAACAAGGTTTATCCCTTTTAATTACGCATATTTACACGAAGATGTCTATCGCGTTCGACTGTGGAATGTTAGAAAGAGACGAATTGACTTACAAGTGTACCAAATATACGATCGCTTTTTTATTGTTTTAAACCTTATAAATATTTCTGTGTAAGTCCTTTTTGGGTCGGCGCACTATGGGACCAAACGGTGTTAACCATCTCAAAATTCGTTATCTTTGTTGTTTTTTTATTTTACTCCTTGATTTTTTTTTCACGAGTTGTTTAATACCTAGGCAATAAAATAAATTAAACATAATTATTTTAAAAAAATTATATTTTTCAAATAAAATTGTAGTTTATTAAATTTTTAATGTATTCTTTTATCATAGTAATGAAAAAACGAAACAACATATAGACATATGTTACATGTATGTATTATGTAACAATATATTATTTTATAATAAAAACGAAGAACCGTAATTTTCGGGGATTTTTTATTTTTTCCCCGGTTGACATTTTTGCTTCAAAACCACTTTGGCGCAAAAAACGCGCAATTTTTTTTTTATTTCTCATGTTACTGAATAGGTAAGGTATATAAAGTGATTAACTTGACACCGCGGCACCGGCTGCTTTCGGCAACACAAAAAACTCCAATTGAAATAGACAAAATCTAATTTTACCTTACTTCTGCTAATTATTATTTTTAAATGAAACAAATATACTTTTTACAAAATATTAAATGTAATCGCATAGTGTACATACTAAGCTATCTAAATATGTATCATACTTATATGTTTCCTTGGAAAACTTTTGAATAATTTTGTGTTGAACTTAATTAACGGTAATGTAATTCGCATGAACATATTTATGCTCAAGGTTTGAGGACCATTTTATAAACGTAAAACTCAATTATTTAAATTGTTTTATATTTTATTCGTAAGATCCATTCTTTAAGAGTAGAAAACCATAAATAAATCTATGGATTTACGACTTTCATCAAAACCTATTTCGAGATGGAAAATAACGTTTGGTCCCATAGTGCGGCGGTAGGCTCGCTTACACACTTGGAAACGGCGTAAATAATGAAGCAATATATGTAGTACGAGTATTATCAGTGTGTACAACCAATCTTTACTAATATTATAAAGAGGAAAGATTTTATTGTTTGTTTGTTTGTCTGTTTGTTTGTTTGTTTGTTTGTTTGTTTGTCTGTTTGTTTGTTTGTTTGTTTGTTTGTCTGTTTGTTTGTTTGTTTGTCTGTTTGTCTGTTTGTTTGTTTGTTTGTCTGTTTGTTTGTCTGTTTGTATTGAATATGCTCCGAAACTATTGAACCGATATGAATAATTATTTCACTGTTGGAAAGCTACACTATCCCCGGGTGACATAGGGTACTTTTGATCTCGGAAATGTGGGGGAAGGGGGGATAATTGACAAAAGAAAATACGCGCGGGTGAAACCACGACGCGACTGCTAGTAAAAAATATTTTCCGGCCGGCCCGGTGATCAAATCCGGTACAGCATTTACCTTGAAGTTACCTAACCACTTCGTCACTAAGGTAACACATAATATTAATATTGAGGCGATTTGCTTTGCCGTATGTTTAATGTCTATCATAACATTTAGTATTAAAATTAACAGCTTACTATAAAATATAGTCGCAACTCAAATTCCTTGATGACTCAAATCAAACCAAATCGTTTCAATTAACATTGTTTATTATTCTGGAATGGCGTAATTCTGTTATTAACAACACGGTTTTAACTCGTAATTTGTTTTAAATGAAATGTTTATTATAGTTGTTAAAAGT
The DNA here is from genome assembly GCA_949319885.1 of Mecyna flavalis. Taxonomy (NCBI): domain Eukaryota; kingdom Metazoa; phylum Arthropoda; class Insecta; order Lepidoptera; family Crambidae; genus Mecyna; species Mecyna flavalis. Next base: position 9,943,525 of record OX439407.1, on the reverse strand, counting down.
TCTTTGTTTTATTCAAATGTAGTCAACATTTGTGAATTAAATTAAATAATTTCGGTACGCGGAATAATTCCTATTATTCCTGCAATTACTATTTGTCCATTCCGTGTGTAGCTTTTAATTGACTAGGCTTATGCGGTATGGAAGCCGGGAGATGTATGTTTTTGTTACGTCAAATGCCGCGAAACTTTAGTAGGCTTGTCTTCATAACAACGAATATTTACAGGCCCCGGCAAACTTTTTGAATATCATAGCTCGTAGAAAGTTCTGCCACTTTTAAGCTAACATTTGATCTTCTACAAACCTATTACTGCACTATATTTTAATTTTAAGAAAGTATTTTTCAACTTTTCGTAATTATAGCATGTGCAGAATTACAGGAGCTTACTGCTATAAGCCGGGTAGGATGCCTAGGCGGCTTTACCTGCCTAAAAGAAACAAATGTGGGATACAATTTCAGCTAAAACAGAAAGTACACGTGAGTGGAACCGCCTGGGAAAGCTGGGAGGGAGAAAATTACATCGTCATCATGAGCATTGTACCTATGTACTAATAGCATAGGTATACTTTTATTTTATACTTTTTTTTAACCCATTTAGACCTATAATTATTTTTGTTAAAAAAATATTTTTTTTCAACAAAAACATGTTGAGAGGGGTCCAAGAATCACAGGAAAAATACTAAAAAAAATCTATTATAATTAGGGGGGTAATAGGGGGGCGTATCATATATGGTACAGTAGGACTATATGTATGCAAAAAATGCAAATGAAGGAACATTTTAAAATGAGTTTTTTATTTGTTTTCTCGTGTGATATTAATAAAATATTGCTTATGAACACCAACATTATCCTTCACACATCTTGTAGGGCATTCTTTGTGATAAAGTAGATGAGCAAGTCCATCATCCCATAATGTCCATAGAGGGGGACGTTGCCGTCCCCCCTGCGCATCAACGGCCCAAACAGGGCCACTCTGCCGGTTGTGCCCTGTCGTTAGAACTGGAGGCCATTGGACCTTCCTTATCGGGAGGGAGCAGCAAGGAGCTGCTTTGCGCCCTATAAAAAAGGAGGGTACGGTGGATCAACTGGTAGTGTCACAGTTACAAGGCTATGTGGATTTCTGTGACACTGCTAGTAAGGCATCTGATGGGCACTCTGGGGTTTGGGTATACCTACCCTCTAGGTAGGAAATCCCACATAATCCTCAGTCGGATGCAGGTGTTGTCGCTTCAAGCCAGCACCACTCTGCTGAAGGTATGCGTAACGCATTGGCAACAAAAGTTCGTTTTTTCAAGGACTTGGGATTCACCTTGACCCATACCCATCTTCAATCTTTGGGTCTGCAGCAGCTGCTTCGGAGCCAGAGCCCGATGCAGCAAACTCTGCTAGTACTCTAAGCAAACTCGGAGCAACTCCCAAATTATTTTTCTACTTTCCTTGCCTGAATCTTTATCAATCCAATCATTGCATTCTTGGGTGGAAATAAAAAAATATTAAAAAACCTACTTGTCCCTGGCTGCTGGAAATGTCTTTTTCTTCCTAAATTATTTCTATATCATGCAATGTCAAGAACATTAAAAAAAAACAGAAAATAATAATAAGTTGTAGTTGTTTATCGAAAATAGCTATATCTTACTTTTAGCTTACATATAAACCTACTGTACCATATACGATACACCTAATTTAGGAGTGAGTAATTCTTTCGAAAATAACCTAATTCTTTTTTTCACGTTTATGTCTGCCACAGTGTACCCTATTATTTATAAATATACAAATAAATAACACATTTTGTAATAAAACATATAAAATTTACCTTCTTGAAGAAATTGTCATAATTTTTTTGATTCCGCTCCGCGAATTTTAGAGGATATTATAAAAATTATCTTAGGAAAACGCACTTGAAACACTTATACCGTAAAGAAAACAATCCAAACTTCATTCCACATTTAAAATAAATATAAATTATTATGTAGGTAAGCCAATAAAATTTTTTGAAGTCACTGTACCACATATGGTACGGTAGATCTAAATGGGTTAATAACCTTTTATTCATTTATTCTGTTTAAAACATTTTGGAACAGCAGCACAAGAGAACAAAAGGCGTCTGATGGCATACTCTACCAGACTTATTAGAGTAGGTACCTAACCTAACCATTACGCCAAGCATATAGGAGAGGAACAGTGGGTAGAGTGTTATTGCCAAAAATCTTAAAAATAAAAATTGAATTTATTGTGTAGGTACCTTTAAATAAACTCAAGTTAACGTTTGCGTAAAAAATATAAAACCAGATTCGAGGTCACGAAGTCTTCTGACGAAAATTAAAAATCCCAAAACTAAAACACTCCAATGACAATGAATCCGTCGCAATGCCACTCTGTGCTATAATTGAACGACTTGAAATTCTAAACCAACAGCGTCTTTTCCGAAAAAAAAGAACGTCCGCCGAATGATCGCCTGAGAGCGGGCTCTTGAAACAAACGGCGTTATCAAATCACTGCACCCGAGTTAAAGTGCCGGTGAAATAGACGGGGGTACTTATTGCCCGCTCTCCCCGCCTGCTGTGACGTCACGACTTAAACGAAATAGTCGGGCTTGACGAAAATGAAACGCGATTTTGCGAAAAATTTCAACGTCGTGTCAAGTTTTGTCGGGATACAGACTTGAATTTGGTTAGTTTGCTCTCATTTCTACTCAGCATGTGAACGTATATGTGTTTCTACATGATAATATTATAATTAGTAAAAATATATAATCGATTGCAAAAGTTGAATATTTTTCAATTTCTTGGAAAGCTTTATCGATCTATATAGAGATCATAAAGATTTCTTAGTAAATTAGACGTGCAAACATATCAACTGATCTATTCTGGATCTATAATATTATACTTAAAAAATAATATTTAAACGACGTGGGCAAAGTACTTCTTTTTTAACATAATTTAAGTTATTTCTCCTCATTGATAAAATTCCTATACAAAGCTCTCTTAGGATTTAACATGCTAGAGGGAAAAAAACTAAAACCAAGTATTCTACTAATTAGAAAATGATCAAATACGATTGCAATAAATGTGCAGGTGAAATAGACGAAGTACTTAGCGCGTTCCCTGCCCTGACACCACTTGAGAAACTGTTGGGAACGAAAATCAAATGATTTTGCGAAAAATTTAACGCTGCGACTTGAATTTGGTTAGCATGTCCTAATATTACTAGATACTCGTGATAAAAGGAAATATTTCTATTAAGCCTTATAATAATTATTAGTGCAACAAATAGATAACACGATGCGTACACGTAGTGAAAACGAGAAAAATATTGTATCCAATCCTAAAATTAAACTTAGAATATTCCATGCCCGATAAAGCACGTTAAAGTAGATATATTTTAAAATATTTTTTCCTTCGTGATTTTAAAATATTTAATCTAAAAATGTAATCCACAAGTTTTAAGTTAGAAAATATTATCAGCTTAGTCTTATACTACCAGTTAGTTATATCCAAGCTCCGGCAAACAATATTCCAACACGGTGGTCCCGTTTCTTAAGAAGGGCGGTCATTCGCGTTTCGGGTCGGATTAAAACTAAAAGAGTTACTTTTTACCCAATAACTTCTTGTTTTAAGGTTCTTGGACTATTAACAAGTAAAAATATATATATAATTTCAATATAAAAGATAGATATTTTTTAAAAATAAGCATTTATCTAAAACTAAAAATGTAGGTATATGGGTAACAAAAAAGAAATTGTTTTATTTATTTATTTCTTAAAATAATAGTTTAATTGACATATAAATAATAAAAAACACTAGATAATACATAGCTGAATACATTATTTTATAAAAAACACAGGCTTTTTACATAGTAGGAAAACATAGTAATTAATAATATTTATATTATTGAAAATTGCAATATCGTCCAACTACATAATAAATACAATACTTAATATTGCTAATGTTGACTTCTTCTTAATCGTTAACGTCCTCATACTAGAAATAAGTAGGTCTGAATCAAGAGAAATCAACACTATTTTTAAAAAATCAATGTAAGTCACTTCTCGGGAAAATTTTATAGTGTTACAGCCTCCAGATAATTAAACTAATGTATTACAAGATCAGGCGGCCTCTTCAGACAATATAGAACTTTCAATCACCTTTAATCCGTTTATTAAAACCTTGTATGTATGTATGAAGGAAATTTATACCAAGGATTTTCCTCAGTAAGAATTTTGGCCTTATCAATAGCATGTATCTTATGCTTGTGAAATTTTATTTTGTACCCTGTCACTCTGATGATAAGGTCGGCAGAAAATGACGACACCTGTCTATTAAGTATTTTCTAATACCTGTAATTTCATCAGAAAATTCAGAACTAAGGCGAAATTTTCATGTAAAGTTTCTTTCATTGAATCAACCACTACCGCTACATCGGGGCTTATATTTCGAGGTTTTTGACCTCCCTAGTTTCTTCTTAGCCCTTAACTGGTATTTTAAGTTAAATATCTCAAGTAATTGATCTGGATATTTTCAGTATCCGGTTGAGAGTCTGCCAGGTGCCAAACACTTCACCGAGATCTATCTACCTCATTTTTTCAATCTTCACAGATAATCAGGTGTTATGAACAATCATTCGAAGAAAATAACACTTGATGGTGGCCCCTGCAGCATAAAAAAGAAGCAAAATTACAAAAATACCTGAAGTATCAAATTTCCTTACATATGACCTAGTCTTTTCTATGACCTATGGCAGTCCTCGGCGCACTTTGGCGCACCTAGACATTACAGATTTTAAAACTAGACAAACTTGAGATTATTTTGATATATGTTTTAACTTTGGCGATTCGTTCCTTCCTAAGTAAAAGTCTAATTGAAAATAGAAAAGCGGCAAAAAACAAATAAATCGGTAGGTCCTCCTTGATGGCACTGGTTTCCGATAGTGACAGGGATAAAATTAACAAAACATGACTTCAAATATTGTATACACCTTCCTTTCAAATATACAGGGCACAACAATATCCTAAACAATCGATTTCATAGAAAAACTACACTTTGAAAATAATGAAAATTTATGCCGAACGATAACGCCAATGAGCACAAATGAAATGTTTCCACTTCGGGTGCACAAAATTAAATGTTCGTTGTATGTTATTGCAATTTATGTTATACCTGGGGGTAGAAGGGTTATTTGTCTATCCTGTAAGTGACCAATAACATAATAATGTGACCATCGACTTTTCAACTCTATGACCTACGGCGGGACCACCGTGCAATGGATTGAAACTGTAAGCGATAAAGAGTCCCGTGTTGCCATGGTAACGGTTAAGAGTCCCGAGTTCCTTGTCACTTGATATCCCATAGTGACGCGAGCGATATTTTATTTACTGAATATGTTAGGGGATTGACAATGACGTTCAATATAAAACTAGACACCCAATCTCTAAGAAAAATTCCTCAAAAAACGTCCGAGTGGCTTTGACACTGATGACATTAACACATTCGTTCAAATTAACACCTTATCTCGTGGCATTTAGTGTTTAATGTCAATTGTATACAACTAAACGAAAACTCTGCCCAATAGTCGGGTGGGCAGACTTTTGCTTCGGACAATATTTGAGCGTGATTGTGAGTCTAGTTTTTTAATTGAACGTCATTGGGGATTGACCAAAAATTTAAGATGACGTTTTACAACGATATATAATCTTCCCACTTTTTCTAAAACAATTTAACTCGAATTATAAACTTCTTTGTTTTGGTTGAATGCCCACCAGGCACAATATACATGCTTTACAGAATCGACGTTATATTTCACTCTTATTGTCATTACAATATTAAAGTTTTTTTTTTAAATAAATCAGTGGTGTGCAAGTTATTCTTATATCATCATCATCATCAAATTATTTTTATATCATCATCATCATCATCAACCTGTTGCAGTCCAGAGCGGAACATAGGCCTCTCCCGATTCTCGCCACATCGCTCGATCCTCGGCTCGGTTGTTTTTAGAAATATTTGATTTTTTTACCGTAATAACTTTGTCACCCTTTTACCCTAGAGTTGAATAACCCCATCTAATCCCTTAAGGGTTTCTACTCGTACTACTGTAAATCTTTTACTGAAACTTGCCCTAACATTACGTTGATATTGGCTAAAATTTTATGATGCCATTTTTATTGATTTCAGTGCGGCAATAATAATCCTTTCTTTTTTTATTGGTCTTACTTGTTTTATTGGTGTTACGAAGCTCACCGATCTTTGAAGTTTATGTAACTAGCCAATTTTATTGAAGGAGGGGATGTTACAAATTATAGAAATAAAATAAAATTACTTTTATTTCTATTATTTTTTACACTTTGCACCATTATCCAGAATTTGGGAAGACCAGTTATTTTATTGGTACAGTTATGCCTTTTACAGTCATTAATTTTTAAACTGCAACAGCAATTAAAAATGCTGTTGCAGACTATGTAAATACCGTTACGAAATATCATTTCTATTGTGATTTGTCGATGAGATTACCCTAAAAAAATCTTGATAGCAAATAAAATTATATTCGCAAAGTAATATGCTTTCAAATACAAACATCCAAAAGAACAATTCAACATAAGCCCGTAATTTATTGTATTGTATGTTTTTGTAAAGTATCAGGTGTTTTTGGACTTCCCTACATTCTACCATTTGGGTGGTTTCAAAAATATATTACGGTTTCACCGCTATAATTTTCTTTTAAAGTCCTTATGCACGTTTAGCTTAGCGGTAAAGTAATGTCCGTGGTTAGGGATGACCATTCAAAACTATTTTTGGCCAATAACAGGGGTTGAGGTTGTCAAATAAAGTTCGTTTTATGATCTTTTATTAGAAACCGCGAAGGGATGCGTAATGTTTGTTTTTACAACTGAGTTTGCCGTAATGTTGTAGGCATTTTAAATTATTAAATTTTCATGTGTGAAAATTTGTATGAAAAATATATGAATGTGAATTATTTACTCGAGCAAGCATCAGTAAAATTTTCAGTTTTTAGTCATCATCATCAACATTTGACCTAGTTGCAGAAAGTGTTAGCAACATAATTATTTGTTACTAAATTATTATTGAGACTCTTTGTTGTTATCAGGAAAAAGTTTCAAAACGATAAACGGGCAGTATGAAAAGCTCTAAAATCAGAGGAATAGTATAACTAGGAGGCAGTGATGCATAAGTTTATTTCATTTCAAATACTAGGAAGCGTCACTACCTCCTAGTAAAGTGTCTCTTAATTGAATAAACCCTGCTTACACTATCAAGTGAAGTGAACTGCGTGGGAAAAGAAGCAAAATGAAATAATTTGAAAAAAATGGCTATCGCATTTTTACAATGTTGCAAATAGTCAACTAAACAACTAAAACTATTACACTAATCTGCTTAGTGAACTAATTAAGTAAAGTTCAGCTTCTTCTACGAGTTCGCAGCAAGAGGGTAACTTTATGCCCGGGGGGAGGTAGTAAAAAAGCAATTTAAGTTGTTTTAGAACGACAATCAACACTTGGAATCGCTTGAACCCTCAACAAAATTGTAGTTACGTGACTGGTTCAGTGTAAGATTGTTTGTATTTGTTGCGCGATATCACATACACTTTAACGACTATAGGTTGGTATAAAGCCTGTCATTCGTTTGGATCTCGTAAAGCTTTTAAGTTGTTAATTTTAAATTCATCACCAGCCTATATACGTTCCCACTGCTGGGACACAGGCCTCATCTCAAGTGTAAAAAAGTGTGGACCAGGTAGGTGGTTATTGCATTGTGTGATAGTGTGGTGTGGTGGTAGTAATTTTTAATTAATTTAATTTATATAGAACGCCTCGATGTACGCGTAGCACCGTGCTACTAGCACGTCTTAATATCGGGGTCGTAGGTTCAATTCTCGGGTGGACAAAAATATTGGTGGCGGTGCTGATCAATTACCACCAGGTGCCTCACTTGTTCGTTCACCTACCTTCTTTTTATATAAAAAAGACATTCAGAGCAAGCTTTTTTATGTCAGAGGCGGCAAACAAGCCAGCGGGTCGCCTGATGGTATGCAATCACCGCCGCCCATGGACTTCTACAACACCAGAGGAAGGGCACCAGAGGCTGATGCGTTGCCAACCTATGGGGGATGGGGGGTGTGGGTCTCCGGCACTCTCACAAACCAGACGGAACACAATAGTAGTCACTATTATTTCACGCTAGTGTTTTGTGAGAGGGTGGTACTTCCCAGGACGTTCCGGCCCATTCAACTGTAAAACAACATGACTCTGCCACTACAAAACACAAGCTGCAATGGACCAATAAATTGCTGTGGCATTTGGTAGTAAAGCTAGAGATCGTCATCATATAAGGGTAAGAGCAATCAAGGGAGGTGGGTAAAGAGATTATGAACACCATAGCTTAAGATTTTTTCTCAGTGACTAATCAAATCACCAATTTTCTTTTTTTCTTAGTTTATAATTAGCGGTAAAACATACAAAGCGTTTGATCATCTGTAATCGTTAATTAGCGAAGATATTTAACGCCTGGCTGGCTTCATTCATAACGATTTTAAATACTTTTATAATCAGAATTTTCATTCAATATTGAATTCAGAGCTTAGTAAAATTACATGGAAGATAGAAAAGTGATTTTCTTCTTTGGAATTGTACGAAATATATGTAGACATTCTTTACTCTCCCATTACATTTTCTGAACAGAGTACTTTTTTTTTCGAAGGAGAAACCACAAAGTCAAACGCAGGCTAGCCTAGACATTTTGTTCGCCTCCGTGGAACGCTATTACAACGCTCCGCTGAACCGCTTGGGTATAAAAACACGGAGGTCGTGGGTTCGATTCCCGCCCTGGGTCTGGTTGGTGGTAGGGCTTTTTCAGAGTCCGACTGGCTAGCTACCACCCCCACAGGGGAAATCTGCCGTCATAACAGCTCTGGCTGTGTTCCGGCAATATTAATGTGGGAGCCAGTGCACTTGAAATAAGAGGCTCGAAAATCAGATGAGTCTACAGTCTGGCAGCACATTGAGGGACGTTTTCAGGTGAAGCGTCCCTCAATAAAATAGGCCGCAGTGACCGCTTACCATCAGGTGGGCTGCGTGCCTGTCTGCCAACTGACCTAGTAGGTATAAAAAAACTACCGCACCATTTTCCTGACATTTATAAATAATCAATTATTTCTTTGAAAAATATCCGCATTTCTCTTTATTTTAGTTACAGAGGTGGCATGCCTACTGTGTAAAGTTAAAAAATTCAAAAATAAAAGCTTTCCCTTTGTCACTGCCTAGGTCATACAGCTGCTGCCGCTCCATTTCTATTGTTCCTATTATTTCATATTTTTCCAAAGGTCTAACTAAATTGGATAATATTTGTATATTTTTCAGTCAATTGATATTTCTACTATTAGTGAACGAGAATAGTTATGTGGCCTGCGGCGAAATAAAATATACAGAATGGTAAACTCATTCATTGTGAAATATTAAAATGAATTTAATTTGTCATTTTTTGCACAACGCTTAAGTCCAAAATAAGGAATGTTTGTATGTACTAGGTTTAAAACACCTAAAAGTATTTTTATGTACTGTTATTTTTTTAAATTCGGATTCGGAACTTTTTGGATTTGATTATATATAATATCATGCATGTTGTGTTATTTCGTGTTTCAACATAGGTAATTTAGATGCTTCATGTTAAAGAGATTTTTAAAAATAAGAGTCGATAACCACTAACCTACTAATTCTAACTGAAGTTGTATCATGATATAGGCAACTTTCCTTCCATATATGAAGGTATACGGAAAGGACTTGTCTGAAATATCGTTGTTTTAATACTTGGCATGTGTCCCTTAATTTGCTTTGATACTTAAGGGCAGCGTTTTGAGGAAAATACAAGTATTAAAAGGTGGAGAGAAAATTCATAAGTAATTCTGCATACAGAAAATAAAAGGCTTGAAGGAGTCCATAGTTTTGCAACACATAATATATTTTGTGAGTTGCTTCTTGGTTAAGTGATCCTAGAAAAGGCCATATTGGTCATTTACCATCAGGTGAGCCAGTCTGCCAACTGACCGAGCATAAAAAAAAATTGTTGTTTACAAAATGAGGCTCTGTTTTATTAAAGTACATATTATTGGGAGCGTCTTCGGTGGCATAATCTTTTTAGCCATAATATATTCTTTTCAGTTCGCTGGTCTAGTGTTTTAGTTACCCGCGATTTCGGAGTCTTGGAAGCAATTTCTTTTGGAAGATATAAATAAAACTTTGTTCAATCCCGTGCAATGAAATATATTATACTCGCGAGGTTTTAAGATTAATTTTTAATGAGTTTGTATGACCGATTATAAAATCTTTTCGTACAAAACTCTTCGATTCATATCAACACTTCGAAACCCGTGGTACAGTCACTCTGTATACCTATTGACAATTTTCGATGCATAAGTTCATCTTTCCTACGTAAGGCGTACGACCGAGTTCCCCGAAAAGTTCTGTGGTGGTCTTTAAGAAAGAAAGGAATACCTGAGAAGTATGTAAGGCTTGTGCAGGCGATGTATGCAGGAGCACGTACAAACGTTCGATCTGTTGCCGGAGTCACTGATGAGTTCAGTGTGGCAGTAGGCTTGCACCAGGGGTCGGCGTTAAGCCCATATTTGTTCCTCCTGGTAATGGATGCCTTGACATCAGACATACAGGAGGAGTCACCTTGGTGCATGCTATTTGCCGATGACATTGTTCTCATCGGAGAAGATGCAGCTGAGGTTCAGAGCAGACTGGAAAAATGGCAACAAAAGTTAGAGAGTGCTGGCCTTAAAATAAGCCGCACTAAAACAGAGCATTTGTTTTGTGGCTTCGCAGGCGCCTCTAACTTTTCCCGAATTGCCTTAGATGGTGTAACCCTTCCAGTTTGCTCCGATTTTAAGTACCTAGGGTCGCTCATCCAAAACGACGGTAACATAGAACGAGACGTGCAGAATAGATTGAATGCAGCGTGGATGAAATGGCGACAGGTCTCGGGAACAACATGTGACCCACGGATGCCCCTCAAGCTTAAGGGGAAGATTTACAAAACGGTCATCAGACCTGTCGCAATGTATGGATCAGAATGCTGGGCAATGAAAAAGACGGATGAAAGAAAGGTGCATGCAAGTGAGATGCGTATGTTAAGATGGATGTGTGGTGTGACCAGGTTAGATAAGATTAGGAATGAGTATATAAGAGGAAGTTTGAAAGTGGCACCGGTAGTGGATAAGGTAAGGAGTGCAAGATTAGCATGGTATGGACATATAATGAGGAGGGAAGACACACACGTGACCAAAAGGGTGATGAATATGAATGTGGACGGATGTGTAAGCAGAGGAAGGCCGAAAAAGAGATGGATGGATTGCGTGAAGAATGATATGGAAATGAAGGATGTGAGTGTAGAACTGACGGCTGATAGGAATATGTGGAAGGGGAAAACATGTTGCGCCGACCCTACTTAGCGTGGGATAAGGGCAGGAAAATGATGATGAAGTTCATCTTTCCTACGTTGCAATGTGGGACGACGGGAGACAAATAATAGAAAAGTGTTAGTGCGCACGTTACTAACTAAATACCCTAAGCTTATATACTAGGAATGACGGGGTGCGGTGACATACACACTACAACGTAAACAAAGAATAGATATTCTGATTTTTGATTTATAAAACTCGATACATGACATTAATCCTATTCAGAACCCTGCTAAGCCTTTGTGATAATACACAACTATAATCAGCATTGTTACATCGCCCATACGGCTCAAGTAGGCTTAATAGGGATTACCGAACCTAATCTTAATTTATGATGAGGTATCGGAATTTCTAGCATCTATATTTTAGCTAGCGACTGCTTTTGGGATTTACTTGAAGAACTTATCGATTTAGACTTCTATTTTTACTAGGTAATGTCATGGACAATATTAATCAGACTCCGGATTGTAAACAACGTCGTTTTACGTTGTTTACATGCACATCGTTATGTTAAATGAGCAAAACCTCAGACACCTCAATTTATTTTTAAATCAATTGAGCTAATTGTAAAAGAAAAAAAAACATTAAAAGAAATTTAAAGGTTTTCTGAGCTGTTTTAGTTTTACTGGCAATTCTGATCGTTTCTTGCGTCGGCGACGACGCTATATGGGAAACGAGTCGGTAGGTATGGTTTGCTCACGAGATGGCTTGACCTTTAATAAAAAGACAGAGCAACATTTTTATTAAATATTTTTTGAAAAGTGTGACCCATCCTATATTAAAAAGTTATTTAATAGATTCTACTCGTTAATCTGATGAAACTTATTTCAGGTTTTGCGCATTTAACGTATCACGTATACACAATTTAAGACATGACGTGTGCTTGTTATGGTTAGTATGATAGTTGTTTTAATTTACTTAGTTTGGGGCTAATTGGTGCTGTGTGGAAAATATCTCAGGATGGTTTACTTGTGATAAAAAAAGGATTTCTAATTTTTTAACTAAGAATCCTTTAATGGAAAGACCCTACTAGAAATGTCTGAATCGATCTGCAATCAAAACGTTAAAGTTACATATTAGCTAATACAAAACAAAAGCAGTCGATTTATACCATATTATACTTCTTCTAAGTCACAAAAAATATAGCAAGATTTAACATTGTGCAGGCAACATTACTTCAAAGCATTTATTACAGTGCTTTAAAAGATCAAATGGTTTTCTCAAGGAGTATTTACGGTATATTGATTCCCTGACTCCGGTAATAATATATTTTTAAACATTCTGCGAACTCACGTAAAGGACTTCTTATAACCAAGGAAATGTTGATACTTAGTCAAAATCTTTTGTATGTTCACGTGTGTCCTAGAATCGTGAATAGTCCTATATTCGATCGCCAGGCCGGTAACTTTCTATCTGAGGTTTTCTGGCAGACGCATCAAGACAGTTATCATTAAACATAATTTATGAAAAACTTAAAATACAAGACGGGACAACAATGGACGTCATGAAAATTTTTCAAAAAAGCCCATTTTTGATATTATAACGCAATATTCATCACTGAAATAAAAAACGCCCAAGTCGACAATAAAAACACAACACAAACAAAATAAGTCAATGTATGTTCGTTCGTATATTAAAATTAATATATTTTGTTACTGCTGCATCATCGAAAAAAAAAGAATCAATTTCGTTAAAATAATATCGCAATATTTGAGAATAATAGACACAATTAAAAACCCAAAGGACATTTGTACCAGAGATATTTCCTTGAAATCTCATCGAAAGTCACGCCAGTCTTTGAAGTCTATTGTTATTGAAATTGAAAATTAGAATTCAATTTATTCGGTCTGCGGGAGAAGGAATGATCGATCCATTGTCAGTCATTAGGATACGAGGGTACAGGAATATTCACTGGATCCATTTTACATGTTGTAATGAGAAATCTTTTTCGATGTAAAATTGATTTTGTCGATGAAGACGAGAATGGCTTGAATAAGTTGTTTTATGCATCAGAGATGACTTTTTAAAGTTCAACTAACAACTATAATAAAACCATGATCATGCCGAAAACTGGAATCAGAATGTTTGCTCGGAAAAATTAAATAAATTGCTTTTTGCATCAAATAAGATGACTTTTTTTAAAGTTCAACTAACAACTGAAAGAAAATCCTGATCATGCCGAAAACTGGAATCAGAATGTTTGCTCAGAAAAATTACATGTCACCCCTTCCGCACTGATTTTCTACCGCAGGAACCTACTCAATAAAATACAACGCCTGTAGGTATTGATGGTGTAGTTTGTTGTTCTAAATGAGCTTTTAGAGTTGAAAAGCAGGGTGTGCACCTGTGCTTATTTAATGTCCTTACTTGAGCAACAGCAAATAAAATATTCAACAACATAACGTACTGATCTCAAAATAATTTTATCAAGCGCTTTTGATATCGATGTCCGATTTATTGAAATTTTTATATTATTTATTATTTCATATTGCTGTCATAAAAAAATCGACGATGTGACTTTCAGTGTAAATTAATTAATTATCTTCAACTTGAATAACAGTATTCAATATTTTTTCCTTCAAAGAACCATAAATCTGTGCTGCGTTATAGATTACAACAATTTATGCTCCTCTGCACTGATAAGCATTATTAACTGATATAAATTTAACAACGAAATGAACCCAACATATCAAAAGGACATTTTAACAGCGATCGGCCTCGTCAGTTATTCCGTTCAAAAATATGTTCAGTATTCGAAGACTGATTAATTACAACAATCAAGAGGCGTAAAGAGGAATCGAGAGGCATATCGGCTGTGGTATTTGTATGGCAATTTTCCAGAGTTCTTCACGCCCGCCGTATGTGGAGGCGTTTTGAATATTTCATGCCCGATAATTTATTGCATGATTTAGTGCGAGAGGGCCAGGATTGCTCCGGAGGCGTGCAGTTCCCTCCACTCTGATAGCCTTTTTATGGAATTTACATATAAAAATAGTGTGCTTATTTTGGAACTATTGCGTAGCTTTGTTTTGTTATTGTACTGAGCAAGGACTAATGCGCCTTCGAAACTATCAATAGATCACGATGTTACATTGAAGTATGTCCGTCTAAAAACTTTTCGTGCAGTCAGGATAAATTGTTTTTTGGGCTGAACAATCGCTGCATAGCGGGCACAAGATTGTTTCCTTCTCTGATGAAAAATTATATCCAGTTCAGTTTTTTGGGTAATGGGATAAATAACCTTATATAAACCCAAGCCCCACACAGCCGCAGATCTTGTCTCAAATCTTTTGTATTTGAAATTCCTTAAATAAATAACTGCACAAGTCTCTTTTGATTGTCATCAATATTGTTTGTTAAAAAGTCAACGAGGGTTGGAGTATAACCACGATGCAATTGTTTCTCTCAACCTTCAATCTGTAATAACAGATTCCAACAAATCTCGTAACCCTAAACACATAAAGCATAGTGTTTAGTATCTGTCGCCTTCGTGGTTGTACTTTAAGTCAAATGTGGGGTGAAAATTGTTCCCGCCCGCTGTGAGTTATGGCAGTGGGAAGCAATGACTAATAGATTACGATTTGTCTTAGGTCATGCAACAATATTGGGTATCTGAGCGTAAACTAATACTAGTGTAGTATTATAATCAAGCTACATATATTATTTTCTTTTAAAGTTGGTTTAGAAAACTCAAACTTTGATAGTTTTAAATTATTATCAAGCCATCAATATAGTCAGTTACTAGTAATAATTATTATTTTACACTTTTGATATGTGCTTATGGACGTATTTAAATATAACTAACAATGATTATGCCACTAGTACCTTCAGCGTTATCTCTTTAATGGTAAAAAATCTGCAGCCATTTTAGTTTTGTTCTCCTAGTCGAGTTTTGGCTTAACGTAGGATAGATATTATTTTATAATTCGCAACATATAAGCAAAGGGAAACTTCTTATCATCTCGTTATATTTACACGATAGGACAGCAGTCAGAATTCAGAAACGAAAAGAGACCAAGCGCTGCGACTGCTTTACAAGCCACGGACGTTTACACCGCCGATTTTCTATGTCATCTATGGAATACCTTTTTAGTTAAGTTTCCCTGTAAATGGAATAGACCGTAGTGGTGAAAATAGGCTACGTCCCTCCTACGTCCATCTGATTTACTGTTACAGTTTGAATTTTTATACTATGCACTACAGTAGGTACATAGTATAGAAAATCAAATAAACACTTTTAATGCAATAACTTTGTTTTGTGTCATTAGAGACCAACCACTTAATAGAAAACTAACCACATGTGGTTGTATTCACGTGTACACAACCCTGGTAATGCGATGGCTTATCTACTGATGCCAAGTAATTTGGCAAGCCTCAGTGTCTAGCAGAGATATTGAAAAAGTTGCCGAGGTTCCAGTTTAGGAAGAGTCTATTAGGCTGTGTTTGAAGATAATGGAAACAAAATATGCTTGAGTGATTTTTTTATGCTTATCTTTTTATCATTGTTGATTTGAGAAAGTAAAGGTTAGGTCTTTACAAGTACATTTACCTACGTAAGTTTGTGCATGCATAACTTCAGAACGAATGTTATAATTTTTGTTTATTTGTTTTTATTAAATTGAAAACCACAATGAAAAAAAGGGTTGGCTTATAACATGAATGAATTACATAGTAATTTCAAAAGTACTTTTCTGTTTTTTTTTGGTTGAACCAACCCACATTTTAAACTATAATACCTAATACTGACATGTAAGCTAGAACCAGAATTTTCTAAAAAGTCTTTACCAATAACGCTACCCTACTATGGAACAATCATTTGGGTTAAACGGGTAGGGAGTGCGTAAGTGGGTTAGGCCATTTCTCGTTTTATCTCGCCGGTCTGATAACACCATTTTCTGAAGAATACCTCTTTAATAGCCTCTCTTACTCAGAATGGGCTAACGAATAAAGTCAATCTTTCGACGTAAATCTTGCGAGAGTCATAACTCAAGTTTATAGAGTTACAACACTTTTAGCCGTTAGGGTCGAGTAATAAATAACTAAAATTAAGAAAGCGTTGCTTTTTAATACTGTTTTATAGCCTATCTGTATCCTTGTAAAAAGGACGATGATTTTCTCTGTGCAATTTCGTGAGACATATTGAGTAATTTCAACTGTTTTGTAATACATTACTTACTTGCTTCTTTTTAATTATTGTATTTGCATTTTAGAAAAAAGGAGTAATTTAAATTAAAGGCTATTTTATTTTATGTTATATTCAAATAAAATAATATACGTCTGTAACAGTATAAAAATAGCATAATTGTCTTATAAAAGAGTAATTGATAAAAATTATATAAGCTTTACTTGTTTATCCGCTGTCTGGCCTAGGTACTAGTATATGCTTTGCTTAGTTTGGGTCCAAGCGTTCTGTAAACAATGTCCAGGGACATAAATCCCTTGGAAATTGGAAAAGTATTTAAACTTTCGCGGTCACATGCGTTCGCGAATTTTACCACGTAGGTAATTTGGTTTTTGTGCTTCCGATATCTCTGCATTGTTGCAAGGCCATTATCACAAGTTTAATGATATATTGCACGGCACAATATTCTCAGGGTAAAGTTAATTTTTGAATATACTTACTGTGGAAATATTTTTTCATGTATGGGAACCGGAACATGTACCGGAAATGTGGGGGGAAGGGGGAGATATTTGAAAAAAGAAATTACGCGCGGGTTAAACCGCGGAGGTGGCCGCTAGTCATAAATATGTATGTGCAAATAATCATCATCATCATCATCATCAGCCTATATACGTTCCCACTGCTGGGACACAGGCCTTATCTCAATTGTGAGATAGTGTGGGCCATATACTCCACCACGCTAATGATATAATTTATAATACCTACCTGTTTTAATTTTACTCGGTAATAAATAATTGTTTAAAGTAAATTAATTTTAATTGAGTTGTCATTTGTATCTGCATTAAAAACCAAAATCACCGGAGTAATTGAATCGGTAATTTGTTTTTTACAAATTATACCATTCAATGTTGATTTTACTGCGATTGTATTAAGATATTATTCCCATGTTCATTGATGTGAAAAATGTTTTAATTAAAACAGATAATTACTAGAATTCCGTAATGAGCTTAAATTGTTTCGGTGTAGATGAGAACTGAAATCAATTAATTCGAGTTTATAAGGATAAAATAAATAAATTAATATAAACTTTACCAGGTGGTAGGTTTCTGTACTGGGTCATCTGACCCACCTAGACAGGTGGGTAGTGGTACCACCGCAGTGCCAGATATTTTCCCGTGAAATAGAAGTGTGTCAAGCACTTCTGTGTTTCGGGAAAAGGGCAGTGAAGCTAGTGAAATTACTGGGTATTTATGAGACCTAATAATAACTGTCGTCTCGGTGTAGCGAGCGCATGGCGGTGCCATACAGTAACTGCTTAGTTAGGTACTCTTGTATTGTCAGATGTGCGATTTGCTTGTCTTGTTACACATTGTATTAAAAAAAACTGAAACTAATGAAGCAGGCAATTTTGTGTAGTTTAACTATAATATTTTTTTGAAATTTAGTTATTCTTTCGGTTATATCACAAAAACATTTTCATTCAATGTGATTCTGTAATTTAATTTGATCTTTGAACCTTTTTCGCAAAGCTTTTTATATTTTGGTGAATAAAAAAGTTTTTATAAACGGATAAATATTTATCGCTTAAATGATGTTATTTACTTCCATAACTTCTACTGACTGATATATTAAGCACGAAATAATTCAAACCTCTGGAAATGACGTGAATGAATTATTAATTTGCGATTTGAATAACAATAGCGGGCAATTTGCTTAAGCATAATCAAAAGAAATATTTTTCAAGACATTTTATAAACATACAGTATTCATTCAATTTTCCTCTTGTAGCAAAATATTTTGCGAAGCATTTGAAAGTATTTTTATCCAGAAATACAACATTGGGGTCACAGTTTTACGAACTGTTATCGCGGTATTGCCACAATGTCAGTTCCATAACCAAACGACTAGACTCGGGTAGAGACTCCATCCGTATACAGCACATTTCTTCGACTATTGCCGCAATGTTGATAGTAACGATGACGTGTCGAGTCGTCTATTCGAATAATAAATTGGTATTCATTAAAAAAATATTCGAATTAGTATTCGAGTCGGAAGTCTTAAACAGGTATTCGAGTATTCGAATACTTAAGTGGACTCTAATACTACTTTTGAATCAAACTTAATATAGTTTGCATCTCATTTTATTTCATCAAAAATCATAATTAAATATTGTTATAAAAAAGAAGTTCCATATTTAAGTCACTTAAGTTCCATATTTCACGTTCACAATTAGTGAAGTTAGAAGATTGCTTTTAAAGTAAACAACGTAGGATTTCAATGCCGCGCAAGTACTCGGAACCTGTATTCGGGTATTGTGAATCCGAATAAAATGTTTTATACATACTCAAGTACGTGACTACTTCCTAGGTATTCGAGTCAGTACTCAAGTCAGTGTGACTCGCCACATCTCTGCTTTTCAACCATTACATCAAAAGGGCTGTAAGTGAATAAGCCCCATATCCCACATTTTCCGGTCTACTCGTATGAAGATCAAACGACATGTATTAGGCCTTAATAATCTGACCTAATTTCCTTTACGTGCATTATTAATACAATTTAATTTTATAAGTAGCTTGGGGTAATTACATCGAATGTATTCGGATGTAAATGTAGAGCATGTGGGATATCGATTGAGTATAACGTAAGATATCTGTCGTTAAAACAAACAAATAAGGAATCTGTTGTTAAAACAAACAAATTATGAATGGGGAATATTTCTTTACATAAATTCTAAACTACTGTGTTAATTATTAAAAAAATATAGAAAGGTTCGAATTCTTTATATCATGAGGCTTTAAAAGAGCATCCGTAAATGTAATGTATTTTCTTTTTTTACCCACAGCTCAAAATATGGGCCGCGAAAATATTTTTTCCACGCGTAATAGCACGTAACCTTTGCAAATAAACACGCGTATCGGACGAAATTGGCGTTCAAAAACTGACAGCACAGACAGGAATAAGCCCCTACGTGACACCGAATACGAAAAATGTGTAACGTAATAATGTTTAGGCGCAGGTGCCACCGAAATTCATGTCCTGTTTGTATAGCTAATGGGCGTCGCACTTGCAAGGAAATGATGGAGCGGCCCGGGTGCGAAGCGCCGTTTATACTAGTTAACGACTTGGCAATGGAATGGAACGGTTCGTTTTACTCGGCCCGGATCTTTTTTTGTCGCATAAAACGTTTTATTGCAGTCAAGATTTTCTGCTTCGTTCCGATAGTGTTGTGCCACCACACATTAGAAACTCTGTATCGGAACTAAGACTTAGTAGTCCATTTTGAAATGTTGATATTTTTGTCTGCTTTAAAAGGATGACGTTATGATGTTGATTTAGTTATGCATTTTTATTAGCACAAAATTAATTCCTCTAATGTTGAATGATAATAGAACATTTTTGTTATAAAGTAATAAACCAACGGTAGAATGACAATTTTGGTTTTTGGTTTATTGCTAACATTTTCTTGCAGTCAATATTTTCTTCATTGAGACCATAGTGCACATTAAAACTTAACATAGTTTATTTTTAAGTTCCTCCAAAATATTATTTTATGGATGATAAAATTGACATTAAATTCTGGAGGATCCACCTAGACCCATAACGAAAGCATTTTGTGATTTAACTGAAATAATGTGTCAACAAAAATACGAGTTTTATTTTTAAAGTTATGATATTGTTCAACTAAGCATACCTTTGAAATCACGGCCCGTTAAATAACACGAATGGGCGCCAAACCCAATAACAGCGGTCTCGCTGACAAAGTTTACAAAGCTCTGTATTACACACATGTATATAGCTTGATATTTGACATATCGCCTCTAATGGAGGACGAAATAAGGCACCCTGACCTAATTCCGTCGTAGACAAACATATCAAAACGATAACCGTAGGCATACAAAGGGTGTTTGAATAAAATATTCATATCATATGATTAGTACCGCTAATGTTGAATTGATAGGGGGTTGTAAAATAATTACGTTTTAAATTGTACTTCAATGTTGTTTGTTATTGGGTCGTGTATTTATTAAGTGTTAGTTTGGTTATTACATAACTGTTCAACCGTAAAATGACATTGTCATGTCACTTTACTCATGTTGTATTAAGTGTGTCGGTAGATGGCACTATACTGTGTTATTACGCGGTGAGGAGAGTTTTTACCGGCCGTTTATTAATAGCTTTTGGTTCTTAGAGTTACCGGAGTTTTTCTAAGCAAGCGAGCTCCATCGTACCCCCATAGTTGTTCAATAACATGCAACTTTGTAGTCAAGTGCTTAGTATAAATATATAAAAAAACACAATAATGATATTGCAGCCATTATAATAATGTCAATAAATAATGGCAGCCAGTGGATGGGCGACGATTGCGAGGCAGGCCCAGAAAACGGTGGCGGGATGATTTAGACCGCCACTGTGGGGATTGGCAGAGTGTAGCCATGCAGAGGAAAAAATGGAGGAAGTTGGGGGAGGCGTTTGCTCAGCAGTGGGATATAACGGGCTGACAAAAAAAAATTATATTATATTATTATTATTAATTATATTAATAAAGGTAAATTAATCTTTATTTTTGGCCGTTTTCAGTTTTCAGACGCTAAAGTAGGTTTGGCTGTGGTCTGACAACATATCAGAGAGCCTACAGTGTGGCCACATATTGATCGATGCTTGCTGTTTAATTTCTCTCAAGGGAAAAAGACGCAGTGGCATTTCTTATAGGAACCAAAATAATATATTTTTTTTTTTCATATTATAAAAGCAAACAAATCTCCCATCCATCCTGACCGGACAGAAAAATGCTTAGCTTTTGCAAAGTCTGCAAAGAATGCAAGATGACTGCATCACTGAAGTCCTCCATACGGGAAGGAAAACTTTTTCGCGATACTAAAATATGCCCGGGCGTAGTAGCCAGCAAGGCTTATTTTTAATGAATTATAAGATTCTCCTGAACTTTTTATAAAGTTGACAAGAATCCTCTCATTTTAGAGCTTGGGATTTTTTTTTCGCACAGTGATTTAAAAAATCGAAAACGTGCGGAACATTTCCCAATTATTGCTGTCCGTTAAAACGCACAGAACAAACTCGATTGCAAAAGAATTTTCATGCCGGATTCCTTTTCGCATTGAATACAAACAATTTTTGTTCTAGTTTTGTTAGTTTTTGGATCGAGAATTTAATATAGGAAGACTGGACGACTGGCACGAGGAATTCATATCTCATAGCTTTGAAAACGATTTTCGTAATAAGTATTTTAAATAATTTTTTAAACGGAGATATCTTACGGTGGTATTAGAAGGAAAAGTTAAAAATATTCGTTAATTTTCACACTAAGTGATCTGCATGCATGACTATATTTTGAGCTATAAAGTTAAGTACGCAATAGAAAAATTACAGTTATGCAAATATTTTACTAACAAAAATGTTTCCTATTTTATTCAATGTAACCGCAGTTTTAAATTCTGTTTATAAAATTTTTATTTTATATGCACATTAAATGAGTTAATTTATTTAATAAAATAATATTATTTCTACCAGATTATTTTCTAAGTTTAAAAGCGGCTATATTTATTTACGAGTTACGAGTAGGTTAACCTTATTTTATCAGAAAATATTTATTATGTAACAAAATTGAACAAACCACTTATACGAAAGTGGTGGCCAATTCATAAAATAAAAGTAAGCCATTCCGAAAGAAAAATCATGAAACCGTCAAACTTATCCAAGGCGAAACGGGCCCTACGGCCAGAACAAAAAACGGTCAATCCGCCGAAATATTCACGACCCTTGGAACATTTTTCATCCATTTCCCTCCCTCACTACCTTCAGATGGAACTTCATGAATATTTCAGCCCGGATCAATTATTAAAATGATTTACTGCGCTCGTACGCACTGGACGGCTGTGTTAGGTCTCATTCCTTTTGCAAACGCTTGAATTTGGAGATTTCTCTATATTTCTTTTGGGAAACTAGACGATTACGATTCCACCCGCGCTCGTCGTGCGAAGTGCGTTTCCCTGTTTTTTATACGGGAAAAATTGTATTGGACGGCGTGTTTGTTTTGTTACAACCCTATTTTGTTTCGTTTCAGGTAATTTGATGTTCCTCTTAGCGCCAGCGAGATCTCTCGTAATCCAACATTGTTGAGCTGAAACTTTGCCATCTGTAAGTAGAAGCTTGTTTCGTAATATCAGGTTTTGTTTATGCTAAAATCTATTGGATGTCTGACTGAGAATAATTAAAATTAGACGGAGGGAATGTATTTGTGTCGAGGCTTAAAATATTTTAAGTAAGTAAGTAAGTAAGAAAAACATACCTCAATGTGCTGTCATACTTCCTTTGTAAACTTCCACTGTATCGTGCTATTTACATCATAATATCGTCTACGTAAAAATGAAATAGTGGTAAATACATTTAGTAGGTATTTCGCTTGCAAATTGCACTTCGCAGGTGAGCCAGGCACTGCGTTCCGTCACAGCCTGCATTAGCATATCGATGCGACACCTAGCAAAAATGCATTTTTACTGACATCACCGCTATTCCTCTATAACTCATGAAGATATAGGGCTCGAAACAAGCTAATTTATTTAGGTACCTACATTCGAATGACTAATAAGTATTGTATCTTTTTGCTTCACAAATGCAAACTAAGCCATTTGTTAGGGGAGCTAAATTTAGCCGTTGATGCGTCAAAATGCCGAAATTTTGACGGCTATCTTCGTTTAATAAAAAGTAAAGGGACCAAAAGGGAAATATTTTGTTTAATTTTTTTTTCTACAAATATATTAAAACTTAACTAAGTATGTAAATGTAACGCTATCAAAAGAGTTAATTTCGTTTTTAGATTAAATGTCTATTACAAGCTTTTAATGGCACATTTGGTAGTAACCCCGTTCCGTGCTATTCGCTAGAAGTCATGGGTTCGAATCCCACCCAGGGCATGAATGAATAGATGCTCTTTCTGTGTCTGGGTGTTTTTATTATCATCTTTATGTGGTATTTTCCATGTTTCTGATACCCCCATAACACAAATGCGTAAGATACTTGTTTTGTGGTCAGATTAATGTATGTCATGTTGTTGTCCAATATTTATTTGTCATTTACCTACTAATTTATGGTAATACCATTTTCATTTAAGGTACTTACAAGTCTTTCCCATACTTTGAATTACAAGCCGGGTGAAAATATTATAATTTAGCCGTGTAAGCGAGTAATTTGTTCGGCACAGGTACCATACCCGCTTATTGCTTTACGTCACTCGGCGGATATTAGCATAATATCGATGTCGAGTAACACCTAGTTACCTAAATAGCTGTCTGGAACAGTATATGTTTATGGATAGTAATTATTATACCTGTAATACAAGTCTGGTGCAATAGCGTCATGAGAGCGAATGCTGAGATTGCTATCATACAAATGTAGGCAAATGTACATCGGATTGCACAGTGGGTGAATGATCGGGTTTCCTAAGTAGTTACCTATACCTAACTTTATAAAAGTAGTATTCAGGAATTAATTTGAGCTTCTGAGGCTTGCAACCTGCAAAAGGCTGCAAAGGCTAAAATAGGGAGCAGTGGCGCCATCTCGTTTCGGAGGCTAAGATCTATTTAGGGTCGCTTAGTTACGGGAGTACATAAATTCATTCATTTCTCCAGAGCTCAATTTGGTAGGGCATGGAATTGGTAGGGGAAGAAACTTTGTTTTTGCAGCCAACGTAATGTTTTCTTCAAATTACCGGGTCAACGACGTGCAAGTAATGCATCTGGTGTTACAAACTTCTATACGTGTCGCCTATAATTATCATGTGGGCGCCACACTCGTGGTATAAAAAATAAATTATATTCATTTGTATAGTGGAAAGTTGAAATATTTGAACTTTGTCACTTCTCCGAACCCATTTTATTAACAAGTTGTAATTTTCCCAGTTTATAGCGTAGTTTGTTGCCTCAGATTCGTGACGTACGTTATTGGACCATCCATTGATTTCACCGTTTGTCGGGTATCTTTTGGGTACAACAAGAACAAGAAGTCTATAAAACTCCGATTGTTATAGAAGCGTTTCATTGTAGGTCCTACTTTTGCAGGGTTCATTTCGTTTCTTAGCTTATTTTTTATGTACTTCAGTTGGCAGCAAGTCATCGTTAAGCTGTATAGTGTGTTCAGACATCTATATACTCGTATATACACACATAAAAATCCATTGGTTGTGGCAAGATTCGAACCATCGACCTTACTTACGAGAATTTGAATCCACTAGGCTACCACAGATTTCAATTTACCATCAACTTCAAATGATGTGTACCAACTTTATTCAGTGCAGTGTAGCGAGTAGTCGAAATTAACCGTCACTTCTCCGAAACCCTTTTAGTTACAAGTTGTAATTTCCCCGGTTTATCCGGTCGGCTGCCTCAGACTCGATGCAGTGTGAATGGCGTGTCCAGTCCTTTCACCGTGTGTTGCACGCTGCGTCGCCGCACAATGCGGGAGTTTTACAGGTAAATGTCTGCCTTTCTGTCATCTAATACATCGTACATAGTTGATTGTTTACGCAAGAGTTTGCCCCCGCTTCCGAATAATCTGGAGTAGGGAATGGTATATATTATGTATTAAGACGCTTCAACTTTAGAGTTTACAGCAAGCTTGTCACCAACCGTCAATGTCTTGGTCTTTTCTTCTAAGTAAGTATTAGGTTTGCATGCAAGAGGCAATCTTCCACGTTTCTGACCCACCTCAAGGTTGTATATAAATTATGTAGGTTCCACTTATAAAAGGACAGTCTAGCCACACACATCTAGGGGTTGTCAAATCCATTTAACTTTCTGACTATGCTATTTTGAATTGCACACTGACTTCCAAAATCCACGCTTTAAAATTGTTAGTACAGTCAGTAGTGCATCTATTTATCTGCCACCAATTTTCAGCTAAATGTCTAGCTGTTACATACAAATAAAATTTTATAACAGATTCGGGTAAGTTGTTGTGCTGCTGACTGAACACTAGATAAAATTCTTGAACTAGAGAAAATGTTCACTACTGCAAACCAAGACTTCACAAAATGTCGCAGGAAAAGAACACACGACGACATGTAATTTCCTCCCGGAACAAAGCGATCGATGAGGCTAGAAATTATCGAGAATGTCCCGGGACATAGTTATTTAAAAACAATTTAGTTCACTACATCGGCGTTAAGTATAGTGGTATTAATCGCTTGAAATGAAAAATGAACCACATATTTTTTACTGACTGCACAACGCCCTAATGGCAGCTTCCATTGAACAAGTATTGCTAATGAAACACATAATTACGCATCGATATTGTGATAGTACAATTAAAAATATTTACTTAACGTGCGTATAACGTAAGTTAGGAGTAGAATTTGCAAAATGACGATATTTAATAATAACACTCTACAGTGTTATACTATTATAGTATCAGCTATTTGATGTCCTACTGGAAGGCAATGGCTTCCATCAATGAAATCCAGTCATTTACAATAATAAATACTGGCTTAATCATCACACTTGCCAATTATTGCGAACCCGAGCTGTGTTAGGAAAACCCAACATAACTTACTCGGAAATCGAATCCCGAGACCGAACTGGTACTTAAACCAAAAATAGCACTATCGATAAAGACGATCTGTTAGCGTAAAAATTAAGTTACGGTTAAAGTAATGATAAACGGTTTTTATTTTTGTACATTAGTAAGAGAAAAAGTGGAAATAGTGCGAAGTATGAATATGATAATGAAGAGCGAGAATCTTATGACTGAAAATAATAATCATCTATTGGCGCATTACGTACACCTTTTCGCCATAAAATAGCCAAAACAAAATGCTTAACCGAAATTAGGTTAATAAATATCCATACAAACACTGCTCACATTTCCCTAACACGTTTTAGTAACCGGATTATCTTCCAACGCGAGCATGAACTTAAGCTTTTTCGGTCAGTGGTTCTTCAATGGCCGAACGTTCGCTAACAAGATCTCGACGGGACCCGGAGATTAGTTCTTAAGAACACATTCAGAGAGGTCTAGCTAGAAGTGACGTGATGAAATGCGAGAGGTCACGAGGTATTCTTGAAGCGCTCGAAAGCGTTTTGCTGTCTTTTTATTTACGTTTACCTTTGTAATAGGGTTTTAGCTTAGTCCTTGATAAAATAGAGAGTTCTATTTATTGAGTTTAACCTGTCTAGTTTTGTTTACAAGATTAGATTCCAAGTACCCACACGAGAAGTCTAGCATCATTATGGTACTAAGTCAATCTGTATAAAAATAAGATCAAACTAAGCTACTAAGGGTTACTGACTGTCTGATCCATATTTACATGCACATATTCTTATATCGCTACAAAGGGTGCGTGATTATGTTATTGTTAACCTTTGTGACAAGGTTTTAGCTTCCTCCTCGAAATAATAAATTTTATCAATTGCATTTGACCTCAGTAATGTTCATAGTAGATAGATTCCACCTACACGTCATATCAAACATTATAAGTATCTCCGTCAATCTTTTGAAAAAGTGTCATAAATTGCGAAGGCTAGTTCATAAGAAAGAGACGGCATTGTTGAATTTACGTCAGTGTTACGGCAGTGGCGGCCATTTTTTCGCTAATTGGCCTATCTGTGGGGCCACTTCCGATTCCACTTAGAGGTCACTTCCGCATGCAATTAAAATCATGATATTTCGAAATTTTTGTATGGAAAGTGTATATAAAACGTATGTCGTTGGAATCTCTACAAAACCAGCTAGTAAAAAAAATCTAATTAGAATCAACAAAAATCCAATTAGTATTGCTAAATTCCAATTGGAAAACCGGAAATGTGATTTTTTTCCAGTTTGTTGAACAAAAGTCGTAATAATTAATAAAATAACCCAATATTGTTAAAGTTTTTCATTTCATTAACATATTTATGCATTAATGTACGTAATTCAATAAAAAAACCCACCTCACCAAACATTTCCATCATATCAGCAAAAAAACAATCGTCTCGGTAATCCGACCCGAAACGTAAACAAAAAATTGGGCGAGTTCTTATCTCGATTTCGAGCGAACTATGAGAGTCAAGTGGCTTATGTTAACAACTATTCCTTTGTTTGGTCTGCGTACTTTAAATAAACAGTGCGATAGCTGTTCTTAAGTGTTTAGTTTATTATAAATAGACCATTAAACCCAGGACGGGAACGACGCGCAAAATGACACGCCATGTCAGATGAAAAAAAATTTTTTATAAACAAAATCCCTATCGAATTCCCTACTTAAGGTCTTTATCTATTTATTATGACTTACCAATTCATTTTGTAACGCTGTTTCTTCCTTATTCTACAAGAAACTAACAAAAATCACTTCACAAAACTCGCCAGTACGCGAGCGAAAAAAAAACTGACATTCTTTTTTTTCAACGAATATTTACGCGTCATTGATGAAACATAGACAATTCTCGGGGCTTTTATTGTCGTCCTTATTTATTTCCCTATAGTTCGTGCAAGTTTGAGCAGGATAGGAATAGGCAGGGGGCGATTATTCAACCAAAATAAACATGTTACGTAGTCGGACTCCAGGAGCGCTGTCAACAGATAGGTAAGGGTAATTTGACGTGAGCGTGAGTCTCCAGGAGCGCTGTCAACAGACGGGGGGATATGGGTCAGACAGTCAGTGACCCGTCTCTTTCTTATGAACTAGCCTTCGCAATTTATGACACTTTTTCAAAAGATTGACGGAGATACTTATAATGTTTGATATGACGTGTAGGTGGAATCTATCTACTATGAACATTACTGAGGTCAAATGCAATTGATAAAATTTATTATTTCGAGGAGGAAGCTAAAACCTTGTCACAAAGGTTAACAATAACATAATCACGCACCCTTTGTAGCGATATAAGAATATGTGCATGTAAATATGGATCAGACAGTCAGTAACCCTTAGTAGCTTAGTTTGATCTTATTTTTATACAGATTGACTTAGTACCATAATGATGCTAGACTTCTCGTGTGGGTACTTGGAATCTAATCTTGTAAACAAAACTAGACAGGTTAAACTCAATAAATAGAACTCTCTATTTTATCAAGGACTAAGCTAAAACCCTATTACAAAGGTAAACGTAAATAAAAAGACAGCAAAACGCTTTCGAGCGCTTCAAGAATACCTCGTGACCTCTCGCATTTCATCACGTCACTTCTAGCTAGACCTCTCTGAATGTGTTCTTAAGAACTCCGTACCGCGCGTGAATACGTTGATAACTCGAAATGTCGTTTTTTTTTTTTTTAGCTTAAACGCTTCTGTGACCTTATACCCTACCGCTATTAAAAACTCAACTCGAAATACTCAAACGAAATCAAATTATTGCTTTCGTACATAAGTGGGTATCTACAATGATGGCAATAAATATTTGATAAAACGACATGTCAAATTAATAATACTTAACTGACAGCGTTTATATTATTGCATTTCGATTTATCAACATAAGTCAGAACATGCATTAGTTAATATATCAACATATACGTTTGTGGATTTGCGAGTGTAATATGACAAAATCAGTTATCAAGTTATGAACGTCTTTGAGTACGAAACACACACATATTATATCGAGTTATCTAGTTAAGCACGCTATCAGAAGTTGATATATTTAAGAATATTTCGAATTGTCTAGTTTTATTTTATAATAAAATCACACGAGTCATAAGAAGTTCTTTATAATGGACAGCATTATTGTTTATATAATAACCAATTGTGAATTGTTACGTTTATTATCTTTGACAATACTTTCAAATATGCATATAATTTAACTTTTATAAAAATAAAATCATTTCATCGTTTTAAGAATTTGATTTGATTTCATCGTTTTGGTAATTTTAACTCAATTGTAAACATGTAGGGCAGGTTTATACTTGAATGGCTTTCCTATTACAAGTCACTGCAGATCTGTAGGTACTTGCTCAAAATCGGTTCGTTCATTCAAAAGATCGTGTCGGAACTATTTTTATGAAGAAAAACCCTTTATTCCCATTTGCCCCCACAAAGATTGCCGCCGGAGGCAATGGGAAATAAAAATTCCCAGTTGCCTCCGGAGGCAACCGGGAAGTTATTGCCCCCACTTTAGCTTCGCTGTACATTGCTGCTGTCTCTCCCTCGTAAATAATGAAAGCATGAAATAACTTATTCAAAACCTACCCCTTGGAAATGATATCATTTAGGCTATAGAAATTTTCTAATATTGTAGTTGGTTATCAAAGTAACAGGTAGGGTAAGAGGTACAATTATTGGCACTTTAAGGAATTTCGCAACTTTGAAGGCCTGTAGAAAATCAGCCAATTTAAATATCGACTTAAATTTGATTTTGTATGATTCTTTATTTATTTGAGAATAGATTTAAACGGGTTGATAGTTAAGAAATGTGTTAGAAATACGAAAATTTCCGCAAAATATGAAAAAACACCGAAAGTCACTATTGTTGGCACCCTAAAGTACAAATATTGGCATAGAAAAATGTACAATTGTTGGCAGTGCCAATAATTGTACACGTGACCGTGCCAATAACTAATCGGATCGCCTGATAGTGATGGGAAAAGTGAAATCTATATACTTACGAGTACCTATACAAATAATTTGCCGTTCGTTATAGGCGTTAAAACTAGAGAACGGCTGAACCGATTTGGCTAATTTTGGTTTTGAAATGTTCGTGAAAGTCCAGAAAATAATTAAAAATGTGAGAAAATAGAGGAATTAGACGTAGGTCTTGCTTGGCGGTAATTGGAACGCCAAGCACACCACGTGGGGCTCCCCCTCGAACAATACGTGCGGCGAGGACCTAATGTCCTGGGCACTTGGGACTAGTGATTCTCAACAGGGGGAGCACGCCGACCTGTGTGAGGTCGTCGACATCACCCTAGCCACCTCACATTTGGCGGGCCGCGTCACCCAGTGGCGGGTGGCCGACGCGGAGACCTTTTCGGATCATAAATATATCCAATTTGGTATCTCCGTAGGCGGCCGTGGTACTCAAGTCCAACCGAGGAAAGCATCACATCCCGAATGGACGTAGGTGGACAAACTCAACCCCCCAAGTACAGCGACATTGCTGGCTCTTATATAGTCGGTATTAGCCACTTGAAGCCGATGACCGAGGAGCAAATGCGGCTGATACAGGAGGCTATCAAGGCTTCAACAAGGTGGTAGATGCTAGCCTCAGGGGGGTACTGAAACTCTTGGGTTTTGCCTACAAGACAGGCTGGATATTGGCTACTGCACAAACCAGGGAACCAAGGACTAGCTTGAGGGCTTAATCCGAGAAACGGAACCATGGCCCGGTGCAAAGCTCTCTATTATACCAGAGAGCGAACTGTCCAAGCCAAAAGTTGGGACCGCATTCTGGCCCCGGAGCAATTTATGCTATGGGTGCAGAATGAAGATCTCAACCCAAAAGTTTGGAGGGTTCTCCACACGAAGGAGGAAGCGACAGGATCTATTGTGACCTTCTCTCTCGATGACCAGTCTGTGGAAGCCCTCAAAAACAACCGTGGAGAGGCCAAATTTGGTGTGAGGACAGTTGTCTTCAAAATCAAAGGAGGCCAGGAGACGGAACCCCCAAAAGTGGCGAATCTACCGCCCACCACCAGCAGCGTAAAGGAATCGAAGAGGAGAGCGTTGAAACCCTCGAGAGCCTCCAAAGGCTCACAAGGCTTAAAGCCTCCCCCTCCGAAACCTAAGGCCGTCGCGGGACCCTCATCTGAGGGTACCCAAAGGGCCCAAACGCGACTGGGAGTGGGAATTTAGCGGGAGCGCCGAAGGCACCAAGGGTTTCCCATGATATATGTAGATAGGTAGCTCACTTTTTATTAGCTGAGTAAATATACAGTAGTTTTAAATCGCCGTGTAAAAATCTACCTATTAGTAGGACTTATAATGCTTTAATAAATAAACTTTACAAAACAGTGGCACATCACTATTAGAATTTCATAAAAGCTAATACAATCATTGGCACCCTTCGAGGTACAATAATTGGCAGTGCCAATCGTAAAAAAAGTACAATTATTGGCACTGCTAAAATTTGAAACCACAATAGATAAGAAGACAAGTAGGCATTTTATGAATAGAACTTTCGAGACTGGTTAAAACACAATCATAACATTAACAGCGATTTTGCAAAACCGTATTTCAATAATTGGCAGGGGGTGTCAACGAACTAGTTCTCCATACAAACAAAATAACAATTATTGACACCCCCTAAAAGTTTTTTTCCAACAAGATTTACGATTGTATTTGCTGCAAAATCCACTATTTAACATCTTATTTAACTAAAAAACATTCACTGACCAGAAATTATCTACAAAATAAAAAGTAATAAGTCAGTAAACTTACCCTGCATTCACAAATTTTCTTAAGGAATCACGCACAAACTGGTTTCTCTCGGGACCATGACCGAAAAGAATTTTTTCTAGTGTTGTCAGTTGTAATTATTTAAAAACTACTATTTAGTGTTGTAAATGAATAATTGAACTTTTATTCTAAATCTTTAGTTTATGGATTTTTGCCGCGAAAAGCTTAATATTTAAGTTTAAAACCCAGAGTGCCAACAACTGGAGGGGGGCCAACATTAGTATAGTTTACCCTACGTAAGTAAATTTTAAGCGGAAGAATAAAAATACAAGAATCATTTATATCATAGTTTATTTTTATTGCTTATGATTAAACATGTTTATATAAAAAAAGAAACTGGTCATTTTGTATCAACTTTTTAAATACCTACATCAATTGATACATAGGTTTCCCTTTGATTTTCTGAGAGCAATTCTTCTTAGAATAGTGCTAATTGTACTAAGAAAGTTCTAGTATACCTTTAAATTTATAAATATAATCAGAGTCTCATTTAGTTACGTTACAATCATTGATTAATCGGCCAACTAAATTAAGTTGTTTCCGTAGAACTAATCTTTATTAATCTTTTGAACTTGAATCTAAAGTTCAGTATGGTTCAGTTCAGATTATCTACTCAACGTGTAAGAAAATAAATAGCGTTCTTTGACACAATGTAAAGTCCAATTTCGCATGAATATATAGATGCATCACGCATTCAGTTTTCGTTCACACAAGAACGAATGATAATAATTATGGATGAAATAAGGTTGATTTTTATTTATTTTAAATATATTTATGTACTACAAGCTCTCAACAACAACCGCATAAACAGTGGGCTTATCTTAGAATGCCACCGCGGACTTGAAGAAATTTCACAACAAAACGAGATAACGCTGCGGTGGATAAAAGGCCACAGCAACTCATTAGGTAATGACGCAGCTGACCAGCTCGCAAGGAGGGGCTCAGCAACCGCAATATTCGGGCCTGAGCCGATAGTGCCTCTACCCTACAGTCAGATAACTGCATGGTTACAGGAGAGAATAAAAAACAATCATGAACGCCTGTGGACAGCAATGGATGGGTGCAAACAGACAAAGGAAGTCTTCCCGTCCCTAGACAGATGACTGACGCAAAGTCTACTGAAACTGTCTAAGGTGAATCTACGACACGCAGTGGGCATTATAACAGGCCACTGCATGCTAAATAAGCACCTGTTCAACATCGGCATGACGGACAGCCCGCTATGCAGAGGCTGCATGGACGCTGAAGAAACACCGGCCCACGTACTACTGCAGTGCAAGAGTGTGGACCATCATCGAGCGCGCCTGCTTCCCAACAGCGGCACCCTGCGGGAGGTGCTCCGGAATATCACAGCAGTGCTGGAGCTCTGGACCGAGCTCGCATGGTTTGAGTAACGGTGGTATCGTATTTCACGTACAATGGCCCATTTTAGAGGCCAAGTGCGGAAAATCCCCAGTTTACCTAAACCTATATTTATATAAATACTATGAAGTTAAAATCCTAAAACCCTATTTTATTATGTCAAATGTTGATTATCTGTGATTTAAACTTATTGAAAATTTTAAGTCTTTTATAATAATTTATTATAAACAAGAGAGCCTGATTTATGCGCGAGTAAAAAGTTTCGTATAATATTATAAGATTTTCATATTATAAGTATTTTCTTCTATATATACATCTTTCTTAGTACAATTAGCACAAAATATACTCTTATAAGGAAATCATAGAAAAAACTATGCAATAATTTAAGCCTAAATGATATCATCTCTAAGGTACAGGTTTTGAATAAGTTATTTCATGCTTTCATTCTTTACGAGGAAGTCAGCAGCATTGTACAGCGAAGCTAAAGTGGGGGCAATAACTTCCCGGTCGCCTCCAGAGGCAACTGGGAATTTTCATTCCCCATTGCCTCCGGTGGCAATCTTTGTGGGGGCAAATGGGAATAAAATGGGAATAAAGGCTCTAATAGATCCAGCATTTCATTAATTTTATAAAAATATAAAAACAGACAATGACAAAGAAGAAAACACAGAAGAATAAGAAATTTTGAAATGTTTATTTTTTTTTCTTGTTATTTGGTACAATTTCATAAATTCAAAAAGAATATAGGATTTTTATTGGTTTCTGCAATTAAACTTTGTTATTACTTCATTTGGTTTTTGTTTTAATTCAATAATTACAGTTTGAATTTATATCTTTCTTCAGTGAATAAGTTGATAAGTCGTCGGTGAACAAATGGATAAGTCTGTTTTTAAGCGCATTAACAAATATTACATTAAATTTTGTAACATAGACTTAAAACAGGTCCTAAAAGAACCTAAATTCAACTGTTAAAAAAGTAATCATCATTAATTTCGATTTACCAGTAGATCGTAAACTTTAAATTGGCTGCCCTGAAAAGTACGCAAAAATGACATATCAACTTATTCACGCGCGGTACGGAACTAATCTCCGGGTCCCGTCGAGATCTTGTTAGCGAACGTTCGGCCATTGAAGAACCACTGACCGAAAAAGCTTAAGTTCATGCTCGCGTTGGAAGATAATCCGGTTACTAAAACGTGTTAGGGAAATGTGAGCAGTGTTTGTATGGATATTTATTAACCTAATTTCGGTTAAGCATTTTGTTTTGGCTATTTTATGGCGAAAAGGTGTACGTAATGCGCCAATAGATGATTATTATTTTCAGTCATAAGATTCTCGCTCTTCATTATCATATTCATACTTCGCACTATTTCCACTTTTTCTCTTACTAATGTACAAAAATAAAAACCGTTTATCATTACTTTAACCGTAACTTAATTTTTACGCTAACAGATCGTCTTTATCGATAGTGCTATTTTTGGTTTAAGTACCAGTTCGGTCTCGGGATTCGATTTCCGAGTAAGTTATGTTGGGTTTTCCTAACACAGCTCGGGTTCGCAATAATTGGCAAGTGTGATGATTAAGCCAGTATTTATTATTGTAAATGACTGGATTTCATTGATGGAAGCCATTGCCTTCCAGTAGGACATCAAATAGCTGATACTATAATAGTATAACACTGTAGAGTGTTATTATTAAATATCGTCATTTTGCAAATTCTACTCCTAACTTACGTTATACGCACGTTAAGTAAATATTTTTAATTGTACTATCACAATATCGATGCGTAATTATGTGTTTCATTAGCAATACTTGTTCAATGGAAGCTGCCATTAGGGCGTTGTGCAGTCAGTAAAAAATATGTGGTTCATTTTTCATTTCAAGCGATTAATACCATATACTTAACGCCGATGTAGTGAACTAAATTGTTTTTAAATAACTATGTCCCGGGACATTCTCGATAATTTCTAGCCTCATCGATCGCTTTGTTCCGGGAGGAAATTACATGTCGTCGTGTGTTCTTTTCCTGCGACATTTTGTGAAGTCTTGGTTTGCAGTAGTGAACATTTTCTCTAGTTCAAGAATTTTATCTAGTGTTCAGTCAGCAGCACAACAACTTACCCGAATCTGTTATAAAATTTTATTTGTATGTAACAGCTAGACATTTAGCTGAAAATTGGTGGCAGATAAATAGATGCACTACTGACTGTACTAACAATTTTAAAGCGTGGATTTTGGAAGTCAGTGTGCAATTCAAAATAGCATAGTCAGAAAGTTAAATGGATTTGACAACCCCTAGATGTGTGTGGCTAGACTGTCCTTTTATAAGTGGAACCTACATAATTTATATACAACCTTGAGGTGGGTCAGAAAACTGGACGTCTTGGCCTTAACAGCCAACAAGCCAGCTTTTAGTCGTGCATTGTGCATATGGTTGTGGATTTCATATAGAAGAATTTTGGTACTTTGTTTTTTTTGTAACAAACAAATTACTGCTGTAAAGATGCTCGTATGATCGAGTCCTTTTTTCCACATCAATCATGTTTTATAGTGACTGATTATAAAAATAAGGTTTTTAATATATTGCATTATCATTGTCCAGTCACATAATCTTACCTTTTTCCTTACTCACTCGCGTATGGCGCACATCTGGTACAGTGTACGCGTAATCGATCACTTTACCCGACGATGTTCGCTGCTCAAAGCACCGGCCGTATTCGCCTTAACAGCCTGTTGTGCACGATGTAAGACTAAAAAAAAGAATCAAGTAAATCGGATCACATACTTCGAAGTAATCGGTGATTTACTAAATTAAGTTCATCCTAAGTTCTAGTGTCTAGTGTCACTACAGTATGAAGAGCTTGATTTAAAATTGTTGCATTTCATAATCTTACTTCGCACATTTTTTCAGTTTGTTATTATGTTTGTATATTAATAAACTAGCCTTCCGCCCGCGATTTCACCCGCGCGTAATTTATTTGGTCAATTATCCCTCCTTCCTACCACATTTTCAGGATCAAAAGAACCCTATGTCACCCGGGCATAGTGTAGCTTTCCAACAGTGAAAGAATTTTACAAATCGGTTCAGTAGTTCGGAGCCTATTTAATAACAAACAAACAGTTAAATCTTTCCTTTTTATAGTATTAGTACCTATACTAGTAGATTAAAACGGAATATTTTCAATTTTTGTTTTCAACAGTACATCAAGTACGGTTTTAGATCATTTATTTTTCTCCTCATGTATAACTCACTGCATACATACATTATAGTATAATCCATCACTCAGTTCCGAACCGTCCGCCCACTTGGGTCGTTGGTTAAACAATCAACGCTTATTCGTATATTTTTGGTTTTGTGTTTAGGCTTTACGTATCTACTTAATTACTTTGCCGGGTTAATGAAGAAACATAATATATTTGTCGAAAGTCGAATGTTTTTGTGAAATGGTGGGTTGTTCCGTATTCATTCTTTCTTAAAGAACATTCAGAATTCTTAAAGCACTCAAAGGCGCGTGGTCGTGGCGTCTAAAGATTGGTGAAATATTTCTTGTTTACTTTTAGCTTTTGATATTTTTTGCTTCGTCTTTGATAATAGAGGTTCCATCAATTGGGTTTAACCTGCCTACGAGTAGTTTTGTTTGCGGGATGATTTTCCAAAATACGACTGGCCAGATTCCAACTACACCCTTAAGTGAAGTCTGGCATCATTGTTTTTCCAGTGTTGTTCTTACATGACTTTGCCATACATAAAATGACTTTGAAGTTGGTGAGCACTTTCTCAGTTAAATAATATGATTACTAATATAATTTTTGAATATAACAATATTAATATGATTTTCTATGCCAGGGCGTCACATGTCTTATCGGAAAGTGGCATGCAAAAAAAAATTCACTAAAATTTTAAAGCTAGTTAAGACTTAGGATATGGAATTCTTACTGCCTGACCCATATAAAACCACATAAATACTACATCGGCTAGTTTTATCAACATACCATTGGTTGTAGCTGCGTGTGAAAGTTAGCATTATAAAAAATGAAAAAAATCAATACAGCAATTCAGAGCCAAAATAGTCTCTTGTTAGTTGTGTTACTGAAGTTCCGAAACACTGCCATAATCACGACAGCACAAAAACACGGAAGCACCGAGTTCCCTCAAACATAACAAACGTAACTCACGTAGGTACCAGTATATACTGGAATTTGAAGCTTTATGAATGGCTGCAGCCCCTAAACAGTATTAGTAGTTTTGTTTGCATTCTCACTAGAATTGCTTTGATTTTTGCAGACTTATTTTGAATAAGATAGTCGTAGCTGAGTTTCGATTTTACAGCCGACCGAGTACCTGACGTCAACTCTCTTTGGGAATCGTATTGTAAAAAGTGCACAGTACATACAGTAAACCTTATGTTTCACGACTGATTTGGTGTAATGGTTAAGAAGTTATTACGCCAGAGGTTACGGGTTCGATCCCCGCACTGGGTGTTTCTGTGTATCGATTGGTACCTATAACAGAACTTATAAAAAAGAATATTTTGTAAAATGTTTGTCCATAATTATTGTGGCACCTATGGTACAAGTTTTTAAAGCTTGAGCCTAAATTGACCTATGTAAATAATGTCCACGGGTATTTATTCATTGTTATTATTACTGTAAGCCTGAAAGTGATGATCTGGCTAAGCGTAGAAAAACAAATTGAGAGAAGTTGTTTTTATATTAAAAATTCGAAATTATTATATCTACACGTGCGAGCTATTTTCATAATAGAGTTTGGCGTCGAAAAACAAACCCTTTGACCTTTGACGCAAAAACCGAGAACGCTCAGGCAATATAGAAATGCCCCAGATATAGAAAACAATCAAGCGTTCCTCGAATCGTCCTCCACATAACTTATCACGGGGCATTAGGTCGTCGTATTGTCACGTTCCAAACAGAGATCGATAGCGAACATTTTGGTAATAACCGCCTTCAATGGTATGTAGGTGAATGCCGCAGTAATGAAAATAATATCACAAAGGACGAGAGTCAAATATCTGCTATAAGAAAAACTGGACTGAGGCATGATTTTTTCGCAGCTTTCTCGCGAAAATGTGTTTTTCCACATCCCCGTATATTTTCGCCGGGTATTTTACAAATAAAATATGCGAGGAACTCGAGCCGTGGTTGTATTTATGTAGCGAATGCCTTACATGACTAAGTTATTTATGGAGCTCGGTGACTTCGGCGTATGGCTTAATTTCTAAATCGGGCTTTGAATTTATATTAAGCGAAGAATTTGAAAAATCGGAACCGGGGTAGCTGAGTGGTTTGAAACTTCTGTTCACATTAGTGACTTCGATAGTTCAAATCTTAGCTCACACCTATGAAATATAATTATAATGTGCGTTACAACTAGGTTAGCGTTACCGGTACATCGTGAAGTAGCCTCCACATTTGAATGGCTAGCCATCGAAGGTATGATAGCAGTGGCTGTTAGAATAACTTCCTCATAGGAAGATTTGTGATGGTAAGCAAAGCTTAGTATGCAGCTGACCCCTCACTTGAAGTGCGAATAATTCAAATAGGCACCCTCATCGCTTCTCTCGCACCAGGAGACAAATATAAATATCAGTTACATTCACAAAAGGCCCCTTTCTTTCCCGCCTCTAGTCACATTGACCGCAGTCCGCCTATATATTTCATCTTTTCAAATTTTTATCTCAGCACACGCGAGGAAACGCGCACAAACGATTAAATGTTGTTTTTTGCCAAATCCTTTTGAAATTAACAATGTTTAAGTGATGTGCTTTGTTTAGAGAATTTAGACAATGGAAACGGTTTGTTCAGTTATATTAACAATGATTTTATCTTTGTGAATCAAGACCGGAGACAGAGATGTTTTTGAATAAGTATAAAATCAAAAAAGAACTTCTTCTACTTAATATCGTTGTCATTTGAAATGAAAATAAATATCCTACACAAACCAGTGATTCAGAAATTGAATGTCAACCTGAAATCCAAAGTATTTTGACATTTCATTTTGATTTCACGTACTTTGCGCGTCTAGCCGTCTTGTCTGGTAACTTTAATAATTGAAAAGTGAGACCTTTCAACTTGCTTTATTAATAAATACTTTTGCGATATACATTTTTACCCACCCACACTTCGAAGTTTGGTTAGAAGAAATGTCGCATTAGTTAGCCTTTTTCAATTGTAAACATTAGTTGCAATGTCAATATTTAAAAAATGTGCAGACGGAATCTTTGATGGCGACACTAGTATTCGTTCTAAACATAATATACCACAGAAAAAAATTTCAATTTAAGAAAAAAATTATATTCATATTTATATCGCTAGTAAGCAGGCAAAATGCTTTAAAAATTTTAAAAATATTTTTTTTTTCATTCATCAGCCATACGACGCCCACTACATGACCTCCCCCAAGGATCTCAATGATGATTGGTTATGCGCTACTCGCATCCAGCGGTTTCCCGCGACCTTGGCAAGATCGTCGGTTCACCTAGTGAGGGACCTTACAAGGGAAAATATTTTTATAAACCAATTATTTTTTCAGATTGAGAAAAAAAATGGCAAGGAAAGTGCACATGATCAAAATCATGAGCGAGATACTAGTGTTACAATAAATTCAGATTACATTTACGAACGGAACGTACATTTTCACAGTTTCAGTTAGGCGAATACGAATCGAAACAAGTTCGTTCGTTTTTTATTTCATTTATCAAAACTGCGTTAGCTATCGGTTCGTTTTTTGCAACATTTTCTGTTTGTTGAGTTTGTTAATGTGTTTGCGCGCTACTCCACGCTTACAACTTTTCTGCAACTAAATTAATATTTGAACACTAGCGGAGTTAGTTATTCTAATGTATTTGTCGAGATTAAAGTGTGGAGATTTTATTCTCGCGTTAGTTTATATTTCACAGATATCGGGCGAGTTTTCGTGGTTCCACTTTTCGGAAGAAAATTATTTCAAGCGCGAAAACCGCAGGTGAGCAAGACCTGTGGCCGTGTGTGGGACTCAGGACTAAAGATAACATTCACTATCCACTTAACTCTCCCAGTTTCCCTATCACACTAAAAAATGGTAGTGATGCTCGGTTTGTGGTGATTGACCGGCCTAAGGAGTAACAAACCAGAGCTATGTTAGGCTTTTGTTAAGAAATCTGCCACCATAAAATCTCTGGATATATTTCATGTAAGAGTCAGTACACATCAAAAGGCTTCTTTTTTAATAAAAATTAAAAATTTCAATTAAAGGATGAGTCAATGCTCATAGAGTCATAGGTTAAGTTAGGAAGACTATTATAGGATGAGTTAAGAAATGGGTGAGACGTCATAGGGTGAATACGGAACAACCCACCATTTCACAAAAACATTCGACTTTCGACAAATATATTATGTTTCTTCATTAACCCGGCAAAGTAATTAAGTAGATACGTAAAGCCTAAACACAAAACCAAAAATATACGAATAAGCGTTGATTGTTTAACCAACGACCCAAGTGGGCGGACGGTTCGGAACTGAGTGATGGATTATACTATAATGTATGTATGCAGTGAGTTATACATGAGGAGAAAAATAAATGATCTAAAACCGTACTTGATGTACTGTTGAAAACAAAAATTGAAAATATTCCGTTTTAATCTACTAGTATAGGTACTAATACTATAAAAAGGAAAGATTTAACTGTTTGTTTGTTATTAAATAGGCTCCGAACTACTGAACCGATTTGTAAAATTCTTTCACTGTTGGAAAGCTACACTATGCCCGGGTGACATAGGGTTCTTTTGATCCTGAAAATGTGGTAGGAAGGAGGGATAATTGACCAAATAAATTACGCGCGGGTGAAATCGCGGGCGGAAGGCTAGTTTATTAATATACAAACATAATAACAAACTGAAAAAATGTGCGAAGTAAGATTATGAAATGCAACAATTTTAAATCAAGCTCTTCATACTGTAGTGACACTAGACACTAGAACTTAGGATGAACTTAATTTAGTAAATCACCGATTACTTCGAAGTATGTGATCCGATTTACTTGATTCTTTTTTTTAGTCTTACATCGTGCACAACAGGCTGTTAAGGCGAATACGGCCGGTGCTTTGAGCAGCGAACATCGTCGGGTAAAGTGATCGATTACGCGTACACTGTACCAGATGTGCGCCATACGCGAGTGAGTAAGGAAAAAGGTAAGATTATGTGACTGGACAATGATAATGCAATATATTAAAAACCTTATTTTTATAATCAGTCACTATAAAACATGATTGATGTGGAAAAAAGGACTCGATCATACGAGCATCTTTACAGCAGTAATTTGTTTGTTACAAAAAAAACAAAGTACCAAAATTCTTCTATATGAAATCCACAACCATATGCACAATGCACGACTAAAAGCTGGCTTGTTGGCTGTTAAGGCCAAGACGTCCAGTGTCGTGTGCAGCGGACAGAGAGCGGAGTGATCGATTACGCGTAAACTGTACCAGATGTGCGCCACTTGCGAGTGAGCAGGGAACAGGCTAAGATTGAGTGGCTGGACCAAATAGTTCAGCTTACAGGAAAATTATCAAAACGATCAGTTGAAGATCCAAGCGATTACAGCGAGTTATAATCGACACTTTTATTCCAGTGATTTTGAACAATTTTCACGATTTTATTTACAAATATTGCAGTCACAGATGAGGCTACGAGCCATTCAATTTATTTATTTAAAAAACGTTTACACAACTAAAAATATATTCATATTTAAAATAAAAATTGCTAGTAAAATCACCAAACTTTTTTGTTACATTAGCTCGTATGTTAAAAACATAATTTAAGGTTTTACAATGGAATAAGAAAAAACGAATCGGCATGTTAGAAATTGAGAAATACTGAAATTCGGAAAAACGGAATAAACTTACGTAACTCCTACTGTCGAATCACATGATACCTAAAAAAAGTGAATACCGATTAAAACTTGTTACTTAAAAGGAACTTTAATACTACGAGAATCTTTTAAAAAAGAACAAATAACCCGTTAACCGACCTACTTCCAAACTTTCCTCATTTAAAATACTTTAAAAAAGTGTATCCTATCACTCCGTCCATGTTGCTAATGCGTTGCGTGGCCGAAGCAATTCCAGGCGGCGCCTTATCGCCGGCTAATGTTCAGTGTAATGTTGCTTCCGACATGAGCGCCGTTCCGTTGTTGCCGTACCGTTGTTCCCACTGGTGTGGACGACGCACTAATTGGAAGTAACCTGCTTTCGTACTAAACAGAAATCTTTTTCTAGTGGTTAGTCAAAGTGATTTTGAGATTACCAACCTTAGTTCGGATTTGTTTGATAAATTAACAGTATTTGGCAAGGGTGGTGGTGGTAATTGGAATTACTGCGGGTATTTTTTTTAATATCACATACATTGATCTGAACCTAAAGTAAGTAGTGTAAGCACTTGTGTTATAGGTGTATAATACTGATAAACATCCAGACACAGTCAAACACAATAATGTTCATCACATAAGTGTTTGCCCATGGTAGGATTCAAACCCACGACGGCTGGTGCATAGGGTCAATACCAAATGCGCCCTCGGGCCAGTCAAAAGTTATTTTAGTGATTAGGCTAGCAATTTCATTAAGTCATTATTCTGTACAGAGTTGTCCTGGTTTATAATGTACTATTTGGTGACTTTGGTTGGCCTAATCATAACTCGTACTACTACATAATATAAATTAACTTCAAAAGTGTTCTGCGGGCAGTTTTTTGACATAATAGATTGGTGCTCACTTTTTTACCAAGTCAGTGACCGTTATACTTTTTTTCTAAAAGGGTGAAATAAACCCCTATCTACAAACGTAATTATCAAGTACCTTAATAATTAAAAAGTTACGCAAACTTTAGCTTTGTTAATGGAGACGATAGGTGTTGAAGAAGGTCA
The DNA here is from genome assembly GCA_949319885.1 of Mecyna flavalis. Classification (NCBI taxonomy): domain Eukaryota; kingdom Metazoa; phylum Arthropoda; class Insecta; order Lepidoptera; family Crambidae; genus Mecyna; species Mecyna flavalis. The sequence continues at coordinate 9,900,289 of OX439407.1, read as the reverse complement.
AAGTTTAACAGGTTTAATTCCACTAAAATGTGTTGGCTGGCTTTGAAACCGAGTCACTTTTTGATGGGTTAAATACCGCTCCGACATATTAAAAGCCTAATTTTCTCTTCGTTCTTAGAATTTTATTAGTACGTGATAATTCTTTCTACGTAATTTTGGACGAAGAGAATTTGTAATGCTAAAGAGGTTTTTATTTTTACCTGTACAAGGAATAAACGAACATGTACATATAGTATGTAAGTCCTAATTTGTGGAAAACAGGTAATATTAACTTAAATAGCTAATAATAAGTTAATACATAGAAACGTGCTACAAACAACAGGCCTTGTTTTTATCTTTATAAAATTAAGGCTTCAGAAAAATATTTGTAGTTGTGTAAATTGTTATTTTTGGCTTTCACGTCGTCACGTCACGACTATTCTTTTCTTAGGTCAGGCCTAAGTAGTCTGCTCCATGAAATATGGCCTTGACATAGTCGCGTACAAGCAAAACATCACTAACAGCACAATCAAAGAGAAGTGTCATAATGGCTGCCATACATTACGGCGATTACTACATCAGCAGAAAGCCTCACCCGATGTCCTAGGTGGACGACAAACGCGGCAACGCGGTGCGATGCGACGCGACGCGAAAATATCCAGTAGTATATTGGCCTACGTCGTCGTGTTAGTCAGACTGCAAGAACTTGTTTGAAGAGGAGAGGACGCGACAATTTGAAGAGGTGCAATTGCAAAAGTGTTTTATAATACAAATCATCGAATTTCTAATATCAACGCAATATACCTAATAAGTTAACAGTACTTATCTGAAACTAGAGCGAACTCTCCGCATTTGCCACGTTTATCGCTCACGTGCCCCAGATGACATAGGACACAAGTCGCGTAAGATCACATTACGTCGCATCGCTACATGTCGCTTCGTGCCGCTCACCTAGGACATCGTTTTATCGTTCATACGCGACAGCCTGCGCAGGAATCTTTCGCGTAACTTGTAACATCATTATCTTGCGTTTGTTTGATTGCTGCAGATAAGTAGAGGGGGAGCCTGGGGCGGTTTTGGTATGGAGTATATAAAGGAGACTCATTTCCTCGTTCATTTGATATGACAAAGTCCTTACTAAGCTAACACAGGGTAGTAGTCGTTCATATACCTACATTTATCTTAAGGATTTCGTAGTGCTTTCGGGTCGTGGGGCGTTTCGCCCCACGAGCTATTCGACCCGCGGGGCGAATCGCCCAAAGACCCTTTTTGAAGTGGCACTTTCGCCCCGCGGACCGAAACGCCCAATAACTTTTCGAAATGGGTCGATTCGCACCGCAGTGGGGCATAGAACAGCTTTCTTATTTGATGGATGATTTTGATCGAAAATATATAGTTTTATTACATATCTCTAAAAGTACAACCGTGCACAAAATAACAGAGCAAATGAAATAATTTATAAGTTAGAAATGTCATAAGCCTATTGAGTACATTTTTCGTGTTATTGCACTGCATTATTATTGTATGTAAAAATATTATGTAAAATAAGTGCAAAAAGTTATAATTTTACGGATGTGATTTTGCATAATTACATAGTTATAAGTAAATAATAATGTACCTACATCATTACCTGTGATTAGCAAAAGTAATTTGTATGAAAATATATATATACCTATGTATTAAGGGTGATCAAAATGTAATTTTAAACCAATATTGCCTTATTACGTCAAAAGATAACATAATATTATGCCGAGTAAAAATATTACACTCTTGTTGCACTTGTCAAAAACAAGTGGGTATTATTATTAGCATTATTTTTGCTCAATAATATTTATCTTTTTTAGGAAGACGGTTAGTACTTAATCTGTGATTATCCACATCTAAATAATATATTTAGTGTACATCAAAACCCGTGATTAGCAAGAATGGTTGTAAGAAAAAGACATAATATTAAGGGTGATCAAACTGTGATTTTAAACAATTGCCTTATTACGTCAAAAGATAACATTATGTTGAGTAAAAATAATACACTCGGTGCACTTGTCAAAAACAAGTTAGGTATTGGCATCATTTTTGCTCAATAATAATTTATATTTTTTATAGTAAGACCACAGAATAGATTTTTTTTTCTATTCCGTGAGTAAGACGGTTTAGTACTGAATCTGTAATTATGCCACCTCTAAATTGTAAATATTTTTTAAATAAATTTGATTATTACCGGAATTTATTTTTATCAGAATCTTTTATTTTCACTAACCACTTATCTACCCGTCTGTACAAATAAATGGAACCCTAAAATTTTTTATATGAGTCAAGCTGGGCATAAAAAAATGCGCATTGGGTTGCTTCGCTCCGTGGTCCGAATCGACCCATTTCAAAAATGACTTGGGCGATTCGCCCCGCTGTAACCACTGCGGGCCGAATGGCCCCATTCAAAAAGAGCTCTTGGGCAATTCGCCCCGCGGGTCGAATAACTCGTGGGGCGAAACGCCCCACGACCCGTGCTTTCAACTTAATGAAGCTCAACTCAACAGTCGGATATGTTAAATTCGTATACTCAATTTCTGTGAAGCTAAGTATGTTTTAAGTTTACAACGTTTTTATTTTATGACAATATCAAAAGTAACAAATAGATGGTTTCAAAAGCGAAATAAAACAAGATATTATGTGAATGTAGATAGGTAACATAATTAGTTTAGCAAAGAACAGAAATAAGTGAGCACAAAATAAATTAAATTCAAAAAGACATTTTGATAACTAAATATTATGTACTTTTTTACCAAGTATATTTAAAAACAATAGATATAACATCATGATAAGTTCGCTAAGCGTTGTATATCACGCATTATAATTATCCAATCGGCATCACGGTATCAATTTTAATTACGGTGTAATTTTCATTTCACTGTGTCAAATGCCAGAAAATGTTTCCATGTTTTATTGCATGTTAAATGGTAAATAGGTCAAATCCTGAGACTTAGTTAAAAACTAAGTGGCTGAATGATGTTACTATTTAAGTAATCGATTGGTTTTGTTACATTGTTATCGTGTTATCGTTTTAATGAAGCAAATAATTGGAGGGGAGATAGGGACTTTTGACGCACGGTTGGGAAAAATAACATTGAATAGGAAAATTATAAAAAAGTGAAGACGTTGCCTAATATTTCACTAACAGCGACACAACTTTTGGGCTTAGTATTTATATTCAGAGAAAAGAACCAATTATTTGTCTCTTACATTGTTGGTATGTTTATTTTAATGATTTGTTTTTGGTAAGATTAATTCCAAAAAAATAAGCTTGTCAAGTTTTGGAAATTTATAACTGTGTTATCGCCTTAATAGGATTTTAAATATAGCAATAGCCACAGATGAGTAAACATAAACTCTTTCTTTTCTTTGTTGGGGAAACACAAGTTATTTACTATGACTTACTAATGTTGGCTATGAAAGTATTTGGCAAACCTCGTGCGTGTTTGTCTATTAATGATAGAGAAACTCAAACATTTATATTCAAACTGTTCTATGTCATCGTCACGCAAACAATTCAATCCATTGTTCTGTATCGTACCATTTGTCGGTATCGATATTCGATTCGATTCCGATATTCCAATGTATATATACTTTTGCCAGGTTAGCTTTATCAAAGTTTGTAGTCGGGATTTTTTATTAGAAATACACTTCGCAGCGCTAACGAGATCTTCGTAAATACATTCGAAACGGAAAATCCGAAATGAGGGTGCACAAATCCCACCAGAATCAGTTGGTAATTTATTGCAGTTCGTTTCCTATAGTTCGTTTTACATATTCACTCTTCAGTTTGGAAATCGTAGATCGAAGTGCTCAATAGATTTGTTCTCCCCACTTAATTTATTGCTGATTGCTAGCACAAGAGGGCGTTGAATTACAGTCTAAGCAATGGCCGTTCCGATTTGAATTTGGAACCGTCTATTGTGTTCGTTTTAAAGAGTTTTTTTATTACTTTCGTTTCGTTTTTTAGTCGATTTAGATGCGTTGTCTCCTGAGAGATATTGTCACGCAATAATCTTTGACTGTCACGTAGATTACGGAGGGGTAACTTTTCGAATCATTTTAAATCCCCTTACCTGTTCTTAAGATGTATTGTTAAAAGTTTTCGTGTTTTAATGTTTGTTCTATTTACTTTTTATGCCAAGTTAGTTTAAATTTAAACATCAAAATTGTTATCTTATAATTATTTTTTATTTAATTGCAGTGGTAGTATCATCTCGGTTAATGTCCCACGGCAGGGCAAAAGCCTTAATCATTGAAATCAAGTCATCGCTGCAATGATAGGTACGGGCTTAATCACCATGCCTGCCAATAAATGAGGATTATAGTGATTACTAGCCCGATTTTTGTCGAGCCGACACAATATTTGTCCATAGGGAATTGAGTTCAGGACTCCGAGATACTCGGTACTAAAACCACTAAACCAAGGATGCGTTACTTTACATTAAATTTGTATGTTATGTAATTACAGCAAAATTTTATAGTTCGCTTATATCAAAAGTTTAGTTTATGCAATCGTAGGTATGATGACTTTAATTTATTTCTTTTTTTAATATTTAGCATTGCGTAACATAACGTAATTAACATTAAACTTATATTGTTACAGGTACCTAAATATTTCGTTGCGAAGATTCTCGAAGGAAAACTAGTTATTCTCAGAAAAAACGTATTACTTTTCTTGTAGTTAAACGGAGGTACGTAGAATTTATTATGCAGAACGCTACATTTTCAAGAAGCAGATGTTATTAGGTATTCATTAAATTACTGCAATGCAACGTTATTTAAAAATAAACATAATATTTAAATTTATTTTAGCCTTCCGACCGCGGTTTCACGCGCGCGTCATTTATTTTTTCAAATATATCCCCCTCCTCCCCACATTTCCGGGATCAAAAGTACTCTATGTCACACGGGGATAGTGTAGCTTTCCAATAGTGAAAAAATAATTATTCAAATCAGTTCAGTACTTTCGAAACCTATTCGATACAAACAAACAAACAATCAAATCTTTCCTATATTAGTATAGAAAAGCTGTGGTAGCTAAGTATAAAACGTCACTTCACATGCGTAAGGTCGACAGTTTAAATATTCTTCGGCTCTCACCTGTAGAATATTCAATGTGCGTTTTTACCACTAGCTCGGCGGTGATCGAAAACATCGAAAAGAAACCTGCACAGTCGAAAGACTCTGTACCCATGGTCCAATTGGTCTGGTTCCCCTGTTGAGGGTTACGGTGGACGGATGTCAGTTGTTCCAATGTAAACTAATAACTGAACTTACTAAGTCTTAGATAGTGGTGCAAGGGTACCCTGACTAGTTTGGGCCACTTTAAACAAAACAAACTTTTAGTATTGACTCTACACTATAAGCCACGGAAACAGACATTCATGTAATGAACATTCGTGTGGGTTCTTCGTCTAACAGCTGTCAATTTTAAGAACTTTTTAATACAGTCGTTGCATATTACAAGACGTGCTTATTGCATAAATGTGTATGTTATAACATCTTATATTTGAACATTTTGAGATATAACATTTTTTTTTAAATCGATTTAGTTGATAGTTTTTGAGTTTACACGTCACAAACATAGAAGAAATAATCTGTCTTCTATGAAATATTCTATTATAATAAATAAGTGTAGATGAACATTCTCATAAATCACTGTCACACAACAAAACACTGTTTCTTAACGTCGCTTTTATTAAACAATACAATAGTAAATTCGCGTTGAAATAAATATTTCCCGTGTCAGCGCAGGCAGGTGTGCGGATCAGAATTTGTCCCGTCAGCAAACATAACAGGGCCATTATTACACTTGCCCAAAGTTACCCCCTAGGCTAGGGGATAGCGGCCATACAGTTTTATTATCCTTTGCTTTTTATATAAAAAAAGATGGAAGGTGTTAAATTATGTTTGTCAAAGATATATTTAACATATAATACTTGATACTTTTACTGTTCACGTTTGCATGCCGAGGCAGCCTGTAAAACAGACAGCACTTGGAAATAAGTTTATTCGTTAGTACGTGTCTTTTTTTATGTGCTGTGTATGAGTGTTCTACTCGGTGGTCCTATTCAAAAAACAAATAAATAAGATAGCTTTGTTACCAAATATTCATTAATTTGTATTTTTCTACAAGGAACTTTATTTAAACCATTAGAATTATAAATGATTATTTTGAGAGAAAATGTTGGTGTCCTACAACGTGAAAATGCTTAAATAACTTTTGACTATTTATTACATGGATAATCACGAACGTAATTTAAGCTAAGATTAAGACACAAACTATATACTTAGATAGGGATTCGGTATTTGTACATTACCTAGTTCAGTGAAATGCTCCTCTTAAGCTCAAGGAAGAATTGGTAAATTGGTAATTAGATATTATTATTTTCAGAAGATAGGCAAACTTTGAAACTAAGAAACAAACATTTTATTTACTTGGGAGAGTATATTTCTTGCTATTTATTTCGTTTTTTTCGTGATATTGGCGTTTGAAAGTTGGACGCTGTCCCTCCACCTACTTCTCCAGAGGTGGGCATCCTGATATATAGCCGATGTGAAGCACGAAAGAAAACAGTTTTTCATTGATTCAGTGCCACATCTGGCGACGAACGCCTCGGGCTTTCCATTTTGATGACCTGACTTGACATTTTTATTGCTAGCCATATTTCCTAAGGCCTCAGAGACATTCGACGTAAAATATTGTGAAACTTGAAAGAGAGGACGAAACAGATATTATGATATTACAGACACGATATATTGAAGAACTTTCGATGTCAGGGCGGCACTACGCAACGCTTTGTTACAGGTTGCCTTTGATATTTCATACGGTAGTCATTCAACTGGCTTCGTCGATGCTTTGCCTGTTCATTGGGTTATTTATAATAGTAAAATGCTTCGTAGCAATATTCTGGTACATTTTATTTCTTATCACAGTTCTACGAATTTTGTTGCGTATAAATTAAATTTTGTTTCTGTAAGTAACGCAATGAAACACTGACCATATAGTGTTTTTTGATGTATATAGAACTCATTTATGGCGAAAAGAAAATAAGAACAAAAATAAATATTCATTAACTACAAGGTTCCCTTTCAGATAGCCATTAAACAATGAGAATATACACACACGAAAAGAACTGTTCATTGAGCGGCGCTTCCTGGTTAAGTATCCCTCTCCCTCGATGGATTAAGCAAACACAAAACTTTCATAGCCTTTTATCACACTTAATAAAAATCAAGTTAAATGCGCAAAACCTGAAAATAGTTTGATCAGAAGTAAGTGATCGAGTAGAATCTATTAAACCACTTTTTAATATAGGTCACATTAAAAAAAATAACATAACACGTTGTAAATATTATTAGTACATACGTTTACTAGTAAATGGTTTTTAATTTTTAATAAATACACATTTATCTGTCCACCTTCTTTTAAAAATATAGACAGTAAGTACAAATGTCATATTGGCTCAATCACACGCCGCAAAGAATCGAGTAAAACATAATATATTTTTTCCCGGCCAACTCGGTTGGAGGATAAACAGGCCGATAAATATTCATGAGGGAAGTAAGCCTTCTTGTAGGCCTTAAGAGCCTGATGGATGGCCTCTCCGCAGGCCCGGTTCACTTGTAGGCCACCTAAAATTTGATCTAGCAACGTGATTGTGTGAACAATAAGGGTGACTTTTCACTGGAAAGTTTTAATGTGAATACATTTCAACTGTCGAATTTACGGTTCAAAGCACTGTATATGGTAAGATACATCTATTACTCAATGTACCTATTCAAATCTATCTTGATTGTTTGACTGAGCGCGTTGTCCATATCTGAGGGTACGTTTATACCGTGATGTAGGATTTGATAAGATTGGTGCGACTGCCATCTGACCCACGTTATCCTTCACAGAGGAACTAGACTTATTGGACTGGAACTATACAGCTATTTGACTATGCGAGTTTCCACACGATATTTTCGGCCAGCTAGTATGGGCTGTCAGCATATACGCAAATAGAAAAATCCATAGTTGCACGACTCCGATCGAGATGCGAGCCGTAGAACCACAGAACAAGATTTTTCTTGTTCTGTACATCGAGTTTATGCATGTGAAGCGACGTAGTAATCACTTGGCTATGCCAGCTTACTAACAAATACAATTACGGTAATAAACCTTACAATTATATTAATGCTACATTTCTATAACAAAGTTTGTTTGCCCGTACCGTCTGGTAACGTCTCCCTTAGTTGTAACTTGTCTCAGCTGAAGTGTCAAAAGATTGCTGCACCTTCATTTGAGATTTGCATTTCTCTCGAACTTTCACAGTGTATTGTGCATTGTAGTTCTGCACTCTAGGAAATTGTCTAACGAACTTTCTGTACTTGACTGTATTGTATATTCTTATAAGATCATTGTTCGGCAAGATACTGAGAACGAATAGATTGAAACTAGAAAGTTGAGATACGGTACTGTTATTCAGTATTTTATCATATCATAATATAAACGATCGGAACTTGCATCCATACTTATGTGCATGTTATTGACAGAGTTTAGCACACATAAAATATGTCGATTCTACCTATTGTTTTCTGTAGTACAATCTCGCATACTTTTTATTTGGACTTGTTGCTCGACGCGACTATTAGTACTCGCACTTAAAAGGCCTTGTCATCCAATGAAAAGTGGAAAACAGAAGACCACGTGGAATGTCCCCTACAAGATGGACATACCAAATAAATAATGCCGTCTCAGAACCCTTAAGCAAGTGCTAATGCACTGGCAATTGGAAATTATGATTATTACGAGTAATTTGATATGGCATTAGCGCAATTATGATTATTGCCAATCGAGAGGCCTGCTGTCCTGAGGTCAATCACATAATATACATAAACCGATACTGCTACATGACGCCTCGCACATTTTTTGTCTCTACTATGCAATAAGAAAAATTACATATTGCTTGTTTGCACACAAAATGTGTCAACAATTGCAAGCTGAGATGAATTGCCTTAGCTTGGTCTGCAACCCTGAAGAGTTATTCCAACTCATCCCGTCCTCCCCTTTCCACTCCCGAACAACACGCGCCGGACTGCGTTGCCATCCCCATACCATCCAGACACTGGTGGCCCGTACCAAGAGGTATAGTTCCTCTTTTTTGCCCCGTGCCATTAGGTCATGGAATGCCCTTCCGGCTTATACGTGTTTCCTTCCTCCTATAATCCTGGGCTTTTTAGGCGGGGCGTGAAGCGGCATCTAAGCAGGCCTTCAGGGTAAGGGTGACTGGCTCAATGGGTACTATAATCTATTGAGCCAGTCAACCTTATGTTTGGACCTCACTTCCGCTTACCATCACGTGGAGTAAGGTCATCCTGACTGCTTCTATATAAAAAAAAACTTAAGAGCACATAACGCTAAGAGTTCTATTTTTTTTTGTTCTATTATGATTATGTACTTCTAGTCTAAGAATTACTTATTCTGAATAAAAATACAAAATCGCTTACCCTATCGCTAATCCTACAGGGTAACTCCAACACAGTTCCCCGCGGGACCTTCTCGCCTCAGATATAGGCATTTCCGCCACACGCCGGTATTCGGGAAATTTCCTCGGAAATCCCACACATTGATATTATTCACGCTTTTTCTCTTTTTATCTACTCTGAGCGATAAAAGCTAGCGAAAAATACATCGTGTGCCCGCTCCGGCCCGCCGAAATGTTTGCGTAAATAATATTTTTGGGATATTTTATCAATATTTCCATTCAGCTTCGGTTCAGTGCGTTGTATATTAAGTGACAGGGTTAAAAATGTTATGGTAATCAAATTTTTTGATGTGTACCAGTGATATTATTAGTATTCAGAAAGAATAAAAATAATGTAAATTTTATTGGCCTATATGGGTCATAACAAAAAATAAATATTATTTTACATTTAAATATGCAGAAAATGCACCTAATGTAATAATGTCAGATCATCCTCTAGTTTTGGATTATTACAACATCAATTGGTCCATTCTAGGAGATATTCCATTTTCCCGTAGTAAAATAATAATTTTAGTTCAAACTAGATCTAATAAACGTCCAAAATGTTTAATGATTTTAATGATATGAATACAATTAATTTGCATTTTAGTACACGTATGGGGCAAATAAGCGGCTTGTAAACATAATTAAATTAATGGTTGATATACATATTGTATGCACATTTTTATTTTCGTAATCTATCTATCTAATCAGTCCGTATCCACTGTTGAGTATTATATAGGCCTCTTCTTTGTCACGCCATTTTTGTGATAACTACCTACCTAATAATGAATTTAAGTATTTTTATAGTATAAACTGTATTTTCGTATTATAAAGTATACTTAGTTATTTATATTTATAAATGATTTTTGCTTTGATTGGCAAAACAGTAGAAGCACGTTACTTTGCGATCCTAGTACCTTACTTCTTTTACAAAAGAATACTGCTTTTTCTGGAAATGTATTATCAGTCAGAAAGTAACGCTTTACAATAAAATCGCTAAAAATGTTATAATATTCTATGAATCTACCCAAAAATAGAACAGTTCGGATAGATACAAATCCGTAGATTACTTGTTAATTTTCTGTAACTTCCTGTTCTTTCGAAACACCACTCAATAATTGCTTACTGCCACGGTTGAAGTAATTTACTTCCTAACTTATACAAGGTAAGGAACAAAGTTTAAATCAAGTGGAACAAGCAGTCCAAAAGGAAAATCTTAATCCAAACTAAAGCAAATGTACGCTGAGAGATAAGTGAAGTTAAGAAATTAGTTTTGCTTCTACTAATAAAATATTAAAATTAGATATTTTTTTTATAAATTTGTTATTTTCAAGAACAGTGTTACTTTGTTACTGTTACTGTAAAATATCAGCATATTAAGTTGGCAGTACATCAAATTCATTGTTTTAATGTTACTAGTCTTATCATCACGTCTAGTCTGTTGATCATACACTAAGAGCTCCTTCTCTGTTAGAAAAATAGGACGAATTTCCAGACCTGGATATTGAACCCAAACTTAAGAACTAAAACCACTAAGACATGCGTTGCGTAATAACACAAGTGTTATTTTTTGTCTCAAAAAGATTGAATATAAATCTGATAACCGAAAAAACGCAGACACTTGTCATTAATAAATAAATATCTCTGGACATTATTCACACAGCGCCATCTAGCCCCAAACTAAGCATTAGCTTGTGCTATGGATGCCAGGCAACGGATAAACATATAATTTTTTTTTTTGTAAATACATACATATTATACATAGAAACACCCAGACCGATACAAACAGACATGTGCATGCACACAAATGTTTGTACCGTACGGGGATCGAATCCGCGACCTCCGGTGTAATCGCCGACTTCTCGACCACTACACCAAATGGCTCGTCAAAATAAAACTGGAATACCAAAATACAACGCTAATGAAGTTGTACATTTACTATTCGATAAATTATATAGTCGTTCAAACATTCGTCTTTTAACTTAGAACAAAGGATATCAACTCCGTGTAAGTAGTAACAGCAGTGATGGTGAAATAATGATTCAATCTCGACGACAAATTGAGTCGCAGGGCGCTTGCGTTGCCACATCGACATTTCCGTATTACCCCGAAAAAGAAAATGCGAAGCTATTAGAAAAGGGGTGTGCAAGTACATAAGCCTCCAATAATAAAGTATAAATGATGAGGGAGAGGGTGGAGAGTCTGAAATCCGTGGTTCCCGAAGATTTATGATAAGATCCCAACTTATGGATGTCACCTCCCACTGAGTTGGTGTTCGCCTGCTGTGTGGCCCAACGTATCGTCGACGACTGCAACATTTGTTTTGGATGCCGTAAATCATATGTTTAAACGTTATTAATATCGGCATGACCATTGATATTTTATTGAATATATTTACGTCCATGGTAATTTGTGTCGAAATGTGTGCCAAGCTTAAAATTAACGAAAATTGGCATGTTTCACTTAAAGATTTAAAGATAATTATGACACGTCATCTTGTCTTTCATATAGAATAAAAAAATATAAAAATACTAAGTAGTTGGTTGCTTTTAGAGTATCAAAGACGCATTAGATGACATAAGTCTACTCATTGGACTGTAATCTAATCATTGGACATGACTATCTTCGCTATCTTTACATGGTTTTTGACAGCCATGGTTTTTTTTGTATGTAGATGCCATCCATAACAAACTTTCTTTGACATAAATATTTGATCAAGATTATTTTGCGTCTGGATGTCACAATTCATTATATTATACATACTGAAGTTACTTTTTGGGACCAAATTTGATTTTGTCTGTTATTTATTTTATTTAGTTTTAATGGCTGTTCCCTAGTGGGACTTTAATAGTTTTAGTCATATTGACATTTCACTTTTTCTTATCAGTACAGTTTCTGTTGTTCCTTATAATACAACATAATATGGTCAATATTTATAGTGAAAATAAAAGGTGCAAATGTCACACCGTTCTTGACCCATTACAGTACAAAAATAACTTAAGCTGCTTTGAATGAAGAATACAGAATGTGGTATCAGCTGTTAATTAAGCAAGTTAATTATTCGTTTTAACGTTACCCGTTACATTACGAAGTCGCCGGGTAATGAGGGCAAATTAGTGACTCGGTTGACCCTGCGTAATGCGTAGCGTCGTATTTGCATTAATTTGCACAGCGTCCCTACAATGCCGAATTCGGCTGCCAGTGACTCGCAATGCCGGCATTCTAAGCGCATTCACATGGAAAATTCGCGCGTAATTTAGTCTGTTATTGTAAAGTTTATTGGTTCAATTGGAGGTAATGTGGGGAGAGGGAACAGATAACGTTAGTGAAGAATGTGTAGCTCTAATTGATTAACTTAGGATGGGTTATTTTTTCCTGCTAAAAATGTGTTTCACAATAAAATAAGCCATGATTTTTGCTTCTTTTAAAGGTGGGCTTTATTAAAAGATCTGATTATGCGAGTTGTCATTGAATATTTAGGCTTTATCGATTTTTTATTACCTCTCAAAAGTAAAAGGTTATTAAGTTTTTTTTTTGCGTAGCCTTTAAAAGCTTTCATGGGAAGAGGCCACGATTTTACACATCCTAGTTTTAATGATTCTCTAGAATTCTTATAATTTTCTCTCAAAATCGGTGTCCTGGTGCTTCATATTTATACATCAGTCCACCATTACCATATGTCCAAGAGTAAATTTCTGTCAAAACCCGCGAAATTTTTAGAATAGGAAGCTGGAAAAATGAAGGGAATTACCATATTCGAAGAAATTCGATTTGCTTGTGTCTACCACTGGCAGTGGCGGAAATACAGTATAAAAAAGTTAAGAGTAAGGAAAACATTGTAGGATTCCCTTACAGCAACTGACAGCAGCAGCATAGTTTTTAATAACAAAATAAAATAAAAAATAATATCACAAAGTCAAGAGTTAGAATAAAAACACGTTTACACTAAAGCATTGACATTTTCTTTTGATGACAGTAGGTAATACTCTGAAATTGTATCGTAACTGTTCAAGCCAACACGTCAATAAGCTGTTCTAGTTTTCCTGAACCCCGAGCTCAATTTAATGATCGCAGGTGACCACAAAAATATGTATATTTATTATTGTGATGTCTTCATTTCAATAGTAGGTTTTTGCATTGCAATGGGGCATTACCGAATAATTTAAAATAGAAACAAATACTATTAATTATTACTCTAAAACTAGATTTCGTTCGAGTTTAACATTCACTTTCAATCTAATTATATAAAACTCAAAGGTGACTGACTGACATAGATATGTTACAGTTAAAACCCATTTTTCGTTAGAACGCGTTTTTCCTAGTTAGAACTAGTTTTTACTTAACTCTTAAACACCCGACCGAAAGCCGGGTGTCGCGTAAACAATAGATTTTCTATTGTGTCTGGTTTTCCGGGGCTAGATGGAGTAATGCCTTTGTTAATACTAGAATTGACTAATGTCTGAATCGAATATCAGTTAAAACTAGTTTCTGCAAGACAAAACGCGTTTTCCCGAAGCGAGTCAGTAAAAACTGTTTTATACGCACACTCTTGGATCCGCTAAGAAAGGATTTTGATCAATTCCCACGGGAACGGGATCCACGCGGGTGAAACCGCGGGCGGCCGCTAGTATTATGTAAGCGCAACAATTCCGAATTCGTTCAGAATTTATGTGGACTTACATTTTGTGGATTTTTAGACCATTAGCTCACTGCCATTTTCCTTTCTGTGGCACAAATGCGTGTTAACATAGGCTAACGGCTCCGAACAATGGTCCATGCGGGCTGCACAGATAAACTTCGGAATCGGAATGGCATCACAAGCCGGCTGGACGATAACAAACTTTACGGCCCAAATATTAAATTCCAAAATTGTCCACCACAACATCGTCGAAGTAACTACGCCTGAATAATCATTCATGTAAATGGCATGCCTCCGGAACCAACATTACGTAGTTTGCCCTCGATACGAGAGTCAAGTCAGGATGAATGGATTAGTCAAATCCTGAACTGGGAATGTGGTTTAAATATATTTTGAAGCTTTTGTATCTTTTAAAAAAACAATAACCTAATGGTTGACTGGTAAAGAATACCATATGACAAGTCCACCAATTATACTTTAATTTGTGCAATAAAAAATAAATTTATTATAAACTTTTTACAGTTTTAAGATGCCTTTATAAAATATTAAAGATCAAATTCCTTGCGTTCATTAAATAAAGACTTGTAAAAACTGCATAAAACCCAAAAAATACTTCATTCATAACTAAAAATGAGATCACATTAATGAGGAATTCAATTGAGGTCAATTAATAATTATTTTGCAATAAAAATATAAATAATTTTGTCTTTCATTATTAAGAATTGCTGGATTTCTTTTGTCTCCTAAGTAGGACAAGCAAAGAGAATAACGATAACAAACTTTGAGCTATATTTAAATTAACCGCAACATATATCGTGTGACATGGGAATTGAACCCGCAAGACCTTAAGGTCACGGTTCGATCAATCGCATAACCAAATACACGATCATTAGTTTTTGTCACCATTTATCTAATCAGTCAATAAAAACAACATGATTAAGCGGATAAATGAACTCAAGGAATCAATTATTATGTTGAAGGCCAAACAATCGCTGTTCACGAAACCATTCACTTCAGTCTTACAACAGGCGCCTGGGACGATGGACTTCTTAAACAAAGTTGTTGTGATCACCGGAGCAAGTTCAGGGATCGGTGCTGCCACAGCCGAATTGTTCTCGAAACAATCTGCCAAGCTTGTACTTGTCGGAAGAAATGAAACAGGACTTCAGAAAGTTGCCGAAACGTGCGAGAAGGCTAACGGAATCAAACCTCTCATCGTTAAAGCTGACCTTAGCAACGATAGTGATGTGAAAAGTATAATCGATAAAACTATCAAAGTGTTCGGACGTATCGATGTTCTAGTAAATAACGCTGGCTTTGGGTGCAAAGCCGGTCTTCGTGACGGTATCGAACCGTACGATCGTGTCATGGCCACAAATATGCGAGCGGTTTACCTTCTGACCAGTCTTGCCACGCCTTATTTGGTGATTTCCAAAGGGAACGTCGTTAACGTGTCGAGTGTCGCTGCATTCAAACCGATTAAAGATTTGGATTTTCTGCCATACTGCATATCTAAAGCTGCTTTGGATCAATTCACAAGATGTTCTGCTCTTGAGTTGGCGAAAGATGGCGTTCGCGTCAATTCTGTGAACCCTGGAGCGACTAGAACACCATTTGTTGTAGCGTCTGGATTCACTAAGGAACAGTCTGAAGAACTTTACAAAATTCGGGATAAGACAATGCCGTTGGGGAAAGTGGTAGAAAGTGAAGAAGTGGCCGATTTCATTGTTTTTCTCGCGAGCAATCGTGCGCGTAGCCTCACTGGCTCTATTCACGTCATTGATAATGGTGAAATTTTGCATTAGAAAATATATCTTTATCTTCTGTAAGTGTGAAATATTTGCTTAAATATATTCTAGTGTAATTTAGGAGTTTGTTTTTATTTTTAATACCTTTAATGGTTTAAAAATGAATTTTCTGAGAATTATTACAGTGGTCTAAATTGTTTTTTATTTTCGTCTTACATGAGAAAATGTGGCAGTAAAATTACGAAAGCGCTTGCCATATTTTCTTTGTAACAAGATTTTACCCTTCGAGATAAATAAGCTGAACTGCGTGAGCAATAGACATACGTACTACAAGAATAAGAATGTACGAGTTCAAAGGCTATAGGGGCTAACATAAATAGGTCAGTAAGCTTAGCTAATATAGCCCGTGTTCTCGTGGCCATTAGTCTTCATTTCGCATGCAGTGAACTTGATAGTGTGAGTCGCAAAGCAAAACTTATGGTAGACGCAAATGAGAAGAACCGTACTTTTACTAAAAGGATTTGTATAAAAATGCATATTTTATTACGTCAGTTACTTTAGTGCAAAATGAAAGGAAATGTTTTTACTTAAGTAAGTTTTCGCGATTTATTCACATTCTTGTTAAATAACATAACATCAGACTTATACCTGTTCAAAAGGCGTTAAAACAAAAAAAAAAAATGAAAGCCGTACAAGGGAAACAGGACGTAAAAAATTATTACACATAACGTATCGCAGTTGTTTATTTAAATATCCAATTAAGTTTAGTTTTAATTGTCATAAAATATAACCTTTAGCGTGCGATTCTACGAGTATTATTCTATTATTAATATTATGTTAGTCATTATCTTGTACAATCTTGAGGCCTCTCAGAAGATTTTATTATTTTGTTAGTATATGACCTGAAAGTAAAAAATACACTTTCCTTAGATTTATTTATAATTTTATATCTTGTGCATTCTAATGGTCCAAGGATAATCGACATATCTAACTTCTAAATCTAAAACAAAAAATAATTTGACTTGCGACCCACCGCATATACAAATATAAAGTTATAGGCAAAAACCTCCATCATTGAAATAAATTAATCGTTCTTTCAATAATGCGTAGGCACTACCTTAATACCACAAGTATACTAATATCATAAAGAAGAAATTGTTTGTTTGATTGTTTGTTTGTATTGAATAGGCTCCGAAACTACTGTACCAATTTGAATAATACTTTCACTTTTGAAAAGCTACACTATCCCCGGAGTGTTAAAGGGTACTTTAGATCCCGGAAATGTGGGGGGAAAGGGAGTATATTTGAAAAAAGAAATTACGCGCGGGGGAAACCGCGGGCGGAAGTCTAGTATTTTATAGGACAGAGGAAGGCAAACGAGCAAGTTTAGTGTGACACCTAATGGTAGGTGTTCACTGCCGTCGATAAACACTTGCGACTAAGCCTTAGTTGCGATGCCCGCCTTTAAGGAATACAACTACAAATATTTTTTTATCCTTTGCATAATATTATTGTCATGAGTTCTATATCAGTTGCCCACTCATAACGCAGTTCGAATGTCGTCTGTCTGTTCTCGAAATTGGCACCGTCAGCACTTACATGCGCAAATAAAAATTGAAAAATCTGAACGTCGCAAATCCCCAGAGGGGCTTGGACCGCACGTTCCAGCCCCCCCACAAAGGGCCGCGGCGAACTTTGCAGTTTAATTATTTACGTACTTCACAGTCCGTCAAAATATCATGATGCTGCTGACAATGGGATGTGTAACTTTTGTACTTTGAGTAAGGTGGTTTAGTTAGAGGCAACATTTTTTTCATATTTGCAGGCTGTAATGTAGGTTGAAATGGAATAGGATTTTGTTTTTATACTAATACGATCCTTTTTTACACCACAAGGCGTTCAAGCTACCTTAGCTACCGACCAGCCAAATACTGGTAGTAAACGGCTACCGTCATCTATGCACGCTTGTAATGCCAGAATCATCAATCGCGCGTACCCTGTAATTTGAAGGGAAAACAAAGTTGGCAGCAAACAAAAAGGTCTCTCCACTGCCAATATCTTGCATTCCCCGATTGAGCTCAAGAAGCTTTACTCATCGAAAGAAATATAGCAATTATAAAGTGCTACGTCACTGCATTCTTCCAAAAGATGTTTGTAAGATACGTGTAGGTTCATCTTTTGGAATAGGATCCCATTCGAGTGGAAAATACCCAACGTTCTATTGCTAAGAGTGCGCTTCCAAAATGCTCTACACAAAACATTAATATGAAAACGACTAAATCGTTTTTATTATAAATGAGGTAAACACTTGCTTACAACGCTATTCGCGCCCTACGATAAACAAAAACCAATTAAGTATTAGTTTTATTGCTGGCTTAGAAAAGGACTTAGCACAGAAACCGTTACGTGTATGTAACAGAAAGCTTCTATTTGTATTAACCCGTAACAAAAGTCGCTAGCACAATCCTAAGGAAAACACCAAAGTAACTTGATCGATAACAAAACTTGGTTCGCCTGTTTATAGACTTTGAAAAATACTTTGTTGCAAACATACTTTTTTGGGTTCCGCGTAAAATGAAGGCAACAACAGCTATCAGTATTGTTACCGTCACTTTTCCTGTTTTATGTCTCAATTAAATTTAATAATAAGAGCCTTTGTCAAACTTTTACTTGTTTTTGCGACGGCCGTTCATTTTACAATGACGTCAAAATTCTATTCTTAAGATTATTAATGGACTTAAGAATATTAGGTTACTTACATAGCAAACTTTTAGACCCCAAAGGTAAGAAAATTTGTCTAGTAGCCCGCGGCATATACGATCCCGCAAGAATGTGATATTTTTCCGGGGTAAAAACTAGCCTACATATTATCAATCTCCAGCAAACTCAGCCATCCATTCCAAAAATCACGTCTTTCCAATGAATGCTTCGTTGCGACGTGAAACAAAGACAAACAAACATGTTTTGCGTCGAACAGACTTTCGTATTTATAATACCATTTATAAAGAATGGAAATCTCTTTGGTGCAGAGCTGAAAGTAACGTAATCAGATAATTGCCTTGAGAAAAATAAAGAAATTTTACATTCCGAAAAAATCATTGAAGGTACGCATGCCTGCGTATTAGGAAATTCATGCAACATTTTATCCAGTTGGCTGCTCTAACGGGCATATGATGTAAATGTAATAAAGTAAATGGGCCCTTCTTTGCGGCACTCCCGTGTATGGGGCCTCTTCATACCTCAGTGGAAAATATTTTTATGCTTTATTACATTAGCGCTGACTCTATAGCTGTATGTACATCTTTTCCACGTGCTCTCAAATGATATAAAAGTTGAAATTAAATTTCGCTGATGGCATATAATTTTTACGGATTCGCGACGACATTTTTTTTACATTAGGAACTTCAGCTTGGTACGAGAGAATATATTCACCATACTTATATTTTTTGCAACGATAAGTACCTACGCTGTTAAGTCTAGTTAATTTAATTCGATAATATCATCTAGTTTTTAAGTTACCTGTCCAAGGCTTTTGGTGTAACTTATTGGTTGAATTTAGATTTCTCTGTTTACTGAGGCAAAGATGAAAGAGCGAAGTATTTGTACTTTTCTTTAGAGAAGAATGCTTTTAAGCACATTTTATCAGCAGCCTAAGTGTGGGACTCGAGTCAAAACACGTTCATTCCACTACCTACTAATTTAGTTTAAAACTCCTCTCAATTTCCTCGACACCCCCAAAAGAAATTGTCAAATCATGACTGATGTTTTGATAAATACAAAATGGCGTGTCACTCGTATACTAAATAACAAAATTATTTCGATCTAATTTTTTATTATTATTTACAATCATATCTATGTAAATGATAAATCACATGATACGCTTTTTCTATCTGATAACAGCTTAGAAGATTAGATTTGGCTGATTTCTCTAAGCATTGTAAAAAAATATGTAATTTGAGAAATTCGCCGTGAAAGTAAAATATTTTTTTTTATATTCTACTCAGGATGTCAAAATTGCAAATAGATATCTTTTTACTCTCCCATTATAGATTTTGTACCTCTCGTAGACTTTATCACGTGCATTGTATTATAAGAACAAAGGTACAACCGCAGTGTGAATAAAATTTTACTAAAATGTTTGTTAATGAAACAGATATTTGTCGGGTTGAGTGCTGTGATACCATCCCTGCGGTTTCCGTGAGGGTATTCAACCCTTAAACTTTAGAAATAGGATAATATGAACCCGAATATCTCTATGTATGTAGCTATGTTAATTTGTAATGAAAGGACCACAGGACTAACCTTCCGAATGAAAAATGTGGTATCTTTCTTATGAGCAGGGTCACGCAATTAAAAGCATTCTCCTCTGAAATAAACAACTGGAATCCACTAGATTCCCGGATTCTTAAGACACATTCTAAACTTCAATCGGTAAGTTAGATGCTTGTTTTTAATAATAAATAACGTATTTACTTCTATTTCTATTACATAGGCGTCAAACATTATTACCTTTTTCAAGGGATATCTCTACTTCTTTGATGTAGAAACCGAAGTTGCTGATATAATATAACCATCTTTATTGGCTACGTTCCGAGAAATTTCATTTTGAAACATCTCCTCTTATGTCTTTCGTTTAAAATCATGTCATAAAATAAGATATCGTATAAAGAGTCTTACTAGAATTTCTTCGATTTATCCACTTTAGCAAAACGATTGACGGCGTATTCTTTATTAAGTATTTGACATTGCTAAAGTAAAGTTTGTTATATTGGACAAAAAGCTATGTTTAGTAATCTTCGATTTTTTATAAAGAGCAATTTTTTAAAGAGCAGTTTTTTTATGTCGTTCAATATGAAGTACGGATTGCTTAGATACCATTTTTCAGAAAAGTTTTATATCCCTGACCAATTTCGATTAGATTCTTATAAAACTTTAATACGACATGACAAATATAAATTACAGACTTTTTCAGCTAAACCTATCCAAATTCGTCAACGCAAAAGTTTCGAGCTATCCAAAACTCCCAAAAACAAACGACTGTATTATTGTTCAAATGAATTTGTTCTTTACGTAAACTTTTCTTTAGACTGTGATTGAAGGAACAATCTTCTAAATCCAATTACCAATAACAACAGTCATTATAACTTAGTTTGAACAGGCTGATTGACAATATAAACGGACCTACAGTTCGACGGAAACAAGACAGTATTGACATTTTAAGACGTTTTGGGAATGTCGTAATTGAGATTTGAGAAACACGAGACGAACCAATTTCTTTAAGCAAACTTTTTGTATTTTTCTTGGCAACCGGACAATAGATTTTGGTATCAAGGTTTATAGTTTGATTTGGACTTGTTATCTATCTTCTTTGGTGTTTTTTACTGAGTAAAAAAGGGCAACAAACAAGAACACAGGTCACAGAATCAAATGTATTAAAACTACTACGTATACTAAAACTACTAGTACTAGTGTAACATTTATTTGATTTGATAATTTCGCATTTAGTTGTAGGTATTTCGTTTTAAAACGGAAACTACGTTTTAAAACGAAATACCTATTGCACTTCAATTACTTTAAGCTTCTTTAAGTTTCAAAACATTATGATTTTTTTATCGCGTTGCTTACTTATCTTCATCTCATCACAAAGACTTGCACTGTTCTACGTGGTGTATATTATTTTTAAACCTACGACCTTAATTGGGCAATAGGGCAAGGTCACCAATCTAATCAACCTACCTATTGCACCACAAGACCAGTCAATTCCAATAAATGAAAACCAGACACCAAGTTGTTTCCTGATTACCAATAATCAACTCAAATGACAACAGTTAAATCTGTATTTAATGACACGAACCAGAAAAAACATTCTCAAACATAATAAAATAAATCTACTCGCACATTCACATCACGTGTCGACCGGAAAAATCACGGAATCCCGATTCAGTGGACGCCTTTGAAAAAACGTAAGCCGCAAGCAAACTGTCAAGACACCATCGACAATAATTAGTTGGAGTGTTGAGTGCGAAGGAAGCCCAAGATTGATGGCAGAACCACAAAGGTCTGTCGGTGATAAATTACCCGATATTAGGTCATGATTTGGGGAGGGTATTTGCCTATCGCAGTCACTATCGGGCAAGGCGTTTTTGCTTCGAGGGGCTGCAGAATGTAAACTGAATATGCTATGAGATCTTAATAGTGCATGACAAATGACTGTTTGATGGATGCGCCAGGGATTCGTGTATTCCTGTTCTAAGGTTTGTAAGGTCTAAAAGTATTTTTTATACATCGGGACGTGCTTTTGTGTACAGTAATGAAGTCAAATCATAAAATAATAGCACAAAATTATCATTTCTGCACACCATATTAACAAAGACGTATTTTTAAGCAAACATTGTCTTAATTTTAACAATAACTATTATTTTGCTTAACTACGTTTTCAAGAATGCCAAACAGTAGTCAATGGTACTGATCATGTACATATACATACATGATCGGTACCATTAATTCTACGTAAACTAAAATCACCGGCTGCTGAAGCTCGTCTATATTATGTGATCTTTGCTTAGTATTGAGATATTAATAGACATTAACCAAGTGGAATAATTCTAAGGAATTGTTTATCGATACATAATTTCTTCAATATTACATCAACAATTTTGATTGGTCCTTATTGCTACTGAATATGACCGCACTCCGTATCCATTTCACTTAACTCATCTAATAACATACAAATGTCTTTAGATGTGCATATGAGAATTGATCGGACTGAGTGTGTGTCGTCTGCATATATCAAAAGCTACCTTAACTGTGTTTCAATAAGGTCGACTTTGAATCTGTGACCAAATGTGGAACACTTAGTTCAGTTATTATGCAAATCATGTGCCACGGAAGTGCTGCGACGCTGCCTAGTTTCCTTTGCTTGAGAGGTAAATTATGATAAATGAAATTCAGCAATAGGTGTTCGGAAGAGGATGCTGTCTTTGAACAAATTTGAAGAGAGATCATTTGATTTGGTTCAGATAATATGCCTGTGTGTAAAACGTGATCGATCTCGTACCGAGTGAAAGGGTTAAAAATACTTCTTCATCATTTTCTGAGTGTTTGGTCCTATTTTGGGTTACGATTGAATCATGATTCAAGGTCTGGCAAGTCCAGACACATATTGGTGCAATTATCGTCAGATCATACTTTTATTTAGGTAGCCAAACCAATTAGTTTTACACTTATACAGCCTCTTATCTCATTATGTTCTGATTTCTTTGGTGTAATTTAATTTACCGTCAATATGAATATCACATCGACTCCATGCATGCGAATCAACGTTTAAAACTTAGCTATAACAAATCTAGTATGTTTTTTAATAAAATCAAAGAAGACCACGAATGCAATAAAAATATTATGACGTCTGAAGGACCGTAAACTGCAGTAACATTTCGCTCATTTTGTTTCAGCATTAAGGTTCTGATTATTTAACACTAAATATCATTAGACTAAAATATATAAACAACTTCTAATTACTAAAACCCAGCGTTTGATTATCTAGCTCCCGCTTCACGTAGGCACATTCAATAGTTCGTATCTCGACAGTGATTGGATGAAATTAGGGGTCCGTAAACATACGTGATCTGCAACGTTGTTTGCCCATCCTCTCCCTTGAATGGAGCCGTGAAGCCCCTTTCAAGGCTTGATGAAACACAAACTGTGTCACTGGGTACTGCCAAAATTTCCACCCGTGTTTGTAGTCCGGAACGAACTGCCTTGTGTTGGGTAATGGAGTTTGAGATGCGTTCCTTCGAGGATCGGGGACAAAACAAACCGTGAGGGAATTAAAGGTGAAAATTGTAAACAACTTGGTGGTGAAAGGGAAATAGCCTTGTTTGTGACCCTTTGAGACTATCTTGAATGTACAAGAACGTTTGTAGCTTCTCACAGATAATTAAACTGGTATTGTGAAAAGATAGATCCCGTTAATTACTGCTTATTGTAAATGAAAAGTAATCGTTATTTACGACTGCTTTGGTGATGCTGCGGTAACAAATTAATGTGACGGTTGCACCCGGAGGTCAAGTTTGGATCCTGAGGATGTCGAGCAATTATTATTGTGTTGTTTTCATGGTTTCTGATTCTAGTTTGCTGTCAAGATGATATTTAATATTTCACCTTCAAGTTGTTTTTTTTAGAATAATAATGTACTGCACTTATCATAACCTATTTGCCTAAATTATTATTGTTGTTCAGCTTCCGAAGCACTTAAATAGGTATAGCCTTTGCGATCGTTACAAGCCCACTCCCAAAAAAACATAAAATATAAATTCTAGTTTTGCAGCCGAAATTTGATCTGCTACGTAAAGATATTATTAGTAAAAAGGTCCAGAAATATTCTTCACTAATATTAAGGTGGACACGAAACATCAGTTAGCTCGCCATCCCCTGGCCAGCATTTCCCCTTAGTAGACAAAAGTTCATTTCGCTGCTCGTTCATTATCTCTCCCTGACAGATTTGTGAGAGCCGTTCCATCAATCCAATTAGTAGGAATCGAGAAATATCGTCGAAAATTCTATCATAAAATCTTCCCCATAAAAAGATAATAAATTGAGTTTTTATTCACTTGTTTTTCAATATCAATTTGTTTATCAGCATTTAAGCTGTCATGTACTTAATTAATCCTATTACTTATTTTTTCTTGAAACCCTCTTTTAGCGTTATTTGAGGCTTACACCGTTTTAGCCTTGGGCGTTATTTGGACATTTTGCAAAAAAAATAATTACTTTAGACCTTTGGGAATTTGAGACTTGTTTTATGAGTATCTTGGAATTTTTTAATCGGTATAAAAGTTTAACTTAGGTACCGTACTGTTAAACTTTTTCAATATTTTATGAATAATTTCTTTTTTTTGGTTTATTACCACCAGATTAAAAACAAACACTAGAATATCAAACCGAATCCAAGCAGCAGTGGATTAGGTTCCGGGATATAGAAAGTTTAGTTTGTACATTGAATTGGGTGCTCTCAAACAAGGAATTAATAATTAGATTTTGTCTACAATTCAATGTTAACTAAAAGTGCACGTTTCTTGACGATAGTTTCTGGGGCAAATGTTATTAGGTCACGTGACTTATTGACGAAGGTATTAACTTTGCCCTCTATAAATTGTTACTTCTGGGGGAGCTTTATAGGTTTTAATCTAGAGCCAACCTAAAAATAGAGCTTTTTAGGCGTTTTTCTAGTATTATTTCAAGCTGATACATGCAACGAGTAAAGACCTGACCCCAAAAAATGGTGTGTAATTTACGAATTTTACCACTTTTACATAAGTTTTCAGCTACTTTCTCTGGTAAATTAAAATCGGAAGAGTAATTTAAATTAAAAATTTCGGCGTAGTAAAAAATTTACATCTTTCTAAAACCACTCGTCAAACAGTTTCAACTCTCACTTCACATGTCTCGTAAGATGAACTCACAACATCATCTGCTAAGTATATCTTACCTGATCTTACCAGAAGGTAATAGAAGTTGACTCATAGGCTATAAGCTAAAAAGATTTGACAAGCAATTTGAAAACGGTAGACACAGCCACGTGGAAGAAAATAAATTAAGTAAATAAGCTTTTCTACCATAATTTACATCAACAACAGAGAAAATCTAAATGAACAGCATGTTTGACAGAAATTGGTCGGAGAACACATTACGAGACAATGGCTCATTTATTATGCTTGTGTCAGATGATCTGAATTTCGCGTATTTCTGGTATCACGTCCCGCATACCGCTTACATAATAAATGAGGGTGCCGCGCCAAAAACGGAAGTAATGGTGTGTACTCAAACCAACACGAAAAAATACTCTGGACCACCATTAATTTTCATTTCGTTCTATGACCAAAGATTGCTGTCTTAAGAAGCTGAAGTGAGACTCGGAGGAGCAGTCATTTATAACATAGACGCCTGACTTTTGGTGTTAGGCCGGTAAGCTTACAATTTTGGGAAGAAGGGACCATTCAAGGAAAGTGGCTATTTAAATTTGTTTTTTGAGAGCTATCGATAAATCCCAGATGTCTAAGTAGCAAGGAGTGAAATGGGCAAAAGTGTGACGTATTTTGTGGATTAGCCAACACACTGAAATAACACATAAAAGACGTTTACACGTTTGAATATTATATGAGAAATACGTAAAAACACAAATAAAATAAACCATTACACTTATAAGGGTATATTATGAGAAATCGTTTGAAAATAGTTGCAATCCTCACTTTTTTTAATATTTGCCTCTTTAGCAATCACTAAAATGCATCAATCGAAGTAATCTATGCAAAAGTTGACACCAGTACCTACAGATTCCATCCGAAACAGAGAAGATTTCCATCTAGACTAAATACTACGATTATAATAACATTATTATTCTAAAGATCTCAGTCCAGTATTAGTATACAACACAGCGCAGACTCAGGCCTCAGTTCTCCGCGCAACTTATAATCGCTACCATTGTTCCTGCTACGCCAACTGCTAGCGATTGCCGGACCGAGACTTATTTAAGAATTCATTAATTTGGTGATTTACTCTGTTTATGAGTTGTAGCGATTGTTCGATTGTTAACAGCAGTTTAATGGCGTCCGTTTAAGTAAATTGCCGTTAGCTTTGTTGTACAAGTACTTTAATTGCTACGGATTTCTTAGTGTAGCGTTTTTTTGGTTGAACGTGCTTTTTTTTGGCTTTGATTATGATGAGGTAAAGTGGTGTTATCTGAAATACTAAGAGGCCTAATGAACATGGTCACGGAATTGAAATTATAGTGTCTTTGAAGTGACCAGAGGAGAGACTGTGTTTATACGATCACTCTCATTCATATGATCGTATAACCACTTATTAAACAAGTATTTTTCAAAACTAATTTTAAGCTCATTTAAAATTAAATGAATAACAATTAAAGATAAAGCTGATATTAATTTTAAATAACCTTTTATAATTATTTCAAACCTAAATTGAACTTTGTAGTGTGATTTAATTGGTTCAAAACGGTTTAAACGCGGTGGAAGAAAAATAATCTCTCAAAAATGCCATCTCTAACTCTACATAAATCTAAGGAATCTAGCCCTTCACTGCTGCAAAATCTGAATTATGAACCGTGAAATTGGCATCGACCGGCCATAATTTACCATTATCTTAATTATCTCTAACGTCTCAGTCCATTCGACTAATTAGTCGTCTCCAAAAAATCGTGGATAATTGTAGAGAGTGATGCCGGGATTTCACCCAAAGAGGCCAGTCGCTGATAAATTGGCCACCTTTAGGATTGGGTGGGCTTTCTTAAGTCCTTTTGTGTTTTGTGCAAAGTTAAGGACCAGCTGAGACTTTAATTTATGAATGAAGTCATTGTCTGATCAAATATTTATTTTAGGCCTTTTTTACAATATGACGTGATTCCACATGAATGTTATTTTTTGGAACTAAAGCAAGTAACTATTTGGTAATATTATGTGGTAAAGCTAGCCTTCTTCACTCTCCAATTCTCGAACTATCATGTAAAATCTCGTCGATCCGTTGCCTTGTTGGGATGTGAAAGAATCACTATTGTCTTTTCATAATGTCTAGTCTAGAACTGCTCTAAATTTCATTAAAATTAACTATAACGGACAACCTGGCAGGGTTACTTTCGCATTTATAACATTAGTATGGATTAATTAATATTATTGGTATAACTATGTATTAACGCTGAAATGAATAATATGTATATGCATTTAATAATGTTGACATGATGCCTTACCATAATTTTAGGTCCTGGCTTCAATGTTTGGGTTAGGGTCCCAAACATAGCTCGGATTTGAAGAGTGAAGATTTAGCCGGTTAATCGCGTTCACTGGACTCAGTTCATAGTTTCCGAATAGCAAACTACTTTAAAACAAATAAGGCTCAATTAAGTATAAAAAGAATAAAATTATTATCTTAAATTAGGTATATTTATTAACGATATAATAAGCGGGTACCGGCCCTTTGTAAATACAAACCAGGTACGCAAACCAAACATTGTCTAATTATTCAAAAGCATACAGTACTAATGGTCGAATACTGTTCGCCTGAATGAACAATGTTATGTATTGTCATTCAAGGCTTACATAGTTCGGTAATCACGTCTCGATAGACAATAGCCACCGATTTATGTAACCAATATTGATACACCCGTGTTTACTCGTTCGAAAGTACGGGCCTGGTGTATAAGGGTTATGTTATATACCATCGGAAATCAATTTGTAACGAAGGTAAACTTTTTAGGAATATTGGGAGGATTGGGGTGGTTTTGCTTCAGATGTTTTTAATTAAATAAATAAATGTTGAACAACAAAGTAAAAGTAGAAGCATGTTTGTTGGGTATCAGGAACGACGATAGCACATATTGCCAGGCCAATTTTTCAACATTTTATTGTATCATTTGAAATCTGTTACAAAACGTTAAGAGTGATATTATAAATTATTTTTTCTGTAATAAGTTGCAGTCATATTAGCTGTAATTAGTAATTAAACTAAGCATCGTAGGTCTAACAAACCGAAAGTCGTGAAATTCATCTGCTTAGGGTCTTGAATATATGTATATTTTACAAAGAGGAACCTAGCTTGCTACAACCACCAAAGGTAAAATGTTTTGCTTTTATAACTATGTTATTGTTTCAGCAATATTCATGTGAAAGCTATTACACTTAAAATAATAATACTCCAAAATCAGAGGATCCTAGAAAAGATAACACGAAGCAAGTTAAATAGTTCCATTATTTACTTCACCCGTCCATGTCAGAATGAAGTCGCTTGTAACTATTCCTAAAGCTAGCGGGTCCGAATGAAAGCTTAAACCGGACGGCTCGACCCAGAGCCAGGGTCACTCCGGGCCAGTTATACGCCGCACCGTCGTAACAGCCCGGGTGAATTTAATTATTTTCGGGCGGCTTTCTAAACTTGATGTAAGCATTAACCTACCAGTGTAGCGCGTCTAGAAATGTAAGATAATACTATGTAAAATTACCGTACGTGCTTGGATTAAGTTGTGTAAGTAAAAGGTTTTACCTATCATTACATACTACAAACGAGACACAGATTATTTATATATTACAGTTTTTTATTATTTAGCTCGTCAAATAGTTTTAATATTACAAACTTCACTCGTCCGTGTCGGAATACAGCCTGTAACTATTCCTAAGGCTAACGGGTCCGAATGAAAGCTTAAACCGGACGGCTCGACCCAGAGCCAGGGTCACTCCGGGCCAGTTATACGCCGCACCGTCGTAACAGCCCGGGTAAATTTAATTATTTTCGGGCGGCTTCCTAAACTTGATCTAAACATTAACCTACGGTGTAGTACGAGTAGTGTGCTGGGAAACATAAAGTACAGATATTATGTTTATGAAAGATTGGGGTACGTATTTGAATTGTGTGAGTCGTATTTTTTACTTGTACTACTCGTATCTATGCGGTTTTGTCGGCATCGAACTAAGGTAAGCAAAAATCACACGCAGTTTGTTGATTTCTGTGGGACCGTTTATTTTCACTAACAGACATCCTATTACCTTCCAAGGGTCGAAGAACATCTCAATACTACATTTCATTTATATTAACCACCCAACGTTAATGAAAAGCTAAAGTCAAACAAAACATGGGTGTTTTTGGGCTACTTGAAAATTATGAAATCCTTTATATGTTAGGAATAAACTAATTGTTATGATGCACGTGTTTATGCAACGCTTTAGATCTTGATTAGTTATTGTCAAATATTTGATTATTTATAAGATGTTTTTAGTAGCTTGAATTAATTAGCAAATGAAATAATTCATTAAATCTTAACACTGAACGGATAGCTTTCACAACAGTTGCCAGTAAGCGATTTAATTGGTTTAGAATTCTACGGAGTTCAAGTTTAATTGGACAAACTGTCATTGGAGCTCAATTAATTGGGTTTCAGGTGGCAAACGCGAAATACATACGGCTATTTAGATTTGAAAAAGGGAGAACGAATAGATTGCTGAGTAAATTCGTATTTTGTTTTTACGAAAAAGTTTTAACTTTTAACGTTATTTCAGCAAAGATTAAAAAATAAATAAAGCCATCATTACTATGATTTCAACTAATTCATGAAAGGAAAATGTGATACCTTTTGTGTGATTCTGATTATAAAAGCAATTTCTAGTTTACAAATTTATTGTTGATGTTTAGTTTATAAACGAATTTAGTAAATATGACACGTTTTAGTTCACAAATAACTAGTATTTATAATATAGCAATATTGAATAATAAAAATAATAAATAAGTAAATAAATTGAATATATTAGCGAGTCGTTACTTCCGTGTGTCAGCTCATGCTACGCTTCTTAGAATGTCGGAGCGTGAAAATTCAAGGTTCTCGTTTCTAATTAGGCCGTAAGACAAACAGTCTTCAGGTAAAGCATCCGCAATGGATCCCGCCCGATTGCTCGACCCAATTAACTGGCGTATTAGACGGACCGTGTTTGCCCGCTCAAATTGACGAGTGGTTTCGTTATGTTCATTATGGTATGTGTGACTTTGTCATTAAAGCACCCTTAAGCGTGTTATTTTATCATTCGTGACGTTGAAGGAGATGACAGTGAAAAAGATGTTTTTTCGAGATAGGTTCGAATTGTTTTTGGTTCTTCGTTAAAGTATGCATGCAACCGCGGCGGCTGTTGTAGTTTTATTTTTGTGACGACACATTCCACGTTACTGTGCCGGTTGAAAAAAAATTGAAACTTGCATCAGCCTAAAAGAAAACATTAGTAAATTCAAGTCGTCCGTCATACACCACGACATTTTAATTACATATAGATTTTACTGCATAAGAAGAACTATAATATAGTTCTTTTTAATGAACTCAATTTGATAAAAAATTGGTCCCACAAATCTATGAACAGAAATCCTAAATTTATCTTCCTCCCCAATAAAAGCTCGGAGAAATAAAATCTTACTTTGAACAGTGAGTCAGACAATTCTCTTTAAAGTGCAGTTTCAGTATTTTGAGATAGAATCTCGGGTACGGTTAGGGTGATTGTGATAACAAGCTATCGTTAGCTTGTATGTGGAGTACCTGTTGAGTTGGTGTAGTTATTTTTCTACACGACACGCAAGATTGTTCTGCAGGCGATACATTAGACATGAGCCACTTACTAACTTCATTCATATTTCTCGGCTCGTTCTGTTCTTCGGTATTTTATGATGTGAGGGGCTGTTATTCTGAATTTTCGCGTTGAAATTCGAGTTCCTATATTCAAAATTTACATAATATAGAGTAATGATGGCTAAAATACTCGTGATTTCAGGGCAAAATATTTGCCAAATATTTGAATAATAGTTCAAGCTTTTGATTCCGCCGATCTAATATAATAAGCACTGATAATTTAGTTTTAGAATTCCTGTAATCAGCTATCATTTTCCACTCGAATTCTTTAGTGGCTGATTACATCTAGTTTTAGTTTGCGTAATGATTGTTGGTTTAAAATGATATTATTTTTAATTATTTTTGATTTCCAAACGTCATTAGTACATTTCCATCGCAGTAAAAAAAAATTCTTGCTTATATTCATATGTTTGAATTTTTACCTAAGCTGTTAAGTTTCCACATCAAGGGCAGACCTTCCCTTTCTGTTATGTGAACAGAAAGTGTTTAATGTGTAAACCAACTTTTTTCTAGGCGTAATAATTATTTATATCTTGTAAAGAATAGCCGGGCTGCTGGAGTTTCACATCAGATATGTAGAGCTTCAACATACATTATGGCCTATCTGTTGCCAAATCTGTAAAACATAAAAGTTTTTGTGCGTAATGCGAACAAATAATAGACCGATATACAATTCAAAATTTCAAAAATCATACATTTGACATCTGTTTCTTGTACAGTCAACAGCACGTCAGACGTAACACTTTGGACTTTGTACCGCTCTTATGTCGGGGGCATAAGCGCTATTATCGAACTGCAAGTGTATACTGTGATGTGCTGTTGACTGTACGAAGACTCTATGAATATTTTTTTAGTTTATTCTATGTACGAAGGTTACCCACTTTAAGCAACAAGGTAATTCCCTTACATTTGCTGCAACATAAGTGCTATTTAGTGTACCCACTAATAGTGCTAGCTATTTTGACCCGGTGATTAACCCTAGTTACATCTACTACCTACATTTTATTAGTGAGTCTTGTTACACTTATCTTCAAAAGATCAGTAGAGCACAATTTATCAATAGATTTCAAATTAAATAAACTTTAAGTTTCAACGTTGTATCCAAATTGCAAAGGTGCTCCAAACTATACTGAAGTTTACCTTCGTTTCTACTGATTATATCCACCTATCAAAACAACAACAATAATCCCCTGGGCCACTCCAAACACGCTCGCCACACTGATCGATCCTCGGCCTTTCGCATCCAGTTTCTGCGAGCCATCCCGCGCAAATCCACCATCACACAGCCACCAAACACGAACCAAAACATTTTAATATAAATTGAATTAAGTAAACAATGTAATATTCAGCATCCATTCAGCCTATGTTGGTTTGCCGAAATTAATTAAATCTCAAATATTCCGTATAGTTTAGAGAGTTTAAAAGCTCTTAAAATGTGAGCGCAGCAATTTATTCTTTGGTTTTATCGCGAGCTGTGCAGTATAACAGCATGCGGCGCTATTTGATTTTAAATAGAATCCGCACCGGCTGTGTTGCAGTTAGTCCAAGAGCTGTGGTGCTCGCTAACCAATTTTTAATGGTACCAAACAGAGTGTGAACGTGGTTGCAAATAAGTTTCTTATACTGCAAAGAGTTGATCTTCACTAGGAGTGGTTATGTTTGAAACAAATCATACATAAATAAGTTTTCACTGAAGAAAGTGACAACTGTCTACGCAATTAAACTGAACTGGACGTTAGGTGTAGTATACAGCGTGTTAGGTAACCCGAGGGACATATTTAAGGAGAGTGTTCAGAATCCGATTTAGAGTCCAATTCGATATAAAAAATATATCCTTAATTTTTTTCATAATTATCCTAATAATTTATGTATGTGTCGTGGCCATATCGTTGAATTGATAATTTCATGAAATGCTCGATCATTTCGTGAAATGGTCGCATTTCATGATGTGGCCAACTCAATTTGGCCAGATCGTTAAATCGTCTACGTTTTACGATTTTGTCATCCACGTTTGGCCGGATCGTGAAAAAACAAAGTTGTCGCAAATAATTTCAGAATGAAAAAACCTATCGGAGGCGGAAATCGACTCGGCTGGATATAGGTTAGAAGGCTAAGGCGGGAGCTCTGCTCCCGCCTTAGCCTTCGTGGTTATTTTTTTTTTATAAACCCGAAAGAAATTTTTAATTTGACTCAAAAATCGATGATGTCCAAATTTACAGTGAAAACAAGAAATCAAAAAGTGTCAATTCAGCCACTGTGATTCGTGTCCGAATCTTCAATCAAACATGTCAAGTTACACACATTCATTTTTAGTACTCTAATCCATCCGCGGCACAGAACATATCGATACCTTTGGGTTCATTTGGCGTAAAGACCATTTTGGCCAAATTGAGTTATATATATCATTTTTTTCAGAATTTTTTTCTCTATCGATCTGTCTAGACGAAATAATGAAATTCGCAAAAAAAATGTTTATACGACCCACATTTTTCTTACTATAATGTCTTGCAAAAGGTAAATTCACGGTGTAAATGCCAAATAATTATTTTTTGTAGTATTGTTATGATGTATCCACCATGATTTATATCACCCCTGGGCGTACAAGTCGACGTTAATCGTATATGGTTTTTACGCCATAGCACTGTAAACATAATCCATTATATCGTTTAAATAAGACGTCGTACATCCAAAAGTTCAATAGTGTATTGATGTAAAGACCACGTTCATTGCAAAAAGCATTTTACGCCCAACACACAAAGCACAAAACTAAAAACTAACGTGGCACAAGTCAACGGAACAGCGACAGAAAGAAAAGCGAGATAGATCGATACCTTTGGGTTCATTTGGCGTATCAACTAAAACCTGACTATTCAGGAGAGTAGAAAAAAATTTTTTTTTTTTATAAATACTCATAACTTTTTTGTTTTTGAAGTTATAAAGAAATGACCAATAGGAAAGATTCTTAGAATTAGGTAATGAAGAAGGCTAAATGATCAAAACATATCTTTCTTGTTTGGTTTCGAAGTTAACCTTGGATTTACGTCAAAAAAAAAATAGTTTTTGGTTTATACAACCCACGAATATTGTAATAAAATTTACTGTGTACGTCGTATATCCAACTTTGGTAAATTTAAAATCACAATGACTGACCTAAAAACCCATAGATGTAGATTTTTTTGTATTAAAAGCCAGTTATAATCATAGAACAACTGAAATCTGACTATTAAAAACAATCCTATTACTCCCGAAATATGTAGGAACTTAATAATTGTAAGCCTCATGCCTAAACTATGATCGATTTAATAAAATAAAGCTACCCTAATACGAAATCAATATGTACATATTTATTCTTATTATGACATATTGACTGTTATAACAGTAACAGTTTAACAAAAAACATCTTAATTAAAATGAAATAAAAAACATTTTATTTTTATTTAAACTTTAATGCACAATCAAGAGTACATAAGGTGGACCTAATGCCAAATGGCATCCTCTGCCAGTCAACCTTTGGGCCAAGCAGAAAAAATCTATTGTGGGAGTGTTAATGGGCTAAAAAGTGAAAATAATGCAGTGAACTATATAATTATATACTACTAAATCCTCAACAAACTAGAGCGTAGGTATAACATAAATATGATACATAAATAATAATAATATATATAATAAAACCAAAAAGAAAGACGACGCAGTTAATAATTGGGACAGGTGGATGACGATGCTAGGGAAGTTTGAAGATAATGTTTTCGGAGAAGTATTCGAAGGCGGAGGAGCGGGAAGACTATTTCAAAGTCTAATAGACGTTAGACAAAAAGAGTTGGAGACAATGCCGGACCGGTAAGAAGGAGTAGCTAGAACTGTTTTATTCGAGGAGCGTAGCTGACGGGAATGTGTCGAGCTAAGAAGCTTGAACTTCGAATTAAGGTAAGCCGGAGCGTGTGATCGTTTAGGATAGAAAAGAGGTAGTAAGAAATGGGATAGGTAATCAATTAAGTTTGGTGCGAAAGGAAGAAACGTGATCAAATTT
Source organism: Mecyna flavalis (assembly GCA_949319885.1). Lineage (NCBI taxonomy): Eukaryota > Metazoa > Arthropoda > Insecta > Lepidoptera > Crambidae > Mecyna > Mecyna flavalis. The sequence continues at coordinate 9,865,188 of OX439407.1, read as the reverse complement.
ACGTAAGTTGAAAATAAACCGAATACCATTGTTAACTAAACGATCTAACTTGTCGAGAAGGTCTTTGTTTAAGTCAGAAGTACACCCATCCGCGTAATCAATTAAGGGAAGATTAAGGGCTTGAACAAGAGTGATTGTAGTTGGGATTGGAAGGAAATTTTTAAAATCTGTACAGAGCTCGCAAAGTGTAAATTACTTTACGACTCAGTTCACCTATATGTACAGACAAACTTAGTGTGTTGTCGATATGCAGGCCTAAGTCTTTGACACTACTGCAGAAGGGAATAGGTACACCATCATAGAGGACAGGGGGCAAAGTGTCTATATCAAGCCTACGAATATAGTATACAATAATGGCTTGACATTTATTCAGGTTTATTGCAACGCCAAACCGATCAGACCAAGCAGCGATGGAGCACAAATCTTTGTTGACAGCAGCTATGGCAGAGTCAATACCACCTTGAGGGACGCCTGTGCTAAAACTGCACCAGCACAATAATGTCTGATCAACCTTCACCGCTTGCCGGCGGTTACGGAGATAAGAGGCAAACCATTGAATTGATAATTTATAGAAGGACATCATGATCGACAGTATTAACGGCGTTGGAGAAATCAATGAGGACAAGCACAGTTAACATGCCTTCCTCCATGCCATCTCTAAAATACTCTGTTACCTTAAGTAGTTGTGCTGGTGCTATGACAGGGGCGAAACCCAGATTGAAATTGACAGAGAAGATTGTTATTAAAAATAAAGTTGAAAAGTTGGGAGTGCACAACTGCTTCCAGAATCTTGGAGAGGAAAGGTAATATGGAGATGGGCCTAAAGTTGTTGACGGTTAACGGGATTCGATATCTTAGGTAAAGGAATAACGTGTGCTTTGCGCCAAATTGCTGGGAAAACCCCACAGGTAAGGGAGAAATTAATAATATGAGTAATGACTGGGAGTATGTGATCGAGTAGAACCAACACCATAATAGTACGACTGATCTCGTCATAACCAGTGGCTTTGGATTTAAGGGAGACTATAATTTTTAGAATTTGAGCCGAAGAGACACTAGAGAGAGTAAAGGAATCTATCTGAAGAGGGGGCAGGGAAGTAATCTCAGAGACAGTAAAAAGTTTTCTGGTATGATCTAAAGAAGAGGAAGTAGAAAAATGGATGTTTAAATCATCGCAAGAAAAAGAAGTACCAGAGAATGAAGCCTAGAATGCTGCACGCTAACGGCCTAGAATGCTCATAAGTTGAGTTATGCCATATTACTATAATTAAGTAGAAGTTTGAATTATTAAGTGTCATAATATTATGATTTTTGTTTTGGTTTACGTGACAATGTTGTTTTTTTAATTAATTTTAATTTAGATGTTATTTTGTTAAACTGTTTAACAGTCAGTATGCCATAATAAGAATAAATACATATTGATTTCGTATTAGGGTAGCTTTATTTTATTTAAATCGATCATAGTTTAGGCATGAGGCTTACAATTATTAAGTTCCTACATATTTTGGGAGTAATAGGATTGTTTTTAATAGTCAGATTTCAGTTGTTCTATGATTATAACTGGCTTTTAATACAAAAAAATCTACATCTATGGGCTTTTACGTCAGTAATTGTGATTTTAAATTTACCAAAGTTGGATATACGACGTACAAAGTAAATTTTATTATAATATTTGTGGGGTGTATAAACAAAAAAAAATTTTTTTTTGACGTATATCCAAGGCTAACTTCTAAACCAAAGAAGATAGGTATGTTGTGATAATTTAGCCTTCTACATTCCCTAATTCTAAGAATCTTACCTATAGGTCACTTCTTTATAACTTCAAAAACAAAAAAGTTATGATTTTTTATTTAAAAAAAAAACGTTTTTCGGCTCTCCTGAAAAGTCAGGTTTTGGTTTATACGCCAAATGAACCCAAAGGTATCGATATGGTCCGCGGCCGCCATCTTTTACACATAAACAAAGCGCTTGCAGCGCCTCTACCGGCACGTAATGTAACTATTTTACGATATGATCAAAATAATCTTGACCATATCATGAAGTAGTCGCCCGCTTATAGCTGCCCAAATCGAGAAACGATTTTCAATCATCGATCTGACCAAACCACATCATGATGTGGCCAATAGACAGTTGACCATTTCACGAAATGCAACCATTTCATGAAATACTCAAGCATTTCATGAAATTATCAATTCTACGATATGGCTACGACATATGCATGAACTACCTAAGAATCCCGTGTGCTGAGCGGCCGGTTACGCCGCAAACTCAAATTGTACGCGAATACAATTTCAGTCGTACTTGAACGAGTGCATGAAATAGGTACTGTAAAGGAAAGAGTGCCCGAACGTTATGCGGATTTTCAGGTTTCGACTAATGTTATAGGCAGATATTTACCAGAGTTTTTATTAATTTATATTTATTTTGTTATATCGAAGCATGAACTATTTGGGATTTAAATATGTCCGTCGCATTTTCTGTCATACTGTATAAGTAGGTATTCTTCTAATTTTTCTATCAATTGTTATTTTCTAGTAGATATTAATTTCCATTTAGTTGCTTAGAGAAGACTCTTGTACTTTTTATACGGAAAACCCTTTCCTTATGTTTAAAGCTCTTTACGGATGACAGCAACGAAGTAATACCAACCAATTAGCTAAATGCTTATGAAACTTAAATGACATCATATACCTAACATAAATAAAATGATTTTTTATACACAATTTTTAATATTTCCATGTTGAATGAGATAAATAAGATAACAAAAATCCAATTGCAAATACAATAAATTCCCCCTTACGCATCGCACACTTGATGACAGAGGTTAATGACCACCACAGCCCCGGGCCTGCCCGTAAAGGCCCGGCAATGGCGCGGACCCGATCTTGTTCCAGATAGCTCCATCAATCTTCTGCAACAGTGTATTGGCTCGGCGTCTCTGGAACTACGCGCATGCACTGCTGGCCCACTAGGACCGTTTTCCTTACGTAAGAGTTTAAAGTTGCTATTTTCTGATTACATACTCGGAACTCGTAGTATGTAAAACCAAAATAGTTTTTTTTGGATACCATTGTAAAATGACACGTTTGTAAAGCCATTTAGACAAGTTGACTCAAAATAAATGCATTTTTTTTTTCAATTGTTGTTTTGTTCCCGGGATTTCCCACTAATAAAGCAGGTATTATAAAACAATTCCATGGTAATCCCAACTTTGAATTTTTTTCTGCGTTAGAATAGACTAAAGTAAATTGTAAAGGTTAGCCACCGTAAATTTTTACTCTGCTAGGAAGACAGTAACTGAAAAATAAGAACAAAAGGCAACTTCTCTTTGGTCCTAATAAATCTGCTTATTGCTTCCACATCTATCGATCACAGATATTTACAAAACTACTCCGATCATAAACTCGCTCAACAAAGGAGCCTGAACAAACTCCCTCTAGTTATGACCTCAACTTTGTTTTGTTTAAAAAAAACTTCTCTCGAAACGGACCGATTCCATTAACAGTTGCGGCAGAAGTTTGTCAAGCTTTACATTCATTTCGAATAACTTCGTTTGTCCGGAGTTCTGAAAGCGTGCCGATTTGTTTCGCGATATAAATCCAGCTATTTAGAGGCACAAACGGTTCTAATAAAAACAGTACAACTCATTTAGTCGGCCGGGCCTTTCAATCGGGGTGGAGGGCTCTTCCTGGTCGTTTCATTTGGATACTGTTGTTTTGGAGTTACTTTGTAATTCTGTTGATAATCACTGATTAGAATGAATCGGTTTGGTGTTTATTTTAGGTTTGAAGCATTATTGGATTCATTGATTTCATCTGAAATGTTAACGGAAAATCATACTTTACGTAAAGAATGATGGAAGTACAGCCTATTTCATTACGTATTTATTACCAAGTTAAAAAAAAATACGTACTTGTTTTCGTCATTGTAGTTAGTAGAATCTTTCACTGTAAGCCATTCCATTCCTATCTTCGAAAGTAATTTTTGATCCATATATTATGTGCTTGTTTTACCATGGCTAATTCCATTTTGTCCGATAACTTAATTTATATCATTTTAGCCATTTCATAAAAAATCCAGGATCAGAATCATCATCGTTATCTTACAAGTAAATGATCATTATCACTATCTTACTTGTCATTGATGATACTAACCTTTTAGGATTTGGTTTTACCGTGTATTTTTTAAGCAATGAATTTCTACTTAAAATTATTTAAAATTACTATGGCATTATGATACTGAAGTACTAGTCAATAACAGAGTGTTTTTTCGAACCTAATATTTATGAATATAATTCTATTGTGGTTAAATTGTTATTTTCAGATTCCACTCATCCCACGTCAATATTTGATGTATCAAAACCTTTTAGAAGGTCTCACTTACAGCAAAAATAACTACATAGATATTCACTGGCAGATATTACGTTTGGGAATATCGATTCCATAAAATTAAATAACTGTCTGTTTACCGATATCCAACATTTTTGATACTTATAAATGTTTTTTTTATACTATATAAAAACTGTATTTTACTAGTAAAGTTTAATTAGACAGAATACCTTTGTAGACAAGAAAAAACGTTGTATTTCGAATATTTATATCGAGTTTCATAGTAATAAACCATTTATTTATCTGCTTAGATTGATTTATTTCATGCAAATGTGAACTTGAAAATATCTTTAATTGTATTTTTTTTACTATTTTTAAAGTCTCATAATGTTATTTATTTATTAAGTAAAATTCATTATAGAAGACAAATTAGATGTCGTTGAACAATTTTGGTTTGGTATTAGGTTGGTTATCTACGTGTCTGTTTCTTAAATGAAGTTGTGTAAAAACACATTCAGATGATCTAGCAACGAACCATGTTTTTCGGTTAACAAACTCATCATGATATGCCGAAATCAGCACAATTTACAAAATGACAACGAGACGCAATCGGCGTACATTCGCAAACACTGGTCATCACATCAGGATAAACGCATTAGCGCGTGCAATCTGTCGCTGGCAGGGTCTACTGGTAATGTGGCGAGTGCAACACAAATGTGACTGGGACACAAATCTAACCTTAGTGTTAGTTCATTTGAGTACCAAAGGTACTATATGTATTCTGTGACCAAAGATTATCTTAGGGGCCGTCCATTACTCACGTGAGTCTCAAAAAGGGGGGGGGGGGGCTTTGGTCCATAAAAAAAAACACGCAATATCACAAGGGGAGAAGTGGGGGTGTACAACCTCACCATGTATCACCACGTGATTTTTTGTTTTGTTTGACCCTTATAAAACGCGTCATCGTAACCACTGGTTATGTCTAGACCGGATATAAATTGGATTCAATTGATTCAATTTCCGCAATGAATCTAGTGGTAGGATGAGAGTCAGCCTGCCACAATAGCTTTGTATGTACCTGTATGCTTAATATTTCAAACATTGAGGCTATATGGCTCTGTTTGAAATGTTGAAGAAAATACGAATTTTCTACATAAAAAATGGATGTTTGACCTGTGTGGATTCCGACCCCACGATGGTCACTACCAAATGCTACAAAATTGGGACTGTTGGAACTATGTATTTGCTGTATTATTATTAGCTTATGATAAATAAGACTCACGACAAAAATGTACTGCCATTCGACGTCATGCAGCCTTTTGATTTTGTTGTGTGTATATTTGCTCACGGCGAAAGGACGCAGAACGGTCACAAACTAGACTACCTAAGTATAATGGATGTAAACTAACTTTTTAGCGTAGACGATACCGTAAAAATCTATTACAAAGGAGCGAAAATCTCTCCGTTGCAGAACTTGTACTGTCCATAGTGAACGCTGTCCCGCCACTCAATAATAATGACGGTTAATAAAAAGTCTGATTGGATCCGTCGCGCCGTCGGCAATCGGATTAAAACACGTGAGCAAATCGGATATACGCTAGTGTTCCAATTATTATCAGCGCTTTACCGGCAGGAGAGAAAAGATTCATTACGTTGAATGTTGAATATTACTAGACAATAAGGTAGTTACTAGGGATTGTTGTTTATACGAGAGTTTATTGAAGTACATAATTAAAACTCGGAAGTTTTTGCAATCGTGAACTGTAAATTAATTTGAAGGATTTTTTTGAAATCGTTGTAAACTATAAATTAATTTGAATATACAAATATCTATAGTATGCGGCTTCGCCCACGTAGATTTCTATTTCTGTTATCACATTGGAACTAACCACTATTTCGAGAACTAGCCTCCCTCTCGCGGTTTCACCCGCGCGTAATTTCTTTTTAAAAATCCCCCCTTCCCTTACAGTTCCGGGATCAAAAGTACCTTTGTCACCCTGGGATAGTGTAGATAGTGTAGTGTAGCTTCCAACAGTGACAGAATCATTCAAATCGGTTCAGAGGTTTCAAAGCCTATTCAATACCAACAAACAAACAATCAAATCTTTCCTCTTTATAATATTAGTATAGAAAAGTAACCAATGTTCCTTTTCAAGGTTTAGTCTGTTTCTGTTCTAAATTGCATCCAAACCGTTTAAGTGGTTTAGGCGTGAAAGCGTAACTGGCAGAAAAATAACGAAGTTCGTAATTAAGTTTGTTTTTAAATCTTCTTGAGTAATGATGTTAGAGACCTCGTGTAAAAAAATATACAATTTTAAGTATTTATACTTGCAAATACTACTCTGCTGAAAATACTGTTTAGGTCCCAAAACAAGAAGCCATCGATTTGCTTAGAAGTTTAAATGTCAACACTTCTTAAAGATCCGCTTTCGCTCTTCGCTATATCCTAAGCCATAAAACTCTCACGCGCGCGCGGCTCACAGAGAAAAAAGTCATTCCTATTAGAACCGCATTGGTCGTTCATCAGAGCAATTTCTCTGGTTCAACGGAGGAGCTATTGGCGATGTTCTTTTATTTTAGCACTAAGGGAACAATACATTCGTTACCAGTGGAACGTACTCGTTCTTCGAGCACACTTTAGACGAAAAAATGTTCAATGCTTTTTAATTTCGGTGGAGTGGCTGGATTATTTTAATCTTTGTTTTGTGGTGCTAAAGGATAACTGATGGTGATTGTGTACGATTGGTTTTGTTGATCGAATTCCGTCGTGACTTTTATGAATGGGTGACGTTGAAAATGGAATCCAGCCGAAATTTATCTCCTAGTAATGATGTTAATACAAACTATAACAATTTTCAATCCAAAATACAGGAACTATTAAACATATATGTACCAAAGCAAAATATAATAATTAAAAGTAAACAAAAACAGCAATGGATAACAAAGGGTATAAGAAGAAGTTGCTACCATAAACGAATTTTGCGATATTTAACAAGCAAATTTGACAATGAATATCTAAAAATGTATGCAAAAGCATACAGTAATATATTAAAGAAAATTATATGTGTTGAAAAAAGGAGATGCAATATACGTAGACTTCATATATCTAAAAACAAATATAAAACAATGTGGGATATGATTAGAGAAAAAACAAAATTAAATAAACATCACAAACATAAAAATATAACACTAAATAGAGAAAACGAAGTTATAACATGCCCGAAGAAAATAGCTAACATATTTAGTGATTACTATAAGAATATTAGTTCTGATAATATTCAGATAAATACAAATAAAATTAGTTCCAACTCGTTGCTTAACACATTTTTCTTAAGTGGCGTCACTGAAGGAGAGGTAAAGAAAACTATCCTGAGCCTGAAGCGAAACAACAGCTGCGGTCATGACGAAATTCCAGCTACAATACTAACGAACTGCGTGGATGAATTCGTGTTACCATTAACTTTCTTGGTAAATCAATCTTATAGTGAAGGAACATTCCCGGAAAATCTGAAATTGGCTGTTATAAAACCAATATTTAAAAAAGCAGACAAGCAAGACCCGTCCAACTACCGCCCAATAGCTCTTTTACCAGTTATCTCAAAGGTATTTGAAAAAATAATATGCCAAAGATTATATTACTTCCTGGAAAAGCACAACACCTTCAACAAAAATCAGCATGGTTTCCGTAGAAACCACTCAACATCCACCGCAGTACTTGACTGCACAATAGAAATATTAGAAACCCTAAATAACAATCAGTGCGCTGTGGCCATTTTCATGGATATTTCCAAAGCATATGACAAGGTTCTACACAATATATTAATAGAAAAATTATATTCGTTGGGCATACGTGGACAAACCAATAATTGGCTCAAATCTTACCTAAGTAATAGAAGACAACTTGTTCAGATATCACATTTTAATGAAGCGGAAAGTACAATGAGACAATACAGTTCGTCTATAGAAACGATAACTGGGTCTATACCACAAGGGAGCGTATTTGGATGTTTAATGTTTTTAGCATACATTAATGACCTCCCAACTGTAGTACCACATAAAATTGTTTTGTTTGCGGATGATGCAACTCTTATTGTCTCTTGTAGCTATGACGAAATAGACAGACTTAATGAAATATTGACGGAATCTCTCTCGAAAATTACTTCTCATTTGAAAGACATAGGGTTAACACTTAATCTTGGAAAAACAAAGCTTATGCAGTTTCGACCTTACCAAAGATCAGGATTATCCTTTTGCTTATCCCATGATAGTCAGAATATCGAACAGGTAAATACCTTTAAACTATTAGGAATAACAATGGACGAAACCCTGACCTGGAAAAACCATGTGGACAGTGTTGTAGCAAAATTGAGTCAGTTCTCATATGCGCTCCGTGAACTCCGTAAAAGCACGAACGCTGAATGTGCACTAATAGCGTACCATAGCCACGCTGCTGCCTGGATAAGGTACGGAATAACACTATGGGGCAATGCAACAAACGTTGATTCTGTGCTCATCCTGCAGAAACGCTGCCTTAGAATTGTGACGCTTACTTCACAGAGAGACTCTTGCAGATCACTTTTTGTCAAGCATGGAATCTTAACTGTGTCTTGTATATACATTTTTGAATTGTGCCGTCTAGTAAGAAACCATCCCTGCTACTTCAAGAGAATCGGTGACCTACCAGGAAGGTGTGGTTCACGACGAGAAAATGATCTCATTTTGCCTCCAGCACGCCTAGCCTTGTACACAAATGGACCATATTTTATGGCCATAAAAGTATATAACCATTTGCCTAACGCTGTCAAAACCCTCCGAGGTAATAAATTTGAATTAAAATTAAAAGAATTATTATTAAAAAAGGCATATTACTCCATAAAAGAGTACTTTGGGGACAAATTATAAATTATATGGAATTGTATCCTGCATGTATTTTAACTAATATTAATTATAGTATAAGTAGTACTTGAGATGGAAAAAAAAAAAAAAAAAAGACAAATAGTTTTTTTTTTTTTTTGTTTTAATTTTATAATATTATTATTTGTAATTCCATTTTTTTTTTTTTTTATTTTATTGTTGTAATTCCAAATTTTTAAAGTGTACATAAAATTGTTATTCACGATGCCTTGAAAAGGTTAATTTGTAATTTATTATAAATTTATAGTGAATAAATGAATATGAATATGAATATGAATTCTGAAGCAGTTATGAACATATAGGTAAAAAAAGCAATAAAAATACTTCGTAGTCCCTAGCTCTCATGGGGCAATGAAACTGTTACCTGATACGACTTAAAATAGATCAGAGGAAACAACAACGGATTTATGTGCTTTCCGCGTCACCGTAAGGCAAACATTCACATACATACATCTTTTAAAGCAATGACAAAATAAATTTATTAAAGTCTTAATGACTGTCGTAACTTCAACGACCGCTTGTCCCATCGCAACCAATAGAGCTAGCACCTTATACAAATAAGATAAATAAAAGCTTCTGTTAAAGATTAAATTACTCAGCGTAGTGTAGTCGCTTAGACACTGGGTTATCCCAGTGTCGTAAGATTTCCAATTACCATTCCAATTAGGATCTAGTACGTATCGATTCAAACATTTATGTTACCAGCAATATGTTCAACATAAACACGACAAGTCGGCAGTGTGCCGGCGAGCAGGCGCTCTCAACCCACTTGATTGAGTAGCTCAGCGGGCTGAATGTAGACCCAGATTGAGTTGTAGTTGTTGTTAGAACTACTGCGCTGTGTATTAGAGCCGATCAATCTGGCTTAATCAGAACTGTTAATATTAATTTCAAGATTCAATAAAGACTACGAACAAATAGTTTTATGATTGGACTAAAGTGGACGGTCTGATACATCGTGGTTTGTGGACAGTAATGTAATATATAATAAAATAACGTTATTAACCTAGATAGATATTTAGATCATGGCTATATAAATGTGTTAATTAGCAGTTAATTTTAAAATAGCATTTGCGATTATATTACTGCCGGGCTGTTCCGGCATACCATTGTGGGAGTCAGGATACTTATAACTATATGCTCGGAATCAGGGGAGCTTACATTGTCGCAGCCCATAGAAAAACGCTTCCTAGTTTACCTTACTATCCCGTTTACCATCATGTTATCTGCGTGCCTGTCTGATAAAGGATGAAAATAAAAACAAAAACATAATATTTCACAGATGGAGCATGGTCTCTTTTTCCAAAAGGTGAAGCTTAAAGCGACTCCTAACCTAATTACGTGATAACAGGATGAGCTTCACCCGCAGAGTTAATCGTTTTAACCCCAGATCAATCGCTGTTAAGTGGGCACGGTACGGCACTATTCAAGTTGCATCGGGGATATTCGTAATACCGATATTTTTCTCAGCCATGTGCTATTTCAAAATAACTTGTTTACGAAGACAAATTAGTAACATTTCAGAGACAAAATTCGCAATGAAAACTATAATTAAAGTTCTTGTATTTTTTGTGAAGTTAACCAACCGTTTGTGAGCGGTTTTCATTTTATGTTGAACACGCATGAATTTTATTGTAACCTATATACATACATAGGTTTCCTTAAGCACTACTATTCTAAAATCTGTTTTATCTTATTCCAGGTACTATTTAAGCAGAGTTCGTGGAATAAAGTAATGTATGTATGCATGTATATTTTGTTTCTTAAAAATGTAAAAAACACTGACTTAATAATAAAAATATTATTTCAAAAGCTTTTAATATTCTCGTTATTGATTTATTGATTCGAGTTATTCAATCTTCTTTCAAAATGTTTCTACTTTTATATTTTAAAAATACATTGTCTATTATGTAATTTAGATTTAAGTCAACGGTGTGTATTTTCTAAGACTTGCTTTAAAAGTTAACCGATATCGTTAAGACGTGAATCTCTCAGAAAAGCCAGGAAAAAACGAATAAACATAAAAATCAAAGCCGATTTTCCACGGCACTTGGGATTCTCCCAAACACTTTTGAAAACGTGTTTCATTTTAACAAGCAATTTAGAGCAATACGGTCTTAACACAAAATAGCTCAGTTTCTTTTAAAAGGAAACGTTTAACGAACAAGTTGTGGGCTGAAAGCTTTGCGTTCATCTATGAATGAATAGTTGAGGGTCTTGTTAGGCCGCTCCAGATGTCACAAATGCCCATTTATGCGTCGAGTGTGATTAGATTTTTTTAATTAATGAACGCCTTTGACTTAGTGGCCGGGATTGTGAATGACGTGGCTTTTTGATATATTAAAGCAATGTCGTTATGCATGTCCAGCTTTAACTGATAAACATTTAAAGATTTATCCTGGATGTTCCATTGATTAATTTGTACACAACTAATACATGAGTTAATTTGTTCTCTAAATTCTGGTCGATATTATATTTTTTATAACATTGTTGCTAATGAACATTGACTAATATATACATAGGAAATTTTTTATGCAATAGTAGGTACTACGGACTACGGTCCTACAGTACTATCTACGGTCCTATGAATATATAGATTTTTCGAAATTATTTCAATAATAATTTCGAAAAATCGATGATAAAAATTGCAGTGATTCTTTTGTAGCTGCTAAAACTGGTGTTAATATTTTGTTGGTAGTTTTCATTGACTCTGCTTCGTAGTCAAATAATTACACACACCATTTCGGGCCCCTTGCTTAGGGTTATAGAGAGAATGCAAATTTTTAAAGGGCCAGCCACTTACCTGCGCGTTGTATGACACTACGGATATTTATGATATCAAACCTGGATGGTAAGTGGTCACTTACCATCCGGATAATCAAAATCAATTAAACCCTTTATAAAAATCACCTAATCTTAAAAGGAACAAAGAAATAAGCCGTCCCATGTACTGATTATTAATAAATTATTCAAAAGATTGAGTTTGATATAATAGAAAATTTTATTTTGTCGCTTAAGTAACCTTTCCTTAATTAATATTACTTACACTCAATACGACACCTTTTAAAATAGCTCTAACCTAAAACTTACAAAATAACCACACTAGTTCAAAGCATAACGAACGCTGTTGCGTTCATTTAACATCGCCTTCGTTTTCAATTCAGACTTTTGTAAAACTCTTGGACTCATAAATATTTAGGTCAACATCCAAAGAACGGCTAAACGTTAAAAGTCGGTTCACTGCAGTTTGAATTGTGGACAGCGCATTCAGTCGTCTCTTGTCTCCCGTAATGGTCAGTCGCTCTAAAAGACTCCCTTTACCTCGCTCATTAAATTTGCATCAAAAAGGCTACCATTCATACTCCCTAGTCGGCGAGAGATGGAACAAAATGTTGTAGGAACGTGTGGAGGAAAGAAAAAATATATTTTGAAACGAAAATTATTGATAGTATTTTGCTTGGTGGTCAGCACGTCTTCTATTCTGTCTGTAGCGTTCGAAGCCGAAGTTCGAATCGTCAATTCAAATTCAAGATTTTTTGATAGGTGGCTGTGTAGCTGCATTTTATTTACGTTATTGATTTATCATAATATTATTTTGCCTTTAACAGTAATGCAATATTCTAATGAAAACAGTTTTAATTTTTTTTTGTTTTCAGCTGTCTTTCTTTACAAAAATTCTATACCACTTTATTATTAACTTACGCTATCAATAATACCTACTTGGCTCATGAATTGAAGTTACAATATTTTTTCTTATCGTGAATAATCAGCATTTGTAAATTTTTTCATTTTCATCTTTTGTGACCGACCTTTGCAATGATTATCCACTCATACGAAGTTGTGCTCAAAAAAAGAAACTCAATCAATGACATAAATAATTGTGTGGTTGTTTTATAATAACCACACACACACACTAATATACTGCGATATCGTAACTTATTTCCGTTAAAACATTATGCGAATATCGTATTTAGCTATCGGCCGTAGGAGGGTCGGGTATCAAAGAGGAGGGCTGTGGTTGAAGGAGATCCTCCGTTGTCCCGTCGTCTGGACGCGCACAATGACTGTGTACAGTCGACGGCCCGACGGTGAAGTGCAGCCTGGTGTGTCCCGCCCGACACACTTATACCAAATCCTAGGGTTCATTATATGTGTAGAGGAAAGAAGGTAAGTCACAATTTAGTGTTAGTTTTAAAAGTTTCTGAGCTGCGTGTATAAACACTGCTGCTGCCGTTTATTTATAAAAAAAAATAACACTGCACTTATTTACCGAAATGCAGGGTTTATTGTATTTAGGTACTTCACATATAGGAAGTAACTTTATTTTTATACAACACCATCTTTTCCCGAACTTCACGAGTCCCACCATCAGGGTAACTAGATGAACTTAGCTGCCGTCGTATCCACATTCCACATCACGTCCAAAGTTGAAATCTGCTGCTATTGTTACTCAACAAATAAAACTTCAATATAAAATAATCCCAATGGTATAAATCGTAGCTTCCGCTTACCATCATTTGCACTGTTTCAGGTATGTTCGTGTACAAGACCATAGAATCACTACAATTTCTTTTAAAACAATTGACAGCTTTGACTCAAATAATACATTCTACTTAATTTTTTTTTTTTCATAATATAAAAACAAATACTATTATAAATTATGATGCACGTTTAAAAAGTGCCCGAACAATATTATCGTTCGAATTCAGATTCCTAAACTTAATGAACGAATCTCCAACACATTTCAGTACAAAGGATTTTTATTTTACCTTTTGTCACCAAACCCTCTCCGTTTTATTTTCCTCTCTTTTCGTTCGGCGTTTGTGATTCTACAAGGACCTTCATGGCGGCGCAGGGATTTTTAAGCGGATTTTATTCCTTACCAATATCTATTTAATTTGACCATAGCAAACGATTTGCATGAATGAATTACTAGCAGTATTTGATGGATTAGGGATTGTGAGCTAAAACTTGACACACTTGTGTGAATAAGAACTTGTATTTATGGGTCTGGATGTTTTCTGTGTTATGCATAAAACGAATAAAGGGCGTAGATATCCTATTTGTTCAGCCTTTGCCCATCTACTGTTGGGTAAGTATAGGCTTTAATTTGCTACCGCATCTGATATTGACCTAGTTGATCCTGGCAAACTTCAAATATCCTTCTGAAAAATACTACTGTTATCACACAAAACAACATAACGTGAAAATAAAAAATAATTTAAACATTATACCTGTGACCATCAACACACTCTTCTTTTTGACTCTCTATGCAGCAGTAACAATATAGGCAAAATAATGAACTACAAGATTCCTCTTTTAAAATTTAACCCAACCACTAACTGTTTTCAAGCCAAGCAAAGAACTGCCAAGCACCTTTGTCTACGCTTAGAGAGAGATTCGTCATAATCAGCAAGGATCCAGTCTCGAGCGCTTTCGCGGTGACGTATTGAATACGTGGCGGGTTTGCAGAGTCCCTCTTGCGTGAGCCGAGGGCGAGACGCGAGCTGGCCACCGAACCGAAAATAAGAACGCGCTCTTATAGCACAAAGCAGAGTTCTTCTTAGAGCAAGCGCAGGGTTGGGTCAACATGACAAAACAATCATAGCAACGAAATAATAACGCATTTGATTTGTATATTCAAAAGCCTCATACACCTATCGGTAAACGTAGTGTAAGACGTCCTCAGACCAGGGTGGAGTGACGATTTACGCAAGATGGCTGGCAGGAGCAGAATGCAATAGCCGAGGATTGAACGAAGTGACAAGCGTTTGGAGAGGCCTAAATTATAACCGGTGATATTCAAGAGCGTTCAATTATAACAACCTCGCCAAAATTTTAGTGTGTGTGAGTAAACAATCGTTGTAATTATGATCTATTATACTTAATATTTTTACTCAAATTATTATATTTGAACGTACAAGGTTTTTTAGAAAGGTCAAGTCATTATGCATAGGCGTCTTCTAATTTTGACGGTTCAGTGCCCGACTCCATTCCTATCCTGTGCTAATCCTATTTTGGCGTGTCGTTGTAATTATCAACTCAATGCTGTGGTAGTCTGCTGCGCATTGTGATTTACTTTTTTAATTATTAGGCCTCGGCCTCAAATTGCGCGGCAGCGGGAGCGGCGCGCGGCGAACTGCGGTTTGCCCCTTGACAGTATCGTACCGCTGCCCGCGAAGTTCGAGGTCGAGGCCTTACTTTTTACAGCATTCAAAGTAAATTTAGAGACTGTGGTTTACTACCTATCCTATTTTGTATACAGCTGGTATCGACAGCCCTGCTTGAGTTTTTGGCTTCCGTCAAGGCGGAATTGGCTGCGTATTTTGTACGATGCGGCAAAGGTTTGGTGGTTTGAAAGGCCGTTCACCAGTTTGATATCAAATACTCGTCTATATAATTTATACTTGCCTCTTACTAGATAAAGATGATTGTCGAGTTTCGACAATTTTCAGATAGACCATATTTTGTGCGGTAAAAATATTGTTTAACAAGTGATTGAATATACAAACAAAGAAAGTAGTTTTTAATGTAAATTTCAAAATGGTCTTAAATTATGCTAAGGTGTTCGATTTTACTTTTGAGATTTGTTTAATATAGTTATTTTAGTAATACAATACTCACTTAGGGTTCAACAAATACTGTTAGTCTAAGATCCGAACTAAGGTCGACCTTCATCGAGTTGATAATAAAATGAAACTTATTATTTTATTATGAATTTAGCATATTAGAAAACATATTAAAAATGGGTTGCCTAAAAAAAATCCTGGACAGAGTATGTTTAATTGTTTTTTTTTAACAAAATCCCAATTTTTTGCAGACAACCCTATAACAACGTGTTCATAATAACACAGCGCTTATTATGAAATAATAAAAAATATATTATCCAATTAGGTGAAATTAACTGGTATCTACACATACGTGACAACCACAGAAATCTAAATTGTCTTAGATTTCTGTGGTGACACCCCAGTTACTAGTCCCTCCACGTAAATAATAGAAAACCCAACGGCTGCACATTCTATACGTTTTCTACGTTAAGTCAAGACATAATTTTTCTATTATCTTGTTATTGCAAAATTTTGTTTAAAATAATTAAAATAAAAAATGGTCTGTCCAGGATTTTTTTAGGCAACCCATTTTTAATATTTTTTCTATTATGCTAAATTCATAATAAAATAAGTTTCATTCTATTGTAAACTCGATGAAGGTCGACCTTCGTTTTGTCGTCGGTTAGTTCGGATCTTCTACTATGTGTGTTTTATTTACTAATGTAGCCTAGGCACAAAATTAAAAATGCTAGATGAATACCAACAAGCAATACAGTAAGCAACATCAATTCATTTCACAAAACACGAACAAAATGTATGCCATGTAAATGTTATTCAACTTTAGCGGTCTAGCGTGTATTTAAATCATAATTGAATGCCTCCATACTCAGCCGCGGCAACAGATTTCATACCATTGAGTTTTCAGCCACATACTCGCACGTTCGTATGCTTTTGAATAGAAGCGAAAATTATTCTTTACGTGAAATATTGGAAATATTTTCCAGTTTCCAATCGAAGGATGCTTCAAAGTCAGGCGTGAGCGAAATAAGCTTTTCGTTTATTGGAAAAACGCGCGAACGTTTGGCATGTTGTGTGAAATAAATTAAAAAATGTTACCTTTATTTCCGTTGTTCCCTTTTCACTCGCTTAACTTGTAATGGTGTTTCGGTAATCATTTTACCGACAAATAACAGGTTGGAGGTTTTAATGAACTGATAAAGTATAAAATTTATTTTGGGATGATTATTTTTAATATTATTAAGTTTTCGATTTTGTGATTTTAGGTTTACAAGTACAAGTATTACTTATCTTATAAAGTTCTTTTCAGTGACAAAGAAACACTTCAATCTTATAACGTATAAAAAATACTTTTACTTTCTTTTGATACGATTTCAAAATTGTACCTTTATACCTACATATTTTAGATTTAAATAACCTTCAGCTATGACACAAAAGTAAGTATTTATTTAACATTACAAAAATACTACATACCAAGATCAATTCATTATTTTATTTGATCGATTTGGTGTTTAATGTAATTTATTGTCGCCTATTAGCTACGGGGTAGTTTTAACGTGTCTATGTATTAATGTATATATTTACAAAAAACGTTTATAAAATTATGTTTATTCGTCGTCTGGCAGTTCTGGCACCCATTTATAATACAAGGCTCAAGCTAGATTTAGTTTTGCGTTATCAGCGCTGTGAAAATGATGTCCAAGGATATTTTTATGTATTCACTATCAGTGGATTGGTTTTCCTCCTTTTTTTCGGAGGACAATGCGTTTATGCACCATAACCGCAGGCTAGTTACACCTGCGGCCGTGTGTGGGACTCAAGGCTAAAGTGTCCACTACTAACTAAACTCCCCCTCTCCTTTACCATAGTATAATAATGAGTACTGCGTACCTTCACACCTGATTGGGACGAGCGGTGACAGCCTTTTTTTTATACCAGATCAGTTGGCAGACAGACACGCATTCCACCAGATGGTAAGTGGCCACTGCGGCCTATTCCACTTAGGGACTGCCAGACTGTAGGCTCATCTTCGAGCCTCTGATTTCAAGTGCACTGGCGGCTACCACATTAATATTGCCGGAACACAGCCAGATCTGTTATGGCGGCAGTTTCACCTGTGGGGATAGTAGCTAGCCAGTCGCACTCTGAAAAAGCCCTACCATCAACCAGACCCAAGGCGGGAATCGAACCCACGACCTCCATGTTTTTATACCCGAGCGGCTTAGCCACTGTTCCACGGAGGCGGTCAAAAGGCCTTGTGGCTATCAAGGCTTCTTTTTCTTTTTCTCCCTGTAATATATAAAAAATGCTCTATTTTAATTGGCGATAAGGAAGCACAAAATGTTTTAACGTCTTGTGAGAACTAAAATTAATAAAACCTAATTGAGCATCTCTTGAGCCATCAGACTTTAACTTTTAACCAGAAATCTTCAACCAATCACTGAGCACTCTTCAGTCCAATTTTAAAAGCAATCTATTCGTTAAATATACAACCATTGAGTGTACTCTCAAAATACCCGTGAATCACGAGCTTGTGCTTATATAACACATAAATTCTCTCAAAACAGTCAATACCACTTAGTACGCTTTCAAACAAGTCCGCCAATTTAATAAGGCGTTTAAATTCCTTTGATTCTCTTATTCGGATCCGTTAATACGTCGAGCTCTTTGAAATAGCCTGAAAAGAGATCAAAAAGACCGGATTATTTGCTGTAATAAGAATATTGCTCGCTCGCCGCACTCAAGATAGTGAATTAGATTATTGTGAATCGTATTAATTAATAATATTTATAATTTTATCTTAAACCAGCCTTCCGCCCGCGGTTTCAACCGCGCGTAATTTCTTTTTTCAAATTCCCTTCCCTCCACATTTCCGGGATCAGAAGTACCCTATGTTCACCGGGGATAGTGTAGCTTTCCAACAGTAAAAGAATTAGTCAAATCGGTTCAGTAGTTTCGGAGCCTATTCAATACAAACAAACAATCAAACAAACAATCAAATCTTTCCCCTTTATAGTATTATATAGTATAAACAACACTTAAAGATGGGACGCCAGACGAAATCAAAAAGGATAGAGGCATAAGTACGAGTTGTGTGCTTGCAACGATTCTTCAAGTTATCATTACAATGAACGCTTGCCAAATGCGGATTGGTGATCACAAACCCGAGCTGTGTCCGTAAAAACCGACACAAAGTTAGCACGACCCGGGAATTGAACCCAGGACCTCAAGATCTCGGCCCGGTACTTAAATCACTAGACTATCGAGGCGTTATCATTAATTTCGTATCATTTCGTAAACCACCTTTTATACTTACACTGTTGGTATGTTTAGTGCAAATGCCCTTTAATGACTGTTCAGTGAGACTGCATTTTGTGGTACATACACGGTTGCCACCTGCATTCAGAAAGTTGCGCTTCGGCAAATATTATATACAGCGACTGTTATTACTGAACTCTTGTGTATCTAAAACTTCCGGAGGACCATATTGCGAAAGTTTTCATTTTTATTTAACCCAGTTATTACCAGCGCAAACTCGGTGTCAAGCCCGACGAAGGAATTTTATCATCACCTTAAAAACTTGAGGAATTCAGATTTGTTTCGCGAAGAAAAATTGCCCAAACTTAAGATTAGGTCGCTAAATACTTTTCAACTAAAATAAGGAAATTAAAACGCTTGTTGATGTTATTAACTTGTGTAATAAGTTGTTTTTGGAGATTCTTTGAATTTGTGTTACATTGCTTGTTATGATTACTTGGAATATTTTATCTTATTTAACTATATAGTTTACTTAAAACAAAAACAACAACTGAGTGATGGATGAGTCAAAAAAAAAGTAAATAAATCTTACTTCTCGCTAGAGTAGTTCGATGGGGATAGTATCATGCAATAAAGTTCACAAGAATCTTAGTAAATAGCTCAAGAAAGAACAAAATATAAATAAATAAATAATTATTTTTGGACATTATTTTGACACAGCGCCATCTAGCCCCAAACTAAGCATTAGCTTGTGCTATGGATGCCAAACAACGAATAAACATTACATACTTTTTTTGTAAAAAAAAATACATTATTATACTTACATAGAAACACTCAGACCGATACAAACAGACATGTTCATGCACACAACTGTTTTTACCGTACGGGGATCGAACCCGCGACCTCTGGTGTAATAGCCGACTTCTCGACCATTACACCAAACGGCTCGTCAAAAATATGAACATAAGTAGTTAAAAGGTGCACCTCATAACACGGGTCGTTTATGCAGTGACGTCACAACCGCGTTGAATTGAATTTACCAGTGAGTCAGTTTACGACTAGTCCTGCCATGCGCATAAAAGTGCCATAATTCCGCATGCAACAGATATGGCGGACTTTATGGCTCGTGCCGATGTTTTACTTCGACGCGAAATGAGATGCAGATGTACATCCGTGTGTATATTAGTTGGACGAGGTAAATAAGGAATGAGAGGTTGTAAATATTTTGATGACGCCTTTGCCGCAGTCCGGTGTAGGTGTGAATATTGTCGCAGTTGTTAATGTTTGATGGTGTGATGAATTTTTATATATTTATTTTTCATATGGAATACATCAATAGTCTGATATTTTCCCTTTTAAGTTTTAAAGCAATTATCTTTCCGCATTTTTACACAACGTTATGGAGCTAAAAGGAAGGTGAAGCCTGTATAGAGGATATTTTAGCTTTTGGAGGAGAATACGTTCAGGCACCATACAAACCTCAAACTGTAGCTGTATATGGGACTCAGGAGCTATGATATTCGTCCTTACCCCACTAAGCTCCACTTTTCCTTTTCACATTCAAGAGAAAGTAACCTGGCGTATTAGAAAAAGATGAAGCATTGTTAACCATTGGCTTTATTAAAATAAGTCTCCGAAACTTACTAAGTAGGAGTATGTAAAAGACATTATATCAATATTTTATGAAGCCATAAGCATCGCCGCTGGCTCCCCACATTGAAATTTCTATTTCCCTCCATGATTCTCCAGGTCAATTTACACGCAAACTTTGATGCATTAACCACCAAAAAATGTAACTGCTAAAGTTTTTATATCCACAAAAAGACCGTAAGTATAAAAACCATTAAACATAACTCACAAACGCTTATTAAGTTTGCCAAAGAGGGGAAAGTTTCAGGTCTTTTTTCATGGAGACGCTCCGCAATATGGTTCACGTTCCAAAGTTCAGGCGACCCGGTCAAAGAAAGCGAAGGAATGTGGGAACCTTTTGCCCTCACCGTATCATCTGATGTAGGGGCTTGTGTTACCAGGATGCTGCGGTTTCGGCCTTGTTTAGTTTCGATGACGGTAAGGTAAGGATACCGAACTACACGGTAGGGTCGATCGAACCTAAATAATATGTACGAGCATATACGTAATTACGTATCATGTTGTAGGACAGGTTGTTGTCGCATTGTGAAAATCCGATCACTCTTCACACATTTAGTGAGATTTTTGAATAATTTGGTATTGCTGGACTGGACATTATCACCTGTGATTTACACAGTGCCAAGTAAGCAAGCGAACTTATTTTTGTAAGTAGATACATAAATCATACATTGAAATACCTTAACTAGTACTATTATATATTCTGTGCCTTAACGACACAAACAGACATGTTTTACACAAAATAAATATTCGTACCGTGCAAGGATTGAGCCCGCGATCTCGAATAGCCAACATTTCAACCTTTACACCAAATATTTTGTCAAATTAAATCTTTGTTTATTGATTGAATCTTTTGTTAATGACATGATTTCCAACTAAATAACGTCAGTGGGAAATAGCTTTAGTTTAGGTCCTTTATAACGTCGTCCGTCCGATATAGTTTTAACCATTGATGTTTTAAATTATTTAAGAACTTTTCTCCTCTAGTGTCAGTCGGTTCTTCTGCATTGCTAATTTGTGTCTTTTTAACTTGGTAATCCATTTACAAGTATCGGTGACTTAGCTCTATTTATAGACTTCTTTATAACAGATCGTAGTATTTTTTTGGACAAAATACGGATGCAATTTTTTGCGCGCAGAGATTCTAATACAATAAAATTTTGATAATATAAAATTCAAATATATGTAAGATCTTCGTTCTAACTATCCGTCTATGCATTCTCAATTCTATGTTAATCTGTAACTTTTACAATTTAGAATCTCAGTGCGATGTCCTGAGACATCAAAGAAGACCAGATTTATTGTTTCTGAACTGACATTTTTACAGTCTCATGGCGAGCCCTGAGAATATTCTCAGCGAATCCCAACGAACTGGGTCAAGCTCTCCCGATGCCAGAGTGGATTACGCGAATAGAATATGTACTTTTTGTTCATAAAACCTAAATTTTGTTGTAGAAATTTACGAGTTTTACGACACACTAACTTTTCTCTCTGCCCGGCCCGTACATTTTGCGTTCCCTTTTCATGTCGTGTTTGAGTGAAATACTTTGTTGCATGGAATGGTTGATTGTTTTTCTATTGGATTACATTTTGCTCGTGGAAATGTTTAACACTTTGTCGTAAAAGTGGTTTTTGTTATCTGTTTATGTAAAAAATTAGTTAATTGATGTATCTAGTAGTATCTAGCAGTCAGTGTAGGTACAGTAGTAAATTGTAGACCAAAATCCCTACTACAGCTCCACGTTAGGTCTTATTATGTAGGGCTTGGGTTTTTCAAGTGGAATTGTAATGAAATTTTTAACAGCTTTTGTGGGTAAAAAATTATATTACTGAATGTCGTGTTATGTTAGTAGGCACGTTACTTTTCGTATCGTCGTTGATCTAGAATACTAGGTTTGTATGGTTCTAGTGAGTTTGTGAAAAAATAACTCTTTTCCTTGGTTAAAATCCCACGTGAGGTAAAATTTGTATTGTATATTTCAAACACCGGTCAGATTAGTGAAACAATTCGCATTCAAGCGTAATAATAAGGTCAGAAAACACAATTGTGACACTCAATTAATTATAATGATAAAGTACTTTACCTTGAAGTAGGACATTAAATGGGCTACATGACTTATCTTTAGTTATACTATACTAGTCACTTTAGTAGTTCTTCTAACCATTTTCGTATTGAAAGAAGCAAAACGATTCATTTCATTTGTCAGGCGTCCCCACACAATGTACGAGTAAATGAAACCATTCCAGCTTGACTGGAAAATGTTTACTCGTATTCTGAGGATATGATTTCCTTTCAGATATTATCTTTCCACTGTTTAGAATGGTAGACATAGACACATTCGGTGAAAATGATACGCTCGACAAAGAAGGAGCTGAGCATTTGGTTTTGCTAAAGTATATTTTTTTGGTCGAGGTAATTAAGTCATATGATAGCTTCAATTAAGCGGGTATTTTAAGTGTTTATATGTCTATGTGATTCTTTAGTACTTGTACTCCATGATTGAAATCAAGGCATCGTAACAAATACGGTCGCTGAGGCGTTGCCATGAATTTCTTTAATAAGGTGAGAATTTGTATTTTTATTTATTTATTTAACTACATCTGGCCCATCTGTCAGTCTGTTACGCTTTCGTCCCTAAACCACAATACCGATGTTGATGTTTGGTAAAAATATTGGACGGCAAAAGTTATAAATTAAACCTTGGGAATGTACATAAGCTATTCTCCCGGGATAATACTCAGTAATCAGAAATGGAAGTGTTTTTGTTTGTCCTTTTTTTACATAGTAACGGGGCAACAGTTTGACGTGTTTTTGGTATGGGGATAATTCAGGAGCTAGAGAGTGACAAAGGCTATTTTCTAAAAAGTATCACATTTTCGCTAGATATCGTTGTATAGTCCACACAGGCAAAATACAATATAATTATAACTTACCCATTAATTAAATTCTACGGAACTCCAGTCCGATAAATTCTACTCATCAAGCAAGCGTAGTAAATTATGTCCTGAGATATTACACGTGCAATATCAAATACTACAAGCTGCCCTTAATTACTAACTACCTCCGGCTGATACAGAACCAAAGCTCTATATCACAGTTATGCCATAGTAGAAATACACACAGTACAGTACGTTATCTCTCTGCGTCTAGTCTGCGTGAAGCTTGTACATAAATGTGTGCGCCATAGCATGCCATAGTATCTATGCATCGCTGCACGCTCACTTAAACAAAACCTCGACCCGTTTTTTTAGTGCAAACATAAATTTAGTTTAAGTGTGTACCAGTATCGAAATTGGAAACGGATCGAAACCAGAATCGGAGTCGGAGTCGTAGTGGCAAGAGAGATTTTTTCATTTAAGGGCAAAAAAAGGACATCATTTAAGTCTTTTTTTCATTTTAATTACAAGAACAAATTAACACAGATAATTAAAAAGAAATCAACATGTTTCTAATAAAAAAAACTAATTAAATCAAATGCTCAATGCAATATACCTACTCCAAAAGTAGTATATTGCTATGCTTCGACCTCCGATTAAAAAGTTTCGGAACCAAAGTCGGAACCGAAAGTGTAAAAGTAATCGGAAGTTCCTACTTAACGGAATCGGAATCAAAAGCTTGGTAACATCCCTGATAGATACTAGTGCCACACACCATACTAGCCGAGCAGTGCGTTTGTATGAAGATAACATACTGTGTACTCTATTTTATGTTGAACAAGTTTGCAGAGCGGGTAATCCTACTGATTGCGTGCTACATCGGATAACCGATATCTTACCTATTAATATCTATTATATTTACTTATGGAATTATTTATATGTAGCTATAATAACTTACTTACTCTTGTAATTTTACCAAAACATGAGCAATGTACATATCAATTTGGTTGTTTTGAAAATCAATTTGTTAGAAATAAAATTTCATAGAATTAGAAAATCCAAATGCTAGTTAAAAATAGATTTGTATTTTTAAGTGGCATATGAACCTTAAATGTTTACCGGTTAGGCTATGCTACTATTTATTGAGAGGATGTACCGTATTTATTCTACCAAAAAGTATTCAATGATTGGGATTCTCTTTAGTAAGAAGTAAGATTAACTTTTATTCATGCAAAAAATTACGCGAATTCAATAAACCTATAGAGATGAAATAGTTTAAACTTATATCTGTAATGTTTGAAGTTAGAAGAGAATGCACTAACATACCAGAAAATCTAACAGCGCAACTTTAATTGGAACTCTGGTAATAAAACACATTCGAATCGAAATCTCTTAAAGCTTCCACATCCAGTTTTCCGTACGTAGCTATCATATTAACACGTATTAAAGTTAATTTGAAGAGCTTATTCGTACCGTCGGACTTCCCAGCTTAGACTTAAGGATATTACTGGAAATTACTTGAAACACTGCATTGCACCATCCTTGGAGTCGTGTTACGGTAATTAGTAAAACGCTTGGGTAGCATACGTAAATACGCTATCTTACAGTTTCGACGGAAAGAGGGACCGGAGCTATCATTTATTATGTCTAATATTGATCTAAACTAAACTTATCAATGCTTAGCTTTCTTAGGACTATTTTAATAAAAATAATCACCTTTTATACAGCTTTTTTAGCAGGCTTGATTATGCATTTGGGATTTATAAGTAAATATAAATAAATATCTCTGGACAATATTCACACAGCGCCATCTAGCCTCATACTAAGTATAAGCTTGTGCTATGGGTGTCACACAACGGATAAACATTACTTATATACTTTTTTTGTAAACACATACATATTTTATATACAAACAGACATTTTTATGCACACAAATGTTTCTACCGTGCGGGGATCGAACCCGCGACCTCTGGTGTAATAGCCGACTTCTTGACCATTACACCAAACGGCCCGTCACTGGCAGTTACCCTGTCCTAAACACCAAGGATCGTGATTCGAATCGCACCTAGGACAAACATTTGGTAATTCTATTTCTGGTTATATATTTGTATTTAAGAATATATTTGTGGTTTCTTCGTTGTTGCTGATATCCATAATACATGTGTTTTAGGTAAGTGCTTATACAAAAATAATGTACGTATCCACCACATTAATGTTAGTAATGTTAATTTTTTTTAAACTGAAATCAAATTTGTAACTAGGAGTCAAAACTATTATTTTATGAAG
This sequence comes from Mecyna flavalis, assembly GCA_949319885.1. Lineage (NCBI taxonomy): Eukaryota > Metazoa > Arthropoda > Insecta > Lepidoptera > Crambidae > Mecyna > Mecyna flavalis. The sequence goes on along the minus strand of OX439407.1, from coordinate 9,839,309 downwards.
GCAGAAATACAATTTATAAAAGGTGACATGGCAAAATAGTAAAAAATTCCAAAAACAAAATAATGTGCTTTGGAACCGATATTATACTTTCAAGATCAGTGTACGTTACACGTGCTCAAACATCCTAGTTTTTACTTCACAGTATTATCTTTGGAATAAAGTACATAAGCTTTCTTTAAATAAACAAACCTTAACAAAAGGCCAAAGATATTCATAACAGGTGAAAGAAGGCCAGTCCGCGGATAATCTTCTCCAAACGATCCCTTTTTTATCTCCTTGGCTACGATAACACAAAACGTTTAGCCGTTTAAAAATTCACTGCAGCCATTATTTCCTCTGCTGAGAGGTTTCGTTGCGGTATATTATTAATTTTTAAAGTCCACCATCTCCCTAGGAGCCCTGATTTTAAAAAATAGCAGCTAACTCCTTAAAAACAAAGCTCAAGTTCGTTTACGTTTACAAATTCTATCTTGCCATCATCAAAAATTAAACTTTCTTCGGCTTACGTTTTAATCTCTGTGGAATGCCAAATGAAGTAGAGCAATGTGTAAACAGAATAAAAAAGAGACAGGATGACAAAAAGATAAAAATTAAAGGTATTGTACACAAGCATGCGTTAGAATTTGTTACAAATTGGTTACAAACGTTACTGCTTTTAAATATTTCTCTGAATAGTTTTTTATTCTATACATAATTTGAAACATAAAAGAGATGAGAATGAATAAATAATTCAAAGAAAAAGGTCATGCACCACCATGGAATTAAAACAGACCTTATACCTACCGATAATTATAATTATTATCAAACGCAACAAAATTTGGTTCAGTTATTCTGTAGTTATACAGCACTAAAATTAATTACCGAAATGTATGTGTTCAAGCGATTATGCATTTTAGTGTCATCACCTTAATGCTTTTATTAATTTTAATATATTAATAATTATGTAAGTAGTACAATTTTTAAGAGTTTATTCTGGGTATCAGCATCAATTAAGACACTCTACTTTAGCTAAATAATTTATTTAAAAAACACAGAACAATCACTCATTCATCACATTTTTTTTCTCGTTGACTATCTACATATTATCTACAACAACATTAAATTCAAAGATGATTTCCAATACTTATAAATGCAGAACAGTTGGTATTGTGGCCGCCCACACGTCTTAACTGTTCAGGGGGCTTACACAATATGACATCGCTTCATAGCTGGCGAATTTCGCTAAGTCCAATTTGTATGGATTTGACAGATGCCATAGAAAAGTCACGTGTTGAAAGTATGGGATTTGACATTCGCTATCGCAAATTGAGCTATAACGAACGTCATAAATACCGCTTGTCTAGGGGGGCAGGCAATGGGGCAGGATTACGAATGCCACTGATGTAACTGTACGTTCTGTCGTACCGAAATACATAGAATAATCAGTTACAAAATGCGTCTCACCGCATGTTCGGAGATATTTCTTTCGTATACATAATGTATTAAAATTACCACTAAATTTTGGGTAAAGGTAAATAAACAGGTACACACCTTGGCAATTTGAACGTTGAATTATTCATGATGTCTCACATAGGCCCACCTGGAGGGGAAGAGGACTCTTGAAATAGGACTCGTATCGTTGAGGGGTAGCATAACGAAATGGGCAAGCAAGCTACTGCTTCATTTAAGGGTGTAAAAAGGAAAAATATGGACTTATTATGAAACCCTTATAACAAGCGTACTCGACAAAGGTCATTACGATATTTTGGTTATAATAATACAATTTAATAATATTTTTACGGTAATTAATAACTTTATATTAATATTTTGTTTTGAAAATCTAAGTGGTCAATGTTATCTTGCTTTTTTCTTGTATTTTTGATAGGTCTTGTAGTGGTGCTGAGCAACGGCCTTATTTTTATTTAGTTTTGCAATTAACTAAATCCTTTCAGAATGTTTTGTTTGTTCAATTATGATACATAGGTACATATAAACACGAACTTAAAATATTTTTCCCGATTGAACTATACTTTTGTAAGTATACATAATAATTATAACAGGTCTTATTTCTTCCGTACTCTTTTTCACTTATCAGTTCCGTATAAATACTCAAATTGATAATAAGACTATCTATCGTTTGGCCTGATTGACCTGCATCTTATTATTTCCCGCTATATTATTTTATATTTTTTTTTAGTTTTAATGAGAGTAATTATTAAAAATATCAGCAACACGAAACAAGTGGTTTATAATTCCCTTAGGCTTTTATTGTCGGCCTACATAATATTTAAACGAAACCTCATTAGTGTTAATGGATAACAAAGAGAATAAAACACGTCATTAAACTGCACAATAAAAAAATTAGGGATACTCTTTCGGCTTGTTTCAACGTTAGATTTGAAGGCCGCATATGGACCCAAGCCTCCTTGCCAATTCGCCTTGGGGGCCTGGGTATCAGGAAAATTTCTAGTGTAGCTCTTCCGGCTTTCCTTTCATCGGTTCATGGTACCCGCGATCTTACATCCAAAATTTTGTCTAAATCTCTCGCTCATTTTACTATTCCTTTTTTACCAGAGGCTATTGAGTCGTGGAAGACTTTAAGCTCAGCCGACCTTCCTCATGACCTCTCCTCCCAGCGCCAGTGGGATGGGCCGCTTTGTAGAGTTGTGCGTAATAACCTTCTTGACACGCCTATCAGCTCTGCTGACCGCGCTCGCTTGCTGGCTGTGGGAGAGTGGGAGTCAGGTCTGTGGCTTCAAGCGCTTCCATCTACCAACCTCGGAACTCTTCTTGATAATATTTCATTCCAAATTTCTGTTTGTCTGCGTTTGGGCGCATATTGCACAGTTCCTCATCTCTGTCCATGCGGGAAAGACGTTAACCAGCTCGGGCACCACGGGCTGTCCTGCGGCAGAAGTGCCGGCCGCTTTTCCCGTCATGCCAGCCTTAACGACATTATCCGCCGTGCTCTTGCCAGCGCTCGTATCCCAGCTGTCTTAGAACCTAATGGTTTGTCACGCAGCGATGGTAAGCGCCCGGATGGAATGACCCTTGTCCCCTGGAAGATGGGGCGGCCCCTTGTTTGGGACGCGACTTGTGTTGATACTCTGGCGCCGTCTCATCTTCTGCGGCTGGTTCGGCTGAAGACCTCAAAAGGCGCAAATATTCTGTCATCAGTGATGCCTATATATTTGAGCCTTTTGGGGTTGAAACGCTGGGGCCCTGGGGTCCAAGCGCTCGCAGGGTGTATCGTGAGATATCTAAGCGTTTGCTGGAGTCATCTCACGATCCCAAAGCTGGTCTGTACCTAGGGCAGCGTATCAGCCTAGCCATCCAGCGTGGAAACGTTGCTAGTGTCCTGGGTACTTTTCCCATGGACGGAGACCTCGGCCAAATTTTTTATTTATAATTATGTTTAGTTCTTTTTTGTATATATTTTTAATGTTGTAAATAGTGAATATTGTAAACTGTTATAATTAATCAAATTAGAACGTATATTACAATTGAAATTAAAATAAAGAAGTAATAAAAAAATTAATGACTTGACACCTTGACACTGACGTAACTACAATGTCAAAAGGCGTCAACATTTTTGTTATGAAGAAAGTATTATTAGTAAATCGCATATGGCAACGGTTCATCGTTTTTTACCCTCTGCTGAAACGTTCTACTTGGAGTTACAAGAAAGGACAGATTTCGCAGAGGCAGTGAGGCATAAGCGGTTCCTAGCTGTGCTGTTATTGCAACGTATGGCTCGTGGCCACTTGATTCGCAAGCACGTAGCGTGGTTATCAAAGAACGCAACGATAATACAATGTGCTTTTAGGATCCATAGAGCAAGAAAGGCTTATAGAGCGGCGTTGCGACGGGCTGTTCGGAATAAGCACGCTAGGCACTATGCTCGGGCTGCGAGGATATTACAAGTAAGTCTAGTTCCTTTCATAATATTATACCGACTATTGTTAGACACTCGTCCTGGTAAATTGTCTAGGATTATCTGAATCTCATCTTACTTTAGATACTGTCAAAAGCAAAAGTTTGTTGGTTAAATGTTTACCTAACGTATAAACCGTGCGTATAAATTTAATTTATGGAATTGAACAATGGAAGGAGGTTTCTTCTCTTACTTGCACACATAGAATTAGTTTTATGTTTTGGTTTATCAGCCTATTTGGATATATTTTTGAGTAAATCTTAATTATATCTTGACTTCTTGATGCAAATGCGCTGTAGTAAAACAAACATTGACTGATCACATAATATTTCTATGGACTGATCATAAATATTTTTTAACTCGATGACACACTTTCATGTGATGGATGACTTATGAACATTTGGCAAGTTTTTCTGTGTTCATAATATATTTATAAACGTAGGTTTTTAAGTTTGTGGTAGGTACTTATATTGATTCTAGTACTTAAATTACCTACGTGGCGATCACATTAATATTTGTAATGTAGCCCGATATTTATTTTGTATTTTCTATACTAGGTCGTTGGCAGACAGACACGCAGCCCACCTGATGGTAAGCGGTCACTGCGGCCTATTCTATTGAGGGATGCTTCATCTGGAAGCGTCGCTCAATGTGCTACCATACTGTAGACTCATCTGATCTTCGAGCCTCTGATTTCAAGAGTACTTATTATTTATAGGCCCTGTACCGCGGACACCACTCGAGACGAACCAAGTTTTGCTACCGTTCATATCGTCGCTGGCTAGCCACAGTCACCGAAAGAGGAGAGAGACGAGCTGCAGAAGCCGCTGAGTTCGGCATAAGAAGCCGAGCTGATGACCTTAGAATACTGGAAGAAGAAGCGAGGCAGTGGCTTGCGTTTGTCGTATTCAAACTTCACCATTTACTTAGAACATACGTTTGTGCCGGTGTATACTCAGAACCAGCGACTTCCGAACTATCAGAATTCGAAAAACTTCTTAAGTCAATTCACTACACGGAATATATGAAGAGACTTAAGCGTAAGTATGAGGAGTTTGTTAGAAAACATCGACCGCGGTTTTCTAATAAGCGACTATTTCCAATAATAGGAGACGGTGCCGATTACTGGTACATGTCACTAGCCGAAATGTATGAGTTAACTACTCCTGTAGAGAAGAAACTTGAGACGCGGCATATGGCGACCCATCACGGGCAGATTCATAAGCAACCGTTTCTGTGGCGAATGGTGAGGCCTGAGCCTGTTAAAGGGAGAGGGCCGTATACACCTCCAAGGTCACCTGCTTCCAGAACACCTCCTGCTCCTGCCCCAACACCAACGGCTGCAGGAGATGCTTTGCACAGGGATCCACGGTTCCACCTGTATGTAAAACATTACACACCGCAACCCGCTCTTTTTGATTACGTCGACTTCCACATAAACGTCCTCCTGAGAAGAAAGTGTTCTGTAGAAAATATAGACACGAACTAACGTGGAAAATAAATTATACTGACCTTTTTTTAAAATTAAATGTTCCAATAACGGTTCTGGTTTGTTTGAAAACACTTGGTTTCAGCGTTGACGTGTATTATTTTTCCTTTATTTTTCTTGGTCGGAAATCCGTAATCAGGCTGCTAAGTTTGGAAGGGTCGTCCGGATGTTGCGAGCCGCGAGCCTTTTGTTGTTTCGCTTTTGTTGTTGTGAATTTTACACTTGTAATTTATTTCAGGAAACGCCTTGGTGAGAAAGAAATTACGTTAAACTCTCCAAGGAAAATGTGTTTTGTAAATTAACATTTCGCTTCTGTAGGTTTTAAGGTCGGCGTTTTTATTTATTGTTGTAAATTATAAGTACATGGTTTTGAATATTATGATAAATTACTTTTTTAATGAGCTTTCAAGTTGAACACTTATTAAAATATCTAATAATGAACATTTCAACAAAATCTGCTTTTTCTAAGATTTTATAATCCTGTCTTGTTGATGAGGACAGGATTTTTAAAATCTTTCCTTAATTCTTTTTAACTCAATCTCCAACTTATAAACAAGAAGTTTGTGAAGTTTGTGTGTGTGTGTGTTTGTTTTATTAATACATATCAGGTAGTTGTTTGGTAGAGAAAAGTTATTGCACAATCAAGATTACATTTAAGTCATTGAAAAGTCCAATAAAAATGCGACTTTAATTAAATTGCAAGATTTCAGTTAACGTCAAAAGAAGATGGATATTTCATAGATAAATTACACGGAACTTTTATTTTGACCCTAAACATTATTTATGCTTGCTTATACGTATGTATACTTATGGTTTGTTTGCAAATACGAGTTACATACCTATAAAAAGGAAACAATCATTTCAAGCTAGAAAGATTATTTATTTTCATTCACATCTTAATAAACACTTCACGGCTGTTTTTTACAATTACACCGAATTTTCCCACACATTTCACCGTAAATCCTTTGAATTCACACCTTCATTTCAGTTGATAATTTATCTAATATTCCACCGTAAGTCTTCCAACTCATTTGTCTGACAATACCCGTTTGACTCGGCAAATTTATTAGGGTCAGAATAATGCAGGTTGCGGGTTTCAGACCTCCTTATTGCACCCCGTCTTAGTCGGGTTCCCATTTGTTAGACGTATAATGGTTGACCCACTTTACTTATGTGCTAGCAAGCTGGTTGAATGGGGTGTGATTTTCGCATCGCAAAGCCACGGTGAGACAATTACTCGTACACGATGGATAACGTGTTCTTGACAATAACCTAGTCGACCAATCTGGGTGTAAGCGTTCACTATTTATAATATCTCATAATAATAATAATATCTCTGGACATTATTCCTGACCTGTTGACGAGGCATTTGGTGTAATGGTCGAGAAGTCGGCTTACTATTATTATTATTTGATGAGTCCAAAAAAATATTTGATATGAGTTTTAAGATAAATGTAAGATTCCCACAAAGCTTTACTCACAAATAAAAATAAATTGTGAGTCCCCAAACAAGTTCGCTAACCATCACAAAGTCTTAGCCAGATCCCCACATCACCAATGTATTTATAGTCGAGTTTACCTTTATTTTGCCTTCAGTTTGTGGAGTTCGCATGAACTGTCAGCTCGCTCTGAGGGTGTTTGATACATGAATAATGTATGGGCTAAATTTGCAAGTGTTTCAATTTACACCCGCCGACTCGCGGAGGTACACACAAGTAGTTGGAGTGAAAAAAAAGGAAACATCGGAGAAGCGTGTGCGGGAAGCGAAGGGAACAAAGGGATCTATTCTGAAAGCTAGGCTTAAGAGCGAGTGTTTGTCAGGTGATATTACAACAGAGAGTTTTCGATGTGAGTGAATAAATAATATTAATTAATTATGACTGTTATACATTTTGTTGAAGCATTGTTGAAAAGGATAGTAGGAAAACACTGCCTTGAAAAATAACTTTGTGAACTTAATAATAAGTAAAAGTGCTGTTGTTCTTTGCTCTCTAAAATTGTTGCACTTATAACCACACATATTTTATTTAATGAAAAGACAGCTATTTGCTTATATAAATTGAAAAAAATTAATGTAAATACAGAACGATGGTAGCTGTATTAGTTGAATTGTTTCAAGCGTCCCTTTACATGCGTAAGGTCGATGGTTTGAATTTCGGTGCGCACCTAAAGATTTATCGTGAGGAAACCTGATCCAATAATAATTGACCTAGTTCTTTCAGATGGCAGTTACTTTAATGTAGAATTGCAATAGGTATACTGGATAGTTTAATAAATAAAAACAAAGTTCTCAACCTCTCAAAATATAACTAAGACCTGATCATTTATCTAAAACATTTTTTAAAAATCAACAATCTGGTTTTCACGGAAATAATGAAAATGGAACTCGATTGTTGTAAATATATTTGATTGGCGATTGTTGATTGATTGTCGATTGTTGATGTGAACAATTTATATTAAAAGTTGATTAATGTATTGACATGATTACTTAAAGATCTAATTAGACGATTAACGATTTTTTATTAATTTTGATAAAAAAATCGGTGGGGATTCTTATTTTTTTTTTCAAAAATCCCTACTGTTTAATAGGTAGGGATTTTTGGAAAAAAAATAACAATCCCCACTGGTAGGGATTTGTCGGTGGGGATTTCCAGAATAAACCAAGCGATCGACATTCTGTTCGACATATTTCTACTGTACGCTCGAATATCCCCCTACTTCAGGTGTGGCGGCGTCTTCCGCGAAGTAGCATTGATGTCGGCTTATCACCGCGAATGCATTGTAAGTGCAGGGGAGGATCTGATTGAATTTGCTGCAGAATAGCGCGAACACCTTCAATATGCGATGCTTTTTTTTACTTGGAATAATGCTACACTTAAAAATGGGTCTCAGAGCTCGGATATAAAATGAAGAACTTTTTTTGTTGTGTCATGACACTCATGACAGTGTTCTCTCGTGTAGGACCAGGGTCGTGATATGTCTTTGATACCTCGTCATGCTGTTGGGTACGGTTGCCTTCTCTGGAGTTGTTAAGGTTTATTTACATTTTATATAATTTTGTTTCTGTGAAAATTGACAAGCCATTTGGTGTAATGGTTGAGAAGTTTGCTATCAAGAGGTCGCGTATGCACAACGAGGTACGAGTACAAACATTTGTGTGCATGTATGTACATTAGGGTGGGTCACTTTTGTATGGAGAAAAAAAAATGTTTCTTTTTTGGTATGTAATAGCAATAAAAATATGTGTTAAGGTACTTAGAAGAAATATAGAAAGTTTTGTGACGATCAGATACGACCTTTTGCCTCCGGATTGACTTCAAAGTTTCGAAAAAATTGGTTTAGTAAAATTTTCCTAAAAAAAATTTAACAATTACTGTTTTATTCCAGAATAGATGTAAATAATAAAACACAATATTAACATTGTAGTTTCATAAAATATTAACATAAAAATATATTTTTGTAACATATAAAATAATTTTTTACTTGATACAAAAATCATTTTTACTACCAAATTTTAAAAATTACCGGGACTCAATTTTTAACCCTCATGGGTTGTTTTTGAACACAGACTACATGAAGCTTCAGTTGCAGTGATAACTGATCTCCCAATAACTTAAGTGTAGCAAGGTAAACGAAAAAAAATGCTTTTCTCAACCAAAAAACTTTTCTCCATTAAGAAAGTAATTAAAGTTTTTAGGTAGACGTTGTTTTCAGAATAGGAGGTTCCGTAACATTATTTTGGTAGTTAATAAGGTCGTTATAAACATTAGTATCCATCCATGTTTACCTCTGGAACCAAAAGCAGTCTTAATTTTCGTAAATTTAAATAACGTGCTTTAAAAATAAGGTGCACTGCTAAATTCTCTATCTGTTTTTCAATATTCGTTAACATAGCTAACAGTAGATTTTCAGAATGAGCGTATTAGCTCTTATTTTGTATTACTGGGCCAATAATAGACTTTAACTCTATTAATAAGTAACCTGAGATTAACTGCCATAAATGTATTCTCCCATATTTACAACTTGGAGAGTCTTTAATATCAAACCATGTTTTTCCTTATACTCGGATGACATTAATATGTTTCTGTACTAACAAGTTTATTGTATGAATTTAATGTTGAAATTTAGAAACGAAGACTTATGTAAGATCGCTTAAGCCTTCTAGCATGAAACATCTTTCCAAAGGATTTGGGAACCAAATCTTCAGGGCATTGCCCTGATGCAAACCTAATACTATCTTCTATAAATACAATTGGTCAGAACTGCGGACGGTACTTCATATCTATTGATGGCATTTAACCTATAACTTTTTGCAATTTGACAACAGGGTTTCCTTCACAATTATACAAATCTTTATCGATTTCACCGGCAAAATTTAACTTACCGAACTAGAAGTAGAACCATCAACTAATGAAAATTATAATTGTCGAAGTGAAAATTCATTTCTATGCAAAAACCAGACCAACCACTTCAAAAGCTAATTGTAATCTTTTCACAAACAACCCGGAATTGCAACTTAGTTTTCTAACAACAACATTGATGCCATCAGATCCTTAAATTGGTGTAAAAATATATTTTCAAACAAAAAGAAAATTTCCTTTATTCTTTACTTTTAGCAAGGCAAAATAAATGATGTCTGGTTTAGTTTTCGTGTTGTATGTATTATTAGCTTTTGTAACCAGTGTAACAGACATCAATTTAACTTAAATAAAGGTATTTTGAATATATAATTAATAATACGATTTTTTGAAACATGGACTTGTGTATTGAAAATTACGAAACTTTAAACCTGATCCGGAGGCAGTTACACTGCACCGATTTCAATAATATTTTATACACGTCATACTAGCATCAAATGACAACTAATTATTGCTATTAGAAATCATTTTTCGAAAAAAGAGTTTTTTGACCCACCCTAATGTACATGTCTGTTCGTATTGTTCGTTCGGGACAAGACGGCGCTGAGTCTGGACACTATTTATTATAAATTGTAACTCTGAATAATCATTTTATTTCCTTCTTAGAAACTTGATATTTAAGGCGCGGTGGGTAGTGAAATGTGTTTTTTTGAAAGCATAGTACCGGACTTCTAAAAAGATTTCCTTCGTTATATTTTAGTATATGTAACTTCAGTCCTTTAACTAAATATATGCCGAACAGAAACACGATTGGTAATACTTTTCTCGATAGTTTTTTATTTTGAAAAAGTGCTTTTTGCTATTTTTAAAAGCAAATATTTGCAAAACTATGCCGAAACTAAGCAATTTAAATGCTGTATTCGATACTTCTCCGATAAACTGATTGCATGACCGAATATTATAGCGATACGTTTATAATTTAATTTTTAATCGAATTTTAACTACAAAATAGGCCCCACGCGATTCCTCAGCGCACATCCATTATTCCATTCTCACGTCAGTACGCTTGTGCCCACTGGCAACGTCGGACCTGTGCACGTCGCTTGCTCCGGCGCGCTGCACTTTTGACATTTCGTAATTTATATTCCTAATGCTACGGCCACACTATCGCGATAAAGGAAATGAATAGTCCCAGTAATTCGATAATCGGACCACGAGAACTTTAGAGTTCAATCAATCGAACCAACAGGAAATAAAAAACATAGTGGTCCGATCGATCGGACAAGCCGATCGGACCACGCGGCCTAAGGGTAACTATCGCTATGTATTTAATTTACACTTGTATTTCAAAAAAGACCAATACATTTAATAAAATGTGTGAAAATTTCGGAAAACAAATGAATGTCGGGAAAACAAATGGATAAAATAAAATAAATAAAATAAAATAATTTATTCTGCAAATAGATTTTAAAAAAATACTTTTGCACGTCAATCTTTTTTTTTTTTGAATGTCGGGAAAACAAATGAATGTAGGGAAAACATAGTTTATTGATCTAAACTTAAAAAAACAGGTGCAAGCGATTTTCAACCTTATTGACATTTAAAATTTTGTTGCTTTTTCGCAAGCGCATGTTGACTATCTTTGCTGGTTCATTAAAATCCGTTATTTTGGTAAATGTCGATAAGGTCGAAAATCGCTTGCACCTTTTTTTTTGTTTATCTATTGATCTGAAGTTAAAAAAAAAAATTGCAAGCGGTTTTCAACCTTATTGACATTCAAAATTTTGTTGCTTTTTCGCAAACGCTTGTTGACTATCTTTGCTGGTTCATTAAAATCCGTTATTTTGGTAAATGTCGATAAGGTCGAAAATCGCGTTCACCTGTTTTTTTTTTTACTTCAGATCAATAAACATTGTTTTTCCCGAAATTCGTTTGTTTTCACGACATTCATTTGTTTTCCGAAATATTCACACATTTTAATATTAATGTATTGCTCTTTTTTGAAATATGTATGTTTAATGTAAATTAAATACATAGCTCTTCAGATATTTGCATTTAATGGTAATCGGACAGCTACTGTTCAAATCGTCGCGTCGTCGCGTCTTGTCGCGCAAAAAAAACTCCCGCAAAACGAGTCCGCATTCGTACGGTACTATAGGCATCTACTGGGGTAGCTACCTACCTATCTAAATAACCAGTAGGGGCAGTCGAAACTTTTTAGTTCCGTCTGCCCCTAGTGGGGGCAGACGAAGCCTAAATTAGTTTCGCCTGCCCCTACTAGGGTCAGATGGAACTAATAAGTTTCGACTGCCCCTACTGGTGGCAGATTTGGTAGGAGCAGTCGGGAATAATCCCGAATCAGGAAATAGTGACACTTGATATTGTTTCTACTAATAATGATTATCTAAAATCTGAGATTTAATTCTTTTGCGCCGGGACTGGTTTTTTTCTATGGGATTTGGCGGAAACCCTTTTGAAATGGCGACTGAGGGCTCAGTTTGCAAATTATAAAGCCATGCTGTTGGATTAAGAACCGTGGAGTTAGTCCACGTCGACTGGCGCGAAATTAGAAATGAGCTGTCTAACTATCTATTAATTATTCAAAAAAACATGTAAAGTGGTCAGAAACTGGTGCTGGCCAGCAAACCGGTGTCACTATCCTATATTGTTTTCGTTGACGAGAAAAAAAATCAAGTTTTCATTGAAAACTTCTAGAAATCTTTTTCATAGAAACTGACATTTGAATGAAAGGTTGTTTTTTTGTCGTTTTCGATAATAAGAATTCGTACAAGTTGTTCACAATAATGGTCTGATTTCATAGTATTCGGCTTAATATACCCTTTTTGTAACACCTTCTATTATACCAAACCATATCCGATGTATTTTAATACATAAATAAATAAATTAGTATGTAAGTAAATAATCTATTAAACTTAGCAAAATACATTGGAGTGTATAGTGTCCACTATCTGAGTAGGTACTCACCAATAATGAATATGTATAACTTTATAATATACTCATTTTACTAATTTTATATTATACTTATTACAAATACAGGTTTTTTTATAAATATTAAATGTTTTCCGGAAATTCCGAATTAATCCGGAACGATACTTATCAGTATAATGCTGGGGCCACAGTTTTGCGATAACGCGTTGTGGCGACACGTCTGGCCAAATAGTTCGTACTATCGCGACAATTGTCGCGACAACAATCAGAAACAACGAAGGTACCACAAATATATACTTAAATACAAATAAACATCCAGACACAGAACAAAAATAAATGTTCATCACATAGCGATTTGATATGGCCAAGCACTTCGTCGTAGGTCGCCACGAAGATTTCGCGACAGTGTGACCCTAGCATAAGGATGGTGTCAGAATAAGAACGCGCGCGGGACGCGCGGGGCCCCCTCGTTTGTTGCGTCTGCTTCACCCCCTCAAATACCAAAACTTGACGTAAAGGAGCGCCTTAAAAACTATTTTTCACTTTCAACAAGCCTCAAGAATAAGAAAATAGCGTCATTAACCCTTTAACCGCCGCAGTCGTATTTATCCAACAGCAAGAATTCTGGTCATACCCGCCACAGTCGTAAAATTCCGACTGCAACTTTCTCATCTAATTATAGTCAAACTATTGACTGAAAATAAATCACGAAAATAAATAAATAATATAAAACGTATACATACACGTTTGTTTTATTAAACTCTCTAGCCTCATAATTACCAATATGATCTAAAAAAATATCAAGAAACATTGACATCGCATAGGTCGCTCATTTAGTGATTTTCTAATAATTGAAACGCCGCAGTCGTAAAATTCCGACAGTAGTGTTGTGGTAAAATATACAGTCATGTTTATTTCAGAAAGTGAGATATTTTACAATATGTTTGTGCTGTTCATGATAGAAATAAGTCAATCATATTGGTAATTCTATTTTGTCATTACTTTATTGGCTTTTAGTTTATAAATGCTGATTTTAACATAAAATCATCAAATAAACATTCATGTGTTATTGGTGATGTGACATCACTATTGTTACGAATATTAAACTACTGCGCCAACGCCGGAGTCGGAAATATCCGTCCGCTTATTGCGTCACAGGCGGCAAAAATATTAACAAAGTGAGGGTAAGTTGATAATTTTATCGACATGACTATAATATTAATTACGGTTGGTTCGTCGTACTAAGGTCTTTAGGCTAAAATGAACGTACTTGCTACCGTTTGAATAAGTCTGATTATTATTTGTAATTTTCTGAGATAGTTGCAATGTACCAAAAGGAAGTGAATAAGTATTAATAGAAAATAACACAAACAATAGGTCAAGTAGATAATAGTCGCTTTAGAGGTACAAACAACGATACAAAACTAGCCAAAAAAGCTGAACATCTTACCTTGGTTGCCTTTCTCTTAAAATTGTACTACTTATTGCCTGTAACTATCAAAATCACAGTGTGGACCGTCAGAGAATGAACAAAATGGGTGTCCCCATTTTGTTCATTCTCTGACGCTCACTAATCCATATTACGCACTTCTAAAATATTCGATGAAATATTATTTTCTTACTCTTCTTTAACTAATAGAGACATACCAATATTTTCATGTAGATGATTATTGAAAAAGAATTCAATATATTTTATGCTTAAATTTTACTATATTGAACAATTAAATTTCAATGAAACAATTTACCTGAAAATGGAATGTGATTGACCAGCTGAAAATAGTTTCTGCAATATCGACACATGCACGTCACTAAAAAAAGAAGTAACACCTTGAATCACAGAGCCACAGTCGGATGTATCCACAGAAATCTAAATAATTATTTAGATTTCTGTGGATGTATCCGACAGTTTGTGAAACGTTAGGGGCACCGGGGTGGTTGGTACCTACTCGAATCATCGATATTTTTTCATGTTTGCAAAATTCTACTAAACTTTGTTTGGTATTTGTTAGATAAGATATTAAGAAATAAAACAAACATTTTCGGTTTCAGAATTTAACATTTTACCAAAAAATATAGTTTTATATGTTAAAAATAGTTCTAATACTGCCAAAAATTGTATTATCGTGAAGTTTTTTCCCACCACTACTGTGAAAGTTGTAAAATTAGTGTCCGGCGCTAGGGGCACGTTTTGTAGGATGGACGTCCGGCGGTTAAAAGGTTAATACCTGATAGCTAAATAAATCAGGAACTTATCTCTGATTTGTTAAAATATTACCAAAATAATAGCTTAAAACTTGTAACCCAAAACATTGTAAAATGTATGTGATCTATGGTCATGTCTATTATTTGTCTATGTATTTAAAAGAAATTAAATGTAACAGTCTTGTCTTGCCGCTACAGCTATCGTGTTTTATTAGGTTATGGGCCCAGTCCCGTATTTTTTAGCCAAAAAGTAGTAAAATCATTATCTTTTCGTGTTTCGTGCATCATGTCTTCATCAAGTTACATAGTTAACGTTCCCAAACTAAAAGGACGGGAGAACTATGATGATTGGGCGTTCGCAGTAAAAAACTTTATGGTGCTGGAAGGCATTGATCTGGACAATATTTCACCGGATTTAAGTGACAGTGAGCAAGTAAAGGCAAAAGCAAAGCTAGTTATGACGATCGATTCTTCGTTATACGTCCACATCAAAACTGAAAATACTGTTGCCGCGTTGTGGAAAAAGTTGAAGCAGTTATTCGACGATACCGGATTTACTAGGAAGATCAGTTTGCTTAGAACATTAATATCCATTCGTCTCGAAAGCAGTGAATCCATGACAAGCTATGTATCTCAAGTGGTTGAAACAGCGCAGCGATTAAAGGGAACAGGATTTGAAATCAGTGAAGAGTGGGTTGCATCATTACTTTTAGCCGGGCTCCCAGAAAAGTTCGCGCCAATGATCATGGCGATCGAACATTCTGGTTTGGTGGTTAGTGCTGACGTCATAAAAACGAAACTTCTAGATATGTCATCTGAAAGTACAAGTGGAACAGAGACAGCGTTTTGGACAAATCGTCGTTCAAAAAATGTCTATGGTGGCAGCACTGCGCATCCCAAACAAAAACAACTGTCAAAGTCAAATCAACAAATGTCATCAGAAAATAAACAAATAAAATGTTATAGATGCAGGATTCACTGGAGGGTAGGCGATGGGTCCACGCGTCTTTTAGTTTTAAATCTTTTTATTTGTGATCTAGTGCAGTTTGGTGTTGAAAAGTGGTGTGATTTTCATTCAGTAAAGTGTAACGAAGTGTCATAAATAAGAAAATTGAAACAAATTGACTGAATGGACGGGTATTGCGTGTAGTGTGTCTCATCGGTAGATGAGACGCTCTTACCGCAATGGCGTCCATTCCCCCGTGACCTTGAGAGTATCTTCCAGTGTTTCCATGAAGCGTTAAAACATCTAACACCAATGTTTTAACGCAAGGAGAAACTCCCATATTCACTCACTCGACATTGGCAGAATCACCGCGCCGCAAACAGGCGCGGGAAAGAGGCCATTAAAAAAAAAAAAAAAAAAAAAAAAAAAAAAAAAAAAAAAAAAAAGTTATAGATGCAAAAAGATTGGGCATTACAAAAACCAATGTCCTGAATCAAAAGTAAAGGAAGCAGGAGCCTTCAGCGTAGCTTTTCTTCAGGGAGAATTCAGTACAGAAGATTGGTATATTGATTCTGGTGCAAGTGTCCATATGACGGCGAACAAAGACTGTTTATTGCAAATACGAAAACACAAGATAAATGAAATAGTTGTGGCGAATAAAGCATCTATGCCAGTTATGTGTGCCGGCGATACACTTATAACTACGTGTGTAAACAACGATCAGTTTGATATTCGAGTGAAAGACGTGTTGTACATTCCTAATCTTACAACTAACCTCTTATCTGTTAGCCAGCTCATAGAAAGTGGAAATACAGTTTCATTTGAAAAGAATTGCTGTAATATCCGTGATAAACAGAATAAGCTGATTGGAGTAGCAAGGTTAACAAATGGAGTGTACAAACTAAACACTAAGAAGTCAGAGGTGTTCGCAGCTTCGGCAGTACACACATCAAATGCAAGACTGTGGCATAGGCGACTTGGGCATATGAACAGCAGTGACCTGGAGAAAATGAAGAATGGTGCAGTGGAGGGTGTTTCCTATAAAGATAAGGCAGACATCCAGAAGACCAACTGTGAAGTTTGCTGTGAGGGAAAGCAATCGCGCTTACCTTTTCCATCTGGCAATCATAGAAGAAATACTGTGTTAGAGGTGGTGCACGCAGACTTATGTGGGCCTATGGAGACAAAATCCATTGGGCAGGCCAAATATTTTCTTCTGTTCGTTGATGATGCAAGTCGAATGGCAATGGTATATTTTTTGAAAGAGAAAAATCAAGTGTTGCAGTTCTTCAGAGAATATAAGAAGTTGGTGGAAAATCAGACTGGAAACAAGATCAAAGTTCTCAGGACTGATAACGGAGGTGAATTTTGTTCCCAGGAGATGGAAAATTATTTGAGAACAGAAGGAATAATTCACCAGAAAACTAATCCGTATACTCCTGAGCAGAACGGCCTATGTGAGCGCTTCAACAGAACAGTAGTTGAGCGTGCTAAATGTTTGCTTTTTGAAGCAAAATTAGAAAAGCAGTTTTGGGCAGAGGCAGTTAACTCGGCAGTTTATCTAAAGAATAGGACGCCGGCCTCAGGTTTAGGAGATGTTACTCCATTTGAGATATGGACAGGTAAGAAACCTGACCTAAGCCATATCAGAGTATTTGGAAGTCCTGTGATGGTGCACGTTCCCAAGATTAAAAGACTAAAATGGGACAAGAAAGCTGTCAAGTACATCTTAGTTGGCTACCCAGATAATATAAAAGGGTACAGGTTATACAACTTAGATACAAAGCAAATTACTATGAGCAGGGATGTGACTATAATGGAAAAAGAAGACATCTCAGATAATACTCAGATAGTAGTGCAGGAAAAGACAGATTCCCAGGATTCACAGTCAGTGGAGGAAGAAACAGAAGAGGAAAGGAGTGTTCTAGACTCGAATGACACTACCTATGTTCCTGAGACCTCTATTTTAAGCTCATCATCAGAAGACTCATACCATACACTGTGTGAGGAAGATTCTGACATCAGTGCAGAAGAAGTTCCTGAGCTACCAAGCAAGCGCAGAAGAAAACCAGTCGAGAGGTATGGTTTTTCCAATCTCGGCATTGCTGATGACCACGAGGTATATGATGATAACATAACCTATGAGGAGGCCATGCAAGGGCCAGATAGAGAGATGTGGATACAGGCAATGAATCAAGAACTCAAAGCCTTTGAAGAAAACCAGGCTTGGGAAGAAGTGGACATTAAAAGTGCGGACAGAGTGGTTCAGTGCAAGTGGGTCTTTAAAAAGAAAATTGAAAGTGATAACAAAGTGAGGTTTAGAGCTCGTTTAGTTGCTAAGGGTTTCACCCAGAAACAAGGTGTGGACTATTATGAAACATATTCACCTGTTCTTAGATACTCAACCTTAAGATTGTTATTTGCATTAAGTGTAAAATTAAATTTTAAAGTTACCCATCTCGATGTAACAACTGCATTTTTAAATGGATCTCTTAAAGAGGATGTATACATGCAAGTTCCACCCAATTTAAAATGTAAGAGTAATACTGTTCTTAAATTGAAACGTGCTATATATGGATTAAAGCAATCTGCCAGGGCTTGGAATCAAAAACTTAATGATTGTTTACTAGCATTGGGTTATGTAAGGTCAAAACTAGAACCATGCTTGTACAGTAAAAAGGAAAACAAGGAGCAGATTTTTGTAACTGTATTTGTCGATGATTTTTTCATTTTTTCAAGTAGTAGCACAATGACAGATAAATTAAAGAAAGATTTAATGCTAAATTTTAAGATTAAAGATTTAGGGCAAGTTAAAAACTGTTTGGGTATGAGAGTTAGGACTTATAAAGATGGCAGTATCTCATTAGATCAAGAGCAATTTGTTAATAGTATTTTAAAGAGATTTAACATGTCAAATTGTAACGGTGTAGATACTCCTATTGAAATTAACTTAAAATTAGAGAAGTCTCAAAATGTAGAAAAAACAGTATCCTTATCAACAGTTGATAGGGAGTTTAATGTATTTGTCTATTTTAACTCGTCCAGATATCAGTTTTAGTATCAGTTATTTGAGTCAATTCAATAATTGTTTTACAGCAGTCCATTGGAACCATGCAAAACGTATATTAAAATATCTAAAGAAAACCAAGTCATATGGACTGGTATATAAAAAGGATGATATTAATTTAGAAGGCTATGTAGATGCTGATTGGGGGTCAAATAATATTGACAGAAAATCCTACACCGGTTTCTGTTTTAAATTGTCAGGGGCTGTCATATCTTATGAGTGCAAAAAACAACAAACTGTGGCATTGTCAAGCACAGAGAGCGAATATATGGCAATATCCGAGGCTTGTAAAGAAGCGATTTATTTAAGAAACCTATTGTCAGAAATTGTTGGTTGTAACTATACAATTACTTTGTACAATGATAATCAAGGTGCTCAGAAATTGACAGAGAATCCGTTGTTCCATAGGAGAACTAAACACATTGATATAAGACATCATTTTGTTAGAGACACAGTAGCTAATAACATTGTTAAAGTTGTTTATCTGTCAACTTCTGAGATGCCAGCAGATCTTTTAACAAAAGCTTTATGTAATGTTAAGCATAGTAAAGGACAATGCTCATCTAGTATGAAAAAAAAACCCAGGTTGGAATCAAATGAAAAGTATCTCCAATTATTAGTAATAATATGCAATTAAATATTCCATAGGGGGCATCATCGAAATCAGTGGCGGTATGTGTGAAATTGCTATTCAACTTTTTCAGGGGTCACATAAAGTATCAGTTAAAGGGAGCAGTAAACAGATACAGTTGCGGTTTAAGAGTGTATAAAATGGCTATATCTAACATAATTATATTATTTAATTGTTTATTATTATTATTATTCAATAAAATAAAGCGTACCAGTTTGTTTGTTTTTGTAAACACGCTAATCTCGAGAAACTACAAGACCGATTTTAAAAATTCTTTCACCAATGGGAAGCTACATAGTTACTGAATAATACGTGCAATAAATTTTTCTTTTCTATATTTTTATAAAAAAAAAATTTTTAAGCACTTATTCAGTAAAGTTGTAGCTTCCCATTGGTGAAAGAATTTTTACAATCGGTTTTGTAGTTCCTGAGATAAGGGCGTTTCCACAAACAAAAAAAAACTGTTTCGCTTTATTATATTAAATAATAAGAATTATACACAATTATATAATATAATTATGTTAGATATTGCCATTTTATACACTTTTAAACCGCAACTGTATCTGTTTACTGCTCCCTTTAACTGATACTTTATTTGACCCCTGAAAAATCTGAATAGCAATTTCACACATACCGCCATTGATTTCGATGATGCCCCCTATGGAATATTTAATTTGATATTATTACCAATAATTGGAGATACTTTTCATTTGATTCCAACCTGGGTTTTTTTTGAGCATTGTTCTTTGTTAAGCAGTTAGGCATTAAAAGCATTGTATAACTTTCTTATAATAATAATAATAATTTATAAGATGTAACTTTCTTAACTTATGTTCATGTTTTCAAGGTGATCATTTGGTAATGTTAGGATTATTTTGGTAAGTGGAGGTGTTAAAATATTACCAAAATAATAGCTTAAAACTTGTAACCCAAAACATTGTAAAATGTATGTGATCTATGGTCATGTCTATTATTTGTCTATGTATGTATTTAAAAGAAATTAAATGTAACAGTCTTGTCTTGCCGCTACAGCTATCGTGTTTTATTAACCAAACTGGCCCATAATGTTCTTGTAAAAATAACTCCGCACACTCAAACTTAGACATCCCCAATAAAGGAACTAATATTGTAGTTGGGTAATTGCCGGACCTTTTCACAGGACAAAAGAGCATCGCTGCACTCCCCCGCGCCCGAGTAATACCGAAGAAGTCCAATCGATATCGGGTTGAGTGGTTCCGTGATCTGTTTGAAAAATGCGGGCTCTTGTGGTACGCAGTAATTAGAGGCGCCACGTGATCCGGGTCACTAGTGATTATGAGACTATGACGGGTTCTGTACATATGCGCGTTTGACTCTTGCAGTTTTTGATTAACCGCCGAACTCAATAACATACCGACAGTTATCAGTAACCAGCTACCAGAGTTTTTCCGAAACGTCAAACCTTACTGTTACTGCCGTTTCACTAACAAACTTGTAGTTACGATGACATAAGCTATCCACGGATAATTTCGATATCTCTGGTTAAACGTATCCCTCCGAAGCGTTCTGTTTTAGCATCTTAAAAAATGGCTGTACGATTAATATTATGATATTAATTTTTATTTAATTTAAGGGGATTTTACTATAAGTAGTCATTTATTTTTTTTAAACATCTTTTTATAGTATTTTTCATAAAAAAGTAGATTTAATAAATAAATTCGGTGAAATACTTAAGAGCTCAAGGCAATAAAACGCACATGACATTTGACATTTAATTGACGCTCTCGTATTACTTTGAGCCACAGACTAGATAGAAGATAAATTTGAGCTATTTCATACATTTCGTTGGAACTTTGAAATTGGTTTAAAACTTACACATAATTATCGAAAATAAATTGAATTGAATAGAAGATGGCTGAACAAGTGAGTATTACTTATAACATAGTTATTTTCTAGTCAATTTCATTGAATGTTTATGTTTTGTTTTGTTCTAACCAAATGTATCTTTTGTTGTAGTTTTCAGATTAGGGCGAAGGCGCTGAACAAGGATAGTATTGTGCTTCTGCTCAATCTGATTTCCAGCCACAAGGTGATTACCTCTAAAGTCACAAATGCGACTAATAACAAACTTAAAGAGGAGGCCTGGATATCAAGTCATGGAATGCCCTTCCAGCTCATGTGTTTTCTTCCTCTTACAATCCTGGTCTTTTTAAGCGGGGCGTGAAGCGGCATCTCAGCAGGCCTTCAGGGTACAAGTGAATTACTATTTAAGTTTTTAAATTGTAAATCAAATAAAGAAACTACTTTTATGAGCCTGGTTTTTTTCATAATTCCTTAAGACTTTCTTAATAAAGAAACACAATTTGTAATTTATAAATGAAACAGTGTTTATTAAATTCACATTAATTTTTCTATGAATTTGTACTTGCATGAATAATATTAAAACAATACAATATCATTAAACATTATAAATTTAAAAAGACATTACATCAAGTTTTTTTATTATTATTTTTTTATTAAATAGTGGTTTGTGAGTATTTTTGCCAATAAATCTCGTTTCATATTCAACAACAAAAGTTTCTCTCCCTCATGTTGTCATCATTATCTGCACAATGCCTGCTGTGTCCAGCTTCCATGATTGATAAACGCCATTGGCTGCAAATTGTTCATATTATATGTAAAGAGAACAAATATCTAAAAAAGAAGTTCTTGATTAGTAACCATAATATTATATTAAGTATGTAATATCTTAAAATGTGATAATAAAAGAATACAGTACATACCAATTAAAGTAATTGTTTATCAAATGTTGTCTAGCACTATGATGTTGGTGAGCTACTCCGTCAATCGGGACATTATCAGATTTGCTACAGTTCCCGGATCGAGCAGTGGTGTTAATATAGGTATGATGTACAGGGATATGCACTGTCACCAATAAGCCACCTATTCCCAAAGATTCCATCTTCACATTGCACTGGAAGTAATATAAGCAAATAAATTAATATTCTCTGTAAAAGAGTAAGTTCTAAGTATAAATTGAATTTTTCATTCAGTAACATCTGGCAGGTAATGTCACGTCTGGAATGAAAGATGAATATAATAATATTGTAAATCATGTTTATTTATAATATGGTAGGTAACATAGCCATTAGTATGTTTAAAAATTGTTACAATTTTATCAAATCATAGCATTAAGGCTAATTTCACTTTGTTAAGGTAAACCACAGACTCATTCTGTGAGGTACACCGTTTGACATGCCACTATGTTAATTTTATGCAAATTAAGAGTTATTGTTGCAGTATTAGATTACAGTTAATAACGATTGTTGGAAGATAGTGTAACAATGTTGTGTATGTATAGTATTTATACAAATTCGCCTTGTAAAGTTCTAAAACTGAACACCTTTTATTATATAAAATTTAATTGCTCACTTATGATTATGATACTTAACTTTATCTTTATTTTGGTGGCTAATATTCAAAGTTAAATTGTCAAAGACAACTTCTACATGTTTAGTACTCAAAATTATGTAATACTGTGAATGACTGTTTTGGCCTAAGTTATTTAAGTGATTATTTTAATCTAAACGTTTTTACATTATGTTGAAGGCTGTTGTTGTTCCAAATAAATAAAATAAAAAATTAATAAAATAAAGAAATAGTACATAATATATAATATAATATTATAAAATAATTGTAATAATTACTTTTAAAAACGGAGTTGTTAGATATTGTAGCATCATGAGCAGACCCTAGCCACCGAGCAACTACATTCATGAACATTAATCTGCATCACAAATTCCTTGGACATTCATTGAGAAATACCTTTTCTATTCCTGTACTCTTCTACATTTGAATCTAAAACAGAATTATTTCTTGTTTCTTATAAGATGTAAAATAGTAAGCATAACATTAAAGGGTTTTACTTACCAGGGTATATGTGTACAATCAACTGCACTGCACCAAGAACCTTGGGAAATCCTGCAATGGCGTGAAAGGTGGGCTGAGGCTGAGTTTTTTCTAACACTTTACCATGTACAGTGCAGTACAGTAGGTACAGTGCAGCTATTGCACGAGATACCTACATCGGCTACAATTCTGCTAGCTGTAGTTTTCGACACTCCAATAAAATCGGCAACATACAATACAAGCATTGTTTTTCTGCCCAATGTTTATTCTACAGGTCTTGAATTTGTTGTGGAATCAAATATACCGGCTTCATACATCTCATTTTAACTTTTATCACTAAACAAGGCCATTAATCTTTATAAAATATTGTGTTGTTTATCTTTTACTAACGGATTATCGCCAATTTATCGCCCGAATTCGAGAGATAGATTTTTTTTGACAGAGATAGTTTTATTTAACTGACAGTTGTCGGTTTGTACGTTATTGAAACGCTTTATGTCATTTTTCTATGGCTCTGCATATCTACGGTAAGCAGTTTGCCCTCCCAACGGTAGATTAAAGTCAGAGATATAAATTCCGATCTATCTTTCGTTATTGAAACGCAAAACTGACGTAACAGCTACTGTCGGTAGCCAATTTAACAGATTGTTACAGATAGATAGGTTATTGAGATCGGCGGTAAATGTATTATTTGGTTTTGCAAAGTTGCATCAATACGCAATGCTCCAATGAGCATCGGTTCAGTTGTTCTCGAGTTTTAGCGAGACTAACGAACAGCAATTCATTTTTGTTTATATAGATTCATAATACAAGTGCTTAATCGGTTTTTCTGGATGAAAAAGAAATGTGAGCTATGTGTGGTATGCAGTAATTAGAGGCGCTACGTGATCCGGTTCACTAGTGATTATGAGACTATGACGGGTTCTGCACCTCTGCGCGTTTGACGTTCGCAGTTGTAAGCAAGCCGTTTTTGATTAAATATCTCTCTGTTTGGTTATGCAAAGTTGCTTAATAGAACATTGTCTTTCTGTTTTTGAAATTAGTACAATAGAGCGAATAATACAAGTACCTCTGCTTCCATGTAAAAGCGGTTAATATGGGGATTAACTAGGAGGTTGTGGATACGATTCTTTCCTTGGGACTGGTTAGTGGTAGGACTTTTTCAGAGTAGGTACAACTGCTAGCCAGTATGAATTTTATCTTGGGGTGAACTAATGGAAGAAATAATTGCCCTTGGTACAGCTGGGTGAACTATGAAGGTGGACCATGGGCGAACCCCGGA
The DNA here is from genome assembly GCA_949319885.1 of Mecyna flavalis. Lineage (NCBI taxonomy): Eukaryota > Metazoa > Arthropoda > Insecta > Lepidoptera > Crambidae > Mecyna > Mecyna flavalis. The sequence continues at coordinate 9,814,584 of OX439407.1, read as the reverse complement.
TTCTACCACTCCCATAGGCGAAATTTCCTGCCAAAACAGCTCTGAAGGTTTCTTGTCTAAAAGGATTACTATGTAGTTCTAATATTTATAGGTCTCATTTTTAGCCCTAGTTACTTCATACATGTATATCTGTTTGTAGAGCAACAATAGTTAAAAAAATATTTCTCTCGCACTATACACTACCTATACAAATATTGGCTTCTGTGGGTGCAGAAAGAAAAACTGATTTTTCTCTATCCTCCATCTCGGGAAAACTGAGTTGTTACACGCACGTCAATCACTAATACCCAATACAGCACTCACACAATCAATGGGAAAGGACCTTTTGTTAGTTGCCCATTCTTCCCGCGGGGGCGACTCAATGGGCCCTCCACCGATGTTCCTTTTAATCTAATAGACTTAAGTCATAATGTGATAATGTTTTCTAAAACACAATCTAGTTGATTGGATAAGGCGAAAATGTGAATAAAAATATGGAATATTATTCGCATTTTGTGTTGCGTGGGTTTATACTTAGCTTCATAAAGTATGTAGGTAGATATTAAAATAAATATGTCGGGATATACGAGTATGTATATTATACAGGTGTTAATTAACACAATTTTTTTATCATCGACAAACCTACATTGATGGTGGTATCTAAAATTACACTCGCCAAAATCACAACAGCCTTAATCAAGTTATGTTTGTATTAGTTCCACAAGTTACAATCTTCTTATACGCGTTGTTATGTCATTAAAAATGGCTTTTCAGAAGTATAATATAAAGGAACTCACGCATGAAAAATACCCATTAACCTCACTATTATCATTCAGTCAGTTACAGAGATCGCCGGTAAAAAAGGCGGGCTTTTTACAAAATCGCCGGGCGAATATAGGACGAACTGACCGGAAAATTCGATAGCACTTCGGGCAATGAGCCCGGGCGAGAGCGGGCGCGGAGTGCCGAGCGACTGATCCGATAGGGTTTATTGTGGACACCGCTATTTCAATAAGTGTTTCGACTTGCTACTTTTTTTTCTCCAATCCTACGATTGAATATTTGGTAAACTGATATTTTGAGGCTTATGCAAGCCTCCGTGGTGCAAAAGCTAGTTAGGTTCCCACTTAAAAGCGCATCAGGGGTTCTTTTTTTAAACTCGGGTGGGACCAAAATAAATGTTATTCGGTTTTTCCCAATCCGGAGTCTGGAAAATGGTGGTAAAAACACACACTTGTCTCGAAAAATACGTAAAGACATCCTGCGCGTGATGTATCCTTGATCGTGTCAGATGCAGTTTCACCGTGCTTATGAGAGTAAAGAAATAGAGTGTGCCTGTGCTTGCGCAATCACTTGTGACCTAAAATATTTATCCTTCGTATTTGGTTAATCATAAAGATTGACCGATGTAGCCGAAAAAGACTGCTAGAAGGGTTTATGCACGCCTATCTCATAAATAATAATGTATAATATTAATAAAAATATAATATGTATTAATATGATATTAATATGTAAATTATATTGTAAAACGTTTGGAACTCAAAGCAGTTTTTGCAATGTCTCGAGTCTTTTCTCGAAATTGTCTGTACAGCAAAGATCTTACGTTATAATAGAATATATTATTTGTTAAAGCAGAAAATTGTCTTTGTTATATTTGAATATCTCTGGTGCAAAGATTTTATATCTTGTTTGTTGTTGAGTAATATAAAAACTATTTTCTTCAGATATTACTATGATAATGATATATCAATTTTCCAAGTAATTATTTTTTGGATATACAAAGACATCTAAATGAAGTTGTTTTACTAACAAGAACAAACTTGTAAGACAAGAGATTGATCGATCACACGAAAGTTTTTGATGTATCTTATAATACTCATATGAGCTACTTCATATTACTTTGGGATATGTATTTTCCACGTCTGAGAAAAGATTAAGTAACTTTCTTATTAATATATGGGTTGAAGCTAGCCAGTTGGGCTCTAAAAAATCACACCACCAGATTGTACCCAAGCGGTGAAGTTCCAAAAAGGTTGTTTACCAGGTGGTAGGTTCCTGTGCTGGGCTGTCTAGGTGGGTACCACCGCAGTGCCAGATATTTCCCGTGAAATAGAAGTGTGTCAAGCACTTCTGTGTTTCGAGGAAAGGGCACTGTAGCTAGTGGATTAACTGGGTACATGAGACCTTATAACTGTCGTCTCTGTGTAGCGGGCGCAGGGCAGTGCCAGACAGTAACTGCTTGGTTACTGTTTGGCACTGAACTGTCTAAGGGCAGACGTGGAGCTTGCCATTAGGTGTACGATCTGCTCGTCTTGTTACACATTGCAATAAAAAAAAGAGGCGGTCAAAAGATTTCTCTTGAAAATACTCGTAAAAAATGAAGCGTAATTTATCGATTATGAAAACAAATTAAAACCCGAACACTTGTGCTCAATTGATGAAGTCCCGTTTAACACTTCGCTCGAATGCTTGTGAAATTTTCCATCGGAGCTGTTATTAATCCGTTCAGTTGTGAATGGGCATTTTTAATAAAGGCTCCGAGTTGATTTGTAGGTGCTACTCCCAACCGCGGCCCAATTGCGTTTGTCCAATCGAATATTAAACTTCAATTATGCATAATATGTTTGTAAATACGGATTTCACACTAAAAACGCACCTAAAATTCGATTGGCAAACTTTGAACCAAATACACATACTGTTCGATGAGCTTTTAATTGTTTTTTGATTGTAAATAATGTTTTCGGTTTGATCTGACCGCTCTCTCGAAATTGTTACATTAAAGAACAAACATCATTCTTTTTATCAATCCATTTTACAATTCCTGTGGGGTATATACGTCATCTGGGACGAATTTGATATTCTAAAAATATAGAAATATAACCAAAGTAATTTTTTCTTGTGCAGCTTTTTCATAAATGTTGTTTTAATAGTATGAGATCCCACTGCATGATTCTGCAGGTATCTGTTTTTTCGATGCAACTTATTTTAAATGAATTATAAGGAAGTATGCAATGGATTAGGGATAGGTTGGCAATAAAAAATTGCCGCAAGTAAAAAAAATTTTTTGTATTTTTAATTTGCTAATTTATTAGGTACTTGTAACTATATGTTTTTTTAATGAATTTTACGACATTTGAGAGGTAATGATGTCACAAATTGAAAAAAATATGGTTACCAGCTCTTAGTCAGCCGCAACATAGGGTTGCCAGCTGTTAACAGTTATATCAGTTTACACTACCTGTTTTATTTTTTTCAATTTGTGACATTATTATCTTTCACATGTCGTAAAATTCATTAAAAAACCTATGGTTGCCTATTATACTAGCGAATTAATAATACCAAAAAACATTTTTTTTTACTTGCGGCTAATTTTTTATACGCAATCTATTCCTAATTCATTACATACTTCCTTAACATTCATTTAAAATTAGTTGTATCAAAAAAACAGATACCTGCAGAATTGAGCGGTGGGATCTTAGACCATAACCTTATAACTACATAGTTACCTAAGTAGGTTTATGTCACATCGTCCTTAACACAGAATCATTGTATAATATCACTGTTTAAATATATAAATAAAATAAAAAATAGTTAAGTGACCTTTGACCTTATTTTACGGTGATTATTTATATGGCAAAAAGCAGAATATTAGCGGCGCTTTTTTTTCCATCTAACCTATTTTATCCCTAACAGGGGATTCAGACCAATTGGCTTTAGACTACACAGCAACTGTTCAAGTTTCCTCAAGATGTATTTCGTCACCACACTTTTAATCCTTCTAGCCCCGGAAAACCAGACACAATAGAAAATCTATTGTTAAGCGGCACGCGAGTGCCGGTCCGGCTTTGAGTGGTTAATACTTTAAATATTACATTGAAATATTCCATAACAATGCATCAGTCGACGCTCTACACTCAAATACGATAGGCATTCGCGACTTCACACCATCGCCTTTGCATGTAACATGAACAAATTATAAAGCGATCCTTTACTACTTGAAAGCGGAACAGTACTTCGCGCGACACGTCGTGTTTGAGTACGTGTGAAACGTATAAACAAACACCTGTATAGACATTGAAGCCGGTAGGGCTTGCAATCGTAGAAATATTGCATTCATGATGCGGAATAAAGGCAGATGGAATTTTTATTGCGCAAATTGTTTAAAGAAAACGGCTATCGTGACGTGACGGTACAAATGGCTTGGAAGTGTAAAGTAATGCCTTTTATGTCCCACTGCAAGGCACAGACCTCTATTATTGGCAGCAATCATCATCAGTCATTGCTCCAATGATAGGGACTGGCTTAATTTTGCTATTAAAAAACTTACCGGCTAGTTTTTTGATCCATTTTAAAATGTACCTATTACTGGCAGCCAATAACGATAAACATTCGACTCATAATAAAAAAAAAGGACTTAGTTTTTACTTAAAAACTAGCGGTCACCTCAGCAGTTTCTCGCGCGTAATTTACATATTTTTCCAAATATCCCCCTCTTCCCCCTCATTTCCGGGATTAAAAGTACCCTATGTCACTCGGGGATAGTGTAGCTTTCCAACAGTGAAAGAATTATTCAAATCGGTTCACTAGTTTCGGAGCCTATTCAATACAAACAAACAAACAATCAATCAAATCTTTTCTCTTAATAACATTTATTCGCTATTGGTCAATTTATTGTACCATTGACTATACTGACCATGTATTATACTAGTATACTCGTATTAGTATTAGAATAAATAAAGAAGAGAGTTTTCTATCTGTCAGCCCTACATTTGAGAGTGGCTGTGCGGCGTGAAAGGAGCTGGTCTATAGTGGCGGTGTCGGCTGGCGCAGTCCACCGAACGTACTGCTTATGCCGTGTTCATACCGACTTGAAAAATATTAAATATCAACATCAGGATTATTCTCACTAGTTCCAGTCTAAGTTCCGGCGGAACTAGTGATACTTTTTTTCTCAGTTGTCCCTTGTAATTTTACACAGTATTACTCCTAAACTAAGTAATTTAAGCACTGTACCATTGTGCATTTCGGACAACATCACAATATTTGTCTAATCCCAAAGTAGGTGAATTAAGCGAATTAATCAGTTAAGGCATAACTGTAAGTCCAGACACAAAATATAACTAAGGCATGTGTGTTATGTGTATTAGAATCAATAAAGATACTAAATGAATAATCTAGGAACTATCATTGTAGCGATGATGACCTGATTTCAACCATTGAGTCCTTTGCCTTGCAGTGGGGATAATTAAAACAATAAAGACACAAATATTCATCCACCCCTTAAATTAGTTGCATAATAAAATCTACATATTTGTATCCCTTAAGTCCCTTAAGAACACCTCATAAAATTATAAAATGTTTTTGCCAAAAACGGTAAATGTCAGCTTCTACTAATTGGAGAAAGTCTAGATTATTATCCTAATTGCGTCATTATAATTTCAACTATATTTATCCTTCTCATATACTCAACAAATAATTAAATACCTACACCTGTAATACTATGAAGCGTTAATTAAAACCTGGGAGGTGGAGATTTATTAATAAACTTCATAAATCTTTCCAAGATGATTGTTTGGAGATTCCGTTGCTACGAGCTACGAAGTTGAGAAGCATCTACGTAAATTCGTAGACTAACTTCTACGATCACGTGTGCTACGAATGACTCAACTTTATTACGCTACTAGCTTTGCTCGCGACTTTGACTGTGTGGAATATAAAAATAGCTTAGTAACACCAATAGACGAGCCATTTGGTGTAATGGTCGAGAAGTCCGGTTTGTCCACTTGTCCCTACCAGTGTCTCCACTAGTAGAGACAAGTCCACTTTTTTTGTCCACTTGTCCCTACCAAGTGTTGTCGGTAAAGTCGCGGGTTCGATCCCCGCACGGTACAAAGGTTTGTGTGCATGAACATGTTTCGATGTATAATACCTATGTATGTATTTACAAAAAAAATATATAAGTAATGTTTATACGTTGTCTAGCATCCATAGCACAAGCCAGGCATGGGTCGTGGTCCACCTGCTTAGTTCACCTGGGTGGACAACGGGCACTTTTTCTTGCCCGTGGTCCACCTCAGTTCACCTGGGTGGACCACGGGCACTTTTTCTTGCCGGTGGTTCACCTCAGTTCGCCTGGGTGGACCACGGGCACTTTTTCTTGCCGGTGGTTCACCTCAGTTCGCCTGGGTGGACCACGGGCACTTTTTCTTGCCGGTGGTTCACCTCAGTTCACCTAGGTGGACCACGGGCACTTTTTCTTGCCAGTGGATCACCTCAGTATACATGCATGGGTGGACCACGGGCACTTTTTCTTGCCGGTGGATCACCTTTTTAGTCGTTTAAGACCCGTGGAACACCAAAGTGGTTCACCTAGGTGTTCCACGGTTACTTTTTGTACCGGTGGATCACCTAGGTGTTCCACGATTAACTTTTTGTACCCGTGGATCACCTATCTGCTACCACTTTGGCGTTCCACGGGTCAGAAAGGAATTCCTGTCCTTCCAATCCGACCAACTTAACGGACCAACTGAAACGGATCAACTATTTTTCTGTCTCAACGGTACAACTTTTTAGTTGGTCTGATTCAAAAATTGTGACACTGTCCACCCGTGTCCACTGGTGGATAAAGAGAATTTTGGTTCATTCCCGTTTGTCCTTAAAAGAATAATTTACAAGTGTACTAGGGCAACATGACCTTATTGGAGATGTAATATTTTGTCTAGCTTTTTTTAAGAGTTGATTATTGTGACGAACCAAGCGTATAGATAGAAGAAAAAAGAGATTTTAAAAGTGTGTAAAACCTTGATGAAAAAAATGCATGACAAAATAAAATACATCAGTATCCGCTTTATGTGGATGGGGACACATTTGAATTAACAAATAAAATCAGACCAACTAAGAAGTTGTATACTTGAGAAAGAAAAAAGTTGGTCCGTTTCAATTGGTCGGTTCAGTTGGTCCCTTTGGAATAATATTTCTCAAAATAAAATAAAATATGATCAACTAGTTGATTGGTTTGGAATAAAACCTTTAATCGCGTTCCAATCTGCACAACCAATTCGTCGGTTCAGTTGGTCGGATTGGAAGGACAGGAATTCCTTTCTGACCCGTGGAACGCCAAAGTGGTAGCAGATAGGTGATCCACGGGTACAAAAAGTTAACCGTGGAACACCTAGGTGATCCACCGGTACAAAAAGTAACCGTGGTACACCTAGGTGAACCACTTTCGTGTTCCACGGGTCTTAAACGACTAAAAAGGTGATCCACTGGCAAGAAAAAGTGCCCGTGGTCCACCTATGCATGTGTACTGAGGTGATCCACCGGCAAGAAAAAGTGCCCGTGGTCCACCCATGCACATGTACTGAGGTGAACCACCGGCAAGAAAAAGTGCCCGTGGTCCACCCAGGTGAACTGAGGTGGACCACGGGCAAGAAAAAGTGCCCGTGGTCCACCCAGGTGAACTAAGCAGGTGGACCACGACCCATGACTGGCACAAGCTAATGCTTAGTTCGGGGCTATCGAGTCTCTTACCATTAGGAAGTACTTAATAATATTTTGTTTCTTCATCATGTCAGATGAAATAACAACCTATATGATATGTACTAACGTTGATACTAAATTCTATTTGTACCATAATGTACACACATTACTTGTACGTCGCATCACAATCCTTAATTTATCGAGTTATGATATTAGTGTCAAGGCGGTTGACATGGAATTAATAATGCGTCAGCCGCTGACAGAACAGTTATTAATGACCCCAGTAATTATCCAGTAACGAAGATGCTCTCTCATTTAGTGTTGGAAAGGACTGGAGTACTCGAGATATCATTCTCGACTAGATTGCTAAGTTCTGAACTCAAACAACTTCGCGAGTCGTATTCTTGTTGAGTGGACGGAATTATAATTTATTTCCATCAGTGAAAGAATTATTCAAATCGGTTCAATAGTTTCGGAGTCTATTCAAAACAAACAAACAATCAAATCTTTCCTCTTTATAAAATTAGTATAGAATAATCTTGATGGGGAATGTGTGCATTTTTGTGAATTCTATTTTAGTATTTAATATTTTTTTCTGGCTATGTCGATGTCGGTTCGCAATCTGGCCTGTTAAAATTGGAGATGACCAAATGAGGACGATAGATTATTTTTCTAAAATAATTTTTGTCTTATTTCGTTGATAGTAATTTGTATAATAATTGCTGCCCTTTAAATAAATAAATAAATATCTCTGGACATTATTCACACAGCGGCATCTAGCCCCAAATTAAGCATTAGCTTGTGCTATGGGTGCTAGACAATGGATAAACATTACTTAAATACTTTGTAAATACATACATATTATACATAGAAACACCCAGACCTATACAAACAGACATGTTCATGCACACAGATGTTTGTACCATGCGGGGATCGAACCCGCGACCTCTGGTGTAATAGCCGACTTCTCGACCATTAGGTACACTAAATGGCCCTTTAGTAAACCTATTGTGAAGGGAATAAGCAAAAAGTGTTTATTGACGAAAAATACAACACAATTTGAATAGAGGTAGCAAGAGAAATATGTAATATTAAATAACATGATAAACACGAACCCAAGATTTAATAAAAAAACTACATCATTAGTAAATTAAATTCAAATGAAAACACACAAACATATTACAAAATTAAGACTGAAATATCGTCATAAACTTAGAATATATGAGCCAAGTCTTGCAATTCCTTTAACGAGCTCTAATAAAAGTCTTGCAAGTCGCGCCCTTAGCAACACTACTAACACGAGAGGAATGCGATTCTAAACACGCGTTTGAACGTGATTCATCATCATTAAAACTTCGACGTGTTAATGAAAGTAGATGAGTGTCTCGCGTGGCCCTCACGGAGGTACAGTCGACCACGTCATCTACATAAACTTTCATCAGTGGTGAAAAAATTGAGTGTTTTTTTGGTCACCCTGTTTTGAGGGCGGATACTACGCCTTTTACAGATATTAAAATAGTCTTCATCAGCAGCATCTAATCTAAAACTACATATATTTTACTTGTAGTATACCAAACGGATAAACATAACTTTTTTTTTACGTATCTTGACAAGCACCTGCTTGCCCTGTGCACCAACGACGAAACGAAATAAATTTTATGTTTAAAACGATTACTGGTATTATTTCCTTACATTCAAAAATAAAGAATAACCCAGCTCTGGCATATAGGAAACGACAGTGCGTTCATAGCTTGGCGTTCAAAGGTTAAATACATGATACGAGTATTATACGTAGAAATACAGAAGACGTTGTAAAGTATTAGAGCGGTATAAACAGACATGTTCACACCCAAAGATGTTTGTACCGAGCGGGGATCGAACTCGTGAACTTTGCTGAAAAAGCCGACTTCTTAACCATTACACTAAATTGCTCGTCAATCGTTAAAAATAATACAACTTTCTAGCACTCTTTAAGAACTATCAATAGGTAAATTATCTCGCAATGGAATAAATAAGAGTAGGCACTGTGGCCTGGGCGCGTTTCGGGCGTCGTGAAATTTTGTAAACAAGCAAGTCAGTCGCGTTTGGGGCGTTTTCGAAAGGAGATCATTAAAAATTGTATAGAGCGTGGTATATTATTCATATTATCGCAAACCATACATATGTGGTATATCAATAGAAAGAGAAAAAAATAAACTTTAAGAATATGAAATCAATTATTTTTAATATCCCTACGTTTTTATTATTTTATCAAAAAAATATTGTTTGAGGGGATTTTAAAATCGTAAGATTGCAACACATATCGCTCTTGGCAACACTATTTTTGACGTTCCGTTCGGCCGACACACGATAAAGCCACGCTCGATGCAGCTCAAAATATAATTTGTCATTATAAAATGATTTTAGATACACTTTTTTTAAATATTCCTGATTAAATCTGTAGTAAAGTGTAGCTAGATTTTAATTACTCACCATCCGAACCATTCTAAAATAATAACTTGTATGGACAAATCTAGCGTTGCGTTAAACGAAACGCACTTTGGACTTCTGTCAATAGGTAGATAAAGACCGACAAACTTATCTGTTCCGGTGGCGGCGTCGCTACTGTATATTTAGAACTGTCATTAATTATCGTTTATGCATTGCATTTCACGTAGTTCCAATTTTGGCCACCGGAACAGATAAGTTTGTAGGTCTGTAAATAATTACTTTAATCTTCTACAGACCTACAAACTTATCTGTTCCGGTGGCCAAAATCGGAACTACGTGAAATATCAGGCAAAAACGATTTTTAATGACAGTATTACAACGACAGTAGCGACGTCGCCACCGGAACAGATAAGTTTGTCGGTCTAACCTAATCTTTCTTTCATAAAATAAAATAATTTGTAGGCTTTAATAAAATAACTGACTTTATTTTATTGCGGGGCACCGCAGTATCAGCTTCTTCCACTTGACCGCGTTCAACGTCGATCCGATCGAATTGTCGGCGCCGAGAGTCTTTCCGCTAAGCTCGATCCCTTGGCGTTGCGGAGAGAAGTAGCATCTCTGTGCGTTCTCTACCGCATGTACCATGGGGAGTGTTCGGAGGAATTGTTCGGACTTATACCTGCTGCAGGGTTTCATCACCGTACAACTCGCCACAAACTGAAGTTTCACCCTCATCACCTTGACGAGTGGCAATCTACTACCATACGTTTCACTCGAAACTTCATACCACGTACTACCAAACTGTGGAACCAGCTCCCTGCAGCGGTATTTCCGGACCGCTATGACATGGTAATTTTCAAGAGACGAGCATATCACTTTCTCAAAGGCCGGCAACGTACTTGTGACTCCTCTGGTGTTGCGGGTATTTATGGGCGGCGGTGATTGCTTACCATCAGGTGACCCGCCTGCTCGTTGCCTCCCTCTAACATAAAAAAAAAAAAAAAAAAAAAAAACTTAGTACTAGTAAGTTTCTAGCTGTAAGATTCCCTAAAATTGTAAAATAAAATAAATTATTTTACCATGTCGGTGGCGCTTAAGCCTAAGGCTTGCCTAAGGGTAAGCGGTCACAATCACTTATAGACGCTTGTAATCTACTCATATGTGGCTGACTGTACTCCTCGTAGGATAATGAACGAGTGTGATGTACAGTTCCGGATCCTCGGCCGTAACCTTCCATCTGTTACGTCAGTTATGCGCGATGGATCGGATAATATAATATTTTGCGAGAACAACCCACTCAATCTCGCAGGGGACTAACCAAATCATGCTGCGTTTGAGGAAAATTTAAATAATATAATACTGAAAATTACGTCCTGCAGATATTTTATTTGGTAAATTTTGGTAAATACGTTCGCTGTCTGTACTGTTATAATAAATGAGGACAACTTCTAGTGCCTGTTTTATGTCGCATAGTAATTTACAAGTTGCATTCTGACGTGTCAGGTGCCAAAGACATCCGGGGCTAAGGTCATACGACATGTTAATGTTAATAGATACGGAAAATATAAACTCACCGGCAATAAAACCCGGCCACTGAGCTTTTTTCATACAAACGTGGTCACTTTAGCGTCTCATAGATAGAAAACTATTTGCAGCTGTGCAATGATTATTACATCAATGGAGAGGTCAAAATCCCGATTAACAAGTCACAGTTTCAAGAATTTACACTTACCGCTCAATTTTCTCAAAAAGGAAAAACAATAAACCGAACTCAACGCTCCATACTACGATGTATAATAATAATAATAATAATAATAAAATCATTTATTTCTATCACAACAGCTACATTTAAATATTAAACATACAGGTGATACAAAAATTTATAATACAAAATTTATGTAGCCATCGTGAGAGAGCGGAACCTGTACTAGGATATACCTGTGTTACAGAGTTCCGGCCCCCCACCCAAAGGCACTCCATTTTAATTTCTTTTGCTTAGTTCTAAACATTTTTCAGCCATAATTAGTTTTAATTAGTTATGTATGTGTGTGTGTGTGTGTGTTTGTGTGCGTGTGTGTGTGCGTGTGTGTTGTAATTCGTATTTGTGTTGTGCATGTGAACGTAATGATGTATAAGTGTATGGAATAGACTATAATAGTTGGCGCTTAAAAATAGAACTTCTGTAGCAACATACAAAACAATTTCCTCCCTAGAAACGTAAACTCCCGAATGGGCCGATTTATCTTAAGTGGCGGTAAACTTTTTCTTCACCCAGGTTATCACAAAAGACGCTCACATATAAAATATTCCTCTTTACACATTCTTCCTTCTTCCCATAAATCCATCTTCCGCGATGTCACGTTGTAGACAATCGCGCCATAACTCAAATACTCGGACGGGCCATAAACAAGCGGGAGATACGAGATATGTGACGTCACGGTGCAAGCAAGTGACGCAAAACACACGGGCCATGACCGTCGGTGACGTCATTTGTCACTGTCACTCAGCCGTAACAGTCGGTATAAATCAGTCTCGGCGCGAAACTTGCGTGCTCTCGTTTAAAAGATCGTTGGTGTTCGGATGGCTTTAAAGCGTTGCGTTTGGGGGGCTGTGTGGCTTTAAAGGCACGCTTTAATATACATTTGTCTTATATGGGCTGGTTACTGCAGCAGTAAAACATTCGCCATAAGGTTAAAAACTTTTTATTTACGGAAAAACGTAGTTAGTTGAAGCACCATAACTACAGGACACCTGAGGCCGTGTTTAGGATTCGGGACCAAAGTGCGTATGTCCACCCACTAAATTTCTCTGGTTTTCCCTTTACACCCGAAAATATACCTGTGCCCGTCTTGTTGCGTTTACAAAACATACATAATCGGCAGAATATCTATAATCTTTTATAAAGTATGAATAAACCTACAATACTACTCGAAACGATAAAAAACACGCAACTAAAAACAAATAAATAAACAACAAATAGAGCAAAAAATATTGCTAACTCCACGCGGAAAACGAATACAAAACCAGTCTTAATTTCCCGAGCCATTCAGCGTTTACGCGTCAGATTTAACCCAAACCGCAACACCGAAACAGGTTATTAAACGCTATACTTTTAATATTCCAAACAGCGAGCATCTTTTTAATTTCTTTTTTCATCTGAGAATTTTTCGGCACATCAATCTTACCGGTGCGAGTAGGTTTCTCTTTATTAAATTTACCGAAGCGCGGCGTGTATTGGCTCAGCGTTACGTCTCAAGATTAATTTTAACTCATGTCAAATTTACGCGGGATTTAATATCGAGGTGATTACCCCTTTGGTCGTGTCATGAGCGAAGCTTAGTAGACACGCTGTCATAGCTAGCGATTGACGGAAGCAGGTTATTCGTCTAGAACTATGTTGGAGTATTCACGGATCATGTCTCACAATCTTCTAGTTTAAGGTGATGGCTTAAATTGTGTTTCTATATAATAATGTAAGTTTCACTTGGCCAAGATAGCGTGAAAAGAAAATGGTTGAAGGTTAGAGAAGATTATGACATGACCAGCAAATGCTATCCAGTGAAATGTTCCATAGTAAAATATGCTTAAGCGCATACGGATGTATAAAAAAAGACTAACTATTTCATGATTAGGAAAAGAAGTAGCATTTTAGTTACGAAAAATTTTTTTAAAAAAGGGACTAATTCATCCTTCTTTTATTCAACATTTTGTTTACTCGCAGACTTTGAATTTTCAATGCGACAGTTCCTACAAATCATCAATTTTTTAAAAATTTAATGCTGGCTAAATTATTCAGAAAAAATCTATACGCCATTAAAGAAAAAAAAATTACTTATTTATTTACTTTTTATTGCTGTCAAATTTCAGAAGCATTATTGCCAGTGCCTCTTTAAAATAAAGAAGGTCAACGTCTTTTCAAAACTTTTTGATATTCCTTATAAAAAGAAAAAAATTGCTCTTTATTGCTGTCAAATTAATGGTAACTCTGATGCCAGTTATATTGAAAAAACCAAGCAGGTTATTATGCAAATTTTTCATTTGATGCTGGCTAGATTCTTCAGAAAAAAAATCTAAACATCTATGAAGGAAAAAGAAACAATTATTTTCTTTTTATTACTGTCAAAATGAAAATTATACTGCTAGCGTTTTTAATAATCCAAAAAAGGTTGCATGTTATTAAAATTTGAAAAGAATGACAATGAGATACAAAAAAAAAATATAATCGACTACCTACTAAAATATTAGTATTTTAATAGTCAAAACAGAATATATATTTGTTCATCGAAACTACTGAACCGATTTGGAAAATACTTTCATTGTTGGAAAGCTAAACTATTCTCGGGCGACTTAGGGTACTTTTTATCCCTGAAATGTGGGGGGAAGGGAAGGGACATTTGAAAAAAGAAATTACGCGTGGGTGAAACCTCGGAGGCGGCCGCTAGTCATTTATAAAGATATTAGGTATATATGCTATAGATAAATATTAATGTAAAAAAGTTTGTCTCACATGCACTTCATAACAAGAAAAAAACCGACACAGCCTCGCGTCAAATTCACAATACCTCTAAATCAAATTTCATACCGAGTCCGACAAGATAATTCTCTTTCCCTCAAACAGGGGTGGATCTCTCGTAAAAATGTTTTTTTAGGTCCCCTAACATCGCGGCATGCAGATTGCAACTACGTGAGCCGCGAGTCAATGGCCGCGTGGCAGTGACAAGCCGATTAGTGGCTGGGTGGCGTTTGCGCCGCACCACCGGTTTATTGGATTTTTACAAGTTCCGAAACTGGATTAAAGTCGATCTTGGATGAGGTGCATAATATTCTCGTACATAAATTATGTACCTTATTAAAAATATTATATAAAATGGAAAGTCATATCCTAGATCATTCAAATACTTCTTCTCATTAGACTTGTTGTGACATGAATTTCTCTGATTGAATTTTGAGATTATTTTTTTTATGTTAGAGGCGGCAAACGAACCAGCGGGTACAACAAAGACGAAACACAATAGTAGTTACTATTATTTTACGCTGGTGTTATGTGAGAGGGTGGTACTTCTTTGGACGAGCCGGCCCATTCGTACTATAAAACAGCATGGCTCTACCACTACAAAATTTGACAAAATATGCTACAGATACCTACAACATCTTCGACTTGTTACATACCACCATTACATTATTTTAAAGATGCTTATACATAATATTTACGTAACCTGTACAAACATAACAGTTCTTTATAAGGTTCAAACGCACCCGCCGGTAACAGTTGACCTAAAAGTGTAAAGCAGTGCCAGCGGCGGAACCGCGATGTTATCCGGCCGAGGGCGCCTTAAACACTTCAACCTACTTTAATTTAAACAGGTAACATAGGGCACTGATTGTTTACAGCTTATATTTATCTCTGCTCGAGTAAAGACATAGGTAAAGATCTGTAGTAGCAATTTCAAACAGATTTTTTAAACGCCTCAGCGGAACGATTTGATTTGAGCGTTGGGTCTGGTTAGTGGTAGAACTTTTTTTAGAGTCCGACTGGCTAGCTACCAACCTCTGAGGTGTAATCTGCCGCCATAATAGCGCTTGCTGTGTTCTGGCTTTATAAGTGTAGGATCCAGTGTGCCTGAAATCGAAGGCTCTATAACCAGAGAAGCCTGCAGTGTATGACGTACGATCGTAACTAAGTGTAACGGAATAGGCCGTAGTGGGCGCTTACCATCTGGTGAACGGCGTAGGATGTTTGCCAACTGACATAGCATAAATAGTATGGTGGCTGTCCAACCCTCTGGAACACTTATAAGAGTAGACAAACTACATCAGTGGTCAAATATTTCAATATACTTGTATAACAAAATATCGTTTAATAATTTTCTTTGTCCTACATTTACATAAAAATATTTAGATTCGCACTATTATCTGTCGTTTAATACCTTCATTTGACGATCCATTTTGTATAATAACGGTTAATATTTCGGCTTTTACACCAGGGTTCGCGGATTCCCATCCCCTCACGATACAAACATTTTTGTCCATGAATCTGTTATTTTACTAGCACAGTACCGATAAGGCCGGGAGCGCGGCTCTCGATTCTGAGCTTATCCGGGCTAAGTGCTTGAACGTATACCTAATACTGGCCCACTTTTGAGTCAGGTGTCATAATAATGCTTTTAGTCACAACACTGCAATATTGTATTGTTGCCTTAAAAATGTGAACAGGTGTGCGATATTTAATAAAATATTTTCCCACTGAGCTTTTATAATCTGTTGCATTTTGCCGGCATGTTTAGGCCGTAGGCATCAAAGGAGCACTTATAAATAGTCATACATTTTATGTTACAGACTGACTCTATCACTGGATTCGGAATGTAGTTGTCTGTCGAGAAAATAGAGTAATTAAAGCGTTTTTATTACTCTATGGTCGAGAAAAACCGGCAAGAAACTCGACAGTTACTATGTACTCTTTTCAATTACCAAAACAAAAACAAATAAAATAAGAATACTATCTTCATTTGAATACTGATGGCAGGCGGTTACCATCACTTGTAACGTCAGAGTTATCACTCGCTCATTACATTACTGAAGAGAAAACATAACCTTGGCAGCAAAAAAGGATTTTCCGCTGCCAATACCATGCCTCTGTCTATTGAGCTATGAATACCTTACCCACAAAAACAATGAGCAGCTTATTCGAATGGAAGGCTCACTAATATGTTCTTACTATTTTGTGTTGTTAATATAATGTAAACGTTTTGTTTTTAATTGTTTCAGGTATTAAACACCACGGAGCGATATTGGAATATTTTAATGGTGCATTTAGTAACAACCGAAGTAAGTTCGAATCCGACTCAGAATGAGCAGTTGACAAATGCATTTCTGTTTGTCCTGTATCCTTCTGCGTGGGTATCTGTAGGTATGTCCCAGTATGATTATTTACGTCAAGTAACGTATGATTGTGCCACAATGCCACAAGTGTTTTGGTGTGCCATATAAGTCTGTTGGTATTTTTGTCAACATACTTTTAAAAATGACAAATTGTCCTTCAAATAATCATAGATTCTTCTAATTGTGGTGTTTGGAAAGCATATTCCAAAATATTATCTACAGTATGGAGTATAGAGAGCTCACTAGTTGCATTCGGAAAATGTTCTGGCACGAAACAGATTATTACGTTGAACTCTCGACCTCCGGACTTGACTTTGCACCCAATCCTTACTGAGAGAGTCAGTTCTAATTAACCGCAGTCTAGTCATTGTTAATTCCTTATATTATACTAATTGGAACTAATACCGAATGTATCCAATAATCTTTCATTAGTTCGAAAATGCGTATATTCCAATTGCAAGTCACAACCGTTAATTAATTTACGCTCACGCTTTGATCACACTCCATGATGATTTGAACTTATAATATCATAAACTCGCATCAGTATTCATTCAGTGTTATGTATATACGCTCTCATCCTACGTAATTGCCACTCTGCACACGTCATTTTCATCACGTATTCCTAATTCGGTAACCAGTGGCACCGTTCACCCCAAAACGCAATTTGTCAACGCAACTTTGATGAATAATAAAATAGTCGTCAACCAATTTTGTTGTGACAAGAATTAATTGAAATCTATGACGGTAGAATTGGCGGCATCTGGCCGCTTTTAATTAAGGAGCTAAATGTACTGCCACCGCGGTACAGGAAGTGATTGATGGTCCCTCATACGCATCCTGCACGTCGGAATCGCCGAATTATTATTTCATTTTGTTTCTGTCAACGGTTTAATGGATTAATCCTTTGACTCGACGTTTGATTAAGAGAGCGGTTTCCTTGAACGAGTTAATTCGCGGATTCGGGCGGGTATTTATTTTGTCGCCGTATGTGGATACGAATGTTTGTGTAAGCGTAATTAATAGATTGTTATGAGATTTCGTCGTAAAATATATATGTTAACACCCCGTTAGTCGCTAAGTGGTGTACTCATTGAATAAAGTTAAAATAAACCTTAGTTCCGTTTGTTACGTTCCTAAAACGGGACACAAAATTATTCGACGTAACCATTCAAAGTCTGTAATTTTTTTTTTTACTTTTGTATACTAATACTGTAATATTATAATACTTCTACTGTAATAATTATACAGTGTATACTTACTGTAATCACGTAAAAATTCATTATCATCTTTGTAACAAATGCTCTGTCAAATACTTTGAACTATAAAATAAATGATATATAATGTTTTTATTAAATAAGGCTAACACTTAGCTTCTATAATATGGACTTTGAATCTTGTAACAGGGTTAATTACCTTTCTTAAGTCAATTCTACAAAGTCACAGCCCGTAGCAACTTGTTTCATCTTACTTTACCAGGAAAAACGGCGTCTCGAAGACTTCTTATTATTATGAGAACAACTAATATTACAATCATAAATTAAATTTAGAGAGGCAGAGCCGTTAGTACTACGTAACATTTTAATGTAAACGCTGTACCAGGAATCCAAAGTTCAGTATAAGTTATCTTTTAGAAAATTTAGCAGCCTGCAGGTTGGTTTATCATACAAATATCCCCGCATTTCAAAAGACACTAAACGCTTCTGTTTGAACCAAATCCCCAATCCAACCCATCGTAAACCCAGCAATGAGAAACTACATTCCAATACCAACTGCAGCTCTCCACACTTAGAACTATAAATCTTAACAATACCTTACTCCGCTGCTAAATCTTTCCAAAACACTT
Organism: Mecyna flavalis; assembly: GCA_949319885.1. Lineage (NCBI taxonomy): Eukaryota > Metazoa > Arthropoda > Insecta > Lepidoptera > Crambidae > Mecyna > Mecyna flavalis. Next base: position 9,795,974 of record OX439407.1, on the reverse strand, counting down.
GATAGATAACGCGTACGCCTTCCCTCGATCGCCGCCCCACTGCCCGCGTTTAGCTTCAAAACATGCATGGGGTGATGCAAATGTAGGTTTGGTTATTACTTTTTTCCAGAGGAGAATGCTTAAAGGCATTATAATCTTGAAAGGCTAGGAACGAGCTGGTTTTAGCCTAGTGCCTATTGATCAAGACGAGCGATCTCCTGTTCCCCTATCCTCTATAGATCCTTTCCCATCCCCTTCCTATGTATTACCGGACTATTGAAATTTACAAGACGGGGAGTGTCTTGTAAACTTCAATAGTATACAAAACACAAACAGTATTATCCGATTCAAATGCTATTAGGAATATTAGGATAATAATAAATAAAACCTTTTGAAACTGAGCGAAAAATTACGTCAACTGCGCTTATCCGTAACGTTAGCAACCAAACGCAACGCGTTATTTCTCTGTGTGTGTAAGTTATCACTGTCGCGTCACGCAACTCCAAAAGGTCGCATCTTAATAGCATTTGAACCAGATTAGAGAAAACCTAAATCGCACCATCCCAGTTTATACTTTCTAAAAGACGAGCGTCCCCCAGATCGCGGCCTGCGGTTAGCTTAGGAACCTGCATTGGATGATGCAAATGTAGGCAGTGCAGGTCATAACTCAGCCGTATGCGACGCGCGTGAGTTATGACGTCACGGGCCGACCGCGCGGCGTGACCCGCTGCACGCCACTGCGGGATATTGAGACCTCTTGAGTTTCCGATAGATGAATAAATCATTGACCACTGAGAATATTTTGGGTGTTTTGTTTTTCTTTATTATTTGATGTGTGGCAGAGCCATGTAGCTAACAGTTCCAGTTATTGTCGACCAGGTAAACACCACCCTCTCAGAGAAGACCAATGTATTGATATTGTGCTTCTTTTGGAGAGTGACAGTGGCGGAAGCCCGAGTCCTGTAAATTTCTCTCCTTTCTTCCCATCCCCACAGCCCTTTCCCTTGAGTAAAAAAAATCCTAAACGTTCGACCATCCTCGTAAATTGTATCCAAAAGACGAGCGTATATAATATATAGATAAAGCGTCCTTCACCAGATCGCCGCCCGCGAACCTGCATTGGGTGATGCAAATGCAGGCAGTAGGTCATAACTTAGCGTATGCGACGCGCGTGAGTTATGACGTCACGGGCCGACCGCGCGGCGTGACCCGCTGCACGATATTGCGGGATATTGAGACCTCTTGTGTTTCCGATAGATGGATGGATGGATGATAATAACCTATTTATATATTCATAACAAGAGAATTTTATGAGTAATTTTGGGAGTTGTTGCTGTCCAAATGGTGTATTCTTGGATATACGGTATTTAATTTGACTACTTACGTAAAAAAGGGTATGTTAGTAGTATAAACCAATAAGAACCTTTCATACGCTGTCACGACCAAATGCGCCATCGCGCCAAATGTACCTACTTAATTAATCGAAATTTGAGAATGGGTCACCTTTCATTAACTAAAAGGGCGGGTCGAGATGAACCGGCTAATCCTGAAGAAGTGTAGGACATTTGCCCCCATCACAGAGGACGAAGACAAATTAAGTCCGGGGCAGTGGGAGGCCCGGGCCACTCAAATACGATGGCTGAGAAAAACTGTACAGATCTTCAGAATGAACTGTCAGCTTACTTCGTCAGGCAATAGGGAAGATGCATGTAAATACTGGGCATCGATTAATTTTGTCGAAATGGATGTCGTAAGATGACCAAATAAAATGACAAATTGATATTTTTTGTTTGCGATTTTCAAAGTATGTACTTCTAGTACTTTTTAAAACAAATTAACATTTTCAAACCGTTTTTAGATTTATTTCGATGTTTAATTATGATTTATTCTAAATATTTTTTAGAAATATAGAAAAAAAGCAGCATTAAGGCAAATTTAGGTAACCTCAATCCTATATATGGGGTGATGCAAATGTAGGTTTGGTTATTACTTTTTTCCAGAGGAGAATGCTTAAAGGCATTATAATCTTGAAAGGCTAGGAACGAGCTGGTTTTAGCCTAGTGCCTATTGATCAAGACGAGCGATCTCCTGTTCCCCTATCCTCTATAGATCCTTTCCCATCCCCTTCCTATGTATTACCGGACTATTGAAATTTACAAGACGGGGAGTGTCTTGTAAACTTCAATAGTATACAAAACACAAACAGTATTATCCGATTCAAATGCTATTAGGAATATTAGGATAATAATAAATAAAACCTTTTGAAACTGAGCGAAAAATTACGTCAACTGCGCTTATCCGTAACGTTAGCAACCAAACGCAACGCGTTATTTCTCTGTGTGTGTAAGTTATCACTGTCGCGTCACGCAACTCCAAAAGGTCGCATCTTAATAGCATTTGAACCAGATTAGAGAAAACCTAAATCGCACCATCCCAGTTTATACTTTCTAAAAGACGAGCGTCCCCCAGATCGCGGCCTGCGGTTAGCTTAGGAACCTGCATTGGATGATGCAAATGTAGGCAGTGCAGGTCATAACTCAGCCGTATGCGACGCGCGTGAGTTATGACGTCACGGGCCGACCGCGCGGCGTGACCCGCTGCACGCCACTGCGGGATATTGAGACCTCTTGAGTTTCCGATAGATGAATAAATCATTGACCACTGAGAATATTTTGGGTGTTTTGTTTTTCTTTATTATTTGATGTGTGGCAGAGCCATGTAGCTAACAGTTCCAGTTATTGTCGACCAGGTAAACACCACCCTCTCAGAGAAGACCAATGTATTGATATTGTGCTTCTTTTGGAGAGTGACAGTGGCGGAAGCCCGAGTCCTGTAAATTTCTCTCCTTTCTTCCCATCCCCACAGCCCTTTCCCTTGAGTAAAAAAAATCCTAAACGTTCGACCATCCTCGTAAATTGTATCCAAAAGACGAGCGTATATAATATATAGATAAAGCGTCCTTCACCAGATCGCCGCCCGCGAACCTGCATTGGGTGATGCAAATGCAGGCAGTAGGTCATAACTTAGCGTATGCGACGCGCGTGAGTTATGACGTCACGGGCCGACCGCGCGGCGTGACCCGCTGCACGATATTGCGGGATATTGAGACCTCTTGTGTTTCCGATAGATGGATGGATGGATGATAATAACCTATTTATATATTCATAACAAGAGAATTTTATGAGTAATTTTGGGAGTTGTTGCTGTCCAAATGGTGTATTCTTGGATATACGGTATTTAATTTGACTACTTACGTAAAAAAGGGTATGTTAGTAGTATAAACCATACGCCAACCTTTCATACGCTGTCACGACCAAATGCGCCATCGCGCCAAATGTACCTACTTAATTAATCGAAATTTGAGAATGGGTCACCTTTCATTAACTAAAAGGGCGGGTCGAGATGAACCGGCTAATCCTGAAGAAGTGTAGGACATTTGCCCCCATCACAGAGGACGAAGACAAATTAAGTCCGGGGCAGTGGGAGGCCCGGGCCACTTAAATACGATGGCTGAGAAAACTGTACAGATCTTCAGAATGAACTGTCAGCTTACTTCGTCAGGCAATAGGGAAGATGCATGTAAATACTGGGCATCGATTAATTTTGTCGAAATGGATGTCGTAAGATGACCAAATAAAATGACAAATTGATATTTTTTGTTTGCGATTTTCAAAGTATGTACTTCTAGTACTTTTTAAAACAAATTAACATTTTCAAACCGTTTTTAGATTTATTTCGATGTTTAATTATGATTTATTCTAAATATTTTTTAGAAATATAGAAAAAAAGCAGCATTAAGGCAAATTTAGGTAACCTCAATCCTATATCGCCTATATTATTAATAACTTTTGCTATATATTGTCAAAATCGTCTAGATTAACTTATAATGGCCGAAAATTAATTTGATCCGTCGCAAGTTATTTAAATTCTAAACAAATCGTAGGTACCAATCTTCTATGTTGAAATAGCCTTTCCATTTCATTAAGTGTCTGAAATACGCTCCCATACATTACAATTGAAACGTTACAATATAAGTTTTCAAATAATTTGTGTAGGACTTATGTTTGATGTTTGCTAAAAATATAGGTACTCATGTAGCCTGTAGGCATAAATGTTATGCAAATTGTAACTGGGAAAACTAAACTGCGTAGATAAACTAATGAAAACTTTTAGGTTAGCTAGATTGAACAAAAATATTGAAAGTGTTTAAATAAATATTACCAGACGTACGGTAACTTTACAGTATTTTGAAAAACCTATTTTAATTACTAACATATTCATAATATGTACCTACTACTATGTTTTTACAAAAATCATACGGTCACTGCACTAAGCTCATGCTTGTGAAAAGTATATTCAGGCACAGCCCGTAGTCTGGAAGTTTAGTTCGTTTAGTTCAGAAAGCATGTAAAACCGTTGGTCTCTCTTCAGTCGTGTCAAACTGCTGTCCCATCGTGTTATGAAAGTGAGCGAATAGGGATTCTACCTCTGCTTGCGCAATCAGTGCACTGGGTATAATATATCATGCGTAGTTGGTTATTCGTAAAGATCGGCTGCCGTAGCGTAATATTCTCTTAGCCTGGCTAAGAGAATATTTATTATATTTATTAAGTCGTATCAATTTTGTATACATATTTTGTTTTGTTAGAGATTGTAAATGTTTGTGCTAAAGCTAAAGCTTTTCAAGGAATTATCTGCATGCCTACACGAGCATAATTATAATCGAGGATGCCCCGTAAATCTGTGACGGTCATATTTAGGGCATAGGCCTCCAGTCAATAGATTATGGATGGCACGAAACCCTTTTATACAAAGCCGTGATTGAGACCCTCCTCTAAATTTTAGATAATACCTCGAAACGGTATTTGGGAAGGCAATTATTAATTCAGAGGTAATCAAAGCCTTCTACTATGTGGAGACGGTGGCTTGTTTCTTGTCTATTTTATTTTAAAATGCGATATAGGTATGTAATGGTATGGCATTGTGTTTTGAAAAGTGTTTTATTGCAAGTACGACGGTTGCTCATAATAAAGCTTTTTTTGAAAGAGGAAAGCAAACTATCAAGTGTAACATCTGATGTGATGATAGTTTACTTACCATCTTAAGTGATCTCTACCGTTTATGTACACCTGCGACTAAGTGCGTTTACCTTTGAGGAAAGAATAACGGAAGGAGGGTAAGAGGGTTTTCAGTAGTGGTAGAGTCATGATGTTTTACAGGACGAATGGGCCGGCTCGTCCGGAGAAGTACCACCCTCTCACATAACACCAGCGTGAAATAATAGTGACTATTGTGTTTCGTCTGGTTTGTGAGAGTGCCGGAGGCCCACACCCGGCAACGCATTAGCGATCCCTCTGGTGTTGCAGATGTCCGTGGGCGGCGGTGGTTGCTTACCAGCAGGCGACTCGCTGGCTCCACGGTGTTTGCAGCTCCATACAAAAAGAGGTTCTATGAAATTTGGTAATTTGTGTTTATTACCAGTTATTATCGATAGATGGCTCTTTTCATGAAATTTACCCGAGTAATGGTATCACTAAATAATTATTCGTTATGGCAACATTTTGCAGTTGATACGTAAGACGTTTCGTTACAAGCAGAGTCATGGCAGAGTTAACTAAAAAGAAAATGACAAATATTTAACTTACTTTATAACAGTTCAATTACCTTTTTTCATTTTTATAATACTTATATAATTAACGAGTTCAAACATTATAAACAATATATTATTCAAAAAATATTTCAACTAGACATGTTTGATTCGTTTGTGAATTTGTGAAAAGAAACAATCATGACAGCTAGTGGTCTGTCAAAAATCATCATCTGTCATTGTCACTCACTTGTGTTTTGGCTTGATTTCGTCTCGATTTTCTTCTATCTTTTTTGTGATTTTCTGTGTTTTTACTGACTGTGCATTGACCCAGGGCCCCGAAGATTCTGTTTTGACTGTAAACCCTGGTATTACTTACTGGATCTTGAACTTTTCTATCGTATTTATGTAATTTACTGTTTCTCTAAATAATCTTAAGAAATCTGTATTTTATAAACATGGATTATTTTTGTGCTTAATAAAAGTGGAAATTGCATTCGTTTGTTTTCTTTAAATCTCTCCCTTTTGACTAAGATAGCATTTAAAAATATGAAAAATATATAACCTGACGTAGGTATTGTATATATATACAATACCTACGTCAGGTTATATATATCATCGCATTAGTTACGGTTTTTAACGCCGTCAGCGCTAGTAGTACGATTTTTAACTGATAACTCTATCTCCATATATTCAATATACTCTCTGGCTGGCTCGATCGTTTGCCGCATCTGACATAAAAAAAGAGCATGAGGCGGTTTGGGCCTCCAGTTACACATACTCACTCATATTATCATATTACTCATATTTCGATCTTCTGTGATTGGATCTGACAGGCATTGTCTTGATGCCTGCAGCATGACCCTACTGTACTTTTTTGTTTAAGTTTCTGTTCGAAAAATTTGCTCTAATTGGCAAGTTGTGACATAAATTTACTATAGTACCTAATGCTGTTCCTCCTTTTTTTAGTCCTCCCTTTATGAGTTTTGAGTCTTTAACTAAGTGTGCCAATAGAATGACAACCAAAAATCACAAATGAAATTAATTTTTAAAGGACAGTTAAACTAATTTGCGGAAGATTTTATTTCTTAATACTCTGAGGTATTTGGTTAACTTTTTTAGATTTCTATTTTTATGTGAATTTTCAGCACTTCAAAATACTTACAGGTAAAAATTAAAATAAACCAGAAGAAATCATATTTATTAATAAAACAAAACATGTAAGTATGTAAGAATTATAAAATTTAACCTGAATAATATTGTGTCTGTGTATATTTTATTTGATTCCTCATAAGAGATACCATGGTCGTGACGATTGTAAATAGAGAAGGAATCCTGCAGTAACAATCAATATAAGGTTTTACTTACAATTTTTTTTGGAACAGCGCCATCTATTGACAAAAGCACTGGTCCTGTTGAAAGTGCTTCCGCACAATGGCGCCACTGAGACGTTTGTGAATTGGCTCAGCAAGTAGTTCAGCTACCCTTGTACAGATGGCGCTTATTGCGAAACTGTAGTTAATCTAAGTTCTACAAATAAAATAGGCATTTTTCGTCTTTCATATCGAAAAGTTTATGAATTATGAGCCATAATTATTATGTAAATTAAATTCAAATTTAAATTATTTATTTCTATGACTTTAAAATTATTTATTTCGAAAAAGTGCACTATTCATGTAAACAACACCATTTATGACCATAGCAATGTTATAATCTTGCTGTGCAAGTTCTACTGCAGGGAAAAGGCCTTTATCATACAAATGAAATTAGTCACACGAGTAAATAAAAAATGCAAACTGTTTTCGAGCTTAGTACTATATAATAAAGAATAATAGTTATGAAAAGCCGATTACTTTACACTTTGAGATTTCGAAATGATTTACTTTACGTATTTTTTACTCGTAGCTACTTACTTTTACAAAGGTTCATCTCTCATCATCGTTGAAATCAACAAGGGTCTTTATAATAATAAGTCTCCAAGTCAATACGTAGATGATGCATAGTCACACTTAACTAATTTCAACCTTATTGCGTAATTCAGGAACTTTGTAACCCTTTATCCAATCCGAAATACGGAACTATAGACCAAACAAATTACGTAGGTCCATACGTAGGAACAACTGATTGCCTCCACGGAAGTTCATTAACACCGGTCGGCGATTACATTCGGAACGTCGGGACGTTCCGTCCGCGTTCCTTGTTCCACGTCGGGTGCGTTTGGTTCCGTTTGCGTTCCGCCCGCCCAAGGGACCGCAATTAGAACCAGCCATTGTTTCTCCAAGCACTTTCTGTTAGCAATTCCGGACCCGATCCCGCTGCCGTTCTCTTGGCCGCTTTGAGTATTACGGAACAATCGTGGAACGGCTGTTTTGAATTCTCGCGTTTATTGACGTTAAGGTTTTAACTGTTCAGTTTTGGTATTAGCAACGGCAATATGATAGGTAAAGTCGGCGCAGAAATAGTTGTGGCATTTGATATTTTTAATATTCCAATTATTGAAGGACGACGTAAAAGCACAGATTACTAAAACTAATTTGAAACCCATATTACTCTTTTTCATTTTGCTTAGTTTACGGCTAAAGGGCATTGTGTTAAAAAAGTCCAAGTATTTTATATTTGTAATTTTATAAGTGCGGGATTTCCCAAATGCATGGAGCGTTCACTCTACCGATAACAATCAGAAAACTACAGGTATTTTAGCGTTGTTAGTTCTGCTACGTAACAATTAGTGAATTAAATAACGAGGCAGGGCCTGGCCTGGGCCAGGGGGTTCGAAACACCAATTAACAGACAGATAACGTTTGTCGTCTGCGTTTCTGGGAAAATAACTGAGCGCTCATGTGCTTAAATTCCAATTCCTAGAACATTCTTGGAACTGAATATTCTATGGAAATTAAATAGTTTAAACGGCTTTTCATCTACGAATTTTGTATTTAATTAACATTTATTAAATGTTCAAATATTTTAATGTAAATATTTTTATTAAAATTCACATGGTTTCCAGATAGTAGGTAAGTATGTGTGAAATTCTAGACATTATATATCGAGTGATAGAGCTTGATGATTTTTTTTGGACTCGTCTGTCCGTCGAACCATTAAATGTAGGTACTTAATTACCATTTAAACCTTCCAAATTTTGCATGTAGAGACATAGAGCGAAAAAAAATATGCCGGTAGACTTTGGAGGTGGATAACTAGTAAATTGCCTTAGAAAGAACGATCTATTCGCTATATTTGCTCTTATGGACTAGAATAGGTACCTAATTCAGTATTAAATGATTAAATTTTGGAGTTAGACGGTTTGATTATTTTACCGATTTTGCAATTGTTTTGGCCTTACATTTAGTGTGATTATCAAACAGTACGGTATCAAGTTACCTTTTTTTTCGGAGGAGAATGTGTTTATGCACGATAACCGCAGGCTAGCTAAACCTGCGGCTATGTATGGGACTCGAGACTAAAGCGTCCACTGCCCACTAAACTCCTCCGGTTTTCCCTTCACACCGATTGGGACGAGCCGCTGCCAGCCTTGTGGATGTTGACCAGCCCACGGTATCGAGTTACCTTCAGAAGGGACTACTTCTTTTAAATAGCTTTCATAAAAGTAACAGATACGGTTTTGAAACCATAACTGTCTCTTGGGATTTTGCAACTAGCGCTTCTAAGGTCAACTTCAAAATTTAATGGATAACAACTGCTACCAAACCAGTTACCTCTCACAATATTGAAAAAGTTTCCAAAACAAGTTCCTGGTCTAGATATTGCCTAGGCCACAGCCAGTTTACCGCAGTCGCAGTGAAATTAACCAATTACATGCAAACTCTGAAAACTCCGCAGCAAAACGGAAAATACCAAACATCGCTATACAAGTATGCCTTATATTTGCAATTCAATGTTTCTGGGCAATTTAAATTGCCCCAACTTGGACTTTCTTAAATGAGTTTGTTTTAGGCATTGAAAAAAAATGCCTGAATTTATTTGTGTCGGGTGGCAATTTCAGTTTTGTTAAAATTACAGCCTTTATTACCATCATAGTGTAAGAAAGAAAGTAAAAGAAGTGTAGGTAGTTTCATTATAATTTTTTAGTGGGAAATTAAAGTTTTAGTATAAAATCTTTACTAGTTATTAAGACTGTCTCCGCAGTTATTAATCCGCCATTGCAGTAAGCCCAAAAGTTGTGAAATCGATGTCTAAATTGTTTGGTCTGGGTGGTGATACGATATTTTAGTTTAAATAGCAAGCACCTCCAACCACCACGATTTATGTAAAACAGTAACCATATTATCTCTGCCTGTGTTCCGAGAGTAATAATGTGAATAATTGAAATCTTTGAGCCGCAATCAAATCAAATTCCAAATCATTTAAAGTGTTTTTGGTGGCCTTTTACTATAGATCCAAGAAAATTGAAACGATATCATTGAAATTGATGCTTATCGTCACAAAAAGGTACCTACTTGTGTTAAGAAATGTTTCTATTATATTAATTTTTCATAGTAACTTATTAAATATACTAGCTGTCCCGGTGAACTTCGTATCACTTACTTTAGTATTTTCCTCGCAATTTTTTTCATTTTGTCTTATCGTTTAAAATTTCCCTGGACTTCCACGAATATTTCAAGACTAAAATTAGTCAAATCTAGTGAAGAACAAACAGCAATTCATTTTTATTTATATGGATTATCTTTAATATTAAGCAACTCCAAAATATCCTTCGGTTTGTGAAAGTGTCATAAGTCAAAACACATAAGGCTTAAAAACCACGCAAATCCGAAGATTAGGGACGCTTCCAGTCACCTATTCTCGGTAATGGCACAGATTAATAAATAGTTACTAATGGTAATGGTTACTCAATCCAACCGCTACACAATAGATTAACACATGACATGGGTAATTTGACGTAAAGGAACTTGCATAAATATTAGGGTTATATTCGAACAAGATTGATTAGCATACCTACTAGCATACAAGGTGAACTAATGTGGAGGTGCAAAATTATGTACATTAACTTCATTTTAATTCTGTCATAATTTACATGAACAAGAATTTATATTGGATCGTTAACTAAAAGCTGGTAAAAAATAATATCACAAACTTTATATTGCCCATCATTAATTTTCTTGAAATTGAAATTTAAAAATAAAAAAGTTGAGGATTCAGGCGACTGGGACCACAACATAGCTGGGACCGCGGTCCCAGTTGCCTGATTAGTTTTTATTTATTTATTTCGTCAGGCGAGTGGGACCACCCGTAATTTTAACCACAAATCCATTGTTGAAATACAAGATTTAGAACAGTTAGCAGAAAAGGTGTCATAAATAAAACAAAGTTATGGTCCCAGTCGACCGATTCAAAAATGTTAACTGGTAACTGGGACCGCGGTCCCAGTTTCATATGGTCCCAGTCGCCTGAATCCTCAAAAAGTTATCAGGTTGTCAAAAGTGACGCAGTAGTCAAATCGAACGCACAAGCGTTAAAATAGTGCTTCAAAAAAGTTTAATTCCCGTAGCGGGCGACACGGGAATAAAGCTCGTAGTTGTAATACGATTGTATTATTTACATTTCGCTCGCCCGGTGACGTCACATGCCTGACGCGCGGAACTCCTCAAATGAGTTTGTAACGAGTGCAGTGTGGACATGATTATGAGACGAGTACTGACTTTTTAGAATACTAAAATACACGTTTGTTTTTGGACACCTATTGTGTGCGTTTTTGTATGAAACTTTTCTATAGTTGTAAATGATATTATGGAAGCGACGTATACGTATGTTTAATACGTAATTGGTTGTTGGTACGACTTTTTGAGACTCTGACTAGCTACTACACGCATAGGTGAAAGCTGACGCCATAACAACTCTGGGGCTGTACTTTTTTTTTATTTCACATCAGCATTATGTATGCATATGGTAGACAGACACGCAGCCCACCTGATGGTAAGCGGCCACTGCGGCCTATTCCATTGAGGGACACTTCACCAGGAGGCATCGCTCAATGTTCTGCCAGACTTTAGGCTCATCTGATCTGAGAGCCTTTGATTTCAAGCTCTCATATTAATACTGCCGGAACACAGCCAGAGCTGTTATGGCGGCAGATTTCACATGTTGGGGTGGTAGCTAGCCAGTCGGACTGTGAAAAAGCCCTACCACCAACCAGACCGAAGGCGGGAATCGAACCCACGACCTCCGGGTTTTTATACCCGAACGGCTTAGCCAACTGTTCCACGGAGGCAGTCGATATTAATCTGTCAATAGTGTCTGGCAATATTAATGAGGAACCAGTACCCTTGAAAAAAAAAAAAACAAAAAAAAAACTACCTAAAAACACTGAAAAGCAAAAAATAATTTTAATAAGACATTCATCAAATGCGCTTATTGTCTAAGCCTATTAATAACATTAAATTGTATTTACGTGCTAGGTAGGTACCTACTAATCTGTTTGAAGTCGGTGCCAAGCCAAATAGTAGGTACCCAGACTACGTACCTACGTCCGCGGATTATTTGTAACCCTGTATAATACATAAATTATTAGGTATGTATAATTTTTCATTACTTTTGGCTTGGCACCGACTTCAAACAGATTAGTAGGTACCTACCTAGCACGTAAATACAATTTAATGTTATTAATAGGCTTAGACAATAAGCGCATTTGATGAATGTCTTATTAAAATTATTTTTTGCTTTTCAGTGTTTTTAGGTAGTTTTTTTTTAGTTTTTTTTTTGAAGTCGGTTTAATTTTTTTTTTAAAAAGTTTGTTTATTTTTCTATTTTTAGTGTGAATAATACGTAGGAGTGAGTAAAACTCTCTCATAATATTGATAACGAAAATACGAGTAAAATAGTAGAATTGTATTATTTGACAATATTAGGTATTCATTAAGTGTTCAGCACCATTCAGTAGACCAACTAAAGATGCAGCCCGCAAGAGGGACATAAGAATTAAGAAGTCGTACCCTTTAGCTTCCATCATCATAGTTGTACCTTCCATCATCAGCTTAGCTCCAAAAGTATATGAAATACAACTAACGGTCCACATATTCCTACAACACTGAAATAATTATCCCCTAACTCCTAACCGTTAAGGAGTTGTACCTTCCATCATCAGCTTAGCTGCAAAAGTACATGAAATACAACTAACGGTCCACATATTTCTACAGCACTGAAATAATTATCCCCTAACTCCTAACCGTTAAGGAGTTGTACCTTCCATCATCAGCTTAGCTGCAAAAGTACATGAAATACAAATAACGGTCCACATATTCTTACAATACTGAAAGAATTATCCCCTAACTCCTAACCGTTAAGGAGTTGTACCTTCCATCATCAGCTCATCAACATAAAGTGATGTCTATAGGACGCAAAAACTTAAATGGCTTCAGAAAAAACAAGTAACGCGTAGTGTGCGCCTATAAAATTTGAGGTTTGCCCTTGATTTTCCCGGGATCCCATCATCAGATCCTGACATGGTGACAATGGGACCACCTCGGAACTATACACTTTCAAATAAAAAAAGAATTATTTAAATCGGTCCACAATTGACGGAGAAATCGACGGACATACATAAAAAAAAAAAAAAAAAAAAAAAAAAAAAAAAAAAAAAAAAAATACATACAGTCGAACATAGAACCTCCTCCTTTTTTGAAGTCGGTTAAAAATTTGCTCTATTATTAATAAAGGCTTGTTAAAACAGACTCAAAGTGATCAAACTTCAGTATACCTACATTTTATTAGTAGTAATCGGTTAAAGTATCAGACAAACCAATTAAGGCTTAGTCCAATTCAAAAGCTCTTTTATCTTTAATCTTGTAAAGTAAAACAATATCGAAAAGAATTTAAAAGAGCTATCGCCATTTTTTTTTTTCAACATTTAAAACATTATGTGGAGATATTTCATTTTAGGCGGAGACAAAGACTTATAACTATTTGCTGTTAGTCTTTCCGACAGTAAACACCTATATAAATATTTATATTAAATACGAGTAACAGAATAATTCTAAAATTACTATTGACTTATAGCTAAGGGTAAACAAAAAAGCAACGGAAATTAGTATACAATAATTAAGCACAGAATAAAGTAGTTATAACCATCAACATCATTATCATACTGGCCGTTTACATTGAATTAACACAAAATAACAATTAAAACAAAAACAACACGGCACGAATAGATATTAATTCAGCTTTAAATCATACACCAGTGAGTGTTCCTGCGATTAATAGCGTAAAACGTTATCGAAACGTATACTGCCAGCGTTTGTAAACTTGTACCACAATAAATAACGGACGCTAAGCTGATTAGCATAAAACCGAGTCGACATCCATCGAATTACCCTAAAATCTGTTAACAAATGGTAGCTTTGCATAATTGAATGAGTAAAACGCAAACCGTGGCATATGGAGTGCGAATTCCGGTGAAAAAAACCCTGTAACAAATTACTGGAGCATGTGTAATACCAAATCCGTGTTTGCAATGCTAACATGCGTCTAACGGGCCTAGTCTGTCAGCGTCAGCTGTTTATCTAAGCTATAAAATGTTAGAAAATCAATTTAGATAGCACATAGTGCCACACAATTTTGTGCAAAAAAAAGTGCAGGAGGCCCTCACCCCCCCCCCCCCCTTTAAAAGGGCGGCAACGCATCAGCGATCCCTCTGGTGTTGCAGATGTCCATGGGCGGCGGAGATTGTTTACCATCAGGCAACCCGCTGGCCCGTTTGCCGCCTCTGACATAAAATAAAAAACACAACCTGGACCATTAAAAACTAAAGTTACCAATATCACCTCGTTGGTTGAGTGGCTTAAGTATCGGATAATTACCCAAAAATATCATACAAACACACTCATTTAAGCATCTTCCATTATAACGTTATCCATTTTGAAAGTAGAATACGGCCTAGTGGACTAGTCGCGAGAAGTTCAAAAACAAATTCAAGAAAACCTTTGCGTGCGCTATATTTAAAAACAAAAAAAACTTTCTTCAAAGTTCCGAGTTCATTGTATTTCAGTGGTTTCGTTCTGTCACGACAGAGGGCTCTTCCGCGGTACAAAAAGTGAGCAATTTTCTGATAAACATCTGACACGGCAGAGTTTACGTTTGACGCGCCATTTATATTTCCATTTGTCAAAGCGGGTGTGCGTTACGATTTATACCGTTGGGGCTAATTATTGTAATGTACACTTGAACTAGGGTGAACTACTTAGCCGAATATTGGGTCCCCGACCCGAAATCTATTTAGGTTGGAATGTGGGACGGCGACGCTTCGTGCGGCCAGGTATAGGATTTAATAAATATAATTTACTTTACTGCTCTTGTAGCTTTGACAGCAGTATTTTATGTCTTGCGTGTTACATAATCGAACTTTAATGAAGTGTATATGAATTACATGTACAGGCAAAAGCACGTCAGACGTAACACTTTGGACTTTGTACCGCTCTTATGTCGGGGGCATAAGTGCTATTATCGAACTGCAAGCGTTTACCGTGATGTGCTGTTGACCGTACATGGCATCCAGCTGTAAGCACTGTTTGTTGAAATTACTAAGCGTTTGCTAGATTCATTCAATGATCCGAAAATTGGTCTGTACCTAGATTAACGTATAAGCTTAATCACCTAGCGCGGAAATGATTTTTTTCTGTCTTGTTATATGGGTATATCAGTTTTATTATTATTGTCTACTGCACACGTAAGGGCGATAAGTTTTCAAAAAAAGAATTTGGTTCTATTGTGTTAAATTCATTAATTTAAATAATCCTGTCTTGTTTCAGATGTCGAGTGAACGAGTCAAAATATCAAGATAGGTATGTTAGTCACATGTTCGGTCGGTTTTTAATAGAGCTCATTGCTTTTCTGATCATTGGTACGAGTTATGATTTATTATACTCACAGAATAAAATAAATTATCTTTTATCCTCAACTTTTTTGGTCAATAATACAAATGTCTTCCAGTTTAGAATAATCAGTTTAATTTATCTAAAAGTTCTTATGACAGACTTCACTTTTGAACCACCAATCACCAATCAACTAAGGACGCTAATTATGATCGTGAATTAATTATATTAATAACCATTTACGTTCCAATACTCGCAGGATGGAGGAGGCTGTAATTACCCTCCTATTTATAATTCAGGGCTGGAGTGCCTTTGCACTCCGTTTAATCTAACCTGCGTTTAATTAACCGACTACGAAACGCACTAACGGCTGTTTGGATAATAACTTTGCTATGTGGTCTAATAGATTTTAACGGCCAGCTTGGGTGCGTATTGTTTGTTTCTGTGTTTTGATTACAATGAAAATGCGGTGTTTTGTTGTCGTGATTATACTAGCTTATATGTTATATCTAAAAGCTTAAAAATTATTTGAGAATTCCAGTTATATTTTTTTTTTGATTTCTAATTATTACCATCTTAAAATAGCAGGCATCAACGACAGATGTCATCGAATTGACAGGAATAATGTTTCACAATTTTTGACTGTCAAATGTATGTAAAGTGATAGCATAAAAACGTCTTGGAAAAAAATGTGAGTGAATGCGATTCGAAAATAAGAATACTTTCTTAATACATAATCTTGCAGTACAGGTCGCTTGAAGAATCGATCACGTATGGATGTTTAACCATTAGTTTAAGTCCTATATCAACGATCTTCCCTCCGCTGTGACCAGTAAGCTCAATTTATTTGCTGACGATGCTACTGTTATCATCTCTTGCGAGTACAATAACCTGGACCAAGTACGTAGTTTACTGGAAGACTCACTTACTAAAATTGCGAACCACTTAAAGGACATAAATCTCATACTTAATTATAAGAAAACAAAAATTATGCAGTTTAGACCATACCAAAGGGTAGGCTTATGCCTGAATCTTAGACATGAAAGTCATCAAATAGAAGAGGTTGACACATTCTCATTGCTGGGAATCATAATGGATACGCACCTATCGTGGAAACCACAGGTACAATCAGTTGTCAACAAGCTGAGCCGATTCTCATATGCACTACGCGAGCTTAGAAAGACAACTAACGAGGAATGTGCCCTCACGGCGTACCACAGCCATGCTGCGGCTTGGATAAGATACGGCATCGTACTCTGGGGCAACTGCACTGATATCTCGACTGTGTCCATCCTACAGAAGCGTTGCATTAGGATCATTGCTCTTGCAGGACGTAGAGAAACATGTAGAACGTTATTTGTTAGATTCCGCGTTCTCACTGTAACTGGCATCTACATATTTGAATTATGTCGATTTGTCAAAAAATACCCACACTATTTCCAATACTTCAGGGATCAACAAAGGCGCTACGCCTCTCGCCGGGTAAATAACATAATTGCACCCTGCGTTAGGCTGAGCTTATATAAGGATGGATCTTATTATATGGCTATTAAAGTATTTAACCATTTGCCAAATTCTTTGAAAGCCCTCCAAGGCACAGAATTCGAAACTAGTTTAAGGAATGCATTGATTATCCACCCATTTTATAATTTAAAAGAATACTTTGAATGCAAATTTTAGATCGTAATCCATGTTTGACAGGCACTTATTATAATAATTATCTCTTAATTTATAAATGTACAATTAAAATATATTATGCATTATAATTTTTAGACATATTTGTGTTTTTTCTGTAAGTCAATTATTATGTTCACAATACCTTGAAGAGGTTTTGTAATATTTCTAGACCATTGTATGTTTTATGTGTGCGTGTGTACTGAAATGTTGCAATTTAGTGAATAAATGAATATGAATATGAATATGAATATGAATAAGATAAATCGACGTCTCTAGAAATGTCACTGTGACACATGTCACAGGTATCATCCTAGATTTTACAAATTATAGAATCATCTATCACATACAATTGTTAAAATACATAGAATTGACTGCACCGCATCACTAGTGAACTCTTCATGACAGCTGTCATACATATCGAGCTATTTTGGGAATACTGTGTAATGGTTGAGAATTTGGCTTTTGCATTAATGTCATCGCGTCACTGTACAAAAATTTCACTTCCTAATGGAGCCAAAGAATCCACTGAAGCTACTATTTGATAGTTTAAAAAAAACACAATTAAAAAATATTCTGTGGCTAAACTAACTATTGTGTAAATGACGAAAATAATGTCCGCTGATAATATAAGAAAACTACGAATTCAATTAAGTTAAAAATATGTTTACCTGAACGAAATTATATTAACACCGTTCTTAAACCTAACCAAGAGCAAGTTTAACCCTCTCTTCAAAATAATTCCCCTCATTTCTTCGATAACTAGTACGCTAACGCCTATCTAAAACATCAAACAACAGTTTTACATTCAAAGGGATACTAGCCCCCGTTTAAACCCTTACTTATCCGTAATTAGAGAGAATGTTGTCGGTATAATTTCACCGATTGTTATGTGAGGCAATCGAGGCTATTAGGACTCAAAGGAAGGCTGGAGGCGCCCACTCGATGTTATGGAACGGACTTTATTGATTTCAGGTTCACGTGGGCCACAATGTTCTGTTGTAGCTAGTACATTACATACTTGCTGAATTGGCATTGCGCTGGTTTGATTTTGATAGCACTAACTGAGTAGATTCCTTTTTTTTTAAAGAAGAATGCTTTTATTTACGTTAAACTATTTAGTTAAGTATGCTGTTTTACAGTACGAATGGGCCGGCTCGTCCGGGGAAGTACCACCCTCTCACATAACACCAGCGTGAAATACTATGTGTGCCGGCCTATGGGACGAAACACTATTGTGTTTCGTCCCATAGACCTGCAACGCATCATTGTGTCAAACGATCCAGCGGGTCGCCTGATGGTAAGCAATCACCGCCGCCCATGGACATCTGCAACACCAGGGATCGCTGATGCGCTGCCGGCCGGGGGTATGGAGGTATTGGGCTTCCGGCACTCTCACAAACCAGACGAAACATAATATTATGTAGTAGTCACTATTAAAACTTACTGACTGACTTAAACAGATAATTATCATTTCTTCATTATTATGATCTTATTAAAGATATAGTACTTACAGAGGCAAAAGTGCATATCACTAAGCAATGTAGCAACATAGCAACTCATCATAATTAATGTTTTATTAATTACTTTAGCATTTCCAGGTACAATGAATCCACCCCCATAAGGAGCTTAGATTCATTCGTTACCTTCAAGCCTCTACCATCCATAGAGTTTAATATTTAATTACCTCCCCCATAACTGACGTGATTGCATTTCCTGCATTTGACGTGCCAGTTTATTATTTTGCCAATTTGAAACGATATTAAATTCGTGGAGGTAAAACCGGGGCGGTGCCTTTAGAACTATTATTGAATCTTCTTGGATAATCTAAACTAGTTATAACCATTAAAAATATATACATTATTATTTATTATGTTTAGTTCTTTTTTGTATATATATTTTAATTGTGATAACTAGTTTAGATTATGGAAATATTCTTAGATTAGAAGCAATAATAGTCCGTAGTCATGTAATGTCCAATTATATTCGCAGATTCTTGATATACTTAAAAGCTAATCTTTTGTTTTTTACTCTCTAAATCTGGCATCACGTGGACATCAAAGTAGCATAAAAAGTATTTTGTTATCGGTATCGATATCGATATTATTCAGATTTATGATAATTTATAGTATAGGTAGCTAACCCTTGAAATAGTCTTACCAACAAGCAGACCCAAGGAATCGAATCCTACTCCAGATTCTATATCGGAGTTTAAAGAATCGATAAAAATAAAAGTAAGATTAAAATTTATAAATATAGGTATTAAAAAGAATCTTCAATTATCAACAAAGTATTTCCCTAAAAGCAATCGTAACAAAAATACTTCCAGATAATTGGAATACTTTTAGTCCTAGACTACATGAATATTTTCTACAACTTCGAATAAACTGTTCAAATACACAAACTAACGATATCAAACGTTATAAAGCCCCGCTTCGCAGACAACTCGAAAAATACACAAGCGGACGAGTGCTTACCGAAAATCTCCGCGAGCTCACAAAGTTGCTTCCGCTTCAAAGATGTCGAGGATTTGCACTTAGTGAAAATATTTGAATCCAGTCATCGGAGAGTTCGAGCATCGATCGATGCACCTGACACGAGAGTTCTCCACTCGGGCCATAATTTAGCACGTCTGTGGCGTGAAGTAAAGTTTGATTGGCAGTTCTTCTGCCGGCAGTTATTGGAACTTTTATTTGGTCTTTAAGCGCTTAGGTTAAGCAAGTGTTATAACCAATTGCTTTTACACTAAGCGCAAATCTAACTTAAGCTTTGAATGCAGCAAAAATTAGAACCTAAAACACTTAGGCCTCAGCCTCGAATTTAGCGGCAGCGGTGCGGTAGCGGTAGCGGCAGCGCCGAGATGTTTTGTATGGATTCCCATAGACCCGTTCTCGAACACAGCGGGGCGGCAGCGGGAGCGGCGGCGCACGCAGGCGCACTTAAGTCGGGTAAAATACAATATTCTGGTCTATCACATTCACATCAAATATTCTAAATACTTAGTTTAGAAGGTGCGGCTATAACAAATCTCCACATTAAATACTGGACGGCAATATATCACACGACTGAGCCAATTTCTATCAGACTGATAGATTTTTTACACTTGTGGTTTAAAATCAAAAGTATATTATCGAGAATGTGCCTAATATATCAAGAGTTTGCACATATACGAGCAGTTAAAAGTTTTCTACTTCGGGAAAAAAGGTGGGCGTTCCTCTTTGCCAACCAAAGGCATATAAAAAACAATAATTATCCATCCCTCACCAAAAACTTTGTATTGTTATTATGGTGAAATAGCACCAAATTTTTTTGAGGAACTTTATTATAATTATGCAGCAATTGAACTTACACAAGTGTTATGAGTAGGCAAATTATTTTCCTCGTTGTACCACTTTTACAATAATATCTCGGATTACCCCAATACAATGCCTATTAATATACCAAATAACCGACCGGATTACTTCAAAGTTATGGTCACACCCACATGATAGCAAATTGTGTCTTCGTAATAAAGAGTCTTACTTACAAATAATTCTTTGGGTCGAAAAATTTGAGTTTAAGTTGGACTGTAATTTAACTAAACACCCCAGAATAGGACGTCCTATATAATTGTACTATGTAATTATCAAACTGGCACGAAGTTCTCGTCAGCTGCTCAGTTTTCTGAGTGGAATATTATTTCTTTATTTAAGTGGTACTTGGATGACTGCGTCAGGGATGCCCAATTTTTATAAGTAGAAGTGCACTGCTGCATAAAATTTCTGCAGTGACTTCCACAGAGTTCACTAAAGCATTTTACAGCTTATGCGCATAGAAGTTTGCTCATCACTAAAATATTGAACCTTTCTGGAATCAAATCAAATTTTTAATAAATATATTTTAAGCACAAGGGCACCTGATCACAAGTATGATGTCTTAATTTCACTTAACAACATCAGAGGAAATGTAATGACCCACGATATAGCACCAACCCAGAAACATTTTAGTTAAAGTGTGGAAGTATGTGAAGTGAATGAAGTGCAAGCCAAACCATTTCATTAACAAAAGAAAGACATATTAGAATTCGAAAGTTTTTGCATTACTTCTGGAAAAGAAATGATTCCTCTAGCAAAAAAAGATATAATATTATAACCTAATAGTAAATTTTACGGTGACATATAACTAGTTGAGTGCCAGCCCTACACGAGTCACACTTGTTGTCGCACTGCCGTTGGGTAACTTTGGACATTTTCGACGTTTATGGACCATCTGCCGCCTTTACAATTGTATTCTACTGCACCGACGCTTCTATTATTTTTCACCTCTATTTAAATACGTACATACATTTCGGTTTAAGCTTTTATTGTTAAAAGTTCGAGATTATTTCATGTTAAAATTATTTTAATTTTATACTCGTAGCTTTTTAACTACACTGCTTTCAAAGCATGTTGATTACAAGTTTGATTATATTATATTTAAATAATTGTATAAGCTTGCTTTATTACCCCTTTATGGGTGGAGTTTCGTAAAATCCGTTTTTAGAAGATGTCTACTCCCTTAAAGGAAAACTTCAATTAAATGCTTAAGACTTGAAAGATTAATTTTAATTAAATTCAACAATCAGCCAGATCAATTATTTTAGACAACAATACATTTCATATTACAACAAAAGCCAAAAACTAAAAGTATAGACAGCAACTCTCATAAACGAAGCAACTTAGATCATTATGTTTCCGCTTCCGAATTTTCAAAACGTGTTGTCTACCAATCTCGATATTGCGAAATAGATATTCGCTAACTTGAAATTTGACGAGACGCCCGTATTAATTAATACCGTCCATTAGCATCGCTCGCTCGCTCGCTCGCTCTCTGAGAGCTCTATCGCTAAACGCAATTAGTTTATGACGGAGGCGACACCGCTCGCAACCTAAATATAATTCGCGCCCTAATAAGATTAATTCCCTGAGTGTTCGTAAGAAATTCTTGTTTCTAATGAAATATTCTGATCTGGAAAACTTGTTTGAAGTGTCTAAGTAGATTGCATTGTCGAAAGATTGTGCTGTTTTGTTGTTGCGACGAGTTTGAGATGCGGTTTATAAGGTTAACCTGTTCATGTCGTGTTTTTGTTTGTTTAAAAAGATTTAATAATTTTTTTTAATTCTTCGCATCCATTTAAAATAAGATTGATAACTAACAACAGCAATTGCTGTTCTAAAATAGTAACAAAGCTCATAAAATAATACCAACACCAGAGTAACAAACACATCCACATTACCAAAGACCAGAAGCACTTCATAACTGTTGTGCTGTTTTTGAAAAATCGGGAAGTCAGTTTTGTGTGTCATATGTTATTTGTGATCCAAGTAAATAGTATTGAAAACTTGTGTAGTTTAAAAAAAACTGATAGCGCCGGCCTCCTAACTAAGCGATCGACCTTAAAATATAATGTAGGCTGCGTTTGAAACAACACCAAAGCTCCTATAGCTTAGTAACAACTTAATTATTTATTCACCTAATCCGTCTTAAGTGCTTTCGTTTCTTTTAAGAAATTATTTTCGTTGCGTAAACAAGGCTCAACTTTTCATGTAATTGAATATTTTCAGATGAACAACCAAGCCAATGATGGTTAATGGTTGTATTCAAAATTAAACCGCAATTTAGTAAAAAGCATAAAACATGACCTTATTAAGTTTATTAAATGAAATAATATTTTTAAATTATAAAAATGCTTTATTAAAATTATTCAGGATAGCAGACTAGAAAATAAGAGCAAAATCAAGGCTTCATTGTGACAATCATATCTAATGTATAATTACCACGCTCGCCAATTGCGAATCGGAGCTTCTTAAATTTTTCAATACAATATCTGTATTCCCCGGGAATTGAACTCAAGAAACCAAAATAACTGCTATATCTGGCTAGATTTGATGCATCAATAAAAATGCATGACATAATTTTAATTCTTTAAAAAAAGATTAGAATAGATTTTTAAACAATCAGACACCAACAAGGCCATAAGTTTGATTAAGTACCTACGTATTCTTTTGTATTCAATTATATACTAAAACCCCAAAAGTTAAGGGTGCTGCGATTTAATGGAGGTAGGTGATTTGCCATCAGTTCAAAGAGTAAGTTGTGTAAATGTTCATGCCCAGTGCACTTGAAAGCATAATTTTGTCTCGTCTGCGCACAAATTCGAGTGAAAGTAAACGGCATTAGGCTCCACGTCTCCTCAATGTTTTAGGGCAAATTCACACTAAAAGATGAATTATTTATTATCTCCAATTCGGATTTTTTACGAGTAATTGTTTTGAAAATTATTGATCGGAAAAAATATTTGGCGACAGTCCACGATCTGAAAATTGGTAGGGGTCTGGACCTCGGACTGGTCAATAGCCACAAAGCTGGCACCGGCTCGTCCCAATCGGGTATGTAGGAGAAACTGGGGGAGTTTAGTGGGTAGTTGACGCTTAAGTCTCAAGTTCCATACACGGCCGCAGGTGTAGCTAGCCTGCGGTTATGGTTCATAAACGCATTCTCATACGGAAAAAATGGGTAAAACACCTCCCCACTTGCCCAGAGTGGGGAGTGGTAATCAGGTGGGCTGCGCTCCTTGTTAACTAATCTAGCATAATAATATGATGGCTGAGTATGAATGCGCCTTTACTAGACTGTCTGGGGCACCCGGTGTCAGTTCTAGCGCGAATATTAGCGCAACTGTAACCCCTCAGTTTTCTTTCTCTGCGCGCTTCGTGAACTCTCAATAGATTCATTAAGACTCTAACGAGATCTCGTAAACAGAATCACGGATGCTTTGTTTCGAGAAATGCGATTTGTACTATTTGTATGCTTCCTGAGCCTACGTCGTGGTTTGTTTGTGCGATAAATAATAGTGGCGAGTCATTTACGTGTACGCGTACCTATTCGATTGAAAAGCGATCTTCCATATTGAAGGCTAAGTAAAAATAAGGCACGTGTGGACAAAGTTGTAAATAAAACGTGTATTTGTTCGTTTTCACGAATCATTCTGGATGTATAAAATTCGTGAAAAAAATGTAATATTTTTAAAATAATACAACCTTTTGATCACTTTACAGTTTTTGATGATCTTGCCAACTACTAAACGACCCAAATTGTTTATGAAATTAACGACCCTGTGTGAAAAAAGAAACAGTAATTTTATTTATTATCTTCAAAATAGAACTGCTCATTGGTCATATCAGTCACTAAAATATTGTCCACGCGATCCATATTTCCCCTTCAAAATCTGATAAAAATTTAACATCAATATAAAAAATTCGAACTTGCGCAAAACATCACGTTTTTCCATGTACAAATCGTTTGCATTAATATTGACGTCGTAAAGTTCACATCGTACGAAATTCGGTATGCAAATTCCAACATTAAACACCTTTATTGTTGTACTAAAGCAAATCGATCGGAAGCGAAGCTGTGAGATCGCGCAGCGAATTGTAGGGAGAGATATTTTTCATCCGACTGCAAACCCGAAGATAAGCGCCAACGAAAATGTGACCAAATTTCAATCAAATTTATGAGTTATAATAATGATTATAGGTACTTTATCAGAGCTGCGCATAAAATTTGCAATTTGACTGAAAAGGTGAAGTCTGCCGTAACAAATTTGCCAGCAATCGTAAGGCGTTGATAACGATTCTGAATTAATCTGAGTGGAAAAAATCCGGAGGGGTCGCCTAAATGAGTCGGGAATTCGATAGATGCGAGTACATTTGTCAGTGTTGACGATTGCGTTTTAAAAAAATGTTTGTTGTAAATTGTCGTTCTGTTTTTTCTTTTTTCAAATAAATCCGCTCGAGATTTGATTACTGCTCAATGAGTAGGCGTTATGGGAAGAGAAATCGCTCCTGTCAAAGGCGAGATTAAAACGTTTTCGTTTATGTTTTGTGAGCTACTTTTTCTGCAGTGTTTTATTTCGTTTTGATGCTGCAAATAAAATTCATAATATAGAATCACTTGATTCTCGGATATAATTTCAATCTCTTGAGACAACGTTAAAAGATAAAAATATAAAACGTATACACAGATCAAACATAATTATTTTCTTTGTGTTTCTCATCTCTAAAAACGAACTTTTTATATTATTTTCATTGGTGATAATTACTTCATAAAGTCCAACGGCCGTTCATTTGAATTTTTGAAATATATGCTACTTATATCATGAATTGGATGTAACAAAGTTAACCGAAACAATTTCGAACTATACTTTAAATTAAATTCAAACCCTTGTCTGGACCACAAACTATCTATACAAATAACTTGTGTGAACTAACTCTGTATAATATCCTTGAACAAAGACATTGACTGATAAAGTTAGCGTAAGAATTTCCTTAGTCGGACGCTTTGTAAGATAATACGATACGATTTAGTTGGAGTACCTGCTATTTGTGTAGAATTTCAAGTGCCAACTTCTGTGTCGTAATCAAAGTCTCTCTTTGTCCTTCTGTCGTGCAATATGTATCTTGCCATTATCTACCAAAACCTTTTTTGAGAAATACGTTAAAACAGTAAGAGTTAATAACATTCGAATGTCGGCTACCGACGAGCCAGAAGCGCTATGAAATAAGCCACAACAGCACATTTTATGCCAAATAAGTATGAAAATACACAAAAGCCGGTTTAAGAAATAAAATTGAAAATTAGAACATTCCTTTTTATTTTTATCTTCCACGTAATGGCGTCAGTGTTCGGTACGCTTCGATAGTGTACGTGATAAATTACGGTTATTGTCACGCTTGCAGTCTGATTCAAACTTGTACGTTTCATTAAAAACCACGCGTATGAACTATCTGCGCGCCCCATTTTACGAGAATCTTAATGTGATTGGTTATAAAACAAATTTCAGCCAACAAAAGCCAGTGTAATCTGACTGTGCAGATTTAAAAAAAAATTAAGATTGCTATAGAATCAGCTAAACCAACACCTCTTCCGCAACAATGCTGCGAAAATTTACAAACATTACTTTAAGAATATAACTTCCAAAATAGAACATTCCTTTTTATTTTCATCTTCGACGTATGGCGCTGATGTTCGGAGCATTCGACCGTGTACGTGATAAATTACCGTTATTGTCACGCGCGCAGCCTGATTTAAACGTGTCCGTTTCATTAAAAACCGCGCAAACAAAACATTCGCAATTTGGCGAACCGCGCGCGCCATTTTCCGACGCTCAGAGTGCACAGTGATTAATCTGGTTTTCATTACCGTCGCATCCGAAATGACATAGTTATGATTCGCCAGTTCAATCAACTCGGTTTCAATAACAATTTTTCATTCTCGACACACTAATTAAGTGCTTTTCATAAATATCCCCGCGTAAGTAAAAGTTTTGCGGGCGATTTTAAACTTTGAGCGTTGGGGTTAAGCTCGCTTGTGGAATGCAATTAGTGTTTCGAGATTCGAGCGACATCCTTAGTAACAAGTGTAAAATATTTTCCCCAATCGCGGTACCTGGCGCCCCTTGGGATATTTCAAGGGTGAATAAGCTCGCATAATGGCAAAGGGTACAATATTTTAAATTTCAATCGCTGCGAGCGGTCCGCAGTGGGTGGCAGGAACAAAGATTTCGTTTGGCGACTTTTGCTAAGTGCTAATAAGCTGTTGCGTCTGGTGCTGGCTTTCAAAGATTGCTAAATTAACTTTTTTGCTAAAGTAAAATTTTTATTTACGTACTGACACAAAAATTTGCTTGATTGTAAAGTGTAGGTGTTTGAGAACTTTGGGTTTTATTTATAGAAGCTTGCTTGTTAGATTCTGATAAAATGAACAGGAATCAATCATGAAACGATATTTGTCTGTAGATTTTGCCGTTTGTAGTAATAGTTATTTATATTAATTTAAAACTACTTTCAGAATATTGGTCTGATGATCTAGCACCATTAGAGGTTAGGTAACAAGTAATAATATTGTTTTATGTTATCAATTAGAGAGATTTTATTAAATAACTTGTAACCAGAGCGGTTTGGACATATAAAGAGTACTACGTCGCTAGCTATTCCTTGGATAAATTTTATGAAATATTTTACTGCATCAAAAACAGAGATCCCTGAAAACAGAATTCTGGGAAATGGCATAGTGCATCGTCACAAAATGTATTGAAACCCGTTCCCTCTTTAATAGCATTTTTCTAGGAACGCGGAAAGTTAAAGCGATTTTCGCGCTGCAAACTGGAAATTCACAAAGACAATAAAATTGATATTTAATTTCACTGTTAAAAATTAGCTCAGTATGCAATTGCCGTGGAATTTGAAACGTTGTACCATTAAACATTAAACCTTTACTGGAATGAAAGCAACCAAACTGCACAGTGTTATTCCAAGCATCCTTTTACACTGCCATCGCGCACGAATGCACAATTAAACATAATAAAATCCACTAAATCGTTAGCTGCAAAAACAATTAAGCAAATACTTCCCCTCATTAGTTCATCTTCACCGCTAGGCATAGAATCGGATTACATTCGGCCCAGTGAGCGGAATCCCGGTATTTACTTGATAAAATAAATTTGTACAAAACAAACGCATTCGATGCGGCAATATGAATCCACCTCTGTGAAGTTGTGCTAAGTGGCATGGAAGTGGAAAAATAGAAGCCGGTCGGCGGCTAATATGTGGATGCTTGGGATTCCAGCTGATACGCACATACGCAGGTGCGGTGATCTGAAAAACCATGCCATACATGTCAACCGGATATACTCAGAAGCGATCCAATTTGCATTACTGTGCAAACTGGCTTAATGGTGTATTGGGAGCACCAAATACGCATCCTTATGCTAGTTATAGGTCCAGAGGTCTAGCCCTAGTGATGTATACTGAAGCAATACCACACCAATACACTTGGACGTGTGGGATCATAATAATCCTGTGTACAATATTATTGTACGCAGGATTATTTGACGGCCATTTTTATATAAAATTTGTCAGGAGACGGACAGTGGAATTTCAATTTTTAAGATGCTGAGCATTGATAGTGTATTTAAAAAAGAGGTAGATACGGCACTAGCGCTCGAAAAATGCTCCGCTCATATTGTGTTAATTGACACAAATCATTTTAGACGCATAATGTCAACGGTTGGTGAAGCTCATAGATTTAGTATATCTTGACGGATCAAATTCTAATCGCCGTGCGTCAAAGGATGGCATATCTACCTCTTTTTTAAATACACTATCAATGATGCTGAGCATTTGTTTTAATGATATGGATTGACTAAATCTTAAACCTTGAAATCTGAAAACTCTTAAGTAGCCCAGGCTAAATCAGATCATGTACAATAATAAAATAATTAAAATAAATAATCCAATGAGATATTACTATCTATATCTAGTATCTATTTTACTAAACTATTAAGTTGATGGCAGATCAAAAATCACTATAATTTCCGACCAAAGACAAAATATTCCCAGCTGTAAAAGTTTCAAATGAAGAACATTCTTTTTTTTGCAAAATTTACATTTAAAACCCAAACGTGCATTACGCTTTCTAAATTTTAAAAAACTAACTAAATTGAATCCGAATTGAAGTGTCAACCGTAACGAGTGGTAGGGTGGCCATTCGTTAGCCCAACTCTTTGGTAAAACGACCCCGGATAAGCCCGGTGCACTGTTAACATTCTTTTCAATAATGACGGGGGGAACGCGAGTGCCCTATGTCTTGTTTATTGGATTTTTTGTTGCAATCTACATATGAATGGGAACAACAATCTGTCGGACTTAGACAGCCGTCGAGTCGACTCCATGTCGGCTTAATCTTTAGCTAAAATAATATTTGCTTTTCATAATTACGTTTCTGATGGAATGACGGCTAAACTGTATAGCTGTTGTGTTCAATTACGGATTGTTTGCTTTGAGAATAATCTGATAAGTACTTTAACGTATTTGCTTTTGTCTAACATTATATCCATTCTTAATTTAATATGAATTTTTAATTCAATCACAACACAATTACAAAAGGTAAAACTTGCGACCACTCCAAATTAATGAGGTCAAGAAAAGATTTTGACCAACTTAAAAATCCGGGAGATAACTTACGTTTGGCCGTACTTGGGAATCTTGCAAGAAAACTTCCCCAAATGAGAATTAAAGGAGGTTTTCGTTATTTTTCTAAGAACTTTGTTCTCGAAAATATTATTTGCGGCGCCGACTCCAAGTTTTTCGTCTGTTTTAAAGTTCTGTTGTAACACGCGTGTTGGTCGGTTTAATAAGTCTCGCGCATGATAAATAGGATCAAGTGTAGGGTCTTAGCGGGATCTTCCATCCTTTTTGTTGCGGTGAAAATGTTTATCTGTCTCGCTTGCTCATCGCAAGGGGTTGCGGATTTAATACAACGTTTGTGGACTAGAAAACTTAATGAAAGTGTGGCGGCTCTTGCGCCGAGCATCATTATCGATGGCTTTGCAGAGAGATAAAAAAGCTTTGTATGTTATGAAAACGTATGCCGCTTTGGGGTTAAACCAAGCGAGGTGGAACAATCCAAACCGCTGGATATAACTCTTTTTTAATTCCTGATTGAATTTGTTTTTTGTGTCTCGTTTTCGGCCAGCCTTTGGTAGATTTTTCTTTTTCAACGTAAACTGTTACCAGTGAAATCACTACTTTTGCTACTGCCGGTTACTACCTTACTCATCTCCAAAGTCAAAGTTCCTTATTGTGTTATTTTTTTATTGATTTGAAATAGCCGGCTCCTGTCAATATTATAAATAAAAAGTTAAGGTGACTTGGTAATTTATTTATGAGATGTACTCTCATAAATAATTAACAATTAGAAGTTTTTTCTTGCCTTTGAACGCCGTAAGTACCGTAACCGCGATTTAGCGAGACCTGCGCAATGTGAGACTTGGGACTAAAGACTTTCGGCTCATCATAACCTACTAAACTCTTACGCTTTTCCCTTCGCACGCGACATTTGGCTGTCGCTGGATTCAACGGCCCGAAGATCGGTGGAGCCTACAATTTGTCAGCACATTAATGCTTCCTGAGTTGGTGTCCCTCAATGGAATATGCCGCAGTGGACAGCTACTATCAGGGTTATCAGCCTGTCTGTTAAATCCAGCTATACTAGTTAAAACTTTCCATTTATTTCTGCAGATTGACTGGTAGAGAATGTCACGTGGCAAAGCCTGCCTTTTGTAGGTACCACTGCATTTTTCAATTAAAGATAAGTAAATAAATCAATTTCTCTAATAACGAACGTCTGAATTTAGACCATAATTTTAATTAGAAACGGACTATATACACAAATTTAATGAGCATCCGTCCCCGTCTGTGTGGTCTCACTACAACCAAATTCTTTTATTTTTTTAAACAGGGGAGTTTTAATAAACTTGAGCATTCATTTTGTCGTCACATAAAGCGAGTATTTAAACACGGATGTTTTCCACCGCTACAATAACACTATATTGGCATTCGAGCGTGACGCACGTGGCATGCAACGGGCCAAGAAAACCCCAACCCTTTGATGCATCGTATTTTACCGAAACCAACTTTAATTCTAATAACAATAAAAGTTAATTTCGTGGAACACATTCGTCGGCAGAAGATAAGTTAGGTCAGACCAGGGAACCAGAATTAGTTCCACACACATGCTCCTCTTTAATAGGGAGTGTTGGTATAGCAACAGCAAGTGCAGGGTGTAATTTAAATTTGGAATTCGGCAGGTCTTGATTAAGCGATCTGAAGTGCTGTGGGCGAAATGCCCCGTTCCATACAATGAGAGCGTTTGATATTGGAGTTGAATGTTGTGAAAAATATTTTCGTAGGGTGTTTTCAATATGTCTTGATTCAATACCCATATGGAATCCAATTAGTTAAATGGATTCGTGACATTCTGAACGGATGAATTCGTTAAACAAAGGTGTTCTCGACTATGTATAATAGTTGAGCTGCAAGTGAACTATACATTTTCGGACGGCCAGTAACCGTCCATCGCTCACATAAGTGTTAGCATGAAATTAGTTAATTTTAAGGTTTTTGTAGAGTTTGTTAATTCAGGACCAGATTTGTAAACAATGATTTTCTCAACAATTTAGTACGTGATGTTTAATGATAAGTAGTATTTTTATTTACCTAATGCATTTCTACTTCCTGCTGAAATGTAATTGAATAGCCAGCAGTGGCCATCAAGTGGGCTGCGTGGTTGTTTGCCAACTGTTCTAGCATATGTATAAAAGGAAATAAAAAACATAATTATGCCCAACCTTCGTATTAAGGGTTCCTGTTGTACAAGACCGGGGATGCCCTCAGGACTATGTGGTTTGTGTGCGGGTTCCTGGTCTTTTTTCATGTAACGAATCTCAATACGATCCTCTTCAGCTGACAGATCGCGGAACAGATCGGAATTTTGTCCTCTCAGGGATTTCATTATGTCGTCATTAATACAAACACAAAAAAAAATACACTAATAAAAAAAATGCTTTTTCTTAAAGTAAATCTATATTGGTCGTACTACCTAAACCGAAGACAATACGCGTACAAGCCAATATAGAAGATTACATAGAGAGTAGTCACTTTCTGTTAACGTCCTATTACCACTCGATACTAGTAATAAGCAATGACTCAATTAAAAATAATGACATCGTTTAATTCACTCCTGATTAAAAGTAAACTTCTTTATTCGATACCCAATACAGCTCACCCACTGATTTATGTACCCTTACCAAATTACATTGGAATCTCCGTAGAATTAAACAGGCAAGAACCCTTCAACGTCGGAAAGGTCGCGGCGATCCGAAGTTACACAGTCGAAATGACCAGTCGACAGGGACAAAGCGGACCCATCAATATGAGAGAGTTCTGTGCCGTCCCGCGCGGGTCAGGGTTACCGACCTGTTTGGGAAACTGACATCTCTGTTCTATAGACAAGTAGTATTTATTTATCTGTGAGCATCAAAGAATTTCTTTTTTCTTTTCTTTTTTTTCGTAATTTAGTTACCAGCCAGGCACGACTGCCAGAGACACTTGGTGGTAATAAGCCACTACGATCTATTGTAGCAAAAAGAGATTTGTTGGGCTGGTCAATCGGTACAAGGCGGGCACCGGCTCTTCCCTATAAAGTGTGAAGGACAACCGGGGGTGTTTAACGGAAAGTAGGAAGAACATCTGCGGTTACGGCGTATAAAAGCATTCTCCTCTGGAAAAAATCTCTAGGTTAACTTGGTGTCAGTATGTATTTAAGTATTAAGAAAAGTGTAGAAGTAAGTTGTTTTATTCATTATTTTTCGCATAGTGCCTTATTTTAAGTTAAATACCGCCTTGTGAAAAAGGTCCATGGTTCAAATAAGAATATCGGAAAGCCATCGTAGCTGTATAAAGAAATCTTAAAAGGCCAGCAACGCATCAGCGATCCCTCTGGTGTTGCAGAAGTCCATGGGCGGCTGTGATTACTTACCATCAGGCGACACGCTGGCTCGGTTGCCGCCTCTGGCATAAAAAAAATATTTAAGATGTCACTTTACATGCTTGAGGTCGTTGTTGTTACGAATCTCACTCAGCGCGCATCAATTGATTTTTCTTTATGCGTACATTTACTACTACCTCGACGGTAGCGGTAAACATCGTGAGGATACCTGCACAGTCGAATGGCTGTGTAGCCATAGCCATGATCCAATTGGTCTGCTTCCCTGATTAAAGGTTACGGAGGTCAGATGGCAGTCTGGTCAGTTAGGAGCAAAACGCTTGGAGAAAGAACATTCAAAACGATGAGTGTAATAAACACTATTAAAAGTATTTTTATTCCTACGAATTAGTATTTTCTCTGCTTGACAGCCCTGGTGGCAATCGTGGGCATCGAACACCGCATTAGCAGTAGATTAATATACTCGTGCGCCGTCCCTCACTTATTGGTAGTCTTTCGATACACGCAATGCCTATTTGACTTGGTTTGCTCCGTTGAGCCCCTTGCTTTTGTTTGATATCAGCCAACTGTGATTGTGGAAAAAGAACTCTATTCTGAAGATATTTATAGACATTTACACGGTCTTGATTGGCAAAATTTGAAAATGTAAAGTAACTTAATATTGTATAATTATCTATTTAAGCTTTCCGTGGCAACCTGTAATTGAGCTCGCACTATATCATGTACATTATTGTTTTTGTCATCTATAGCTTTAAGGTGTATGATCTTGTTGGTTGTCCAAATAAATAAATAAATAGGTAACTTTAGAAAGAACCCTAATATACGTTTTGAAGTGATTTTACACATTTTGCTGGATAAGATTCCCTTTATGGAATACTTGCGGTCGCCAGCGCGGTTTCACCCGCGCGAAATAATTTTTGTCAATTATCCCCCCCTTCCCCCCACATTTTCGAGATCAAAAGTACTCTATGTCATCCGTGGAAAGTGTATTATAGCTTCCCAACAGTGAAAGAATTTTTCAAATCGGTTCAGTAGTTTCGGAGCCTGTTCAATACAAACAAACGATCAAATCTTTTCTCTTTATAATATTAGTATAGAAGTATGTATAGATATGTTACAGTCAAAGTGATCAATTAGCTATTATATATAATGACTGGTCATTATATATAATAACCAAATTGACTAGACAATGTGATAAATTGATCACTTTATCCAGCTATTATTTATAATAGCTGGTCCTAGTTAGCCAAAGTGATCAATACGTACGTTCCTGACATATAAAGTGTATAAATAGTTGTACAAACTATGTATATGTTACACTCAAAGATCAAAAACGCTCATTGAGCGGAAAAATAGCTTACAACGCATTGCGGTCACAGTAAAACATCCAACGTAACTGACACACAGAGGAGACTATCTTTTGAACAAAAACAACTTCGGAGGCGAAAATCGACTCTGATGGATATAGGTTAAAGGGTTAAGCCGGGAGCGGAGCGAAGCGGAGCTCCCGCCTTGGCCTTCGTGGTTATTTTTTTTTTAAACCTGAAAAAAACTTTTGTGACCACAACGCCTTGTGAGCTATTTTTCCGCTCAATGAGCGTTTTCGATCTTTGAGCGTAACATATAGACCATTTGATGATTAATAGTAAATAAACAAAATACTATCTCTCTGCCCTGACGAAGTAACATGGGTAGAATTCGGTTCTGGCATTTGGGGTCGCAGTTCTAACCTAACCTAACACAAATCTATCCATTCCTTTAAATTAATAATATTATTTCTTTAAAAAATTATCAGTCAGGCATTGTTTTATTACATTGACCAAGTCTATGAAGATATTATATATAATGGCTGGTTAAAGTGATCAATTCTGTGTTATTTATCACTTTGACCAAATTGAGTATATATTATATAAAATGGCTAGTCATTATATATAATATCCAGATTGATCACTTTGGCTGTAACAGATATACCGCAGAGGCTACCATCAGATAAGCTGCGTGTCGGTCTGTCAGCTGATCTAGCATCAAAAGAAATTAAATATACATAAAGCTAGTGATAACATAAGCAATATCTGACGTTGGCACAAAACTGGCGGTTTCGATGATATTTTTTTATTAAAAAATATACTTAATGTAATTTATCAGCTCGTGGAGATACCTTCACATTTCAAAATCCTAACCTGGTCAAACGGTTCATTTTACACTTACGTGACAGTGAGTCAATACCGCTATGCAATCTTGTTGGAGACACTAATGACTCATCAATTCGGCGTTATACGGGTCGAGTTGGCCGAACACACACGCCATTCAGATGATCGACTCTAGTGCAGACTGTTTCCAATTTAGTGAAAAGCTTCTAATCTGTGTGTTCCGGCCATCTGGAAGTGAATTACCAAATAAAACTACAGTACCTGGTTCGCCTTTCTGCGAAATGGACTCCACGATTAGCCTGTTAAGTCGATTTAACAAGCTTATTGTTGTGGATACTACGCAAAAAGTATGAATTAAAATCGCATTTTGCTATCGTTTATTTTTGCAATTGAAATGAGCAACTATTGAGTTCTTGGTTCTTGTCGGTTCTTCTCGGTAGATAACATTTACAAGTCTTTCTTGTAAGTCTACCTGTTTAATCTACCTTATCATTGTAGCAATGACTTTTACTTTTAATTATTATTATTTTATTAATTTTTAAACGGAAAGTTTTCATCGTTTAAATTAATATACAAAAGGTTTCATGATTTATTTTGACATGATAAAGTTGTTGATTTGCGTTTTAAACATATTTTTTTCCACGGCAAACTGTCACCTTGTAACGCAAATGATTTTGGTCCTGGCGCACCGGATTCTCCGCCCGCTCGGGGATATTTTGCAAGGGAAACTCTACTTACGCACTATTGATGGGGGCTATTTACAGAGGTGCCCGATTGTGCAATAAATACTGTTTAATGTGAATTTTTTCTTACTTTAGTTTTGTGCTTGGTCTTTTTAAAGTATTCTTGTGTAATTATTAGAAAACTTTATATACAGTAATACAATTTGTAAATGTTAGTTTATTTATTGTGGAACTGGTGTTTGTGTAAATAATTCCATTGATTGAGATTTTATAGCCTTATCTCCAAAGATATAGCAAGATCATTGCTAAGTGTCACCGATGACAAAATAACTTGCACAAAGTCGAAATCTTGTTAACAGAGATGTATTAATCGTATAAATATTTTTTAATAAAAATTAAATGTTCACACAATGCTTTCCGTTCCCATACTAAACATACTTTGTACTGTGGAATCTGCTTATGCCAGCCATTGAACGGACACTATTAACATACTTTATTTAAATACACACATTTAATAAATATTAGATTAAACGCCAACAAATAACAAACATTTTACAGAAAAAATCATACTACAAAATTATTACATCATAACAAAAATCACAAGAGAGTTCATGCAAGTTCCAGGTAACTTGTTAATAACTCGTTGGAAACTGTCCGAACTTCCCAATGCACTCTCCATTTATATTTTAAATAATTCATAGTTACTGAGTAGTCCTAATTAAGTCCCACCTTGATTCGTCTCGTCATAAAATTAATACGGGCCCTCGAAATTAAATTTCGCAAGTGCTCAGTGGCTTAATTTAAACATAAAATAAAATGATTATAATCAGAGTTGTAGAGTTTTTGCGAAGGGTGGCTCTATAACGCTATCTCTGCAATCAGTAATGCAATTAGTCGGGCAAGCGAAGAAAGTATTCAAAGAAATTAGACGGCTAATTCGAGTAACGACACTGGGGATGATATAATAACAGAAGAGTTGGCATGGCCCGCCTACGAGTTTTTCTCATTAGGGATTAAAATATATTTCGTATTTTTATTTACACAGCATCTAGCGTCTTTCACTCCTGCTAGATCAACTGTGAATTAATCTGTAAGATACAAATTAATTTATCATTTGGACTTAGTATTTCTTATGTTTAGTATGTAAGAGTGGTGCCACACGGGCGTTGCGGCTGCGCTGCGTCGACTGAGCGGTGACGCTCCGTTGTTTTTTTTTTTAAATATAAATCTGAACGACATGCCACTAGATGCGTTGAAATGACGAACGGCAACGCAACACAAAGGAGAGGAGAGAGACGAGGTGGGGAAAGGTGCTGCATTGAAACGATGGAGCGGCAGCACAGTATTTAATAGCATAATAGCTGCGTTGACGCAGCGCTGCGGCGGCGCAGCATTCATGTGGCATTCACTGCGTTGAAGTTATTGCGTTGCGACGACGACGCAGCACCAATCTACTGTTGTCTAGCATCCGTAGCACAAACTGCTTAGTTTGGGGCTAGTGGCGCTGTGTAAACATTGTCTATAGATTTACATATTTGTTTATAGATATAATTCCATTTATTGGACTCCGTGGTCTAGTGATTTAAGGAGGCCTGTACCCTTCAGTAAGACATTAAATAGCCTAATACTCAGTGTTTTTTCCAATGAGATAAAAAATAAACTCAGTACATTTTATCATTACAATAAAAGTATCCGATATATTTTAGGTGTCAATAAATATTTAAAGCGGACGCAGCACAGTTGTTTCGCAAAGTTTTACGATCGCAATGAATTAGTAATTAGTTGGGGGTGAGCGGACAGTCCACGTGACCCTTAACTTCTACTTAATTATCAGGTCCGATATTAACCAAACTTACTCGTATCAAACAGGGGACAATGAGAGTAATATGTAGTTGGAGTGTGTGCATGAGTAGAAATATTCCGATGATATCGTCACTTGTAATTTTTTTCTTGGAAATACATATTTATATTTCGTCTGAAATCTTACCACCAACCAAACTTAAGACGGGAGTCGATCCCACGGCCTTCGGGATTTGAGATCCGAATGGCCACTGTTCCACTTAGGCATCTTATGAACCATCATCGCCATTTCTATCATAGGGATTCGTCTTAATTTTTATTTTCAGCTCCACCCGGCCATCGAAATTTGAGCTTTATACACAGTCATTGCATTAAAATTAAATTTACCTACTACACCTATGAGTCACTCTTACTTAACTAACAATAGTAATCGTCAACACAGTTACTGCAATTCATATTTTTATATCCCAATGACAAACTTATACATGTAGTACGAGTATGTTGTAAGGAAAGATTCACACGAAAATCCCACCCATTGTAACCGCGTGTTAAAATGTTAACCCACGTGCAGTTAATAGGCGGCATAACCACGCATATGCATATAAATGGCGGGCTCATAATTAGAGTAAAAGCGTCACTCGGATCTGAACACTGTAGGCACCTCAAAGAACACTTACAATAGGTAATGTACTTAACGCGCGGTAGTGTAGTATCGTCATTACTTTGAGGCGTCATATGGAAAAGGGGTGGCGTGGAGACGGCGTGTCAGTCGTTTTGTTTTCTGGAGACTAATTAATGAAGGAAATTTTGGCCCTTTAATTAAACTGTATGTGTGTATTTATTTTTATATTTTAGTTGACTGAACTTCGTGAACATATTTTTGTAAACAACTATGTATGTAAACTTAATTTTGACTGTTAATGTAAGCACGTACCTACTCAACGATTTAGTTTAAGAATTATACAATTTTGCATAAAAAACCCCTATTTTATAAGCACTATTAAAATATTTTTATGAATACATCGGGTATCACAGTTTTATATAGTTAAAAAATTGAGATCGAAAAAATATATATTTGAAAAATTAGTCCTGAGAAGGAGGTTAATAAGCTCTCGTGTGTACACAATAATAATCACCGCAATACAGTAGCTAAAAAAACGACCAGAACCATTATTTAAACATAAGAAGCAAGAACTTTAACAGGAATCATATTAAGCAAGAATTATTAGGAGCAATAACGCCACTTATACCTACACACCAATATAAATGGGTTGTATTTAACTGCACATCAAAAAATACTGATTGTGCATCATAAAAATACTGAATTTCTAACCTGACCTAACCTTTGGTGTGCAATCAGTTATTTTGATCTACATTTCAGAATTTTTTTATGTAAATTTAAATATTTCCCAATATAATTAGCAAATCGTAAAATTAAATAACCAATACAAAAAAATAAAATACGCAACTACTACTCCACCGGCTCCTCACCTCGTGCCCCCGGCAAGATAAAGTACATTTAGATAAATGGAGGAGCGGCAACCTTCAGCCGGGTGGGCACTCCGGGCTAAACGACAGTCTTAATTTTCCCAAAGTAATAATTAAGAGTGAAAGCTGCTAGGGCGAGGCGCCTGCAAACTTCAGCATGGCCGCTAAATTTTTAAACAAGCTTTAAGTACAAAGTCCGATACGTCGAGAGTTAATTACATTAATAAATAACGCCATCGGTGATCCCTGATGCAAGTACAGTTTTTTCGGCTGTCAGTTCCAATGCATTTTCGTTTGTAGGTATATAAGGGGCGTAGTTAACCGTACATGTTTAATTTTGGAAGTAAATTGGATAAGTTAAAGTTTGAAATTTGTACTCTCATTGACACTCGTACCATACGTATTTGGAATGATCGGTAATTTTAGAAAATTTTGGCGATTTCTCTAAGAGAAATAAAAAATAAATAGCTTCCTGCCGAGATTTACCACTCAGCTACCACAGCTAAATGTATCTCCGAATTTAACCCTAAAATAGCAATTGGAATTAAGTTGAGTATACAAAAAAATAATTATGTCAAATAACGAAAATCATACAATTCATATTTTAACGAGTTTTCAAAGGATATAAATGTTAAACGGTAAATCTGTATATCCGTTCACGCACACGCATGTACGTACAGTGTACACACAGTGCCAAAGCAAGAGTGTGCGAGTTGAAGCGTGACAGGGGCGTAATCACATTACTTCCTTTTCCGCCAATTAGGGTTTCTTATTTGAGGCTTCGAATGGTACACTGATTTTGTTAATTTAGATTTACACCGGTTTTCCCGTCCTTTGTACTGTTTGTTCAAATTTGAAGCACGCGTTTTCTGTCGTATAGATTTTATAGGCCATAATTGTATATTTGCAGGGTTGTTTTATTAAGTCTTAGTTATATTATTTTACGTATGTTTGACATTTCTTACAAATTGATTCTGATGCTTATTTTAATTAAAATGTGGAATATTTTTCTGTTGGCTAAAGGACTTGGCTAAATACAGTTAGGGCCACTGCCTCAGCAATGTATAAATACTTTACCTAGTTGTATGCAATATCTACTGGGAGGCTAAATGTTACTCTATTGCGTGAAAAAAGTTTCAGGAACTTTTCATTTTGTAATAATATTGATAAATATATTTATTAAAATTCCTACGCCATTAGCTAAGCAAAACATCTACAATAGATTTTTGCTGAGAACTTTTGACAGGCGTTTGTGCACGGAGTACAAATAAGAGATAATTGGGGCCTGTGGGGCCAAATGACAGCTAAACAGCTTCATAGATTTTCCTCACATGAGCGCGCCAGTCTTGCCGACGAGCCGGACTAAACACAATCGGCATAGTAAGAGTTTTTTAACTCTAAGGTTAAGGTTTTAAGGTAGGTTTTTATTCTCTTTTTCTCTCTGCAGCACTATTTACGTAACAATCCATCTCTACCTGTATATAATAGCCAAATGTCTTACAAAGGGTTTTTACCCTTTGTAAGACATTTGGCTATTATATACAGGTAGAGATGGATTGTTACGTAAATAGTGCTGCAGTAGAATCGCTAATTAAATAAGAGCTGATTTTTCAATCATCAGTTATGTTTTAACTGATCGATAAAGAACAATACGACTAAAAATAAGATTTCATAATCGAATTTCTTCAGAAAAGAGCATAGATCAATGGCATTTTGTATTTCGTCGTTATTATGCTGCTGCTGTAGGTATGTACCTCTTAAAAATTAAATATTAACACTCGGATATGTATCCGAGTGTTAATATTTGATTTTTAAGAAATCAGCCCAAAGACGACTGAATAAATAAATACTTGTTTGTTGATGTTTTTATATTTGATCATTTAACGTTAGTTGATATTAATTAATTTGAATAGATTAAACAATGTTGCATTTCGAAGATATCGACTCTTTTTCCCGGCCAGTTCAAACGAAATCGAGTATAATCGACATAAATGACATCTGTACGCGCGCCGAACAGTCAAAGGCCACCGGATGTTACATGAATAACTTTTAAATTATTATTTATTTTGCTAAAGTTCTAGAATAAAAATAAACATGTGATTAATTATTAATTATTATTTTAATGTTACGAACTAGTAAGATATATTTATACATGATATAGGCAGACGTTTAGCCATCACCATATTAATGATTTAAAGAAATTTCTTTAAATCATTAATATTTTTTTAATACCTCGACTGTACATATACATTTACTCCATTATTTTTATTAAGTTGCGGTACCTACTTAAAAAAGCGCAACTCAACAAACTGAAAACGAATACAAACGTATTCACAGAACTTATTGTAGCTTCCTGGAAAGCGCTGCATGTTGTCTCAACAATACTCGTTCGTAACAGAGGATGTAATTCGGACACTGTTTTCATAAATATTTACCACACAGTGCAGCAACTCGACAGTTCAAAATACGTTAAAATACACAATAGTTTCCTGGTTCCCAGTTGGTCGCAGACAGCCCTTCCGAAACACACATACCGTCAGCATAAAAAGTATTACAATTAAATACGTTTACAAAACTTCTCATTCCTTTAATATTTTTGATGGTAACTGTACCGTACAAAAAGAACGCATTTAAGTCAATGCACTAAAGTCTTATTTAAAAACTTCTGGACGATGTCGCGGCTATGATCTGAGTAAACGACGTTTGTTAGAATGTCTAATTTGATCCTTAAATATTCGTATTCGTTCTATCTTATTAGTCCTTTGGTCACAATCTTCACACGAAACTAATTGGTTTTTAATTAAAATATTTAATTTAAAAACATTTAGTGATGGTTTCTGGTTACCATTAATTGAAACAAATCTAACTAATACGAATTCCACACGCAGAAATATTATTTTTAACGAAGTTCCGGCTGTCTAAATATATTGGGTATACCCAAAGAATATTTTTTATGCTTGCTTTACTTGCTTATCGTATTTTCCTAACGCCTTGAAGTACGGTCAACAGCACATCACGGTTAACACTTGCAGTTCGATAATAGCACTTATGCCACCGACATAAGAGTGGTACAAAGTCCAAAGTGTTACGTCTGACGTGCTTTTGACTGTACAAGTAACGATTTTTGTCTCTTCATTTTAATGGACTTAAATACAAGTACCAAACCAAATGCGAGTACTAGCTTAACCAAGATCTATAACAATACTATCAAATACCTAATAGAAATTAACCAATAATGTTACGAGTTCCATATCATGTAGCAGATCACATTAATTGAAAAGTTTACAAAAAGGCTCATTCTTTAATCAGACTGCGACGTCAAACGCTACATGAAGAAAACAAAATGCGCAAACCATTTCAAGTAAACCTTCCGCTAACAAGTGTGGCTTTTTTCTTCGTCGCTCACTTTCCTTTTGTGCTCTTGAGCGATAACTGAGCGATATAAGGTCTCTTATTGCGTAGATTTAAAGTAGAAAATTGAATAAAATTGTAAGAGCCAATTTGATTGAACATAAGCAAAAGCGATTGCGGAACGTAGTCTAAAAAGAAAAACGGAAATTCTCTTTAGTTCTCTTGTATCTTTCTCTGTCTTTTAGTCATTGCGATTAATCGCATTTACTATCTCACGAAACTGAACGATACTATAACATAAGATTATGGTTTTCAACTAGCGGCCGCCTCCGCTGTTTCACCCGCGCGTGATTTCATTTTTTAAATATTCCCCCCTTCCCCCCACATTTTCGGGATAAAAAGTACCTTTAAAACATTGGAAGAAATTTTCAAATCGGTTCAGTAGTTTCGGAACCTATTCAATACAGACAAGCAAACAATCAAATCTTTCCTCTTTATAATATTAGTATAGATATATGTACATACACCCAATCTGAAGTGAACGTTTTTAGAAGTTGTTGTTGTCAATCTGTCTTTGGTTCAAAATACTCTAATTAAAGCAATTCGTACTTAGCTTATAATAGTAACGAGACCGAGACCTCCGTATAATTAATCTGTAAAGCTAAGTTTTTGTATGTAAAAACTGGCCACAAAACCCGAGACTTGTTATAGAAGCGGGCTTATCAGCCATTACACTGCCGTGTTCTAGATACAATCTACTCGTATGAGACAAGATGCCAACCAATTTTTGTGTAATATAACAATAATTGGAAAACTATAGACTAATTATGATAATCAGCCACTATGGTGTTATTGTTTGACGAGCCATTTGGTGTAATGGTCGAGAAGTCGGCTATTACACCAAAGGTCGCGGGTTCGATCCCCGCACGGTACAAACATTTGTGTGCATGAACATGTCTGTTTGTATCGGTCTGGGTGTTTCTATGTATAATATGTATGTATTTACAAAAAAAAAAAAAAGGATATAAGTAATGTTTATCCGTTGTCTGGCACCCATAGCACAAGCTAATGCTTAGTTTGGGGCTAGATGGCGCTGTGTGAATAATGTCCAGGGATTTATTTGATTTATTTATTTATTCACCAGAAATCGTCGCTGCTGCCATACTGTAACCTCCTCTGGTCTTTAAGTAATTAATTCCTTAGTAATCAACTTTAATTCTTGTTTCTACACCTACTATAAACATTTGTAAAAACATCGCTCTCGGAGGTCATAAATAAACCTACGTGAATTCGTTAAGAATAGAATAAATCTTTAAAAAAAATCGTTTCAACATGTGTTTGGGTTAAGTTAAAAAAGTAACCACAATTCGCGTACATTAGAAATCCCTAATTCATGAGGGGAAAAAACATACGGTACATCGTTGCAGGAACAAGAAATTTCCGTATCGCGTGTTGTTCTACGCAACACACCATAAAATGGTCTGTACTATGAAGTCTTGACTGTAATAGGTTAAGATATCTAGCTTCCTTATTACCAATTGTACTAATGTACTAGTATCTAATGCTTAGCATTGTATATAATGGTTCAATGTTATTTCGTGTCGGCAACAATTTACCTATCATATTTTTAGACTAATCAAAGTATTATTTGAGCTTAAGCTATTACTTAAATAACCGGTTTTATACAATAAACGAGCTGTCAAAAGTATCAATATAAGTCTTGCCCAAGTATTTTTACTTTGATAGTTCTTACTTCATTCAATGACATCGTTTATTCTGTAAAATTAATACACTTTGTCTCGTTTATAAATACGGGTGTTCCAGCGTCTAAGTAAATCTTCCCGTTTTATAAACCCGTTTAACCATTATTTCATGGATTTCGCTATTTGACTCTTAATTTATGCTCAGGTCAGTGCATTGTTTTCGAATCCAACAAAATAGTGTTTAGGCATAGGTAATCCATTTGACCACTTAAATTATTCAATGGGGAACGTGGCAATGGAGCCCAACCGCAGTTTACGCGTTGCAAATGAAATTTTTACCACTAAGGTTTACCGTTAATTCGAAATTTATTTTTGGATCAA
Source organism: Mecyna flavalis (assembly GCA_949319885.1). Classification (NCBI taxonomy): domain Eukaryota; kingdom Metazoa; phylum Arthropoda; class Insecta; order Lepidoptera; family Crambidae; genus Mecyna; species Mecyna flavalis. The sequence continues at coordinate 9,751,994 of OX439407.1, read as the reverse complement.
TTAGTTTTGTATTAATTCTGCGGCAGATGTTGAAATCCGCTAAAATTATTTTGTAGCTTAAGTTGTATAAGTGTTTGTTGAATTTGAACGGCAACTGAGTTTTTGAATTTATTTTAAACTAAATAATGATTAGTTTTAAAACAATTGATTTAATTGCTTATTTAGGTACATTTAAGTTTTCTGTTTTTATTTTTGTTAATTGTATGAACTGAATGCAGTCAGAATATAAAATCTTAATAATTTTCTATGTACTTGATTGAAATCAAGTACTGTAAAATAATGTTGAAGTCAAGTCATCGCTACAATGATAGGTACTGGCTTAATCACCGCGTTTGTCAAAATGCGGATTGGTCAACACACACCCGAGCTATTTCTAAAATCACCGAAACAAATCCTTGACCTAGGAATTGAACTTAGGACCTCGGAATCGTGACCAGATTTTAAATAAATTTATAAAAAATGTAATAAAATGTAAAAATGTATAAAAACGTTGGTGTTAAGTGCCAGTGCCTTCGAGACAAACGTGGATATTTTTGAGCCAGCGCATAACAGCACTGGCTGTGTGGCAATATTAATTTGGGAGCCAGTACACTTGAAATTAAAGGCTCGAAGATCAGATGAGCCTACAGTCTGGCAGCACATTGAGCAACGCTTCCCGATGAAGTGTCCCTCAATGGAGAAGGCCTCAGTGACGGCTTACCATCAGGTGGGCTGCGTGTCTGTCTACCAACTGATGTGGTATAAAAAGCTAGATCAATGAAATACACGCAGTGGCAGCTATACTATTTCCCTTATGCCGCATGCAACTCCTTTCCTAACCGGACGGGGTCGTAGCAAGCTGACATAACAGACCGGAAATTTCTCCGTAATCTTTACCAGTTATTTTATGTTCTACTTCTGGGTATAAAACTTAACAGCCTGAGTCTTACGTACTCGTAATTAAACGTGAAATATGTACGGAAGTGAAAATGAAATGAAATAGTGATTTGGGCTAGAAGTAAAGTGCTATTTTAGATGTATGGTCAGAGGACGAGAATCTTATCTTAGACTAGTTTTTAGAACTTTAGGTTCAATCCGGTCAATGTATGTAAAGTTTTTTTTTTCCAAAGGGCCGCTCGAGGGCGAATGTTAAAACCTATTGAATGGATCGCCGCTTATGATTAGCGGGTTACAGGCGGGTTACAATCACAAACGAATAATTGGCAAATAGTATTTTGATACCCATCATTATAAAGATGATTCAACTATGAAATGTTTTTAATGTACAAAATGTATTCCATCCTTTTAAAAATACTTGCATGTTTCCCATACTCCTCACAAGAGTACAGTTCTTGGTTTAAGTAAATCACTCAAGCAAAGCACACAAAACTAAGCCGACTATCCTCAGAAAACATCCTCAAACAACTTTCAGAGATAATGCCTCCTCCAGACTGTGTTTGCGGGGAATCAATAATCCCATATCACACCATCCTTCAAAATCCATTTATGAGATATGACATAAAATAGTCAGCCGACCATTCTATTTATTCTTACTTGGACGGAGACAGAGATCAAATAGCCTTTGTCCTACCCCCTCCTTACTTATTCAAACAAAATTACATATGCCTGCTCCTAGATCGCCATTGCCCGAAATTTTACGCGTTGGAGATAGTGTCATGAATATAAATCTATCGTAAAGGACACCACCGAGAGACAACTGAGTGAATAGTGATGTTTGGAGGGTCGTGTCACTTGATACTTCTCAGTTACTGAGTACGTTGCTTAATTTTTTGAGGTTGATGTGTATGTATTGTATAGTGCGACGAAATTTTTTTTATCTACATCTCTTATTTATTAACAGATTGGGTGTGATCGTTGAACAATCGTTGTGGTTTATACCAGAGGTCGTGGGTTCTATCCCCGCACATGTCTGATTGTAGTCGAGTGCAATAAAATATGTACAAGTGAGATCTTAATAAGGTAACATTAAAGTTCCATTTTTTAATGATTTTGTTTACATTTTTATTGCTCGTGTCGATTTAGATGTTTTCTATGTACTATATATTATGAATGTATTTACAATAAAAAACATTGTGTGGCACAATCATAAGCGAACACAGTACCTACGCCCAGTATACCCAGAACTATTTGCGAATTCCACAAATAGTCTCTCTATTAAAATATCACATGACACAAAATCACAAAGCACATAATAATAGGTCGATACGTCTCTAGCCGTGCGGAGTTTACGGCACAGCTCACTTTGCATTCTTTGGACGGGCGACCCTTTATGGCCGTTTTATAGACTCAGGTCCTTTTGCATAAAGCCTCAATACTCGGGTAAGTTTTCGAGTCAAGCCGCCGCCCGAGCCTGTCTCGAACGCTTTTCCCGAAAAGAATGTGAAGAGTTCGTTATTGTTTTCTTTTTCATTGGAAAAGGAGTTTTTCGTCTGCCATTTAAATGCTAATTCTGAGTAAAGTAGTGTAAATTATTTATGCAATATAAAAAAAGCAAAGTGCATAGTGATAGATTAGGTTTTAATGGTAATTTGTAAATACATACTTTTTTGGAAGCGATGCTCAATTTCAAATTTTACTTTAGGCTTTTGTTCCATTATAACCGTTTTTAAATACTGGATCTCAGTCACCGCTGTGCTCTCAACATAGTTTGTAACCTCCTGACCGGGATACAAAAGAAAAAGAACAAGTAAAGGCTTTAGGTACACTTTGGAGACAAAATATTACAGCCAAGATAGCTTTGGCTGTGTTCCGGCAAAATATTAAATTAGCCGGAACACAGCCAAATCCTAAGCTAGTGTGATAGCACATTAAATATAAATAAATAAATATTTCTGGACATTACTTACTTACTTACGCGGAAAAACGTCTTCTTGTGTTTAGTTTTGACGATGTACAATTTGTCAAAACTAAACACAAGAAGACGTTTTTCGGCGTACTACAGTCGGCACATTGAAATACCACCCGTGCGCCTAGCCAACAGTGATAACGTTAAGAGTAGAAATTAAAAAGTATAGTCTGACAAGAAAGACTAGAAATTAAATACTGTAGCGTCATCTTTCAAATCAATCAAAGAAAAAAGGGAGGACAGTACAGTATTGCCACTTTTTAATTTCTAGTCTTTCTTGTCAGACTATAAGCTGCGTGCCTTTCTTTCGACAGAATACAATATATTTTTGATTGGGTCTTTCACATAGTCTTTAAGCTATTGCACCGGCAAGCCAATCAACTTTATTTTTCTGTACTTTATTAAATATAAGAGATTGCAGTACACTCACTCTGCTATATTTAAATTTCTTTTTTTTAGAAAAAGAAACAAGTTACTATTCAAGGAAAGTGGATGTTTAACGCCTGCAGCGACCTCTGTTAACTATTAATCCCATTTTCTTTTGCCAGAGATAACGAAACTCATTTAAGATATCTTGCGAACGCCTTTCAGTCGTTTTGGGGTGCAGCTCGTTGGGAGGAACATGGAATCCTTGGAGCTGTTATTTGTGGGTTTATTTTGATAAGGAAAAGTGCTAAATCACTTTCATATTATTAATATTAAAATGTACTCTTAGTAAATCTGATTTATACAACTGAAGACTACGTAAGAAGTCTTCAGAACTTAACAGAGTGTTACTACTTTTACAGTCGAATGTTTTCTTGTGTAATATAAATATTTTTCTGATATATGATGAGAGCCATGTCTTTTGTTACTAAATATATTAACTCCTGAAATATATAATACTATTTACAAAAATACCGACAATTGTTCTTTAGTACAATTGATGGTATTGTTTTTTATTTTGTAGTGTACCATTATTTCATTTTATTCATCAAAATTATTTAATTCCGTTAAAAAAAAACCATAAATAAATAAATAAAATTGAAGAAACGTTAAAAAATATTAAACTGAAAAAATTATGGCACAAGTAATCAACGCGACTCCACCGCATCCTAATTCCATAATACGTATTTCGTCTTAAGAGACCAAAGGTTTCTCTTTATGTCTAATAAAATTTTCTTCAAAGTATCCTTAATTGAAAATTCAAATTTATGCATAAGCTCTGATTGTAGAAGCGGGGTTGTAGGAAGAACCACGGTCCACGATACTAACGTTTAAGATATTTAAGCCTTTCTTGGGTCTTTGGCAAATTACGTAGATGGAAATTACCCCGTGGATTAAAAGGATGGACTTAAATTAATTCAGGGAAATCCACGTAAAACGTAAGGCCATTTTGTCTCTGTGACAGGACAGGACACTGATTAATTCAACCAGCGTATATAAAGCAAAATCTTATTTTTAACTCTATTTTGAAAGTTCAAAAATTTCGCATATGCTTGATTAAATTATTGTTTTTCAAATGAATTGTTATTCTGAAAATTTCTGCATCTATATTCAATTAAAAAACGGCAAAATTCAATAATTGCATTAAACGTCCTATGTAGGTACTGAATGACGTGAAGCCATTTTGGGAACATACATACAATACAACATACAACTCCGAAAACCATCCCCGTAATTTAAAACGAATCAATTAAGTTACATGATATTTTTATGACAGAATTGACAGAATAGGTAATCGTTTTGAAAAACTAATTACCCATCATTATATAGCGACTACGAACAAACACACGCTTCGATTTATGTAATATCTAAGCAATTAAGCCCATTAAGATTATTAAGCCACTTCATTGATTTCACCAGAAATTATTATTTTTAATGGCTTATAGTTTGATGGTACTCTGAATATTATATTCTACACAATTAATTACACTAGTGTTTGATGACAATTAAATACCTACATAATATAGGACCATTTTCACCGCTTCGTCAATTTGTTTTAAACCGACTATAAAAAAAGGTTATCAATTTGAAGGTATTTTTTATACTGCATACCGTTCTTGGCAGTTGGCAGGGGAAGTACCATTATTTTATAGAAACCGACGTTTGAGGTGTAACTTTGTGTGTTAGAGTACTCCCTCCTGCCCTCATTTCCTACGTAAACAACTCATTTGATGTATATTACCTATCACTACTAACAGAATAGAACAATTCAAGGAACGAATAGATCATAAACTGTCCATTGCGAATTTTGACAATAGAAATGGACATGAATTATATCAACAACTTTTTAACATTGTTGAGAAAGCATTTAATGGGGTATTTACAAAAAAACAGATAAATATTAATGGCTCAAAGACCAAGTTTAGTGAATGGGCCACCCCAGGAATATATAAAAGTAGAAGGCGGTTATTTGAATTGTACGAAATGAAAGTCAATTCAAGTGACCCCGCTATGGTTGAGTATGTTAGAAAGTACTCAAAGCTATTTAAAAAAGTATGCGCTGAAGCCAAATCAAATTACATTAGAAATAAGATAATGAAAGCCACAAATAAAAGCAAGGCTACATGGAAAATTATTAACAAAGAGACTTGTAAAAATAAAACTCAAAATAACAAGTTCTCTCTAAACATTGAAGGCAATAGCATTGAGTCGGATGCGGACTTAGCAAACGCTTTTGAGTCGTTCTTTGCTAAAATCCCTGTGAAAACAACATCTAAACTGAACTCAAGCCCACATCTTGCAGAGTCTCTCCTCAAATGCCATGTTGATGAGTGCGCTTCTTCATTTAATTTTACAAGAATAAATTCAGAAACTATAATTAAAACTTTTAAAGAACTTAGCATGAAAAACACAGAGGATTTGTGGGGAATTTCAGTAATAATAATCAAAAATATTATTCATAATATAGCACCTCATTTAGCAATCATATTTAATAAATGTGTAGATGATGGTCAATTTCCAGATTTGATGAAACATAGTAAAATTATACCCTTGTTCAAATCGGGAGAAAAAAGTGACCCATCTAATTTTAGACCGATTTCTATTTTGCCTGCACTAAGTAAAATATTTGAAAAAATTATATTTAATCAATTGCTCTCGCATTTCAATGAAAATAAGTTATTGCATAAAAAACAGTACGGGTTTACTAAAGGCAAATCTACTACAGACGCTGGAGTTGCGCTCATCAAGCATATATTTGATGCATGGGAGAATAAGCAAGATGCTATTGGCATATTCTGTGATCTATCGAAAGCCTTTGATTGTGTTGATCACCGTACATTGCTGATGAAACTGCGGCATTATGGTCTTTCAGCCAACTCACTGAGCCTGATAGAATCATATCTAACGAACAGGATTCAGAAAGTAAATATAAATGGAGTAGACTCCTCCGGCGCTCCCCTTATTATGGGAGTACCCCAAGGATCAATTTTGGGGCCACTGCTATTCCTGATCTACATAAATGATCTCCCATACTTTACAAAAGACTTATGTGAGATTGTGCTATTCGCAGACGACACCTCGTTGATTTTCAAAGTTGACAGATATGAACAATCATTTGTCGACGTAAGTAATTCTGTCTCACAAATTTTGCACTGGTTTACTATTAACAACTTGTTGTTAAATACCAAAAAAACCAAATGTGTAAAATTTACCATGCCAAATGTGAGGCAGGTTGTTCCCAATATCACTGTGAATGGTGAACCTATTGATATGGTCAATTCAACGGTTTTTTTGGGCATAACTCTAGACTCGAAATTGCAATGGGGTCCGAATATCACTGCTCTCGCGGGGAGACTCAGCTCAGCCGGATATGCTGTTAGAAAAATAAGACGTTTAACAGACGTGGAAACGGCGAGACTAGTGTATTTTAGCTATTTTCATAGCGTCATGTCATATGGGTTACGTCTATGGGGATCTGCTGCTGACGTACAATCTATTTTTGTACTTCAGAAAAGGGCAATACGAGCTATATACGGCCTTAAAGTGCGTGATTCCCTAAGAAATGTATTTAGTGAAATTGGTGTATTAACAGTACCATCTCAATACGTTTTAGATTGTATTATGTATGTACGAAAAAACCTACATGAATTTCCGAAAAAATCTCATCATCATGATCTAAACACTAGAAATAAACATAAGCTAGCCGTTCCGAAAACAAGACTTCATAAAATAGGTAATTCGTTTGTTGGATTAAGTGTTACGTTATTTAACAAATTACCTCAAGATGTTGTTGACTTACCAATACACAAGTTTAAGTCACACATCAAATGCCAACTCATCAAGAAGAGTTATTATAAAGTGGAAGACTATCTAAATGATAAAAGTCTGTAGAAGTGAGTAGTATTGTTGCCGCTCCTCTGCCTGCGCCTTTGTTATAATTGACATGATCTTTTGTATTGACATTAATATTTTCAGTGACATAAATTTATTTTGTATTGTATTAATAAGCATACCTCAACGACAAGGAAGCTTGGACTCGCGCCTTTGCATTGTATAGAATCCCGATAGTATCAACAATGTTAACTTTGCTATACAGTAACACATTAAATGTTATAATTCAATAAAATTAAGTTTATTTTTCATTCAAAGAATCCTGAAGAGTTTGTAACCTTGGCGGTCATGCTCGCTAAAATGTGCTTGGGGTGGTGGCGTTATGTGTCGGGTGGTTACATTCCCTATAATATGGTTGAGTGAAATTATGGCTGGCACATACGTCATACTTGTGCTGCAGGTGCCACCTTTGGGCACTGGTCTTCCAGGGCTCACGTATTTTTCTCGATTATAGTCTCATTCTTATACTTTATACTGTATGGCTTGGTATTCTAAAACTAATCAGTAATTGTAACAAACAAATTGTAAATAAACATGGCGATGAAAAAGAGTAACTGTCGAGTTTCTTGCCGGTTCTTCTCGGCAGATGACTGCATTCCGATACCGGTGGTAGAGCCACTCTGTAATTGACGATTCATAAATACTTGATACAAGTTTACATGAATAAAGAATATTTTGATTTTGATTTTGATTTTTGATTTTGATTATTTATTTGCTTAGATTTTTTAAGATAGATAACAAGTGACGGCATTACAGCAAACATTATGCAACCTATGGCGATTGAAAAGAGCAACTGTAAAGTTTCTTCTCAGGCGGCATACGAGGCAGCAAGTCGCCTGATGGTAAGCAATCACCGCCGCCCATGGACATCTGCAACAGCAGAGGAATCGCCGATGCGCTGCCGGCCTATTATGGGGGTATGGGCTTCCGGCACACACAAACCAGACGAAACACAATAGTAGTCACTATTATTTAACGCTGGTGTTATGTGAGAGGGTGGTACTTTCCCGGACGAGCCGGCCCATTCGAACTGTAAAACAGCATGGCTCTACCACTACAAATTTATTTGGTTTGACTTGACAAGAACTAGCTATACCTGAAACCCAGCTACGAGGATTTTATCACTTTGTGATTTCTCCATTGCACCATTACCTTTAAATATTATTTAATTAAAGAGTACGCTTTTTGGTTAAAATATAAAATGGAGACCGATTAAGATATTTACACAGACACAAACTAAGTTTAAGACGCTTGAGCCTAAGAAAGTGAAACTTTTGCTTACTTGAGTTATTGATCTTGGTTGAGACTTGGAAACTTTACGGTACTTAGTCGACTTTCTTTAAAATTAACGAGGATTGTGAAGAACTAGCGAGTAGTTTGAACGTGTTAGAGTTAAAGGTTTAACGGATTAAGATTTATTTCTTTTGTTTAGGTTTATACTAGTTTATAGGTAAGATAATATGCACGATAATGCTTGTTGACATCATTTGATGTTCATAATGCAAGGAGCTATAAAATACTTAAAAGAGCAAAAGTATCAGCTTGTTTAATGTCTTATTGTTGGGCATCTGTTGGGACAAATGCATCATTAAAATCAAGTCATGGTCTTAATTGTAATGAACTAGTAGACCTAAAACCGCAAATCGTGGGTAGCAACCCATTATCTGTAAGAAGTTTAATAAATTACAAAGCTTGATATTAATTATTAATGTTCGTTGACCTTTGCTTTTGATGTTACTAGGGGAATTGATTTTGCGTTTTAACGCCTTGTATTGTTCATCAAAATTTCAAATTAAGACGTGCTTACTTTGAAATTTTGATTACCATCACAAAATGCTCATTTTACCCTCAACGAAATAAAATACGATGCCCCACAGAGTTATTGTAATTAATATATTCATGATTTTAGAGCGACCCCTAATTGGGCAAGGTGAAAGCAATGGGGTGTGAATGAAAAGAAAAATACTTTTTATTTTTTATTGTTATCAATGTGATGTCACTTTCATGGTCATTTGTAAGAAATTCCACACTCTTTGATAAGTTCCACTTATAGTGGAAAGAGATAAGTGATTAGACTTTATTAATATACTGTTTTATTTGAAAGTAATAATAAAAAAAATTAAAAAAATCCCTCTCCTAGATTCAATTCTCTTGTGTCGAGCAGAATTTGTGTTGGATTTTTCCAACATACTCGTAGCTCGGGTTTATGAACAGGCATAATATTATGGAAAGCGTGGTTAGTAGCCAGTAGGGTCCATCATTGTGATGACTAAATTTCATAGATGGAGACCTTGGCCCTGATCCACCCGTGGTTTCACCCGCGCGAAATTTCTTTTTTCAAATATCCCGCTAGACTGAGGCGTTTCAGCGAATTTTATAGCCTATGTCCTAATCCGGGTAATAAACTATACGTGTGCCAAATTTTATCCAAATCCGTTAAGTCGTTTAGGCGTGATTGAGTAACAAACATCCAAACATCCAGACTTTCGCATTTATAATATTAGTAGGATTTACTTGAGCCTTACATAAGGTGCGCTACATGTCCGTTTCCCAGCATATTTTTAAAGAAAAAAAAAAGTGATTAAAAGTTGACATTCAACATTTTGAAAGTGCCAATTCCACTTGAGGTAGATAAACTTGATCCTTCACCACAAACACCATAAATAGTCACATTAAAACGTGCTAATGCGCCGAATATTCGCACCCCACTTGCAAGTACAGTCGTCTAAGTTAGGTACTCAGCGGAAACACCGAGCCTTATCAGGCTTCCGTCGTTATGATATAAATGTCGTGCGATTTTATTTATGCCTCGGAGGGCGCATCGTCGAGTGTGAGCTTCCATTTATTACAGAACGTAATAGATATTTCGCGGTGTGTTCCGGTTGTATCATTTGACTGGTTATCAGTGCGAAGGATCTTTGCTTATGGCTTTGATGAAACGAGTTTGAATCCCAGTCGTGTTTATTTAGCAGTATTTAAAAATGTACTTTTTTGCGCAATGCGTTTTGTGTTATTTAACACGCTACCTACGTTATTATATTGACGGGCCTACGGGCCCGATTTCATGCTAGATGATTTGGCAGACTGGACAGCAGCCCACCTTTACTGACACCAATTAGACCCAACACGGGAATCGAATACACGACCTCCGGATTATTTATAGCCTCATCTGTCAATTGACAGTGAACTGAAAATTGGCTTTAGGAATTTAATAGATTAAGGTAGATTTATGAGCTTATTACGGTACAGTAGTAGCGTTTTACAAGACTGTTGTTAAAGTAACTCCACTTAATTTATAATTAGTGTTACAAAAAGGTACAATTAATTTTCATTTACATAATTCAAACCAATCACACGAGAATACAATGATAATCCGTATTTACTAATTCTGGCGTTTTTAGGTTAATCGAATTTGTCAACGCTAAAATTTTAATTACTTAAAAGGTGTAATGATTAACGGTTTCACAACACTATAATCCGTTTTTGTATTCCATAAATGGTGGTCGCTAATCAACATTAAAAATGATATTTTTGTTTTTACTTAGTCGAGTGAGGAAGAGAAAAATGTTTTCAACTAAAGAAAATAATTACATATTTTGTATTTGGTTTCGTGATGTTTTTAAAAGTAATTATTTATTTTATAGTAATGGAAGAAAATAGTAAGCGCGTTATAGTTAATGGTAAAATATCACTACCGCCCATGGATGTTTGCTACATCAAAGACACATAAATATCACACCTAAATTAGCTCTTAAAAATCTTAAAGACATAATGTACAATTTTCTACAAGAATTATAAGAAAATGAAGAGTTTAAGGAACCGTGATCATATTTTCTTCTTAGGCATTTTCATACGCAGAATGAGTAGACTTTATCTGGGTAATCGTTTATCAGGTGATAAACTATTAGGTATGTGTTTGTGTCCTACACACAAACATACCTGGTGTAAAAAAGTAGAGTATTACAAAAAAGTTGCATTCCACGTATTGCTTTATAATAGTCATCCATTCAAAAGCACGATTTACTTAACCCATTCAAAAAAGCGTTTAAAATAACATCCTCAAACGCAGGTGCGACAAACATTCCATTATTAAGTAATATCTTTATTCTCTTGCGTCATTAATTTTTTCGTTGTCAGTAGCAGTTAGTTATAAAAGCTGAAATAATTTAATAAAAGCGTTATATCTTTGTCGGGTCACGTAAGAGCCGCTTCGGGAGAAAATTACATTTTGTTTGGACACGTCCTCCCGACGCGGGACAACTCAGTTAACGAATGTTCAGGATTCTTGGTAATTCTTTCATATCTCGCCGATCTAAGATAGATGAGCTTGCGGAACGCGCCCGGTAAATAGTTTATGTCGTTTGTTTTTGTTTTTATTTTGCGGTGATGGGGAGGATTTGTTTTGGTTCTCACGGATAAAAATGTTTAAAAAGAAATAATAAATAATTTATTTGGAGACAGCATTTCGGTGATTTTGGTGGATTATAAATGCGTAGTGTTTTGAGTAAAGATTCTTAGTCAAGCGTTCCTTAAATGGAATAAGAGGTCACGGCTGCATACAATCAGGCAATTTATATACAGATATAAATTAATATTATTCGAAAATTTCTTAAAACGGCTATGAAGATTTTTGTATCGAGGCTGGTTTACCTATTTAATTCTTTATCTACATCCATACCCTAATATGTCTATTTTATAGTCAGGATCGTTGAGCAAACGCCCTACATTTAGATATGAGTATCTGTGGCAACAGCCACATAATAAATAACTATTTCGAAATATAACTTAAAATTCCTTTAAAAATTAATAATGGATGGTCATTAGACAAAAACCCGTAAAGGGTTACGTTTTAAAGCTATTCAAGTAAAACTTTGGGATATGGTTTTGGAATAGGTATACCTAGCAATTCATATGCTTATTAATTTTATAAAGGTAAATATTTGTCCTATTTTATTTAAAACAATGTAGTGATGCCATGCACTGAACTACGATACCTTCATTATTATTTTATTGAAATAATTTAATTTAATACACTTGGGTGTCATAATTAGCCTGTCTGCCCCATGAAACCTGCACATAGACCAGCTGTCAAGGGTTGTGAGTAAATCCTGTCTAGACTTGATTAAATAGTCACAGCATAGCTTGTACAAGTTTGTACCTATCACTGGACTACCTAAATATCGAAAAAAGAGTAAAATGAAACAGTATTTATTTATTAGGTCTACCAATATTATGGGCTGGTCAATAGCAAGGTGGCACCGGCTTGTCCCAATCGTGTGAAGGGGAAACCGGGGGAGTTAAGTGGGTAGTGGACGCTTTAGTCTCGAGTCCCACACACGGCCGCGGGTCTAGCTAGCTTGCGGTTATGGTGCATAAAGGCATTCTCCTCCGAAAAAAAAAGGTCTACCAACGTTAGAAATAGTTTAAGCAAGGCTGCGGGCAAAAATCAAACTTTTTTGGGATTGTTTGTGAAAACCTGTGGTGAAACCAATATTATCTTTACAAAAATACGCATCTTTTTTAAAAGATAATATAATACTGGTGAAGTCTGCCAGGGGAGCTTAAAGATCGGAGGAGCCTACAGTGCGACAGCACATAATTTTATAGTAGGTACTTTTGTTTGCGAAGTACTCGTACCTTTACCTTTTGTGTATCACAATACTAATAACGTTTCGTTACTTCGTTTGATATCGATGTTTATAACGTTTTCCGACTCATTTGTAAATATTTTTATACTTAGGTATGTATATTTTATTTTAAATGCATAATAACAAGAATTTCCGACTATTTCCGTTTAACTCTGACGACCCTACTGGAAATCCGCAAATCGAAACATTTCATTAATTACGGGCAGCAGTGCAAAAATCCCCGGCCACCCGTATAGTTAATTACAGTTTTATAGAAACGTATATCCCAATAAAAAGAGGGCGAACAAACTTTACCTTAGTGGCCTGTACGTGAACGTACATTATTTCAACATTAGGGAAGTTAGGGGCTTATTATACTAGAACGCATGCGACTTATGTAATTATTTTGACCAAAAATAAAGGCTTTTTGCGAAGTCAACGATTATGTTTTACAAGTCTAAAACATCTCGCCGCTTCTCTCGAAGACTATTGTATACAAAGTCGAAAAATTTGAAAAACTTAGAATCACCTGCTTAGTTTTTCTGTATATTTAACTTTATTTCGCAAATTTTTCGACTTTGTATAGTCTTCGAGAGAAGCGGCGATCTGTGTAATATTAAACCGTCAATTTTTTTTTGTTTTTTTAAGCGGCCATAAGCATAACATGGTATTGTGAATTTGTGATATTATCATTACAACAAATTATTTTTAAATAAATTGCTGTTTAGTTTTAGAGCCCCGTAAGTACGAACCATGATGATAACTGCCGTCGCAGCCGCCATGTTGCATTGGCCGATTTAATCAGGTAAAGAAAAAAAAATACAAACAAGTGACAAAATGTACCTATTATATAATATTTATTAAAATTCTTGCTGAAAAATCGGTTCCGTAACTCCAAAGGCTAACAGATATTTGAACACAAAATATGAAATAATGTTACCTTTTCTAAAGCACTGTATCTCAGTGTAACAAAGCCCCTGCGCCCGCCCCCGCAACTTCGAACATCCACGAGAATAAAATGCCACAACAAAATGTGCAAAATGTTAATTTTAACCCTTTATAAGGACGAATGAGGTAACTCTGACACGTGGCTCGAAATCCGGATGGAAATTAGGACGCTGTTCTGGGCATTAACATAAAAGTGGTCCTCGAGTTTGATTTTACGGCTTGGACATTAGCCGAATGTGAGAACGTAGATAAGGAGAGGAAATTGGATTGGACTCTGTTTTATAAACAGATTTTTCCGTGCCAAATATAAATATATTATTGTGCTTGCAGAAACTGGGTTATTAAGTCTATTTATTTGCAGCAGGGGTTGTTAAATAAATGTCTTTCGGCGACAGTGATCAGGTTAATCTTTTTGGTAGCGTATCGGGCGAGTTTAATAGGTAGTGGGACGAGCGAGCCAAGAGCGTGCACGACACAGTACGAGGGTGCGCGACCAGCGACCATTCGCTTGCGCTTCCTACCCCGCTACGCACGGACCTCAGTTCGACCAACCGACCGACCCCAATAATTTTACCACCTGTGTTAGTCCGGCACCTTTATGTAACGATAATAAACCAGCTTCTAAAATACAGTCCACTATTCACTATCGACGGACCTATCCCCAACACTCCCTAAGCTCCACACACGGCTGAAAGTCTTGCTAGCCTGTGGTTATGGTACTTTAAAAATGTTATACGAGTATTTATACTCATTTTACACCATATTTTTCATTGCTATTATGAGCAATTGTTCGTATCGACGCAGCAGGAGCTAATGGTATCTTGAAGTTCACAGTGTGGTGTAAAACAACATAAGCTTGGTGAAATGGCTTCGGAAAGTCACTACGACAACATAGTACAGTGCAACTTCAAATAAATGTAGAGTAAATATTGAGTAATCAATCAATGATATTTATTTACTTATACTTGCAAAACATGCTTTGATCAGAATTTTCAATGCCAAAATATCAGTAACCAGGAGGAAAAATAAATAAAACAAGATTCTTTGATTGTTGGGCAAACAGGATCTGTATGCATATAACTTGTGTTTTGGCTTTATTATGATAAAATTTATATTCACTTTAGACTTGTCATCATCAGATTTTTTTTTTATTTAGAGATATTTTAAACTACTGAAGTTCTGTTTAAGAAGTGCAATATTATTTCTCGAATAAAATAAAATCAGATAAAACAGAACTCACTGCATCAAATGACTTTCGTTCCACGATTAGCTTAAGAGCGCATTTACATTAAGGTAACTTTAGCAGCGCGACCGTCGCGCGACACATGAGGCCTCGGCCTCGAATTTCGCGGCAGCGGGAGTGGCAGCCCACACAGGCACACTGCGGTTCACCGTGACGCGGGCCGTCAAGAGCGGTACGATGCTGTCAAGCGGTAAACCGCAGTGCGCTTGCGCGCGCTGCCGCTCCCGCCCCGCTTCTTTCGAAAACGGGTCTATGGGATTTCATACAAAACGTCTCGCCGCTGCCGCCCCCGCCCCGCTGCCCGCGGAATTCGAGGCTGAGGCCCCATAACGGACGGTAGCCGCGTGCGACAAGTCGGCTTCGAGCTAGTGGTACCAGTCGCGCCGCTGTTTTTATAACATCCGCTGCAGTCGCGTTGCTGACGACCTAATGAGTAAGCGGCCTAAGACCGAGACATCGAGCACAGAATATTAAAATAACATTGGCATTACACAATCGTAAAGTAGAATAAACTTATTTAATACCTGGTTGCACACTTCTATAGTCTACACGGCGACCACAATCCGTGTGAACTGATAGCGGTCAATATTGCTGGCATAACTTTTGATGTGGCCACACAAAAGAGAAATATTTTCATAATCGCTTTTTGGACTCGAAAATACAAAGTTGGACGACGGCATTTGCGGTTAGGTTACATTTTATACGTTTGCACTGGTTTCGCGATAAATATTTTGGAGTTGAAATGAAGCTGTTTAAAAATAGTATCAAAGTATTAATTTGATTGCAAGGACAGTATTCTTACTAATATTATAAATGCGGAAGCTCGTGATGATCGATGGATAAATGTTTGTTACTCGCTTTCACGCAAAAACTATTCAACGAATTTAGGAGAAACTTTAGTACAGCTTATTTACAACGAATAACCAATGAGCTGCTACTTTTGATCTACTAGTGCTAGTGATGTACATATATTTCTTGTATAGGTATGTTGTGCTATGAATAAATTCAGTACTTACTTTTTATTGCTTTATAAACTTTGAAGCGAAATACTCATGTGGCTGTGAGTTTTATCACAGCGCAATATGATTAATTTTTTTAAAGACATCTAAACTTAACTTTCTAAAACTGATAAAAGCACAAAAGTTCACGCTCATTTTTAACTAACAGTAGCACATAAACACGTGTCTAATAGTCCTACCTAGCACAAAATCCAAAAAGAGGGGAAAAGTAATCTTCCATAATGCCTTGTTTTAATTTCCAGTCGTAAATAATAATTTGGTCAATTTTCCCCATACAATTTCGGTTGCGTGCTCAAAGTTTTTATTAGAATTTTATTGTTATTTAGGCGTGTTTGTTCCTTGTTTCAGATTACATCGGAGGTTTTAAAGGAGCCGAGCGCTAATGTGAGTTTCCGAATTTCCCTTTTATTTATTGTACGGGAATGTAATTGAATTCGGGTTCCAGTACGTTTTTACCCTAATCAAGACAAGTCGGTCAATACAACTTCAGTATTATATTGCTATCCAACAATTAAACATATTGCATTAGACTTAAATCTTACAATGTAAATGTCCGAAAAAATGCATTAATGATGCCTAAATTATTATTTATTTTTTACTATAAAACTAAAAATAAATAAGCAAAAGTAGTCAATAATCCATTCGATATTTGTTAGACTTATTATGCATTTTAAATCTTTGTGGGTCTGATTGAATTAATTTATATTTTATTTTGGCTACGTATGCAGGATGTGTAGACTGTATAAATCTTTCTCATATAATGTGGAAATTCCCACAAAATTTTCCAGTAATTTACTTCAGAATATGTCTTTGAATTCCAACAAAGCTAAGCCGAGAACGAGTGCACTAGCGCAAATAGCAAAGTTCTGTCCACTGCGTCCGTAATGACGAACCCTAAAGTAGTAGGCGGGAGTAATACGCCTAAAATTGTCCGGTAAAGTTTTTAGAGAGAGGAAAATTTTAGTCAACGGAAAGGTAGCCCCGAAACTATGAGCGTTAAGAAACTTTTATGAGCGGCCACGCCATTTAACCGCGAGTCAAGAGCTAATCCCACTAGCCGACGGGCGGGGAACAACGCACCTGAGACCCAGCTTTTTATTTCTGTTTCGCATTTCCACCTAATTTTTGCCCACCACAGAGGCTGCAAGGTGGGCTGAACTTTGTCGGGCGTCATAAATTTATTTAACGGCCCGAAGGCAATAAGAGGCGGAGTGTAAAAAGAAAAATACGATACCAACGTGCCTAGCCGTTATTGCAATTAAACAGAGGAAGTAAATCTTTCAATACGAGCGGCGAGCGTTCGCCTCCCGCTTCCTGCCTTAATTTATCGCTTTGTTTTAGTCTGCGCGTCCCATTGACGGATTGCGATGTGTTTGATTAAAAAACGCAACTTGATCTTTGCGCACCCTTTCGCTGGCTATTTATCTTATATCGATTCTCCTTGGAGTAGGGCAGGCGCCATTTGTTACAGGTAACTAGAATTCTCTAATGAATACTTCACTTTAATTCTAAAACTAGTTTTAGCAAGTACATATTTATATATAACATTTCAGGTGACTTACTATCTTAAATGTTTTGCTGAGAAAAGTTGCAAATATTTCGACATTGTTGAAAATGTTTGGGCACTAATTTAAGTAAAGATAATATATTTATGTATGAGCGGACTTTTAGTTTATATATATCAGTTAAGATACTACGCCAAATTTTAATCTAAAATCAATTGTGATTAAAAAAACATACAACACCTATCATTCAGATTGATAAGAAGCAGCGAATATATTCATATCTATATCCATATTAAAAATAACGTTATATACAATATTTAATTTAGTATAGTTTGAGAGTGCCCAAACGAAAATTCCATCTTTACTCCTTTCTCTGAATACAAATTCTAACTAGATGTACCCTAATAAAGCAGTCTAACTGTGTGCAATTTATCACAAGTAACAAGGTGGAAGGGCACTTACAGTTTGAGGTGGCCGCTGTGACTAAAATGTATAGTCTGGCAACGTATTGCAGTGTCTTAATTTTGTCGTGAACTTAACGACTACTCGCCCAATGAAGATAGATGATCATTTTAACTCGTTTAGGTGCTCAGTCTTTGGAAGTTTTAAGTAGATTTATTTTTTAAGTAAAATGGGATTCGAACATAATATTTGTTTAACAGACTGCTTTGCACGGGTAACAATTTTCGTTTACAAAACTTGTCATGACAATTATAAACTTAACAAAACGAATTTAGTGCAATGCATCTATTTTTATATATTATGTTAGAGTATATACAACAATGATTTATAAAAACTTGTTCTAGTTTTTTACTAAAAAGTTCCGCAAAGCCAAAATAAATCATTTCATGTTGTACAAATAGTGCAACTAACCACCTATCCATAATTTATAAATGCTCGCACACTAAGCAAGATGGCTAATAATAAATTATTGCGTAATAAATAAAATCAGCTAGACAATTATAAAGGCCGATATTGGTAAAACGAAATGAAAATACTCGTAAATAAACTACTTAATAAGATTCATTCGACATATTGCGCTGCGCACTTATTTCCTCGATAGCCGGAGGTTTAATAAACGATGCTAATCCCGCAGAATAAAATCCGAAAGGCAAGTGCATAAATAACAAAAACAATTTTCACACTCGCCCGAGTAATGAAATCTTCATAGAATAAAATACAGAAACTCGTGATCGAACGGCGGAGATTCTACAAATTATGTCTGTGAATCTTTCCCGATTCTTTTTTTCATTTCCCCCGAAGGAGCAAGATAAAAAGCATAGGATTGGCTCACATCCACGATAGCTCAATTGGTTCACACACGGATTTAATTTGTTCTGTGTTGATTTATTCCAATTCGATTACTCTATTTCTCTCTGCAGACGTTTGGATAACCGTTTCCTTCGAATGAAATGATTCCAAACCGTGCAAGTATTACGTTACTGAATTTTTTTAGGACGAATGTTTGATTTTGATTCAGTTGATATTTCACCATGTTTTTAGAGAACGAATTTGAAAATGCATGCAAAAGATTTTTAGGGCTCTTTGGTGTGTTGTTGTATAGTGCAGCAAGTTTAACGAACTTGCCCATTTCCTTTGGTAACTTGGCTCTCGATTTAAATGCAAGTACTGTGTAATTGATAAAACGTTTTAACTTCTTTAGCAATAAAGTGAGAGAGATGCTTACATTTTTTTCAACCGTTTTGCATTTTCTGTTATGATGAGATATTTTTAAAGGTGCAAAGAGGTATTTAGAGCTTTTATTACTGCAACTTTATTTCTGATGCAGAGAATGTTGGATCGCACTTTAATTTTAATCTAAACCTTTTCAGGTTACTTTTTTTTGAGATTCTGAATAAAATTATAGTAAACTATCTGAAGGTAGGTTTGACACGTCATCCTGGTCTCCCTGCTTTCTTACGGAAGTATGCGTAGAGGAAAATAAGTAGAGCATATTTATGATTAGTAAATCTATGTTATATAAGTTTAAGTTTGACTTAACTTACTACAAACTTAATAAATAAAATTTTAGGAATAAATGAAAGTTTCGAGCATTTAAATCTCCAATTAATAAAACCAGACAAAAATAAACAAAATACATATTCAAATACAGATCAAACCCTCAAAAGGGAGGCTGTTTCCACGCATTTTATAATAACCCTGGGTTTTTTTGGTTTTTTTATCCCCGCAAACAAAAGACGAGTGCCGTTTGCGCACGCAGTATAGTAAATTACGAAACAGTTCGCATGGAAAATGAAATGCCTGCTTCCGGGCCATTAAGCAATTTGAATTTAACACTCGTCCCTTCATTTTCCTATTACCGCAGAAATTGTGCGTTCTCGCAAACGCTCGAGTCGACTTGGTGTAAAATTTATAAATACAGGGCGTGTTAACGGGTGATTGGCGGCGGATTAGTACGATAAATTGATGTGTTTAATTAATTGAGTATTGGTTGTACATATTATGTAATTTATGTTATTTGGTTAACATTTATGTTTCATAGGTTTTGACGCGTGTGGAAAGGAATATAATTTATAATCGTGTTCTTGTAAGTTACTTCATTTGGAGACACCTGATGTTATTTAGGTGTTTTCAATGAGTTGCCACAATATAAGCTCCTCTGATTAACCTTTGATCATCATTCATCAGATTTGGTTTGGTAACTAAATCTAAATATTTATGAAAATATACTCATTCATTAAATTAGTTGCAATAAAGAAAACGATATTTATTATTTCCTTGTTAAGATCTAGATAACAGCGAGATATTAATAAAGCCTTAACTTGACCATTGGTGTAGTATCCTATAATAGTATCCTACTATTATAAATCCGAAACTTTGTGAGGATTAATAAATGTATGTATTTAAGTTGCTCTGTGATTCTTTCACTCCATCACGCAAAAGCTACTGAATTTAGGATACAATGATATAAATTAATGAAACTTTAGTCGCACCTTTCTGGTGTGAAGAGGAAACCGGGGAAGTTAAGTGGGTAGTAGGTAGTGTTGCCCAAATGCAAGAACAAGACGAGACTTAGCCAGTCTTGGTCTTGGTCTTGCGCCAATACACCTGGTCTTGGTCTTGGTCTTGGTCTTGCGCCAATACACCTGGTCTTGGTCTTGGTCTTGGTCTTGCGCTCCCAGTCTTGGTCTTGGTCTTGGTCTTGCAGCAAGAGTCTTGCAAGTCTTGCAAGTCTTGCAATTACCTATTAGTCTATTACTATTTATTAAAGTTTACTTTAAATCTTAGAAAAACGTATTAGAATTGGAACATTGTGAGCTTGAATTAACATAGCCATAGTAAAGATCAAGCAGATTAATAAATAACTGAAGATTTGATAAGAAATTTGAAAAATCAACTGACCTATTTGTCGTTTTCCATGGAAGTAACTGTTTCTTAATAAACACGTGCGCGTGTATCATAACCATGTACTTCCGAAAAGCGGCAAATTTCTTTGGGAAGTAAGTACAAAACCTTTGATGCCGCATTATCAAAGTGCCGATGGTTAAAACATAACTATGCATGCACTCAGTTTGATTTTAATAGATATTTTTTTATTCGCTATGTTTATGGTATTAGTCGTAATGCGCATAGGTCCAGTTTTTCATATTCTTTGATACAGTTTTTTGCGTCTCACAGAATTCCTAAGCGTACCTACCTATACACCGAACTGTACACCTAACTACTCAGTGAAATAGCACTAAGTCCTAGCTGCAAGACGCAAGAGTCTTGCAGGCTATGTCTTGTTCTTGCTCAAGTCTTGCACGGTGAGTCTTGGTCTTGGTCTTGCTAAAAATACGCGGTCTTGTTCTTGGTCTTGGTCTTGCAAAAACGCAAGAACAAGACCAAGACTGCAAGACCAAGACTGAATTTGGGCAACACTAGTAGTAGGACGAACGTCTCATGCACGAGTCCCACACACGGTAGTGGTAGAGCCATGCTGTTTTACAGTACGAATGGGTCGGCTCGTCCGGGGAAGTACCACCCTCTTACATAACACCAGCGTGAAAGATTAGTGACTACTTTTGTGATTCGTCTGGTTTGTAAGAGTACCAGAGGCCTACACCCTCCATACCCCCATAGGCCGGCAAAGCATCAGCGATCCCTCTGCACTCTAAAAAAAAACTTGTTGTTCCAACCAAGATTGTGATTATTCTTACCATGCATCTTGTTTCCATACGAGCCTGACAAGAAGTTAGATACATTAACAAAGATGGTTTTGATTGCTCTTACTATTGCTGCTTATCTAATATAACCAAGAGATTGTACACCACTAACATGAAAGATGATTGTATTTACTAATAAACACTGATTAAATCAACTAAGATCTTGGTCAGTATGAACATGTAAGATGATTGTATTTACTAATAACACTGATTAAATCAACTAAGATCTTGGTCAGTATGAACATGTAAGATGATTGTATTTACTAATAACACTGATTAAATCAACTAAGATCTTGGTCAGTATGAACATGAAAGATGATTGTATTTACTAATAACACTGATAAAATCAACTAAGATCTTGGTCAGTATGAACATGTAAGATGATTGTATTTACTAATAACACTGATTAAATCAACTAAGATCTTGGTCAGTATGAACATGAAAGATGATTGTATTTACTAATAACACTGATTAAATCAACTAAGATCTTGGTCACTATGAACATGAAAGATGATTGTATTTACTAATAACACTGATTAAATCTACTAAGATCTTGGTCAGTATGAACATGAAAGATGATTGTATTTACTAATAACACTGATTAAATCAACTAAGATCTTGGTCAGTATGAACATGAAAGATGATTGTATTTACTAATAACACTGATTAAATCAACTAAGATCTTGGTCAGTATGAACATGAAAGATGATTGTATTTACTAATAACACTGATTAAATCTACTAAGATCTTGGTCAGTATGAACATGAAAGATGATTGTATTTACTAATAGACCCTGCTTAAATCAACTAAGATCTTGGTCAGGGTATATTCCCAATTGCCCCCACAAGGATTGCCACCGGTGGCAATGGGGAATGAAAATTCCCAGTTGCCTCCGGAGGCGATCGGGAAGTTATTGCCCCTACTTTAGGTTCGCTTTACATTGCTTCTCTCTCCCTCGTAAAGAATGAAAGCATGAAAGAACTTATTCAAAACCTGCCCCTTATATATAATTTTCTATAGCCTAAATGATATCATCTCTAAGGGGCAGGTTTTGAATAAGTTATTTCATGCTTTCATTCTTTACAAGGGAGTGAGGAGCAATGTACAGCGAAGCTAAAGTGGGGGCAATAACTTCTCGGTCGCCTCCGGAGGCAACTGGGAATTTTCATTCCCCATTGCCACCGGTGGCAATCCTTGTGGGGGCAATCGGGAATATACCAAATGTATCAACAAACAACCCCTACTCAAATCAACTAAAACGTTAGTCAACATGAATATGAAACGTGTTCAAATAAACCAAGACACACTTAGTTCCGTTAACTATGACTGTTCGAGCATTTTGGGTCCGGCCTGGCTGGTCCTGTATGATTGTAAAATGTAAACCGATAAGGATTTAAGTTAAGTAGAATTATTTCGTTCTGACATTAATTTATTTTCCGCACGAAATGCTGCTTAACTTGTACCCTTATCGGTTAAGTTTTACCATACCATACAGAACCAGACAGGCTAGATCCAAAAAACTAGAATAGAATCAACTCTTGAATGCCCACATATGGCGTTGAATGATAGTACTTACATACTTGAGTTCATCGCTTAAAAGTAAATAAAAAAAAGTAAGATCTATCAATAGGAGTGGCACATTATGAATACCTTTATATTATAATACTACAAATTTTTATGCGTTTGCAATTTGAATAGCACCCCTGGAGTGGCACATAATAAAGGTATTCATAATGTGCCACTCCAGGGATGCTGTTCAAATTGCAAACGAATAAAAAATTAGTGTCGGTGCAGAATGTAATAAAAAAAAATATGTTCTTATAAGCTAGTACCAGTTTCTAAAACAAGATTAGTAGATTCAGAATCTCTGAAAGAGAATGATATTTGTAAGTGGGCAGCACATGATAAGAAGGACTTATAATGTCTAAAGTTTCACTCAGTTTTGGAAAATAATTATGAATCATTGCTAGGTTAATCTTATTTATTATTTGAATAAGAATAATTGCGCAAAGGTATTGGTTAAATATTTTTGATAAAATAAAACAAAGTATAGAAAATCAAGTTGTTTATTATATCTATAGAGTACAGCGCAATGTCACATATTTTTTGCCACTGCTTAAAATATTAATATTACAAGGAATTGGCGATACTAATGAATCGAATTTGATTGCCTTCCGCGCATCATTTGTTTCTATAACTTCGTAACTACAGAAATGATCATCAAACTTCAGTGTATGTATTAGATTTCCAATAAAAATAAGATTTTGAGAATCATACAAATAAACATTTTGTATTCTTAAAAATACAGGCAATTCTTGGTTTGAAAATGTACTACAAACTACAATAGTGCCAGCTACATAGCGAGTTGAAGTAATAGTAGCCCATGAAACTTTGTCTAATAACTTACATTGGTCTAATTCTAAACTGGAGAAAAGGAATTGTTTTTCATCTAGACTACAATCTACAACAGGACCCGTGCGAAGTACGTCATCTAATTTACCTTTCAAAAATATTTCATTTAAATGTAACTGATGCTTCTTACTTAAGGTCAAAGTAATATTTCTTTTATTACACGAAACACTTGCAGCTAATTTAGATAATCTATGCTTTGCTTCAAATCGCATGCTCCATAAAAAGATAAGAGGGCCATGTTTTTCAAGTGCAGAGTGATAGTGTATTAAATTGTGAAACTTGGGTTTTAAAAAATCTTTAGTTAGTGATATATACATAGCATTGAACTCTGCTACGGTAGTTTGTAATAATTCTTCGGTCCCTTTCGCAAAAGCTGTAGATAAAACTAATTCTAAAAGCGCTCTCAATTTCTTATATAATTCCCATGTTTCGTCATCCTTAGGTACAAACTCTCCTACCAGCAACCCAAAATATCTCAAAAAAGTAAGCATTTCTGATGCTGACATACGAACATTTCCATGAAGTAAATGTTCCATAGTCAAAGTACAAGGTTGGTTTCTGAAGTCAGGACCATAAGCAAAAGCATGAATTCTATCATTCAGCAAACTTAATGAAAATAATTTCGAACGTCTTAAATATTGAAGTAAAATAAATAACATGACATATTTCGCAACGCCTTCTAATATATCGTGCATACAATCAACGCCAATTTGATTAAACAAATCAAAATTTTTCACATCAAGCCAAATACACTTCTCTTTGATACCAGTTTCTGACGGGTTTTTTAGTAAAATATCTGATTCATACTGTTCGAATGTACGTAACAAGTTTTTGTTTTCATAACATTGCGATTTTAAATCCTCTTTTCTCACTTTGCATGATCTGCACGATAAATTTGCAGAAAAACTCTCCACAAAACCGGTTATAGCATGAATACCTAGATTGTCGCCCAGGATTAAGCCTAGCTCAAAATAAACTACACCAGTAAAATTAGGCAAGTCAAATTTTAAACCATGTTCACTAAGAAAATTTAATTCATTTATAACACACCGGAATATGATTTTGTTCCCGAATTGAACTCTGTCTGACGAGTGAAAAAGAAGAACCAGGAATATGTGTCTAAGTGAGGATAATCGGCAAGGAGGTAAGCAAGGGATTGATGCGTAAACAGCCCCGAGTTTGTGTTGTCCTGATCGAGATCCTAATGCGTTTCCAGTTTCGTAATCGTCAAAAAACATAAAAATGGGTATTACAATTTTACCTACATTAGATTTCATTCTATTTCGCCAAAATGTACCCTGTATAAAATTTTCAATTGCAGCATTTGAGTCCGTATTATGTGTAAGACGGTTCATATAATTTATAGTATCAGTTAAGACATTTTGAAGAGAGAAAAATAATTTCAAAACTTTACGAAGTGGAATGAAATGTTCTTCACAAGTTATCGGTACAAGACGGTTAACTCCCATTCTTTTGACTTTTTCTAATCTCTGACCAATAACTATTGATTCTGGTGTAATGTAAGTTTGATTTCTAAGAAAATAATTAATACGTTTGTGTTCAGTGTTAAATGTTTTCCATGGATTTGTCAATAATGGTTCTATCGAACCTACAATAGTATCAAGATTACTACGTAAAATAGCGTTATCGGAACTTAAGGTTTCAAGGTTTTGCTTTATGGCCAAGAGTAAACTATCTGTAATGAAATTTTGGAAGCCTTCAATAACTTTTTGGATAATATTTCTCGGTAGTGATTGATTGGCGTATAAACTGGCTATGAAAATTGCCAGTGCTTTCTCTACTGTCCCTAAATCTCTTGAAGATTGTGGAAAATCTTGTGATAGTTGTTGTTGATAAATAATATTATGAGTAGGTATAGTAGGACATACATCAGTTGCTGTATGATCAGGCTGCTCTAAAATGTTTACTACGTTTGAATTTTCTGAAGAGTGTTCCCGCAAAACATGTCTCCTAAATGAATTAAATAATTGGAATTGACGATTACAGTTATCTTGTACACACTTGAATACAGAGAGTTCTTTTGGAGTGTGAATTAAATGAAAATGTGACCTTAGATGTTTAAGGTCTGACAATTCTTTATAACATATAAAACAAGTAATCATTGTGATTAAAATTTAAAACTGTCTTCTAAGATATACCTTTTTTACAACAATCACTAACTATTTTAAAGATAATTATGAATATTATATTATAATATATTTATAATAAGCAATAAATGTCCTATTTAATAAACTAGTTTGTAATGTATCACAAATACTTAGTAATTCAACTTGGTATCTCAGGTCCTACATTATATATTTTTTCCTCAATAGGTATGTAACAAGTATTTTTATATATTAAGACTAGAATAGAACATGAAAAAGATTTATTTCTTTTAACTGATCACCTAAATTATTAATTTGCAGCGATCTCCTTTTACTTAAACATAATTATGCAAGTAAGAAATAACGCACTTGCTACCTAGCCCTGCGACAAGAGTCTTGGGATCGGTTATGAAGCCACTAGGTAGTGTGTGGGTTACATTTATATTGTTACAACATCTACAATTCGTAAAATTAATATTATTATGTGTAAAGAAAGTAGGTACATATTTTACATACTTTTTTTCAATAATGAAGTACAACTTGGAATCAGGTACACGACATCTCAAATCAGTCGCTTGAATATGGCACTGTCACATGTATTAAAAACTAAAATATTACATATTACAATCAGTAAGTAGGGACTCAACGGTAGTAGAGCCTTTATCATAAGACGATGTCATTTTGTATATAGCTTTCTGAATAAAGTACCATACTGGGTATGTCTCCATACCATATTCAAGATTTAAGGCCCAAACTATTTTATAACATGTATCGACAGCCTGCAAAATACTATGTCTTTCATAGATTACAGTTCGGTTTGCAATAATTAAGTAAGTATTAATTTTTTCCAATGACTCACCTACCACTATCATGTATGGTTGGGATGCCAAACCTTTATTATTCAATAATGTTAAGCGCTGTTCGATTGCCTGGCTGATTTCAGCACTAGATTTGACGTGCTTTATAAAGCCTTCTCTAACTTCAACCCTGCTTGGCTTCCAGTTACTTGGGCCTGCTTCCGAAGTGCGCTTTTGTTTTTTTTTGATCGCCGCAGTATTTAATAAATAGGGTATGCTTAGAAACCCAGCTAAATTTGACGTTTCCTCGCGGGAAGCTGAAATATTAGAAATATAAGACAACAACATCCATAGCCTAAAATAATTGATGTAATGAAAACTGGCCAAGTCAAATCTAACCTACTAACTTGGCACTCATTTAGATCTCCATTCTTTTTGCGGCGAAGCCCACAGACAAACATAATTTTTGTATTGAACTTGGAACCTTTTTTTAAAATGTTTTTGGTGGGATTCCAACATAAACCGGTCTCATCATCAGTCGTTTGTGCGGGAATCGAACCCTCGAACTAAGTTTGAGTACTTATAAGATCAAACATAAATGGATTTGTGTAGTAACAACCCAGCTTAAGCTTTTATTTATTATAATATGCTGAAATTTACTACTACATACTTACATTTGATAAGCGTTAATAGATTTTTGGAATATGCTTCAGTTGATTTCTTGTTTGTTAAGAGCTTTTCCAACTTATTTTTCAGCAAAGGATAATTTATAAATAAATTGTCTTTGTAAATCTCATGCGCAGTATTAAAGTCTTGAAGTAACTGAAAAATATAAGAATACATTTATTGACAATTAGCATAGAAATATTATTCATGATAAAAAATAATTTAAAATGTAATAATGCGCGACATGCTATTCTTGGTACTTTACATCATATCACAATTGGAAAAACCAATGAGTTTATGGGTTTCAAGGAGCAAATCTAAAACTATGTGGGAGAGATAAAAATGGTTTTAGAACCAAAAGAGGTTAATAAGTATTTAGAATAGTATTCCAATGTTATATGGCAAGCTACAGCTAGTTCCTGTAATATTCTGCAAAAAAAAGGATATGAATATAAGGCCATTTAAAAAATATACCAAAATATATCCTTGTGGTTTTCGCAATGCTGGATACTTTTCAAAATATTTTTCAATCCATGTAATATTATTTGAGTCATATAAAATTCGTGTCCTTGCTTTATAAGTCAGCTTCCACTTGTTTTCCACTAAGCTCCAAGGATCAGATGAATTTTCTAGCCATTGTAAATCATCCTCAACATTCAAGTTCTCCTCTGTGTCAGTGTAAATACTCGGTAAAGGTCTTGGAGATGGATTCGGTGTATATGTGGGACTTTCTTCTCTACTCCGTTTCCGACCTTTAGGTAAAGCACCTAAATTTTGTAAGCGTCTCCTTTTGTTTAGGACCTGGTTTACTAGTTTTCCTTTAGCTTGAAGTACAATACCATTTGCAGTTGTGCATGCAGGAATATAATAAGTGGTAGTTCGTTCACCAGGAAAAAGCTCTTTAATGTGATGAGCCCACTTATAATAAATAGCTCCATTTATAGGCGAATTTTTATTCTCAGTAAGGATTGCCTTTGCAATCACCGATGCCAGCAAATTTCTAGTGCTATCACCAGTAAGGCAGCTCCCTTTGAATGCAAGGAGTGATGCTGAATCCAGGGATTCTTTTAAAAGATTTTCTAGTACCTGTGAAGGAGATTTCATGTCAAATTTTCATTAAGATTAAAAAAGTCACTAACAATTTTCTATTTAATGATATTTTATCAGAATACCAAAAATAATTATAGGATTTTATCATTTTAATTCCAAACATTAACAATTCTTCCAAACGTGCAACAAACATTGAAATTACAAAAGAACTATCTGACAGTTTATAACTTGCTTGAAAGTAGTG
The DNA here is from genome assembly GCA_949319885.1 of Mecyna flavalis. Taxonomy (NCBI): domain Eukaryota; kingdom Metazoa; phylum Arthropoda; class Insecta; order Lepidoptera; family Crambidae; genus Mecyna; species Mecyna flavalis. The sequence goes on along the minus strand of OX439407.1, from coordinate 9,723,050 downwards.
GTATAATAATTTGACATAGTACAATAATGAATCTTTAGATGATTAAAACTCAAAATAGACAAAAAGTTACATACTGTGCACTGAGAAGTAACTGCCTCACTATTTAGGTCTAAAATTGGAAGTTGGTTTTCTTTATCTTGTTCAGAAGATTCTTGAATTACAATCAAGTCCTTAGTACTGGTTAGTAGTGAGTCAAATATAGAAAAATTCTGAAAATAAATGTTATGTCCCTTTATTATTAAAGTTCCCTGATTGTCAACAAGTTAAGTTAACAGGGTTAGGTACTTTGACATAATGAGGTGGTGCCAAAGAATTACAAATTAAAATGATTTCTTGATAACTAAAATGAGAAATAAGATTAATCTTCTAAAAATGTTGAAATACCAACAATTTTTATAAAGGCTAATATATATACAAGGCTTATCTCAAATAGATAGGTATTAATGGCACCTTTGATTATTAATTATCTAAGGCTGGCTGGCACAAAAAATAGTTGGCATATTTAGGTAACTTATTTTAAATTAATTGCGGTGAGCACTTATCATCGGTGACCCACTTGCTCGTTTGCCCCCCTATAATATGAAAAAAACAATAGTTTTAGATTAAACTTTTGTTTTTCCCTAGTTATTAATTAAACGATTTGAAGTAGGTTTATTCTTTACATTACATACCCTTTATCTCTTATTTTTTTAATTTAACTAAAGCGTAATGAATACTGATTACCTACCCTAATATGTACAGTTACGAGCAATGAAAAGTATACAGACGTGATTTTATGTCATTGTAGGGACTAAGGTCTTAAATCGAATGCGCATGTATGTGTCAGTTCACGTGACTGCACGCACAATCATACTATTAAAATTCGGCACTCGTTTAGAAGCTGATATAGAGTAATAAAACTGTGTAAATATGACATTATTATATATGTATATAGATCATAAATAATAATAATAATAATACATTGTTCCAAAAATCAAAGCAATCACCTAGCCCCAAACTAAGCGTGAGCTTGTGCTATGGCGACTAGGATAACAGATAGATATACTTATATAACAACTACGTTTATACCTACATATTATGCTCATAATGCTTATCTATCACACAACATTTGGCCCTTGCGGGATTCGAACCCGCAACCGCTTGCTTCGTAGTCCGGCTCGCGAACCACTAGACCAAGACGGACGTCATAGAGCTCGAATTGTTATCCTTCAACTTTCGAAGTCGGTTAACAAATAGATAAAGGAATATTACTGTCAAGAACTCCGTCTTCCAAGCCCTCCAGCACCTCATAAAAAGTGACCTAGGGCCCGCTAAAGGGATTATTTCTTTAATGTCAGCATCAGTCAGGGCCGATAAGGCCTGCATTGTTACTTGTTGTTCTGAAATTATTAATTAAAATCCTTATTCTGTATCTAAGAGCAAGAAACAAACTTACGATGCAAAGTCACGTGTTGAATTTGTGGTGGAATTGGTAATGAATGCTCTTTGTTTGTTGTAGGTTATAATTGTAAATTGGTGGATAATATATTACGCTGCAAATAAAACTCACTTTCGTATTTATAATATTAGAGCGGACTGTTTGTACAATACATACACACAATAAACAAATTATATCTATTTATCTCTTGTGAGATAGATAGATATAATTTGTTTATTGTATGTACTTATCTAGACCTACAAGAACTTGTAAGTAACTTTCCAGATGCGCAGTCTTCAGTTTTGCACACCTGCATCATAGTGGCTTGGTATGGCAAGCTCGGCCTACACAACTGGATGTACCTACTTAGATAAAATGAAAGAAGGCGAAGTGGGCTGCGCATTTGGACGTTTACTATCAGTGATCAAGATTTTAAGATAGAAATACATAAAAACAAACTGACCAACCGTTCAGTTGGTAAAAGTAGGTACTTACTGTTAAATTCGGGGATTAAATATTCCAACTGCCACGTCCTGAGGAGTTCATCAACTTCATCCATTACTCCGTTCAGATGCAACAGAATCACATGAACAATAACTCAAGTTTAAGTTATTAAAATAAAGAAAAACACACCTACGCTGAAGAAACGTCACCGCGTCGCGTCGTACAATAAAAAACTGGTATAGACATGCTCGCATCGCACGCGCCGGGGTACGGTCGCCCCCGCTCCCTCTCCCTTCACTCCCTTTGTTTGTTCATTCGAGCAATTGAATGTTTATTTCAACTAACATGAAAATCGAATCAAACAAGCTAGTCTTAGTAAAATGAAACATTGGATTCATAGTTAATCTAATAATTTGAAGTTATCAAATTGACTAGTGGGTTTTGTTAGCTTAAATATTATTCTTAGTTGTTTTAAAAACCAAAATGTTAGATGATCTGAATAAGAGGTCTTAAGTAAATCAAATAAGACTGCCTTGATAATCTAACAAACAAAATATTCAAATCTATTATTTTACATGATCATTTAGATCAATTTTCATTGTTTGATTCTACAAACATTACTTGTTCGTGCTAACTATTACAAATGATCGAATTACACATAAAAATTTGTTAATGATAGAAACAACGTAAATGTTTGTCAGTATTAACAAGTGTCCATTCTTGTTTACATCAATCACAGATCAACATGTTGTTTTAACTAATCGGGTTTGGTTGATTTACGAATTATCTTGATTGTGCCAATCATTTTAACCTCAACTAAGAGAAAATCGCTCTTTGTTGGCTCTAATTTTTTAGAGTGTGGTGTTGCAGATGTCCATAGGCGGCGGTGATTGCTTACAACCAGGCGACCCGCTGGCTCGTTTGACGGCTCTGACATAAAAATAAACACTGAGGCAGGTCTCACGAACCTTCGTTAATCGTTTTAAAACATTTTTCTCTACAAAAAAGGTACATCTGAATGACACAGCTACAAATTAACTATCTAATTTATCAACTATAAAACTTTAACAAAACTGTCGCAGTGAATTCATTTATAGGCGTCAATTAATAGACCATTCAATCGGATAGCTGAAACAAAAATTATATTAGTCGGCTCACAAAAACTTTATGCGTATCATTTTCCCGAAAATCACAATTAAAATCATTAAACGTACTCTGACTCGATTGACAAACAATTTCAATTAGGCTATAGTCGTGACAAAAATATCATAAGCAAAAGTGTTCAAATATTCATGGGGAACGTATCGATTCCCACTATGCGGGCTTGGTTTGTCATGAATACGCCCCATGGAAGATGTTATCAGGCACCCCGCCCGTATTATTACGCGGTATGATGAAAATACAAACATATCTTGCTCAAGACTAAAATATTGTAGATAGTACAATTTTGGCTTTATTGGTTTAAGTGGCCGTGACCAGGTTTTTTTTTTATATAAACATCAGATAATATAAAAAAAACTATCTTTGTAATCAAGGCATCTACATGAAGTTTATTCAGAGTAAATTCAGATATATTTTTTTTCCAATCCGGAAATTGAACCTTTAACCAGAGATTATGTGGACTCGATCAAGAAACAAAACAATACTTCTAATAAACTCTTTTTTTCCAAACTTCGTCTCTTTTGTCAAACAAACAAACAAAAAAAGACTGTTAATGTAGCAATATCAATAGCTACATTAACAGTATTTTTAATTCCGATATCGATGACACGAAGTTCTTCAGAAGTATTATTCAGGTATTATTATTTTGGAATCTGTGGTGAAACTGACCCTTATTAACTCAAATTACAGCAACACATTTACTTTAAAAAGCGTCTGTTTTAACTTTCATGATTTAATTCCTCAAAGTTTGCGAAAGCAGCTGTATTTCACAGTACCTAATTACCTTAAAAGACCTATTAATATTTTAATAATAGTGCTTTCACGTTGAGATCCCTTTATATTTAAAGTTTTGAGTAATTAGTTACTTTTAATGGATACTGTAGTTAAAAACCCTTTAGCTGTAGTGTACAGACTGTGACGGTTCTTTTATTCTTTGTTCTGACAAAATTAAATGCTTACTTTTTTCATCACGTTGTCATCGCGTGAATGAAGGTGACTGAAGGCAATACCTTTGCATTCATTTAATAAAAACAAGGATTCACCGTGAAAATATCTGTTTCTTTTAATATGAAAACAACAGTCTATATTTTTACAGTTTACAAGGATATGTTTGTATTTCCTTTGTAGATAGGTACTTATTTTTGTATTGAAGACCGATTTGTATAATTCTTGGGAAGTCGGCTATTAGGTACTCCAAGAGAAAATGGCTGTTTGTATCGGTCTAGGTATTTCTATAAACGTATGTACATATGTACTTACTTACAAAAAAAAAAGTAAATAAGTAATGTCTGGCACTCATAGCACAAGTTTTTGACTTTGACAAAGTCCTGCATGAATAGTGTCCAAAAAAATTTATTAAATCTTTGAGTGTAGGTAGGTACAGTAAATGTTTCCTTTTTTTTTAATTTTGGCACAGATAATAATATTTTGGTCTAGGGCGCTATGTCTAAGTCCTATCTAGCCTAATGAAAAACCTGTATTATTTGTTGCGAATTTCCTTAAGTTTTACACTTGAAAGAACACATACTTCTAAAACGCACCGCAAGTGTAGGTAGTCACAATTGTCTTACAAGTAACATCTATCGAAATCCACAGTACAAATTCTTCAACGTAACTGCAGCTATGCTTCGGCGATAACGCGAAGCAATCAGCGCACAACGCACATTGAGATAGCATTATAAACGCGTAAATCGCTCTAACCTAATGGCGATATCCGATTGGTTAGACTCAATTACGTCGACTCGAGCTATTACCACTTGATATATGGCTTGCGTATCGTGTCCTATTACTTGATTGTATTACCGTGTACGGTTACGGTGAGCGCCTGAAGCGGTTTTCAAGGTTTGGATGTTGTTTGAGCTCGTTGTTAGTGTGATTGTTACAGTGACAATTATGTAAAGCTTAAGCGTATTACCAAAGTTTTCTCTTAGGTTATAATTATAATTGAATATAAAATAATCGCATTAATACTCGTATTATGAATGCGAAAGTAACTCCGTCTTTCTTTTATGCCTAAACTAATTTTGATGAAATTTGGACAGATCTTGGGAAAGTCAAATCAAATCAAATCAAATCAAATCAATTTATTAAAATTCTTAGAACTATTTTATCAGCTAGTACAAACATTTTCTTAAGATCTAATTAACTTTATGAGCCTGAACTAGGAGATCCTGTGTTTCAGGCGAAAATCTAAAATAAATTCTTAAGATCTACAAATAATTATATCACTATGTGAAATGGGTAGGTGAAATATATGTATAAGTGCTAAATACAATGGAACTATATCTATTTTATAAAATAATAACAAGTCTCAAGTCTATCTACTTCAATACGGTTAATAAATTCTCTGTATCCTCGTAGGACATACATTTGAGGGCATCTTGAAGTTTGGTTTTACATTTGCTGTAGCAAAGGGGATATAAGTCACATATTGCATTTAGTCTATTGTAGAGAAGTGGACCTAGAAACAAGTAAAATTTTGATGTAAATGCATGTTTGAATATTGTTTTTGTTATGCAAACAATATCCTTTCGCCTTTTGTTAGTGAGTGTAGGAATATAAGGGAGGTCAAGGTGCTGTTTTAATACTATATTCATTATAAACAACTGTCTAACTGTTAGTACGTTACAATTTTTATATAAAATATTAGTTGGGAATAGGAAAGGGCTAAAAGTAGCTACCTTGAGAATTGCTCTCTGAGCCCTTTCGATGGTTAGTAACAAAGTTTTCCCGACTCCACCCCAAGTGGTGATGCAGTAGGTTATTATTGATTGGCACAAAGCTAGGTAAACTTGTCTAATAAGTTTTGAATCAGTAATGGAGCGCAATTTTTTAAATATAAATATCATTTTACGAAGTCTAGTGGCTAAGGCATCGATGTGTGGTTTAAATGAGAGATTTTCATCTATAATAACTCCCAGATATTTTATTTTATTTGTTAAAATAATGACTGGACATGCACATTGATTATTATTAGGGATCTTACAACTATGGGCATGCAGAGTGGTGGCAGTAAGAGCACCATGAATAGGCGTTCTTTTCCGCATAGAAAATTTTATAAACCTAGTTTTATCTGCATTTAATGTTAGTAAATTATGCTGAAGCCAATTATTAACTACATCGAATCCATTCTGTGCGTGTTGGTAAACTAGGTCTTCCGAGTCAGCTGAAAAAAGTAGAGCAGTGTCGTCGGCGTACGATATGACTTTGCCAAATGTTAGTTTTAGTTTGCAAAGGTCATTAATAAATATTAAAAACAAGGTTGGACCTAAAATACTTCCTTGAGGGACCCCAAAGGACGTATTTTTCATATCCTCGCTATAAACACTGCCGATACGTACGCACTGGGAACGTTCTTCTAAATAGCTACTAAAAAGTTTCAGCTGTGTTCCTCTAATTCCAATGTTTTCAAGCTTGTGCAGTAAGATCGGAACCGAGACGGAGTCAAAAGCTTTGGCAAGATCCAGGAATATTCCTATCGCGTGGTTACCTGAGTCAAGTTCCCGTGTTAGATAGTCAGTCAACTGATGTACGGCATCGGAAGTGGATAGTTTAGGTCTAAAACCAAATTGCATGTTAGACAGAATTCCTTTATCCTCTAAATATTTTACCAATCTTTTATTGATTATGTTCTCTAATATTTTAGATAGGGCTGGCAATAAGGAAATGGGTCTATAATTTGTAACATTATCTTTACTGCCAGATTTATAAACCGGAATAACCACCGCCTTTTTTAGACATTCGGGGAAAATGCCAAGATTTAAGCATTTATTAAAAATATTAGTCAAAGGTCGTACTAAAATGTGTCGAAATTGTTTAATTATCTTATTTGTTATGTTATCCCAACCGACCGCACAATCGTCCTTTAGACTCATAATAATCCTGTCTACCTCAGCTTCGTCTGTGTCTAGCAATACAAAAGATGATACGTTAGTGTTACCCTCGGGATGCGTGTTAGTCTGAGAATGTGAATGTCTATGAACCTTCTCCGCCAAGTTTTTCCCAACATTAACAAAGAAATTATTCACCATGTTAGCAGATGAAGACGATGTTGAGTGGGTGTTCAATAACCTAAATGATGACTCATGCTGCTGTGATGAGTATGTTACCTTTTTGATGTGTTTCCAAATTTTTTTGCTATTCGTTCCTGCTTTTTCCAATTCCATTTTTTCGTAGTTAATTTTAACCCTTTTTAAGAGATCATTACAATAATTACGGTACCTTTTATAAGATAATGACAGAATGGAATTATGTGGGCTAGATTTTGCTTTCATATGCAATTTATCTCTATGTCTCATGCAGCGAATAAGACCTGGCGTAATCCACGGCTTTATATTATTATTTTTGTTACTAAGCCGAATACTTGTTGTGTTGTTTTGTAATGCAACTTGTATATTGCTTATTAAATAAGACAAACAGAACTGCGGGTCAGCAGAATGGTAAACTGGGCCAAAGTCGATTTTACATAATTCTTTTCCGAGACTATTGATGTTTAATTTATTGATTAAATGAGTATTGTTTGTCTTACGTAATTTGCAGTTTAAGGTTAGTAGGGCAGCATTGTGATCAGTTATTGACGAGTTAATAACAAGTGCAATTGCCGGATATGATGTTTTTAATATGATGTGATCTAAACAAGAACCACTTTGATGGGTTGGGCGCGTGTGCGCAGGGAGTAGACCATGAAAAGAACAAATGTTAAGATAGTCCTGGGCCACTGCATCCGCGTATTCTGGAATTATGTTAATATTAATGTCCCCAGTTAGTATGACATTCTTGAAGGACGATAAGTTATTTAAGGTGTCATTGAGGCTATCAGTAAATTGATGTAAATTTTGAAAAGAGGGTGGTCTGTATATTGCTAGTATTGCAAATTCAGATCCAATTTTAATTAACAATCTATTACAGTCCAGCATATTAGGCTCCTCAATAGAAACATTTAACTCATTTTTGGCATAGACTACTATACCATCATTTTGGTTATAATTTATATCACTATTATACATACTATATCCTGGAATTTGCGGTATATTATATCCCTTTTTTAGCCAACATTCGGTTAAAACAATCACATCACAATCGATATTTAGCCTCTGTTGGAAAGCACTAAAGTTATCGAAGTTTTTATGAATACTGCGTATGTTTTGTGTAAGTATTGTTAGTATGTTATTGTCCGAGGATAGATATTGTCTGCAATTATCGGTTTCACAAACTTTAGACTCGGATACAGAGAAGTTATCTAAGTCATGAATTAAATTATTAAGCATTAAACAATAAAAACAAGTAAATTTAAATAAAAGGACGGAAATAAAATTAAATTACGGCGCTCTTAGGCGCCCTCATAATCAATAGAGTTTATGTACCTCTTTTCGGCCATTATTTTTGCCGGGCAATCTGCGGCACCCGTGCTATGATTGCTTGGTTTTTTAAACCGAGAGCAAGAAGCACATTTTGGATCCTCTGCCTTTCTTGTACATTCTTTGATGTTATGTCCTTGTTCGCCACAGTGGCCGCATGTGTGTGTTGTCTCCCGGCAGGATTTGGCTGCATGGCCGTATTGTTGGCACTTGAAGCAGCGAGTGACTAAAGTATAGTCTCTTACGGGGCATGAGGACCAATTTATAAACACCCTTTCCTTTTGAATCAGAGATTTACGGATGGCCGCTGAGACTTCTAACACGTAGTTACAGGTCTCAGCGTCTTTCTTACCTGACTTATGACTGAGCTTGATGGAGTCGAGGAATAATTGGAGGTCTAGATTTTGATTTTTCTCGGCTATGTTTTGTTCAAAGAGGCAGGTAAAAACTTCTTTGTCCTGCATAGCTGAGGGCACTCCAATTACCACAATTCTGGGCTTTCGTTTGTGGGGCTCGTCGATCGTGAGGCCTGAGCTCGTTATCTGAGTCGATTGCTTCAGCTTCTCTATATCGTCCTTACTCTCAGTGCTGATGATGACACCGCCATTTTTAGTTTTTCGCAGGCCTCTCACGTGGAGTTTCAATTTTTCAGGGCATATAATTTTTTGAACAAGAGATTTAGTATCTTCGCTCGATTTTTGTTTATCATTCGGATAGATAGCCACTGAGCTTAAATTAATTGGCTGAATAAAGTTGCCGGCACCTTTCTTTACCATATCAGCAAAGGATGATTTGTTCTCAGATTTTTTTGACTCTTCTATACTGATCTGAAGGTCCTGCAATTGCTGCGAGAGAGTGCACTTTTCTTGAAGGGCCTGGAGAGAACAATGGGTCTGCATGGTCTTCACTTTCAGGGACTGGTATTGTACTGCCATTTGTGATGTGCCATGTCCGACTTTTCGGCAAAGATTGGTTATACGTACTTTTTGGTCCGAGTTCAGCTTACCCTCAGCCGCTATCTGGCACACCTCATTCAGGCATTGCTCGATGGTCGTCATCCAGTTTTGTATTTCTGGTGTCGAGATAGGTCCATGTCCAGTGGAGTCCTGGTTGGATGCGGAAGCAGCTTGGGGCGAGGGTGGAGGAGTGCGGGCCGTCCTACCACTTCGGTTGAAGGGACTGCTATCCATGTTTAATTTGTTTATTTACTTAGTCTTTAAAACACTTAACAAACACATAATAGGTACATTTTCACCTGACAATTGTTACACTATGTCAATCGGAAAAAACGAGGGCACGAGTCAGCCGATTATTATTTGTTTATTTTATTTTCACTAGACGTCTATTCGCATCGATGACTAAACGATCAATTACCTAACCATTTTATATCCCAGGATAATGCTCAGTTCCCATGGGATAACAGAAAAAAAAGAGTTTTGTCCTTCTTTCACTAAGCGACGGAACAATTATAGATCGCCAAAATCTTCGGTATGTGCTTTATAATATAAGCGTGAGAGACACATAGGCTACCTTTTCGTTAAAAAACTAAGCCTGAACTCGAACCTATTTTATTTTTATAAGAAATAGATTACTATAATTAAAAGTAAAAAGCTAAAAGTAGCTTCACATTTTACGCTATCAAGAGATCGATGATTTGATTCGCAACCAAGACAAATATTATTATGAGCCTTTGTGTTTGTTCTTAATCTGATTGTTGATATTGGTTTAGGTATATATATCAGGTACCAACCGAGTAATCTACAACATACTTATGTTGTAGATTACTCGGTTGTTACCTTAACCCAAGTTAGATGCTTAAGCACTTGCTTAAGCATCTAACTTGGGGTTGAAATCAAACCTTCTAAATCGTGTTCTCTAAACATTATGACATGACCCTCTGTTTTTAATTACACTGTGGTTTGGTGCATCGCTAAATCCACAAAGTTCCGCATGCTCATCATAGTTTGATAGCAGCCTGTTTTGCATGTTGGCGTTATTGTTAACGCGGGTTGTAGCTGACTCGTTATGCGTAATAAATGTTCGTGCAATACCGTCAAGTTTTGCCATTGCACTTTAATTTATTAACAAAGTGTAGTGGTCGTGTGATTGCAAAACCTGCTTTAAATTAATGGTTGAATCCTTACCATTTCTCAAGTGCTTATAGGACCCGCTGCAGCGTAAACGGCGAGAATATGCCGACATCGTCACAGAACCAGAAGTAAAGGGTACATGCCAGTTTCAGTTTAATCCTATTATTATTATAAATGCTAAAGAAACTCTTTTCTGCCTGTCTATCTATTACGCTTTCACGCCTACGAAATTTGGCACAGATAAAGACCAGTCTTAATATTTTGCGCTATTCCCATGGGTTATCTGAAAAAGAAGTTTTTATGTTTCTCATTATTTCGCAACGGAGCATGGTAGGTAGTGTCTGAAAATAGCAGCTGCTTCAATAAATAATTTGCCAAATACTAGATCACTTACTATATTCGAATAGTCTTATCAAATCCAAATTTTGATAAGAAAACTTATCACGCCAGCTGGGTAAATTATCCTGTTTTATTTGAATATCTCCCTACGTAACGTAACCCCATGCTAGTATCGGCTTCATCAATAAAAAGTTATGTTAAATTAATGATAATTAGTTTAAAAACTTTTGAAGTATTTAAATCTTTTCTCAGAGTTGCTAAAACAACTTAGGCCTCTGTCAATTTTTCGTGCAATTGGTAGCATAATTGCAATCAGATTAATATTTATGCGTCCGATATAAAAAAAAAATCCAACTTTTTATGCACATCACAATAAAACACAAACATACAATAATTCTCAAAACAAACCCAATTGTAATTTAATTCCCATGTCACAGCCGCATCCATGCCCATAGTGTTTCTGCACCTATTTATACTCACGTCCCATTATAATTATGCAGATGACGTCATATTGCGTGCATATGCAAATGCATCTCAAAGCGCAGGTGTCTGTTTATCCGACTGATTTAATAACTGGGCTCATACTCGTTCGGGAATGAACAGGATTATACTCTGAATATCAATGCTCAGTTACAACGCATTAGTGGGATAGATAGCAAATCGTACAGGGCCGGTTCGAGGCAAGGGTTGAGTTGTAGCATTGCGTGAACTTTTTTATTTTTATTTTTTTTGAAAGACAATTAAGGCGTTACCTTAGCCGCAGGCTAGCGAGTCCTACGGCTGTGTGGACTCGGGGCTAAAAACTCTTCGAGTGTAAGGGACGAACCCTATACACTCAAAGAGAACGAGCCGATGCATCGATGCCCGCCTTGTAGCGATTAACTGACCCATTGTCGACTACTCCTAGTGATCCTCTAAAGATATATTTCTGGTACCTTTTTTACTAATATATTTTTGACTTAACTGAGTGGTAAATTTATCATTCAATTAGTGATGAAACCTACTGGACTCGCGGAATTTGATGTAAGAAAAATACCTATTTCGTCCCGCTTCAATAGAACAGAAACTCCTTAGTTAAATGTAGTTTAAAATCGGCTAGTAGCTTTATTGTACTTACTATTATGTTAATATCCTGGGTTTGATTGCGACGCAAAGGTTGTTATTCGTTTGGATTTCGAACCCCTAGCTAGCAGCATGTAGCCTTTTATAATAAAAATAATTAAACATAATAAAGTATACTCCCACATGAATAAAGCCAAGCTATCACTGCGGTTTGACTTTGAAAAAGTCCTCCCAACTATTAGACCCAAGGCGGGAATTGAACCATGCGGTGTTTAGTCCCGAAATGGCTTAATTACTATAGGTACGTAGGTCGGGTCAAAAGGGTCGTTTTCTTTCTAAAACTAATGAAAGGTTTTTTTAAATAATGCTAGTTTACTTTTATTTTTAATTCAACCGTCAAACTACATTGGATTTGATTCCCTTTAATTATACTAATGACAGCATTTTAAAAACAATTTAAAACGTTTCCATTAGAGCTAAATAGAAAAAAACACATCAAATTGAATAATGGGTATAATTACGTAGCCCAATAGAATAGGGGATATCAATGAAAAACAAAAGTATAATATCACTCAACACATGTCATTTCCTGAATGCTGCCCTGGTTCGCTACATCAGAACTGATAAGGGAAGGGTGAATGCACGAGTGCGTCCAGGTACTTGGGGGTGCCCCCCCCCCCCCCCAAAGGGGGAGATGAGGCCTCGGCACGATTCAGGAATACCAACTTGATTAATGGATTCCACTGGCGGTAATGATAATGACGTCGCAAGTGCATTGGAATCAATCCCCGCCGTCGTCACTGATTTTAGGTGAAAGAAGAGTCAATAATACTTTCATTGCGGTTTGGTCTTTGAAACTTGGCGATCAACGTAATCTAAAAGCACTATTGGAATAGTTATTTGAATTTGCATAAGTGGAGATTTTAAATTAATGTAGGTATGTTAGATATCTATATATATAAAAGAAAGTCGTGTTTGTTACAACACTTATAACTCGAGAACGGCTGGACCGATTGCCATGGTTTTTGATTTGTTGGATTTGTTTCCGGCCCGAATAGCAGAATACATCTTAAAAAGGAAAGGATTTTGATCAATTCCCACGGGAACGGGAACCATGCGGGTGAAACCGCGGGCGGCCGCTAGTGTATTCATAAAAATAAGAAATTGAGATATATTTTAATTTGGACATGATCCCCATGAACAGGGATCATCAGTTATTTTTTAATTATAAGTTATTTTTTAATTTATTGGCATATGTAGTAATAATACTAAAACCCTTTCTAAACAAAAGGAGCGTCAAACTATTATGATAAAGTTAGCAATTATTTAACCTACAAGCTACTAAGTAGATATTTAAAAACACAAGCAGTTTTTATATCAAGAATATTTTGCAATGAAAGACATCGATAACTTTCAGCGCGATGTTGTCTAAATTCCCTTGTGTTCAAAACTCAAGAGATATGAAGCTTAGGTTACCAATTACAATAAATTGCTGCAGGAAAACTGGGCCCGTGTGTTATGCGCTTTACTTACAGATACGCTGCTAGTATTTTCCATATAAAAAGTTATTTCTAAATGAAAAATCATTATGCTAGATACTTTTTTTAACATGTTTGAAAGTAGGAGACATCACCTAAGGTTTTTTTATTTAGATTAATCACGATTTAATGCTACTACCAACTTTGTTTACAATTTGATAGTAAAAAAATGTCAGCTGTTATTGAATTGCTCCTGTTGGGGCAAAATCGCAAATTTTGAGTTTTTTACAGTCTGTTGTATGACCCACCACTTCTATAAAGTTATATTTGCAGAAGCGATGACTTTTCTTAGAAATTTCTTATTCCTAGTCTGATCATTATAAAGCTTACCTTCTATAAAGTTGAGTATTTTTGTGTGAAAAAGTAGTTATTCCTTCAAGCATATTATATTATAAGCATGTATAGTAGGATTATTTAAAGTTTTTAACAATATTGATATTTTTGGACGATTGCCGTGATAAAGTACGTACGTGCTTCAACAATATGCAAAACATAAATTGAATGCTAGCAATATCCAGCTATCTAGACTTTATAGATACAGTAATTGAGTTATTCAAGGAGCTGGTCGAACGCTGGTCTCAGTACCCTTAAAACTAAGTCTTTCTTCAATCTAAAATGCATTCATGAAACCCCCATAAAGCTATATACATTGACAGTTAATTAGTTAATTTAATCGTGCACCAGATGGATAACGTGTTGTCTCCACAAGTTAAAAAAATATGAACATCAACACGCAAATTGAATGGCGAAGTAAGTCACATCCACTACCCGCAGCGCGAGTCTAGACAGGCGATTCGCGTGCGTGATGCGTTTTTTGGCACGACGAGCCGTTCCATTATCTGTTCTGCGGTCCGCTGCGCCCGGTGACGCTCAAATAAAACAATTCTTACTCCGCCGGCCCGCATTCATATTGATAGATACCTGGTACGCGCATCCGTGAAATTGTGATATGTGTAATATGATATAAAAATAAAGGATGCTTTTATTCCGCATATTGAGCATTTTTCACTTATCCAACTAATCTTCAACTAATTAAAACAACTTTTTTTAGATTAAGCCTAAAAATTATTAATTAGTTTAACCAGTTTCAGATGGTATCAATAAGCAATTCAATTAAGATTGAAAAGCAATTCGTAACAATGTAAATCATAATCATCATTTCAGCCAAACGACGTCCACTGCTGGACATAGGCCTCCCCCAAGGATCTCCAAACCGATCGGTCCTGTGCCACCCGCATCCAGTGGATTCCGGCGATCTTTATGAGATCATCAGTCCACCTTGTGGGAGGCCTACCACGGCTGCGTTTCCCGGTACGTGGCCACCACTCGAGGACTTTTCCGCCCCAACGGCCGTCAGTCCTCCTTGCAATGTGTCCTGCCCACTGCCACTTTAGGCTCGCAATTCTTCGGGCAATGTCAGTGACCCCGGTCCTTCTGCGGATCTCATCATTTCTGATGCGATCACGCAGGGAGACTTCAAGCATAGCCCTCTCCATTGCCCTTTGCGCGATTTTGAGCCTTTTTATGCGGCACATTGTAAGTGGCCACGTTTCCGTTCCGTAAGTCATCACTGGCAACACACACGCATCAAAGACTTTCGTCTTGAAGCACTGCGGTATCTGGGCCGAGAAAACACTGCGTAGTTTTCCGAACGCTGCCCAGCCGAGTTGGATTCGTCGACCGACCTCTTTCTGGAAGTTGGACTTACCAAGTTGGACTTTTTGTCCCAGGTAAATGTACTCGTCTACAACTTCCAGTGTTGAGTTCCCAACTTTTACAGGAGTGGGTACGACATGGGAGTTCGACATGATTTTCGTCTTTTCCATGTTCATTTTAAGACCCACTTGTTGAGACACTCTACTGAGATCGTTGAGCATCGTGCCTAGGTCTTCCAAGGACTCAGCCATGACTACAATATCATCCGCGAAGCGAAGGTGCGTCATGTACTCGCCGTTTATGTTGATGCCAAGTTCTTTCCAGTCCAGAAGCTTAAACACGTCCTCCAGCAGAGTAGTGAACAGTTTCGGCGATATAACATCGCCCTGTCTCACACCCCGCTGGAGCCGAATGGGTTTTGTCTTCTGGTCCTGGAGGCGGACTGACATGGTGGCGTTTTCGTACAGCGACTGCAACACTTGAATGTATCGGTAGTCTATTTGGCACCTTTGGAGTGACCGAATCACGGCCCATGACTCGACAGAATCGAAGGCTTTTTCATAGTCCACAAACGCTAAGCATAATGGCAGATTATATTCTTCGGACTTTTGTATAACCTGCCGCAGCGTGTGCATGTGGTCTATGGTACTAAAACCTTTACGGAATCCGGCTTGTTCGGGAGGCTGGAAGTCATCAAACCTACGTACGAGACGATTCGTTATAACTCTAGAAAACAGCTTGTAAACATGACTCAGTAGCGTGATGGGTCTGTAGTTCAGCTGCGTCTTATCGCCCTTTTTGAAGAACAGCTTCACCACGCCCCTGTGCCATGCTGTTGGCGTTTTTCCCTCGAGAATAACGGAGTTGAACAACCTCTGGAGAGCTTTCAAGACCGGTCGGCCTCCTGCCTTTAGAAGCTCCGCTGTAACTCCATCATCCCCCGGCGCCTTGTTGTTCTTAAGCTGTTTCATCATCATTTGGCTCTACGATCTGTGGCCTCGGTGACAGGTGTTCGTGTCGTCGCGTAGAGCTGCCCATAAAAGTTTTCAATCTCGGCCAAAAGCTCAGGGCGTGACGTGACGACTCTACCGTCCTCTGTCTTCAACTTCGTCAGCAAGCTCTCTCCAACAGACAGATCTCTAGCAAACACTTTAGAGCCTTTGTTTCGCTCAATGGCCTCTTTAATACATTCTGTATTAAATCGGCGTATGTCGCGGGTAAGGCACTTGGAGATCTGTCTGTTGAGCTGCTTATGTAAATCATAATAACTATCTTTATTTAATATTTGTCAGTCGATTGACCGTCTCGGCTAGGGAAGTACAGTCAACAGCACATCACGGTTAACACTTGCAGTGCGATAATAGCACGTATGCCCCCGACATAAGAGTGGTAAAAAGTCCAAAGTGTTACGTCTGACGTGCTTTTGACCGTACTTACCTTCTCACACAATCGACATAATATGACTAATATGTATATTCACAATAGCTTTTATATTGCGTTTTTAATAAATGAGTAAGAGTGCAGCAGGCCATCCAGCTTCCTCCCCTTCTCCCTATATCCTCTAAGGCAGTTAACGCATTTGAGACCTTAATTGCAGTATATTGTCTTTGGGCGATAATGACCACATACAGGTACCCGCAAACTTCTTGAATATCGGGTAGGAATGCGCAGAACACGAATTTTGACACACCTGCGCGCTATTGGTCAGAAGCATACCTGTGACCAATAGCGCGCGCGGGAGTTCGGGAGATTCGCGCGCGCTATTGGTCATGCGCAAGTGCACATGCGCGAACTTTCCCTTTCTCAGTTAACCGATGTTCAACAAGTTTGCCGATACCAATACCATTTATTATATTCCTTGCTAGATTGCCTCCTGCTTTAAAAAAAACACACTTATAAATACAGACATAAATTCTGAACAAAACCATTTATTTTTAGACACAAAGGTTCTCGATCCGAGCAAGTATTCGAGATATCGTTGTTACCCTTCGGTATGTCCGTATGGAGATATTCTAAGCATTCGCTATTGGAAACGCGTTCGAAATTAACTCCATAACATGTCCGACACATAACTCGAATGACAGAGGGGTCTATTAAGCTACGTGTGTATAGGTACAGTCAAATATATTACTTTTTTCAGTTAGATTTACACACAATATTGACTCCTTGAAGAATTGTTTATTTCTTATTTTGGTAAAGCAGGAATGTTTTTGTTTAACATTACCTACAAAATAAATACAGCTTTTACTAACAAAAGTACAGAACAAAATAGGTAATAAGATTAATTCTCCAAATTCACCAACAAGGTATTTGAAAGTTAGATTATCAAATACTTTCATAATTCCAAACTACCTCTTAATTTTACATAAGACTAAACTCGAGCAAAACCCGAATATCACCGCCGAATTCGAGCAAAGTATCAAACTAGACAGAAACACATGCAAAGAAATACTTATAAACACTCAAGTCGTTACGCTGCATTAGGGATGTTTATCAGCTACAACAAACGAAAATGAAAACAAAACAGTTGACCAAGCATAATCCCGCGGCAGAAAATAAACCTGCCGGTAGCCGCGCATGCAAACAACCCATAAGCGCATCCGCCATAGCAATAATACGGAACTTGCCCATAGAAGCGGTTTATTAAAACAAAAACTAATAACGAGGGTGCCCGATGATGATACCCGTATAAATGGTTATGGTGTAGTCGTTTATGATTTGACATCAATAGCATGTATTTCGTGCACTGAAAGATATTGCTTACAAGAAAATAAGGTAACATTCGTTTGATAGAAAGATATTTTTTTTGTGTCCTAAAACGCAATAGAAAAAAAAAAGGAAAAGCACGAGCTAATCAATGTCTGTCTGTAAGACTAAAGCATCCGTGCTTTAAACATTGTTAAGTACAGTCAAAAGCACGTCAGACTAAACACTTTGGACTTTGTACCACTCTTATGTCGGGGGCATAAGTGCTATTATCAAACTGCAAGTGTTTACCGTGATGTGCTGTTGACCGTACTTTAATTTACTCGCCTAATCATAGCGCTTACCACATGGTCACAAGACCAAAGGATCTGAAACATACTTTGCCTCATTTAGAATTCACAATGAGAAGTCATTTGCAAGACCAAGGAATTACATGCTTTCGTAGACATAGTGTTAATGCCGAGACCTTCTGGACTGTGACTAACAAGTTTTCGGAGAAAAACCCATGTGTATGTGAGATTAGACAAGTGAAGAAGTATTTGTGAGCACTCTGAATTTAAACGACCTAACAGATACAATAATCTAAGCTTATATGAATGCGGGAGCAATGACACATGCACACACTGGACCCAAGTAAATTTTCATCACCATATTTTTGACCGGACAAAGAGTTATACATAACTTGGTATGCCGGGTGACACGATGCGGCTCCAATGCAATAATTTCTACCATAACAAAGGAACGAACAGTATCATAGTCATCGGTGATTCATTCAAACTTTTTCATTTCAAACAAGACGTTATCGCTCGGAGGTACGAAACGTGCAATAAAATGGAGGTGGCAGATATAGGTTTTATTGCACGTATCGGCTGTCATTAGTCACACGCTATTTAGCCGTTAGCGGCCAGCGATGTATCAAAGCGTCGAAGCGACATTTATATTGTGTTAATCGTGTTTGGATATCGAACTGGGGTGCGAAATTTTCCAAATTGCAGCCCTGCGGTCCCCGATAGGGTGTTTCAATAGTGAGATGAGATATCAATCAGATGATTCACACGGTATTGATTGTAATGGAAACAGGGCGTGAATATGGAAGGGGTGTCATTTGAAGTTTTTGGCAGGTTTTGTCTACGATATTTCCCGAGTGACGATAATTATTTTATTATTTTAATAAAGATATTCCTCGGTCGGCCCATATCGACTGACAGACTGGTTCTGTCTGCAGCATGGCTTCTACCACACGTAGGTTTCGATCATCTAAACTTATTAATTATATACTTATACTTATTTAAACCAATATTATAAAGAGGAAAGATTTGATTGTTTGTTTGTTTGTATAGAATAGGCTCGGAAACTACAGTAGCGATTTGAAAAATTCTTTCACTCTTGGATAGCTACACTTTCCGCGAGTGACATAGGGTACTTTCGATCCCGGAAATGTGGGGGGAAAGGGGGGATATTTTAAAAAAGAAATTACGCGTGGTTTAAGGCTAGTAGTATTATAAAGAGGAAAGATTCGATTGTTTGTTTGTTTGTATTGAATAGGCTCGGTAACTAATACAGTAGCGATTTGGAAAATTCTTTCACTGTTGGAAAGCTCCCCTTGAAAAGTGGTATCCCCGAGTGACATAGGGTATTTTTGATCCCGGATGTGGGGGGAAGGGGGGGTTGAAAAAAACAAAAATTGTGCGGGGGTAAAACCGCGGAGGCGACCGCCATTTTGAAATATACAACAATATGCTTATTTTTTTTGTATATTTTCATATATACTTTTTTGTAATTGAGCCTACAACAGCATTTAAATAAAAAACGTAAAGAAAATTTTAAAGCCCATCAATAATAATAGAGCTCATAATGGTTATGAGTTTTGGTATTTGATCTTCTACTGATTATGATCCTCATAACCCCGGAGCTGCTTACTTTGAAAACGGATCAATACATTTTGATATCTGATATCTCTGATAGTCCCGAAAACTTTGTTGATATTGTATAGTTTGTGCACACATCCACATATTAAATGTGGCCTTGAAAACTATCTCCAGGTTCAATATTGATTGAACGAGTACATGTCAACTAAACTTCACTCAATCATAAACCTTATTTCACAGTCGTAAGTGCTGAAATACGGTTCCCACAACTAGTCGGAAGTATACGACTGTCATCAAATTGGTGTTTTATCACTGACCCTTGGGTCAAATAGCTGGAACGCGCTTTATAATTTCCGCTAAGGCTAGTGGCAGGCATAAATCTGCGTTTCCAAGCGCCACAACTCACTGCCGCGTTAAGTACACACAATATGAGCGCTCGCGCCATATTTAATCGTTATCGTGGCAACGCGCAGACCTCGCGGCGTATTCATCGCTCGATGATTTACTTACAGCTTATCCCACCTCCGGGACAGTGCGAATAATGCCAGTGAAGACACAAAATAGTTCAAAAACAATAACGTTGGTCTCCTCCGTGGAACAATAGTTTGACAAATAGAGCCAAAAAATACGGAGCACGTCTTTGTTCTGATTCATAGTAAAACTTATTTAGTTAAGCAATATAGTTATCACGCCTACAGACATATTTTAGCCTCATACCTTTGGCTTTATCTATATGTATATTGCAGCAATATTAATATAGTAGCCTATGAGCCTAAACACATGAAAGACTCCAAGATCAGAGTCTGTGTCAAAGCTGTAGTTTTGAGCGTAGTTTCCTAATTTTACGACAGAAAGGCAACATCCTGGTCTGCCTACTTCTTTTTTAAAATTAAACCATAAAAACCATAAGGTGCGTGAACTTAATTTAATGTTAAATTAAGTTCACGCACCTTTTTTGAACAGATTTGTAAGTTCAAAAAATTTTTTAAATTATTAGTTTAAAACGCAAAGATAACAGAGCATAATTATACATCGGTATATTTGTGAAAATTCCATTTCATTACTGTAATACAGAGATGCAAAATCGTACGCCTAATACTGAGTTACCTTACTGTTGATTGTAAAACTGTGGTCTCGTTACTGACTTATGGAGTGTGGATGTCGGATTTGGGACGTACGCGCGTTTATAGCCACTTTGAACATCTTTGATCACAGAACTATTAGATTAGTTTGTGTTAATTTTTTTTGAATAGACAACATTAGCTAAAAATGGTATGTCCTTTATAGATGATTATGTAATATTTGTATATTATACCAAAGTAAGTCGGTTTATCATGTAGGCTAAGTTAGTACGTCGGGACATTTTCAAAAATCTATAGAATTTATGTATCTCAAAACGATGATTTATTTAATTTGTATTGAATTTGACATTTCATGAACACTTAATTATATACTCGTACTCGGGACATAAGTCCCAAATATTTACTGATGGCAAACATGTGCGACCGGTGAGAAACACAGCCCTACGGCCTTACAAGCATTTTTAGGTAAGTTAGTAATAACATTGTCAACTCCAAGACTCCAGAATGTAAATTAAAACTTGTTTTGCCTTCAAACCTGAGACCCACACAGTCGCCATTATTATGACATATACTGCGTGTTTTTTTAGTCGTTGTTTTCCCGCAGCAGAACGCTTTACCTTTAGTAGTACTATCGATTTATGCAAGTATTTTTTATCAGATTTTTTTTTTCTTTTTTTTGAATTTTTTTAAATGTTTGAACACAGAATAATTTTACTGCGGGAAAAGAACGACTAAAATGTCACGCAGTATATAACAACTATACTGCGCTACTGAGGCAGTCCGCGTCACTTAATAGCTCATTAAAAAAGAAGCGAATGTTCCCGTAATCCTCTTTCGCTCGGAATTTACATAAACACTTACACAATTTGTTTTTGATACTTTGTCTTATTTTAAACGGTTGCAGAAGCCCTACTATACTTTAAATGCAAATAATGTGAGGATGTTTAGATGGATGTTGTTACTTTTTCACGCAAATCTACTAAACGGATTAGATGGATGGATGTATGATATTTAAAAATCCAGAATAACACACTTGCTTTCATTTATGTGTGGGTGTCTTAAAAATAATAATATAATGATTACATACTACACTAATATTATAAAGAGGAAAGATTTGATTGTTTGTTTGTTTGTATTGAATAGACACCGAAATAACTGGACCGATTTGAAAAATTCCTTTACCATAAGAAGCGGACATTATTCCTGATGATCATAGGCTACTTTTTACCGCAAGAAAATGCTTCATTCCTACGGGAAAACGGGTAAAAGGACAACGGGTAGTAAGAATTTTATCCTTCCGTATCTTGACGTGTCTGTGACAGATAGCCATAGTAACGCATTGTTGATAAATAAATCCAATTATACAATGACGTTTGGGAGCTGGCTAAAATATCATATTCCTGCGGGATAACGTAAAGTCCACGCGAGCGAAGCCCCAGGCGGAAGGCTAGTTAATTTATTGGTATATTGAATTTACACGTCATGGAATAAGTTAGTCAATGTAAGATTTAGTGCCCTTTTGATAAAACCTTCGACATTTAATCATGGGAAATGTTCCCGAGCTGTTTCACCTTTGAGCGGAACACGGAACGCGTCGGAACATTTACCGCGGCACTTGGTAACCTCATTAGCGACAGACACAGATGCGCCGTAATCCGGTTGCCTCCGGGATTTGCTTGAGTACTGCACGCGATTTATGATAAACTAGCTTTCCGTCCGCGGTTTCACCCGTGCGTAATTTCTTTTTTCAAATGTCCCGCGGGAATAAGACGTTTCCCGTAGGAATTTTATAGCCCATGTCCTAATTCGGGATAATTATACTACCTATGCGTGTGCTAAATTTCATCTAAATCCGTTCAGCCGTTTAGGCGTGATTGAGTAACAAACATCCAAACATTCAGGCTTTCGCATTTATAATATCAGTAGGATACTTTGCCTTTTTATAAGGTTCTGATCATTACTAGTATTATAAATTGTTTAACACCTAATACAAATAAAGGTTATCACGAACTGGTATAACATCTATGCCCTTCTTGCGCTACTTCCTGCCCGTCAACCCTGTAGAGTTTTTCCTGTCTTTGCAACCTACCATTTGTTTGACCTGCAGTTGTAAATACGGTTTTCACTAGACAAAGACAAACCCCTTCAAATGTTTCATTAGATGACCAAGCCAACAAAGTGTGTAGCAAGCCTTAACTTCAACGACGACGTTTGTTCCACATTTTTCCTGTTGCTGTTCCAGAATCATTCAAACCACGGATAGTATTAGGAGAAAGACTTGACTAGATGTGTTTGTGGTATTTTAAGACTAAAAGACCACAAACACGCATGTCTAATTAATTGAAATCAAACAGTGAAGGGCAAAATAAACAAATGCACCGCAAATTCTGCGTATATCAGCCGAGACCATACGTGGTCAATTGTGATGGGCTGGCAAACATGTAGCCCCATAAATTAAATTGCTCCGCCGCAACATGCGATGTGATATGTTAATAGGTAAATAATACAATATACACCTAATACCGGTACTGTCAGCAAAACACGTCTAATCTAGAATCAATAGAGTCACAGGTGAAATCTGCCGCCATTAGAGCTTTGACTGTGTTTCGGCAGTATTCATGTGGGAGCCAGTACACTTGAAACCAAAGGCTCGAAGACCAGATGAGTCTACAGTCTGGCAGCACATTGAGCGACGTTTCTTGGTGAAGTGTCCCTCAAGGGAATAGGCCGCAGTGTCCGCTTACCATCAGGTGGGCTGCGTGTCTGTCTGCCAACTGAAGTAGTAAATTAAAAAAAAAGTTGTATCATCACGTTTCTTGGCAAAGGTAGTTAATGTGATCAATTGAAGCATTTATAATTTACCTATGATAAATCTTTCTCTGATGTGAAATGTAGATGACTTTTTCGTATGGTAGTGAAGGTGACGGTGGACACCAAAATATGTGCTTTGCACGATTTTTTTTACGAAACGAAACGATTCTGCACGTCAAAACTATTTTATTCTAGTTGCATTTCGTTGTGAATGGCCTGGTAAGAAGTGCCGCAAGAAACTAAACAGAAAATGATGGACTGTATCATCATAACACCATAATCTGATTTCTTTAACAATTTTATTGTAGGTATATAGCCTGTAATCAACGTTTATATAACATACTATTATTTTTAAGTTGACGATTTCACAAGCGTATAATTTTAAAAAACTACTTGTACTACTTTAAAAATTAAGAATGTTTTAACCATTTACTGCTGACTCTACATTGAGTACTTGCGGTATCTAATAGATTCAGTTTTGGGGGAGTACGCTGTTGACGAGAATCACGCACATCGGTATCGATAATTGTTTCATACATACAATAATACATACATGTACTGAATATTGATATTTGATAAATGATCTAAACACTTTACACATGTGCCGCTACGCTATTCAAGTGGGCATTACGAATATTTTGATTTTTCTTTTGAACCAAAGTTAACACTTTGTTTTTTTTTTCTTACGATAAGTGACTAACGGCCAACTTCGTTAAGGGATGCGTCATCAGAAGTATCTTAATCTTTGATAATATTATTCCGCTCATAAGATTTACCGATTCAGTGTTTTCTTGATAATTATCGTTAACATTTTTCTTCACTAAGATAAGTGACAATTGCTAATGAATTTATTAATTTTTTTTGTTAAAATCCTAAATATAAATTGATTTTATGGTTAGTGTCAAATGTTTGACGTAGTGGCCTTCATAATTTTGTTTTACATCTTCAAACATAAAGAAGACACACTATTATCCAAAACTGGAACACATCTTCCAGATAGATAAATCCGAGAGCACCAGACAAAAGCACTCGAAACTACGAAACAAAGCAACTTGTACCAACAAAGAAAAGGGCAAACCCTTTAAGTAAATCAGTGGCACAAACATCGATTGGTGCAACCCCTTATCTAAGCATTGCGCACGTGTGAACCTCGCTCAATTTTAATTTCATGCTCAAACAATGACGCTATCGAGTCGGCTATTATTTTGTATCGCTGAGGGTTCAGTTCATCTAAATCCGACAGATAAGCCTGGGTCTTTGTCGTCGCCTGTCCAAATGGCTAATTCTGTACCTCCCCACCCTGGAGACCGACGGTTCGTTACATCGAGACTTTTAAAACGTCGTTAGCAAATCGAATTGTTTTGACGCTGTTATCTCGGACGGTGTTATCAGATGAACATGTTTAATTAAACGGTTGCTTCCGGATTTTGGGATTTTCTTGAGTTTAATAAGGATTGAAGTAGTGGGCTTGGAGCTGAAGTATCGGTGCAACTATTAAGAAAGGAGTAATGTTTACTTTAAATAAATAAGTATAAATAATATAATATATATTAACCAACGTTGATAGAGTATAATGAGATAATAGAGGTACGTTTTGTAATATAAAAAAGAAAAAATATATTTTTGGACTTTTTAACAACATCACGAATATTTAAAATTCGATATGCATTACTATGTTGGCCGAACGAAAGGAAATTTCAAAAAGTTTTAGATATAATTTTAACAAATTCTTTGATTTTTGTTTATTGTAGAGTTTAGTAATTGCAAACTACTAACAAAGTACTCTTGTCCCTCAAGACATTGAAAATAAAAATGCTTTTTGCACTTGGAGTTTGTAAATATCTCTTTAAAATGCGTTAAAATAACTACTTTGTATTTGTTGTCTAAGAAATTTGTTTCTTAAATACGTAATAATATGTAATCTTTAAAAATCCAGGTAACTTGATTAAAACACCAAAACTAAATTACTAATTTAAAAATCATCTGTTTAGTTTTATGCGTCGAAAACAACAAAGGTCGTTATTTGCGTAGATAAGCGCTATCCAAACCATAGTACGAACGTGCTCCCCAGCAATGATTTACCAAATTCCCAACTGCGAATCGCATCATCGCTAAATCCCCCTGTCTGTGTTTATCAAAACACTTAACGATTTAATATGTGCCCTGAACTCTGCTCTCCCCTATCCATTATGAGATACATGTACCAATATTCATAGATTACCCTTGTTAAAACTTTAAGCGTCCTGAGTTACACCAATTCAGAAGGATTTGTTCGAACTGTCTCTTATATTTTTAGGACTTCCGAACGGCTTATCAGTATTCAATGTTTGATTTTAATTAACCGTCTAGACACTACGGGAGAGGAATACAGCAATAATTCAACAGTCGAAACCCGAATATTGCAAAAATATCGCTCCTTTCAATTATGGTGATAACGTCCGGGTTTTTGACTCCCATTCAAATGTTAAACTGAGGATTTAAAAAAGCGAACATAGTAGTTAGAACAAATTCTGAGTTACGTTAATTTAAATGCAATGAATGAATGGCTTTAATCTTTATTTGAAATGGAGAACTTGGAAATCTGAATAGCAGCATTTTATGTCAATTGCCAGGTGAGCACCTGCTCGTCCCTTTTTGGTGTGATGGGGAATACGGGGGAGCTCAGGGGGTAGTATGTCGAGAAAAGTCCCTGTATGTGAAGCTTTCAAGCCTGCGGTTGTTAAAACGAACTCTCCTCTGGGTATAAATAGATTTGCCCACCCTGGCTTAGCACTGATGACAATTGTGTCTTGATAATAACAAACAGAACAAAAAGATTATAACATTAATCATTCATTGCAGTTGTTCTGAGGTATGCGCGCATATACATTTTAGCGATCCCATTTTATTATTTAGGAGGATAAACAGGCGTTATGCGAACGGCATAAAAATATTTTATAACTTACTAGCGGTCGCTATCGCGGTTTCACCCGCGCGTAATTTTCTTATTCAACTATCCCCCCTTATCCGGGATAAAAGTAACCTATGTAAGTCTCCTGGTTCTAAGCTACCTCTCCACCAATTTTCAGCCAAATCGGTTCATTCGTTCTTGAGTTATAAATAGTATAACTATTACCACTTTCTTTTATATACATATTATAAAATTGTAAAGTTTTCTAAATTCATAGTACGGGACCCCTTCACGCCACCGGCTTTTTATATTTAATTTTTGATTTAATTCAAAGTAGTTATTAGGCTGTCAAAAACATGACTGTCTGTACGCTTCAAGCGACCGATAAAAAGGTCTTAGTTTCCCTCGGCCAAAACCTCTAAAACCTTTGTTAATTTGTTTAACTTTGTAAAAACTTCGGAACTCAATAAGACTCAGCGGCGAATGTGGTTTGCCACCTTGAATTCTCCCTTTGATTTTTATCGATCGAGATTAGATACATCTAGACAAGTCGTAATAGGGTGAAGTTCTAATAAGAAAACTTCTAATGGACCGTTTGAAAGTCCGATGTTGGAAGCGATACCGAGCTAATGAGGTGAACCGACTTACCCCGATGATTGCGTGCTGTCTGCCACGGTTAGGGTATGAAATACCACCCCTCTGAGCGAAACTTGCACAAACATTGACTTATATGAACTTGTATTAACAAAGAAAGTAATATAAACAAAATATAAGCAACCGCAATTACAGTGATTGTACTCGTGTGAAGTTATGTTATGACATAGTTTAATCTGAAGAATCTTTTTCGTGTTTTAAGTAAATAATTACTTTGTGATAGCTTCAAGTCTACACCGAAAAAGTTACGTCAACAATGTAACTTTTTCGGTGTAGACTTGAAGCTATAGAAATAAAAATTATATAATTTACAATCGATAAACTATATTATGGCTCTGGCTAACGTTTGTTCACCTAGATTATGAAAAAATGGCATACAGTATTATTTTGATAATAAACAGCACCAAAATACCTCTTAAGTCGAGGTACCCGGGGTTGGGCTGGTCAATAGCCTTAAGGCTGGCACCGGCTCGTCCCAGTCGGGTGTGGAGGAGAAACCGGGGGAGTTGAGTTTAGTGGGTAGTGGACGCTTTAGTCTCGAGTCCTATACACGGCTGCAGGTGTAGCTAGCCTGCGGTCATGGTGCATAAACGCATTCTCTTCCGAAAAAAAAGGTATCCATACGTGACAGAGATACCTTACCATCATCATCGCGATACGCAGTTTCCATTCGTTGCCCCTCGGTAGTAATAACAATAACTCGTTTTTAATAATTTAAATAAGTACTTCATCAAGCTTCTCTATAAACAATCTTTGCGGATCCTCTAGACGCTTTATAATTAAAATTAATATTTTAGTGCGTACTTTATAAAACCCTGTTTCGGTATATTTAAATAAATATTAAGGGAATCGTTTTTTCAGTAAATAGTTTTGATAGAGAAAAAAATATTACTACATAGGGTACTATGTAACCGGTAGGTTAACACTTAGCATAACCCGTACTATAGATTTGTATTTTTTAAGCATGAAGCACAGCAAAAACAGCCATACAAATAGACCGGTTCATTACACAAAAGTTTGTACTGTCCGGGTTTCTAACCCATGCTCTCCATTTTAATATCCGACTTTTAAACCAAATTGTAATTTATATTGAGTGTATAAAAATTACATATTTATCAATTCCAAGTTTTAACCAAATGTTTTCTAAAACGTAGTTATACATATATTCGTTAGGAATGGTAGTTATCATAACAGAAAATATTTGTCCTTCGTGGGATTTGAATTTCAAGGCAAGGTGGCTAAGTAATTTAAATCCTAAACTTTTAACACATCGTTGACATCGTTAATTTTATAATTCAAATCAAACTTAATAGGCTAATTAAGTCAAAAGAAAATTCTTTGAACTGATTCCATCGCTGAAAAATCCTAAAAGCAATGAAACTTCGATAATTTTTGTCTTCTTATTATTTGCCATTCTGCTATGATGCAAATAGAAATGATTTAAATATGAATCGCGTCGAATTAAAACTCCCGTCATTCTTCAAAGTTTTATTAATTGCTGGTGCCTTCATTTTGTTCTCTAATTAGGCGCTTGGATAGTTCACAATAAGGCGTAGTCTTAATTAACTTTTTTAAGAGTATCTTGAAGTCGTAGTACGTTAATCCATACTAATATAACAAATGCGAAAGTCTGTTTGTTTTTTATGCTTCTATGTCTAAACCACTGCCTATAAATATGAGCCCATATTGATTGAATTTCCGTGCAGTCATAGACTAGTCCATCGGAGAAATACTACTTAATCCCTAAGTAATCCTCAGTTGCTAAAGACATAATTTTTGATTGTTCTTCTATATTCGCATCGCGAGGAATCAACGGATCAACGTCATTTTTGGTTTGGGGATAATTTGGAAGTTGGAGACTTAAATACTTTTAAAGCCGGAAAATTACTACATTCCCACGGAATAACAGTGTATAGTCATAGCGTTGCCACGTGTAAATTGTGGTAGATTTGGTCTGAGTTTTTATTTTGGTTTCTTATAGTTGTGGGGAGAATTACCAAAATCTTGCAAGGTCACAAAATCTTGTCTTCGATTCGATATTCGACGTGCGGCCTCTAGTTAGATTATAAGCTCATTGGTTTGAACCATCTTAAATATCATTTATCCTTGAGTAGTTGTTGTTATTCAAATAAAAACGTAGCCAGACTAGTCGTCAGCTGTATTAAACAACAGTATTAAGGGTATATGTAAATAAGGCACAAACAGAGCAATGCTGCCCAACGCTATCTGTTTCGCTCACTGATGGAAATTCTTTGTTTACATTATCTCAATTAAGTCTACGTTTTGTTTGTATTTCCGTTTGTACACAAAGCAGCACTTTGAGAATTTTGTTTATCCTCAATTACATTATATCATGATAATCCATGTGAATGTCTGTCTGTCTCGGTTTGGAATCATTGGCGTTTCTCGTGTTATAATCATTGATAGGTAATAATAATATGGTTTTCAGCCATTCGAAACAGGTATTTGAAATTGGATTTTGAAAGACCATTTAAAATTCCTAATAGGAAATCATTTGTGTAGGATAGTTTATAGGTACTAAATTAGGTATAAAGAGGAAAGAATTGTTTGTTTGTATTGAATACACTCCGAAACTACTGAACCGATTTAAAAAAATCTTTCGCTGTTGGAAAGCTACATTATCCCGGTGAAATAGGGTACTGGGGGGGGGGGGGGTGAAATAGGGTACTGGGGGGAGGTACAAATATTTGAAAAAAGAAATTACGCGCGGGTGAAATCGCGGAGGCGGCCGCTAGTATTTTATAAATGCGCCTATTTTGAAGACTGGTGACATAAATCACCAATTGGTGTCTTTTGTAATTTTATCTACATCCATACCATAATATGTCTATTTTATAGTCAGGAGCGATGAGCAAACGCCCTACATTTAGATATAAGTATCTGTGGCAGCATCGTAATGTTTACATTTTAGTATCGGTAACCGATACTTTAATTACGTTCAAATTTCGAACGTCTTCTTAATAAGTAAAAATGAATGGATTTGAAGCACATTATGTAAGCAAAACATCTTGATGTATTTTCAAAGGTACCAGGAGAGCATAACCGCACGTAACTATTCATTAAATCAAAGATTTTGAAAGACGCGAGCTAGCCTAGCTTCTTGTTCTTCTCTGCTCTCCTGGTACTACGGATTATATTCCACGCGGTTTCACATCGATCCTGACTTTAAAATAGAATTTATCGTATGAATGAAGATGAAGTTATGTATGTGACTGTACATAATTAGGCATTAAAATACTCATGTGATCCTTTTATGAAACTCACTTCATTCGTTTCATAAAAAAATATTCGTATTTTAATGACCCTCATTATGCAACAGTCACATAAATAACTATTGTTGTATACTCTATGTCCGATATGATTGGACCGATCATTAGCTTTTCGTATACATTCCACTATTCTCATCAGTGAAACTTGTTAATATCTCGGAACAGATTCTGACACAAATTTTAATTTCTATGGACCTAACTTACCCATTCTTTAAAATATACCTATAAAAAATACCTTCTCTGACACTGACAAACGATCCATAAATGCTAAAGTCTATAAGAATAAAGATTTTGATTTCGAATACAAACTAGACGAGACGACAAAAATCATCTACAAAACTTTCATTTTAAAATTCAATGAAGTCCAAGTGGATATATTCTAAAAATATATTGCTGTGGTATCGCTTCCACCATTTCCATCCCGGGTATCTGACCTAGGATGGAAATGGTAGAAGCCCGGCGTTAATTAAAATCAAACAAAGATTAGTCGGCGATTGCGGACGGATCACTACGAAAGAACCTATCGCTAGATAGTAAATGTAATTCGTTTTTCCAATGGTTTTTGCCGTTGAATACGTTATATTTGATCTAAATTGAATTTTGAAACATTTTAAGAGTAGTAGTAGAGATAAAGTATTTTTTACTTGTCTCGGAGGTTTTTTAATCGGATATATTGAAGTAAGGGAAAAAGATTTAAGAAGGAATTTTGTTGAAACTTTACAGTATAAAACTCATAATAA
This sequence comes from Mecyna flavalis, assembly GCA_949319885.1. Lineage (NCBI taxonomy): Eukaryota > Metazoa > Arthropoda > Insecta > Lepidoptera > Crambidae > Mecyna > Mecyna flavalis. The sequence continues at coordinate 9,691,945 of OX439407.1, read as the reverse complement.
TTTAAACGATTTAAAGCTATAGACTTTACAGATGGTGTAAAATAAACTAAAAAAAAACAACAGTAGGACCCAGTCTATTGAAATACGCCCCTGCACTTTTCCTCATGCAATCATCCATTAGATATATTTCATTAACTTTCCAACCACTTAATCAAGAAACGGAAGGCTTTACTCATTGTTATCTCTTTTTATTAGCTCCCTCCCTGAATTTATTACTTGACTGTAACTCAAATAAGTGAATTCGCTTTTATGTAGAAGAAAAAAGAACTTTAGGAAACTCTGGTGAACTGTTTGAAACCGAACAATGGGTCTTCGACGATGCCGGTCACGTTTCCTCGCCTTAAAAATGTCGCGCTTAAATCCATAAAGTACTCCAAAGTATTACTATTCCTTCACGGTATTTCCTTTGAGCTGTGTATTATAATATTAGATTTCACTGGCAACATTCGTAACGAGTGCACGGGACTCTGCGGTTTGCAATTGAGAACTGCTTGAACACGTCCTGTAAATAAATCTATAAAATTCTTTAATATAATTTAAAATCTAATCTAAAAAAAAATTCTTCCGCATGATATTAGTATTCTTGGAAAATTATTCTATTACTCAAAACAATAATATTTTAGATATTTTTAAATAGACGGTAACCGAACAATTGGTGAACATTTTAAGAAACTTATTTTTTGCGACAAAAGACAGCACTTTGAAAGTAGCTTCCTACAACCTTGTATATTTTATAGGCGGGCATATTACTATTTTCCCAAAGATGAGCAACAACTAAAGTATGGTCCTAGAGGTGTCACAAGTGTGCATCGTAGGTGGGTGGTGGTTATTACATGCAATCACGTGAATCTCTTGCTTTTTCGCCGGCCTCTGTTATAAAATATTATATATTGCTTGCATTACATATGGACATATGTAGGTGTACAATGAAGCCACATTAATGTCGTTAAGGCTCATTAGTCCTCCACTGAAATAAATTTGAGACCCTAATTTAATCGAATAAAGCCAAACAGACTCCGAGCCGAATCAATTCACGAGAACTTCCAAATGAATAATTAATTGATAAATTGCATTAATTTATTATTCATAACGCATAGACCGATATTATTGCAGATACTGAAATCTAAAAAACCGTCAAGTTTTAGATCCCTGAACTCATTTTAATATAATAGAATGAACAATTTACCACCTTTACGTTGGACGTAGATGAATCTTCAAGATTTATGATCGTAGAATTGGTTTTAAACGTCAGAACAAAAAAATAAATAAACTCGCACTCAAAGACAATGGATTCATCGACAAAGACAAATGTAGATGGTATTTTCTTTATGCGTTTGTGAAGGAGCCCGTGACAATCAGAGCTTAATGAATAATTCAGCAATCAGGCAAACGCAAACAGTTTGCGATCTTGGGGTACGCAAACAGACCAATAGATAGTCAATAGGAGCTTAGACGGTATGCCGATTGCCGGTCTGCATATCCGAATGCCTTAAGTGCTGATATTCGAACTATTCCGACGCCCTGCGTCCTCCTATAGGAACTGAAACATAAAATCCGAGGAATCCAGATAACGGCCGATCGTTGGCTCCGGGCAGGACAACGTGTCAGCGTATTGAATTTCAAAGATGATTAATGGGATTAGTCGAATTCTCGGACCGAGTTCCATTATTCTATTTGCGTTGTATCCGAGTCCGATCGTACTAACAATAGGCACTTGTGTATTGAATGATACTATATATCATTATTTCCATTTCCTCCATTCATATTTGTCTTTGCGTCATATTTCATTCGTTGAGTAGAGACAATAAGTACTACCTTCAATAAAAACACAACATTAGTGGCGTTACGTCATGTATAATTTCTAGATATAAATCATGAGTTTGTTTGAAGTTACTTTATTGTCATTTTAAGTGGAATCATTTATGCGACTCTTATCTCACTTTCGAGTTTCGACTCGGGTCATATTTGCTTTACAGATTAAAGGTAAGTAAGCTGTTTAAGTATAATAATATAAAAATAACAAATATACCTATATTATCCATCCATATCATCATCATCATCTTTGAATCAGTCAGTCCTGTGTTCAACTCTGAAAATTGTAATAAGGTAAGATAATTTAAATTATGTAGTATAATGCTCTGCAATGAAACCGTTAAATCACTAATTTAGTACTCCAGGGACCAACAAAATAAATCCCAAATCGTGTACAATATTTCTGTAAAATTATACAAGTCAAGATATTTGGATACATTAGATAGATGGCGCTGTGTGAATACTGTCCAGATATATTTATTATTTTATTATTTATTTTTAAAAAATAATTATGACCAACATGAAACTACACAGCCGATACGTACGAGCATAATTTAAAACGTTTGCTTAAAACTGTAGATGACAGATGATGAAAGATGTTTTACAAAAATAATATAATTTGTATTATTTTAATAAGTATATAGAAGAAAAAAAACACGTGATTAATCAATCTACATAAATCTCTGTTTTCGTTTCGTTCTATAGCGTAATAAGAATCCGCTCTAACTTTTTCCTCAAGAATTTATCTTTGGCAAGCAAACGTCCAGTTGTGAGTGGGTACAACTTTGTAATTATAACTTTTAAGTAGGTTTCCTCCTTGTCAAACAGTAACGTAGGCATTTTGCGTCGTACTTCAATAACTTAGTTTTCTTAATTTTAACAAGTTCTCCTTAATTGTGAGAATATTTTCATAACTTCAGTTAATTTCAAAGTAAATTGAAGGGCAAAGCCTTTGGCAATGTAAATGTTAATTTATTCACAAGACAATTTTTGATACAATGTCTTCAAAGTTAAGATTAAAATATAAAAAGAAAAACGTATTGCCACTTTTAAAGTATCGGTAAGTAGGAGTATAGGCGATGCAAACAAAGGCTTTTGCAAATGCACGTGGCCCAGAAGGGCGATGAGGAAAAAAAAGGAGTGCCTTTTACAGGGCCCCAAGGCATATGACACACTGCTTTTTTGGACATAGTCATGGTGCATAACGATGCGTTCGTCTTGTCGTTTTCGTCAAACTTTCCCGCGTTGAAAATTATTTATAGGTATATATCGGTGATTGAAATAATTTTTCATTTCTTGTATGCTTTAACAGGTAATGTTTAAAAAAAAAGTAATTCGTTATCTAACACCCATAGGTACGGAAGGACAAATACAACCAACAATGCAGGATATTTATTTACACTGCCAACACTGACCCGAAGGTTAAACTAATGTAACGTAAAAAATATATAGTTACGTAGAATGGATGGTCACTATTCGTAAGCCAACCCCCAAGTGACATCTGCACATATAAACTTGCATCTGAATTTCAATTGGTTTATCTAAATGTCGATATGTAAGCCTAGGATAGGCAGATTCAGAACGGCTAGATATTCTAAGATGATCCTTCGGAGATGTTGTTACTAGAGTTTGCCTATAACTAACAGACGTTCCAAATCCATCTGCTTCACAAATTGAAATTATTCATGTGTCAAATGTTAGGCAAGCGTTTGACACATGAAATGTGTATTCAACGTTCTCACATTATTTCTTCACTTATTTTTTTTTTTTTTATTCTGAATGGGCTTGCTCTTGACCCTAATCTTGCTCTAGAGCAGAGATGGGATCTACGATGAAGCGAGCTTGCCCAGAAGATGCCTATTTACTCTAGACTTAAAGAGAGTCAAATTATATGCACTCGGAAATACAGACGCAGGCAGGGAATTCCACTCTTTGGCTGTGCGCATTATAAAAGATGATGAGAAGCGCTTAGTGCGTATTAAAGGTATATCAACCAAGAACGGGTGGTAGCCGGCCGTGCGTCTGGATGTCCGATGGAAGAAAGGCGACGGTGGTATGAGCTCATGCAGCTCTTGAGCACACTCTCCGAAGTACAATCTATAGAAGATTGACAGGCAAGCAACCTTACGGCGGTGAGCCAGGCTGTGCAGCTTGGTCGCCACCAGTTTTTTGTCGCCTATTATTCTCTTGGCTCTGCGTTCCACCGAGTCCAGTGCAGCAAGTTGGTATTTCGCCGAGCCGTCCCAAAGGTGGCAGCAGTACTCCATGCAAGATCGGACTTGAGCTTTATAAACTTCTTTTTTTTAAGCAACTTCAGTTGGTTTACTCATTTCTAACTACACTTCCATTATCATCATTTCAGCCAAAATACGTCCACAGAATAGACCTCCACCAATCGATCCTGCGCCACCCGCGTTAGGTGGATTCCCGCGATTTTTATGAGATCATCGGTCCACCTTGTGGGTGGCCTAACACCTGTATTAAACAAAACCTGCAATTTATGGACTGGTGGTAATGTGCGGACGAATACAGCGCGAAAAGGGTGTCTAACTCTATAATGGTTTTGTTTTTCATACACACAATTTTGTGTAAAAAGCCGACAAAATTGATGATACATAGTAAAAAAAGCTAAACTCCGTAAATTTTCATATACACTATATAATTTACAAACTGTAAAAAATGGCGCTGGATATCACCGCCTGTCAAATAACATACTATTTATTATTCGAAACATCATGCAGTTTGTCAAAATAAAAATAGAAGCCGACTTATTTTCTTTTTCGCGAAAGCATTATAATTTTAGCGTCATGTCTGTTACACATGAAAAACAACAACTCATTTCAATGTTTTGTTCACAAAAACCTTATTTCACACCGCGTGCACATCCCGGTGTATCCCTGATTTCTCAGGAGCGTAGCAAAAAATATTTTGCACACAATAAGCTTTCCGCGAATTACACTTTCATAAAGAAGATATATTCACTTTTATCTTAATAAAATATATTCCTGAAGTATTTGTTTGCTAAGCGCCTTTCCTTATGCTTGGATTAGAGCGCAGTATTTGATCGTACTTATATAGATACTTGTGATAAATCTCTTAAGTTGTTATTTAAATAAGAAAATGTTTTCTACATTTTGCTAAGAACTGTTGAAGAAATAGGAGTACATCTTACAATATCATAGAAGTGATCTTGACAAAAACAATCAAACCTATTGTAAATACTCTTCCTCGTAAATAAAGTCTTTCGAAATAAGCCAATGGTAACTCATTGCAGATGTACCAAATAGATACGCAAATTTTTGTATCTCATCGCTTCGTTCCCCTTTTTGCGGCGGCCAAAAGTGTGAAAGCATGTCGAAGAGTGCCGACCTCGATGGGGAAATCTCTCCCTCATGACACACATCACCGCAGGCGATACAGCATTTTACCGTGGCCCTTCGGCGAGTGCCAATGAAATTAGGTCCCCGATGAAATCGATCCTATCTGAATGCGAGATAGGTTATTTATAGGATGTAACTGAAAGAGTTTCGAGAGGGTAGTAATTTAATTTTGCATAGCAATTGTGATGGAGATTTCACCCTTTGTTATTTGATTAGGATTCAAATGGCAAGTACTTTTTAGCATTTTTCGATGGACTCTGCAATGAAACTAAAGTTTTACAGAAATAAGGTTTGAATATAAATCTAACAGACTATTTGAGTCGACATAAATAGATAATAACATTATTTTCATAAGTTTTACGATTTGTTCCTGTTTCTGCACTCGTGAAACATTTTCCTACCTTAAAAAATGTTGCTAGTTTATTGGTTTTTCCTAAAAACCTTTTGAAAAACGATCAATTTCGTTTCAACGTTAGTGATTTACAAAAATATTCTGAGCACTTTAAGTAAATAAGTATTTTTAATTAATAGGTAGAGTTAATTAAAAGTGGCTCATCGATTGAAATATCTCACCAATTTAACTACTACGATGGCGTCGCGACCAAAATTGAGTCACCAATTTCACCGTGTCAAAATAAAAACTTTTCCGTAAATTATGATTAATTAAACAATGAGAACAGAAGACTAAAAATGCTAAACGTTTAAAATTATTCAGATAGTTGTTCGTCGGTAATTGTCGAATGCCGGCGATATCGGTGGAAGGTCCAATGTCCGCTCATACTTCACTCTGGGAGAATGTGAGGCACGCAGGCTCGCGACGGAAGCGGTCAGACTCAGCTATAGGTATTTCGAGTGGCTTTATTATTATTTTACGCTCATCTTATGTCAGCGGAACTAATAAAAGCGTGATAATAAGTATTTTGAACTTTTTTTCAGAAAAGTTATTATGGACCCTGTATGATTTTCCTATATGATTTTTATTTGATGATCGCTTTTAAAAATGGTTTTCATCAAAAATTTAAAAAAACACAACTGATTGTAAAATACCCCTAAGATCACAACCAGCTAGGTACTGTAGCTAAGTAAAAATAATATAAAAACCAGAACGTTTTGATAAGATTTTTTTATTTGAAACAAAAAAGAACTTTATCCCTAGAATTATACGTTAAGACCTTAAATGAGTATTGTTACACATTAGCTCAAAAGTAATAAAATTTTGATGTCGCACCGTAATTTAAAAATGAATGAGTTAACTGAAAACCTCTAGCTAGCAACGACATGGAAATCAAACTGCAACTTTTTTTATTTAAAAAAGCAACCATTTAATAGTAACATGACACCGCGAGCATTCCCACACGGTCCTCCATAGAGAAGTATCTCTATAAAAAGTGTGAAAAAGGTAAGGCTCTGTTGTTCAGAGGTGCGAACCGAGTCTCATATTACCGATAGACAAAACGATCCGACAGCGAAAACTACCGCGCGATCCTCGCCACAACACCAAAGGGAATCTCATCCTATTCTGATCCCTAATCCGATGCGATTAAGGTCCTATTTCAATAATAACTCCGGCAGCTTAAGCCGTGTTACACTCGACGCGAATTATACTTTATCCTTGAAGACCCAGAATAGACAAAAGTCACCCCGCTCTGCGTTTGCAGTGCTATTCTAAACCTTAATTCAAGGGGGTACGATTGTAGTTTGGGCCGTTTCGTATTCCGCTTCCATTGGAAAATGTCATCGCGACAGGACTAGGCGTAAGTGAACGCGTCAAAGTGTAAAATGAGGGGTTTCGCGTCGTGTCAGTGAAAGTCATTAGGAATGGAATGGATGAAAATTGCGTGCATATTTACCTCTCTAAGTTAATATGAACGGCGTGATAAAATGAAAATGTCCCGACGTTTTCCGTCGCTTAATATTTGGCATAATGATTCGAGTGATTTTATTGGAGATTTGCTGGGTGAATGTTTTATGGAGTTTTTAGCGAATGGAATTCGGTAATGGGATTGCTTTTTGGTATTGTAGGATAATTATCGTTGACTCAACAACTCTCTGGATCGCTTTTATAATAATTATGTGTGATTAGAACACATATTATGATTTTAATACATAATAATATATTTTTGGTAAGTTGAATTGATTGGACACGTTATCCTGCACGTTACCCACGTTGGAGAACTGTATAGAAATTTTTCAAACAGCTATTAAAATATTTATTTATATATTTGTTTATAGGTCAAGTAGTTTGTTAGCCAATTTATTGATGGCCAATTTTGTCAAGAGTATTTCTTTATTTAAAAATAATTGGTTGCCTGTAAAGTCGGTATACGGGCGAAAGTTTTACGTGACAACGACTTTGAGTGGTAAAATAATTTTAATGTGAAAGGGACGCGTGCCTCTCACTCGCTCTCATTGTGAGCGCATAACGTGAGCGGAGCGTAACGCAGTTTCTTGAAGTGTCACCCGGCAAACCAATTTATAAGACGTTGTCACGTCAAAACAATATATTAACAACCTTTACTTTTATACATTATTTCTAATATTTTTTCTTCTCAAACTATTTATTTCCTACATAATTCAGTATTTCGCACATATATAGTCTGTATTCAATAACCAAGAACAGAGCATTAATGTTAAACAAGTTATAAAACATTAAATTCAGTTGTAAACGTTAATATTTTCTCAAACATTACAAATATTTACTATTTACATTCTAAAAATGTTCAAGACACCTATTCAAAAAAAACAAACATTTCCATTTCCAATTCAACCAATACCTAAGAGACCGCGAAAGCGCCATTCTGTGCAGACTGGCAGCAAGAACACTAGCACTTTCCGATAGTGGATGCCAGGCAGAAACTGCCAGATAACACGAGACATTAAACAACCACCAATGCTGGCCACCTGACAAGCTACATCTTTTTCTTTGCTTCATTTCGTTCTATTACTTTTAAAATTTAAAATTGGAATGCATTTCTTCTTATTATTTTATGACTGGCAACCGAAATGCATTTGATTGTGTTTACAAAGCGGTAGTGAAGTTCAAACGAAAATTTTATCATCTGAACTACATTGTATTACATTATATCCATTTTTTGTACTTTTAATTATTAATTTTAAAATTATACGCTTACTCAAGTCCTGATAGGGCTATTTAAATGTTTGTTTTTTTGTATTCTAAGGTTTTTTGTATTGTTTTTAAGATTCTTTAAGAAATTGTAGGTGTACCTTTTATGTAACAAATTGTCGACCCAGGTCGCGTCAAAACAAACCTCAGTGGTTTAAGTGCGCGGCAATTATGTATAAATTTTTATGTGATTTTTTATATGTTAATTTTCGACTAATAATAACATATTATTTATAAATTATCATGAATGAATAAGAAATCTACTATAAGACGTTTTTTATAAAATAAGATTCCTATTCAAACGTATCACTGCTGATAAAAAGACAATAAAATATTTTTTAAATCTCTTTTTATAAATAACTATTGAACTATAAGCTGCGTACCCCAAAACCGACTTAACTTTAAAAAGTGGAGCCGGGGAAATCTGATCTCATTTCACAACCACACTTTTTAATAATACTGGCCAGCTAGAATAAATTACAATTTTTAATTTAAAATTAAGAAGCATAAAAAATAGTAATGAACAAAATGGCGTACCATTCAGCGCAGTTCCAATTTCACGTACCTAGTTTTTAATGAACCAGACAACGGTAGTATGTCAGTTCATATATCTATGCGAAAATAAGCAGCAAATTTTCACACCCTCCCTTTTAATGGTCTGGTTAGCAAATACAGACGGCAAAAAAATAACGCTAAGCTGAATATTTTTACACCAATTTTTCTTAGAAAGCTTTTCTGTTTGGTCTAAAGGACCTGTGTAAATATGAATGAGAAAATAAAATGGCACACGTATAGATCCAAAATACAGAGCTTTGTAAAAATAATTTGTTTCATTTTATATGGGAACAAATTAAATGACCACCAAAAACACAATCGTTACCCAAACAGCCTCATCCAAAATAAATATAATATGTACAAATAAACGAAACCTGTACCAAAATATTTCGGGCTATTTAAGTCATGCCTGCACTACAAAAACTTTTCGTAACCCAAAAAGGCCACGCGTGCACCAAATTTTAACTAGCAAAGTTTTGTGTCATTCTTACCCAAATTTATCATTACGTTTGCCATAAAATGTATTCATATAACCAAGTATACTAAATCGATTGATAAGATTTGTGTTAGGTTAGGTTAGAACTGCGACCACTAAACGCACGAGCCGAGCGAGCGTGCCGCGGTAGCGGCCGGCGAGTGCCAGAACTGAATTCTACCCATTTTACTTGGTCGGGACAGAGAGAAAAAGATTTTGTTTATTTACTATCAATCGTCAAATGGTAGGTATAAAGTATCGGTAATTTTTTTATTTATAATTATGTTTAGTTCTTTTTTGTATATATTTTTAATGGTAATAATCGTGTATTTTTTGTAAACTAAAAAAAAAAAAACTTTAGAACTTCATTTATATTTTTTGGGTATACAATGATTTTTGTACGCATTACTTTAATTTATTAGGATAAAAATGTGTAACATATTTGGATGAAATTTTTAAATACAATGCGAGTACAAATTTGGTGCACGCGTGGCCTTTTTGGGTAGCTCAGCGATTATTCTGACGATACTTACGATTTTTAGGTTAGTAGACTTAACGTTTATTGGTGATCATTTCATAATAAAATGGGGATTAAATTCTGGTAAGTACTTAGGATTTTTTGGGCGTTATATTTCATTATATCTGGTGGTTGCTTAAACCTAAGCCATTTTATATTACTTTCTCATCTTACATGGGGGTTATTTTTAAACAATAATACTCTTGAAATATATTGTATTCTATTTTATCATAATTCTTATATTTCACATACGAAATAAATTAAAGACTTTTTTTAATTCGCCAGTTTAGAAATCCAATAATATTTCTAATATATAGTTTTTCTGTATTTATTGCAAAATATAAATAATCTTAGATACCTTTTAGCTGATTTTGTTATTTGCATTAGGCATCATTATTAAAAACTCCTAACCAAACGATTTATTCTTAGTAAACACAGGCCTATTGAACTTTTTCAACAGCTTAAAAGGTGACAAACAAGTTAAAAAATAAGAACCAAATGAGTGATCCTAGTTACATAACTAATCATATAAAACAGATTTGTATGATATTACAGAAGTTTTTTTAATGCATGATGCCCCCTGCTGCCTATTCCAGTGACAGTTCATTGACTTAGCCAGGAAGAGAATATAGATTTGCTCAGTGTGTTTGTTTTTCGCATTACATTTATTTTTCCAACGGTCCCATCTAATTCGCCAGCACCTCACGAGGCGCGCTCTCCACAATCCACAAAGTAGCGAAAGTGTCGCGAAGTGCCGCCGAGCACACAATCCGGGCCTGGCATTGTTGTCTTTGATTTAGCCACGCAGCCTCATTGGCAAGCGCGTGATTACAACTCACAGATCATTGCAGGGTTTTCGTTGAAGGACTACCGAATACTTATTAGCGTTGAAAGATTCGATAAAGCTGTGTGAGAGAGTTAACTGATCTAACGGCCAAGGGTAAAAGTATCAGCCTATTAATGCCCCAATGCAGGGCAAAGGCCTCCATCCTTGAAATCAAGTTATCGTTACAATGATGGGTACCTACTGGCTTAATCTCTACGCTTGGGTCCATGACGGTCAAGGGTAATGGATTGGAATCTCATCTAGGACAATAACTTTTAATTTCGTATACAACCAGCTTTATTAGACTAAAATACCAAAAAATAAAATATGTTCTTAGTCTGAAGGATTATAATATGTTTTCTTATAATATTTTAACCTCTTATAATATAATATGTTAACTTCTGTTGTAGTATAATATTGTATAAGAACATATGTAATCGAGTCATTTATCTTGATAACGGTATTACATAAAACAGGAAGTAGGGTTTGTATTTATTTTTACAATTTATTTAATCCACCTCTTTATGTATTAGCATTGCTTGATACCGGTTCATAGCAAGTGGTTATTGCATTACCGATATCCCGAACAATTTCCTCCAGCCAATGACAGATAGCAATTTCCTTCGAGTCGCGTCGAATCTGACCAATATTTCATATTAATCCGTACGTTGCCGATGGTCAGCTGTTCCCGTATCGGTTCTCTCTGGCTTATCGTTACGAAGACTTACATCACCTGGAAAGAGTTTTGCTATTAAAGGCGATGACAGGTAATATCAAGCAAATTGTTAGGTTGATGATCTTTTTACATTTCATTCAGAGTCCTCGCGTAGAAGGTTGGAGATCACCTATCTTTATAGATACCATGTATGAGTATCTATAAAGTTACTTTTCAATTAAAAACTTTTAAATTTTCTAGCCGCCTTTTTAGAAACAATGGTTTAAGGCATGATTCAGGCCTTGGATCTATTTGGTGGCAGGTTTCTTACCCCGTAGGAAACCTCAGCTTCGGCTGGGCTCCGGCAATATTCATGCGGGAGAAGCTAACAGTGTGGCAATGCTTTCTTTACTTGATATAAAAGACGTCGTTAGGAAATAAAACTTAGAACAAATTTTTAATTACTAACTTTAACTGCAGTCACTTCCAGTGGTGCAAGGCAGGCACAAGCCCACTTTGTTGCCGGTGCCAGGCCCAGTGGATTCTTTGTTCAAAGGCCGCGTCCGCCACTTGCATGCGCCGTCGCCCGTATACCACCTTTGTGCATACTGTATCGATACGGCTCCTTTGCCAGACGACAACAGCTGGGAAACGCGAAATATAGCCGAAATATTTCTAATACTATTTTTATTACAATAGTCAACATTTTGATACCATAAAGCGTTGTTATTTTTTAGTGTTGTTACACGAAAACGAAATTTTCAAACTATTAGAGAGTGGAATATAAATAGAATGTTATGATTAAATTGATTGATTGATTGTATGTAAGTTGTATACGTAAAAATGCAACGTTTCAATTTACATTAGAATTTCGTACGTACTAATCATAAGAAACTTTATACTTACCTACTCAATTGCAAGATTTTAAATAACCTGTTCAGTGCTAATACATCACTTTTTCCTACCTATTTTAGTACTTGCTTGGACATTATTCACACAGCGCTATGCAGCCCGACTAATGCACACACATATATTTACCGTGCGGGGATCAAACCTCGATCTGTATTATGCGATGTATACTCGTATGTTGTCCTCTGATCACTGTTTAAACAAGGCATATCCTCGTGGTTGTATATAACTGTAGGTGCCATTAAATTTTATGGCGGTACTGTACACAATGGAATGTGCACAAATGGTTACCTTAGCAAATAGGTAGTTGATATAGGCACAAATATATAAACAACAATACGAGTATCTCCTATTAAACATAAAGAGATATCACTTGCTACAAAATCACTTAAAAAGTAATACAAGATAGTTTAGTTTCAAAAAGGTTTTAACGTAGTCTTACTAATCGAGTAAATTAAATAGAACATCGAATAGGCTAACTTAAGAATTTGTCTAAATTAGGCAGTTAAAACTGTAATAAATTACTGTAAATACAAAATAATCAGTACCTAATACCTAAAACTAATCAGTATTAAATATTCGAGCATTGAGTAATCCGCGAAAACAAATATAATTTTCAATCAACAAACATAATGAACACTTTATATAAACAGCTGTGTTTAGTTGTTAAATATTGTTACATCTTAGAGCCAGCTAATCATTTAACACACGTTTCAATAACGCCAGGGTAGTATTAAGAGTACTGTTGAGATTCTACATCATAGAGCGTTTTTATTACTCTATGTTCTACATAAACCTCATTTTATTCTTTACAAAAGACTAATAATTACAATAATAAAAGTTATTAATAAATTTTTGCTCTAATCCGGGATTTAAACTTGTTTATACCCACAGTCCTTGAAGTAGCCCTCGTTTAAAGTGCTATAATATAAATGCAGTCATCACAAAGTTGATATACTGAAAAACGATCGTAAAATTAAATAGTTAAATTGTACGAACCAACGTCAACAAAAGAAGCGACAATCTAATCTGTACAATAATTCAAACACTACAGCGCGCCAGCCTAGCAACGGCTCCATAATACCGCCTTCATAAGATGCAGTACAGCACTCAGAACGACGCAATTAAAATAAGACGAAGACTTCGGGCATTGTCTCCACTCCCGACCGTCTATAATTTTGATAATAGGCTAGAAAATATTCTTTTGTCTCCAACAGATATCTGCTTGTGAGACGTCGTTCGATTATTTCACTGGATAAAGCCTTTTGCAAACCTGAGACTTTCGGTCTGTGGGGAATCAATATTTACCGATTGGTAAGGTCCAAACTCTTTTTTTTACTCAATGCTAAATTTATCACGTATTTTACTTCTTCGAGGGACTCTGGGGATTTCTTGATTGTCTTGAATGACGTAGGGTCTGGGGCACTTTTGGATTTTAAAATAAAAGTATCCATAAGCGTCTTCTCGTCTGCGTTTAAGGTTTTTTTTTACATAGGTATAGTAATACAAGGATTTCTTTCATACCGTGCTTTGTATGCATGTCTTACAGAATTCTCAAATACCTTAAAGATAGTTTCTTAAAATTATTATTGAATTAATTGACAGATTATTAGGCTTTTTGTTGACGATTGACGATGAGGTTGTTCCTCAGCTTTCAATTTTATACACGTTTTAATTTAATTAAAAACACACAAAGAATTTTTTGAATTGTAAATTGTAATTTAGGATTAAAATCTTCCCAGTTTGTATATCTAGGAGTACTTACTTTGGATCTCCGAGATATACATACTTTTATCAGAATCAGTAATAAAATTTTGTACTTGGATAGCCATTAACAACCAACCTCTTTCCATGCAAACTGGTTGGGGTCTAAACTCACGGCATCAAACGCAAAGGAGAACTTTCGGATGCATTTTCAAACCGGGCAGAGAGACATGAGTTACATAATTTAAGTGATTCTTATTTAATACTTCGCATAAACTCGGCCTAATGCGGCTCTGTGGACTATCGCCTCCAGTTTATGGCGTCAATAAGACGACAAAGGATTCGAAGAAAAGCTAAAAGATCTTGCTTCAATGCTAAGCTATGAGTTGATTATAGACATAATAAATCTGTTTACTTTTTGCAAATTAGGCGTGAAATATCATAAGATTCAGACGTCTGAAGAAAATCAAAGCTTTTCATTAGAGGTCTTAAAATTTTATTACAATGAAATGAACTGATTCTTGAAATTAATAATTTCGTTAAAGTCTTTCTTATAACGGTGCATTTGTCATTGTCTTCTCCTAACTTTTGTGATTTAAGATGAGTATAATCTATCACTTGATCTAAGATTATATATAAATGAATGAAATGAAATTATAATCAAGATAAAACATTTCAACTATTAAAAATATCTCTAGCTATTTTTTAACCTTGCATCTCAAACACGACCTACTTAGTACATTTGAATGTCAATCCAGCAATTGAAAGTTGCTAGATATTTATTCGTTCTATTCCAATAAAAAAATCGATTTGAAAGTACGTATGGATTATGGACACGCCTCATTGTTATGAATATTATAATATTATAAACATGTTATCATGAATTATCGCATAAAAAAAATACGCAGACATCTGGCATACAGTGCACCAAAAGAATGGTGAAAATATTTTAGTTAAGAAGATTCCTTGAAATTAGATCGGAGGTTGCCAACATCTGCCGAATATATCATTTTCGTGACAGAATAAGACGTATAAAATTTACTTTACTTATAAGTATGTTTGAATTGTTAAAATGGATGGCAATTACAATAAATGTAAGGCCACACTAATTATAATCCGTTTTAAACTGTTTCCACTGAAACTTCTTTAACAACAACCTGCAAAATTCTCTTAATAAATAAAGATTAAAAACTTGCTAATTGCATTATCTGGCCGCATCGGTACCTAGTTTTAAGGTTACAAAAAGTTCCACATCTCGTATCTGTCCAATTTCCAAGATAAATGAACAAAAGTTACCGCAAAACTGCTTTTTAGAAACTAAAGTACAATTTTCACGTCTTAACTACTGGCGCACTCTGGCGGATGCAACGAGTCGCACTTGCAACTATTGTTAATGACTCGACGAGGGTATAATTACATTTTTTCACGCCCCGCCATACAGCAATTTCACTAATTTCGTTAGTTGCTGGCGGCGGGAAGTTTTTATCAACGCTCTATTCTCTCAATACTTAGGGGTAATTGGAAGCGAATTGTGGTCGGCGAAAACTTCACACCACGAAATCAACCCCTTTTATTTTTTTGCTTAGTTCAGGTACACATTCAAAATATAATTGGAAGATTTGATTAAGTTTCCCAAATGATAAAAAATAATAATGAAAAAATTATTAATGAATAATGAAAAGGGCAGGAAGAAGAAGAAGAAGAATAGTAAATAGGTACCTTGTTAATCCAACTATTTACAAGCTGGGCTAGTCAATCGCCACAAGGTGGGTGTGGACTGTAGGAAATGAAAGGGGCTGTTCAAAGGGATAAAGGGATATATTAGGAAAACTTACAGAATAATATATAAAAAAACACAGAAAAACACACAAGGTAAATAGCAGGACAAAGGAAGAATAATGACAAGAAGTGACATAAAAGACAATGTCAGTCAGTATAGTTTTTATAACCTTAAAGGCTGCCTAGTCAGCCTGTCGTTGACAGTGGGCATGTCCCATTCGGATGTGAAGGGAAAATGTGAACTAGTGGGTTTAGAAGTTGTACTTTTTTATACCACACCAGTTGGCAGACAAACGCGCAGCCCACCTGATGGTAAGCGGTCACTGCGGCCTATTTTATTGAGGGACACTTCACCAGGAAGCGTCCCTCAATGTGCTGCCAGACTGCAGGCCCTTCGAACCTTTGATTTCAAGTGTACTGGGTCCCACAGCCAGAGCTGTTATGGCAGCAGTTTTCACCTGTGGAGGTGGTAGCTAGCCAGTCGGACTCTGAAGAAGCCCTACCGCCAACTAGACCCGAGGCGGGAGTTTAACCCACGACCTCCGGGTTTTATACCCGAGCGGCTTATCTACTGTTCCACGGAGTCGGTCAAAAACCCCCGTTTTATTCCCGTGTTCCGCAAACGGCAGCACGTCCCGATAGCATGCGGTTATGGTACTTATGGTGCCTAAACGCATTCTCCTCCCCTCCAATAACGCTGCACATCGAGCAATCAGAGTGTGTAAGATGCAAATACAAAGTAATAAATTATGAACTTACTTAACTCCTGTCCATTGTCTACTATGACAAAGCAGTAATTTAATCACCTGGTGTGAATTTTGATGTAACAAAAAATCATTAAATGAAGATTTGGTTCCAATGAAATTGTGAATTGTGTTGTGTGTGAACATGACTATTATAAACTACATTATAAAATATTTATAGCAAATAAGAGTAAAAAGCTTTCCCATTTTTGTCAGCATATTAAGCCATGAAAAACTATTTTCATTATGCCCAAAGTATGTCTTAAAAATCCTTTGAGGAAAATCAAAGCTTCTTCTTTATAGTATAATCGGTGGAACAACACCTCCAAATGAATCCCTTAGTACACCGCCGCTCCACCGAGCTCAATTACGTTTTTAAAGATAGCGAGGCTTTTATAACCTTTCTAGGGTGTTTCATTAAAAATTTCCTTCAAAGAGACCGGAGCTTGTCTCATTATTATATAGGATTTGAAGAGGACAAGGTGCAACGAACGACGAAACTCAGGTACGGGTTAGCTAAGGCGAATGTAGCTCGTTGATGCTAACGATAAGACGTGCCGCTTACTCCGGCTTGTTTGCAAGTTTTTAACAAAAGTTTTAACGCGAGTGTTGAGGCTGTTAGTTTTAATTAGCGTTTTCGTTGTAATTAGAAATTTTGTGGTGGATTTGTAAAAGTTAATGCTGTGCCATCTGACGACAGGGACAGTTTACAAGTCCTTTGTTGCATTCTATTAGTCTTCGTTAGCATCTTACTGAGTTTTTATGCTTAGGGATAATCTGCATACCTGATTGTGATCTCTTTTATTTATATTTTGTTTTTTTCACTATTCATTTTTAAAGTCAACAGTAAAGAATATAATAATTTCACTTTATCACATATTAAAAGTACCTACTTAAGTGAGATTTAGTTTAACGAGATGGTACACAGATACGCAATCAAAAGAATTTGTTTTTACTTCATACATAATTCGAATTTAAAGTAGCTGCAAATAAATTTTCAAACGTCAATACAGACTAAAAAACGTGTTAAAGCCTGTCTCGATCAAAAGCCAACTTCAGATTTTTCTCATTAAATGTAACGGTTCATCGAGACGCTTCGTCATATAAAGGCCGTACGGCATAGGCCAAATAATTACGAACGGGCTCACGGTGGAATCTTTGATGCCTTAATCAGGTGTCGACCGGCAACGCCCGCTGGTGTAATTAGAAACCCACCTTGTATAGTCGCACCTTTATCGTGCGAATGAATAAGTCTCCTGATAACTGATTAGTGCAGAGGTTCTTTACCTGACAGTGTAATGAATTTTAAATTGATTTTATAAAACTGGTTTTTGTTTATTGCCATTATGATGTCATCATCAATTATTTTATTGATGACATCTAAATTGAAATATAGTTAAGTACATAATTATCATGTAGTTGTTTCTGATATAGACGCGATTACTTCTCATAAAATAAAACAACTTTAAACGGTTTATCAATTTAAAGTTGAAATTTCGCGATATATTTTAAAAAACATATAAAAGTATATAGAAAAGTAGTCGAAACGTTGGGTTTTAAATAAAAAGCTTTATATATTATAGAAATATAGAATTGATTATATCGCGAGTTTTTTCCGTTTAAAGTTGTTTTATCAATATACATTATTTAGTTAGTTATATGAGTGCTAATCCCATTTAGTGAGAAAACCGACATAGGTATTCATATTAAACAAAAAAACTAATAGTGGTTCATTAAAAGTAGTATCAGAACACACTACAAAATATGGGCATAATATATCAGAAAATACGCCCAGAAATGTCGACCGGGGCCGGCACTGAAACCATTAGACAAGAAGCATTCATAAAATATATGTACATAAGTTCATACAACCTCACTCTGCAAGTTAAACTTTTGCTTAGGCATCACAAATTTGAAAGCTCACTGACCGCGTTCGGAAATTCAATATCCAACTTCGATACCACAAGAGAGAATACGTTTTCAGCGTTCCAAGTTAATTTTGGAAGATATTACGTAGCACCATCTGTAAATCCCAAGCAATTATCGTCCACAATACCAAAATGTTTAGTCAGACAGAGAGGGTTGTGCAGTCGTCCCTCTCACTCCAGACTGCTGTAAGCTAAGGTACTAATGATGCACATTGCAATTACAGTAGCTTACCTCGGCACGCAATAGTAAACAGTAGTGATGTGTCCATATAGGTACAGCAAAACATTTCAGACGACAAGGGAAAGGGGATCTTACTTACTTGCTTATTTTGTGGTTATACTTGTCGCAAGTCGAAATACTTACTCCTGTGGCTCAGCGACCCAAAGTGTGTCTTGGCCTCCGATACAAGATAACGCCACCTATCTCAGTCCCCTGTGGTTTCGCGCCAGTCTCCTGATTCAAGCTTTTGGAGGTCTGCATCTACAGCGTCACTCCACCGCCGGTAGCGAGGGCGACCGACCGGCCGTCGACTAGCAGGTTTTCCGATATACGCTTTCTTGACACTTCGATCTGAAGCCATTCTCTCAATATGACCGAGCCATCGGAGTCTGTGTGCCTTGGTCTCTCCGATAATGTTGGGCTCAGCCATCAGTTCTTCTAGCCAAGCATTTTTCAGGATTCTCCAGTTTCCGTCCTCTGTTCTCGTCCGAACATTTTTGCCACAAGGTTCATAAATCAAAGGAGGACACTAAGACAGCAATTGAGTAATATTTTTTTTACCATTATTAGTTGCTGCGTGCTAGCAAAATACTCTTATGAAGAACTTGCCGAAATAATACATTTATGTATAATGTTGATATGTTCACAACGACTGCACCAACTAAGAAAAAAAATAATTGTTGTCTTATGTCTTAAGAATCAAGCAATTTAAAACACACACACACACACACAATTTTATTACACTATTAATTCTTATTCATTATTTCGAAGCCGGGTTGTGTAACAAATGTAATAATACAATATTATGAAGAACATTATTCGCTATCTTGAACTACTCACTGACAAGTCTGTTACCAACTATGCTAGGGACATCACTAGCACCAGTCATCTATTATTACAGCCTTGCTTCATGCACGTCCGCTTAAAATTTCCTTGCCATTCCTATTTGCAGTACGTTAAGAGTTGAATTCTTGTCTACAACTCTATTATAATAAATAACGTTTTTGCCGCTAGGATGGCGCGTACAAACAGAGTTATTATAACGATAAAGTAACTCTTTGTGCACCAGGGGTAGTGGGTTCGAAGCTTACTCAGGACAAACACGTCATGAGTGACAAACTTAGTCTAAGTAATGTATTAGGATCGGATTCCAGAAATCAATATAATGCTTTTATATTTGCATTTCAAATTCACTATAAGATCACCTGAGATTATTTGAAGTACGAATCTGTATTTACCTCTTTTTAATTGAGAATTCCACCTCAAAGCTTCATTCATTTCAAAGCAATGGAATTCTAATTTTAATCAAATTAAATCTTGAATACCGATTCTATTTAATTAATATTTATTAATAAAGAACACCAGTTATAATAAACAAAAATCTCCTTTTGTCCAATTAGGAGCGTTTATTTGAGTGAAGTACCTACTTCTACAAAAGAATCTAGTGATATTAATTATCCCATTAGATATTGTCAGAAAGTTTCGATTAAAATATAACTCTATGCGGTGGACATTAAACTGAAAATACGTTGTAGGAATCAGACAGATTAGAGTAGGTTAGCATGATGTAGACTTTACTGTACTGTCCTTACCGATAAAAATCAAGATTTATTATACTAGTTGCTCGTCCCGATTTTGCACAGGTGGTACTTATAATATAAAAAACGATGCACAAATCCTGACCTCAACATAACAACCCAAAAAGGAAGAATCAATTGATTTGGTGCTGTCGTTTTGAAGTTATCAGCAAACATAATTTTGGCGATTGATTTTTATTTCACAGGCCAACCAAAACTTACTATTGCCAATAATGGATTGAATCTTAGCGTGTATATCAGTATAAATAGCTAGGTGGTATCGAAGCAGATTATTAGTAAACCTGAACTGACAATACAATGGCTGTGTCAAGGATCCAATCGATTTAAAGTTATCATAATATAGAGATTTGAAATCAGTGACTCCCATATCATAAACTTGCTGAATCCTAGGAGATGGTAAAAGATTTCTCTGACTACTAATGGCTAATCTTGAAATACCCAACAATGTTTTATTTTGATAAAAAATTCTTTTTGCTTATAACTCTTCGTAAGTATTATATTTTAATATTTCCTAAGCATGTTTTATTATTTGTGTTTGCTTAAAATATTAACGTTAATAAAATCGGGATAGAAACAATCTCCATTATTCGAACGAAGATAAAATTGGCTTCATAAAGTTTTTGAACTGGAATATTAATATAAGCTGCTATGAGTCCTGTGAGAGATGTTTTAGGCAGAAAGTTTCGAAACCTTCATTCGATTATTCCGAAACCTAATTTAAATCCTTTGGAGATATTAATTTCGTCGCGCCTGCTATGCTTATCATAAAACTTGTAATAAAATATGAACTTTAGTAGACTCCCTGTCAACCTACAATCTTATAAAAGTACTTAGAGCTAATTTCTATAAAGTTTGAAATACATTTGTTTCTAGGCTTTTCAGACCAAAAGTTGTACAAAGTTATACAATCTGTAATCAACTAACAACTCAATTGAGTTGTTATTGAGTTGTTATTCTACTGACAGCTCTCTAAGTAATTATGTCCAGAGAACATTGAGTTTAATATTGACCATCGGGCACTTCACTTGCTCTTCTGCCTCCCTCTTATACAAAAAATGCATAGTAAGCATACAGCATACCAGATCAATGTAGCAATTAACGTCAATTTTTTGAAACCATACACAACCTTTTTTTTATTTTACACCACAAGCAAAGTAATATATACGCAAAGAATCATATTATGTCATGATTGAACCCCATTTGTACGCATATCTGGGAATTCAAATACTGACTGAAGAATTTAATTCATATAAATTTCTCAAAAAATCGTTTCTATTCTGGACGGTTACTAGAATATCCTCACTTCAGGAATTCATATAGGTTTCACCTACTTCCAAATACCCAACAGAAAAGTTACACAACCCAAGGCAGTTCAATGTTTTATTGACGAGATCCTATATAAGCTTCAAATCCAATCCTTCAACTTTCCAAAAGTGAGTTCGCCTAATATCTTACGCTTTTGCATTTATGAATAATAACTGGAAAAAGTTGAATTCGAAAATCCGCTTCCATTTGAATATTGTAGAATTTGAAAGATGACACGGAGGAAAGTGAAAAGGAATTCCGAACTTCGATTTTTTTTCTATAGCCAGTGTTTATTCAGCGGTAAAAACTTTTTATATCTGGATTAAGATTGTTATGCAGATATCCTTAGAATTGACATCAATTCTATCAGTTCAAGTTATTCCACTTTCAGAGCACTGGGCAATTTAGTGGAATTTTAGTGATAAGAAGTAAGTTGGTTTTTAGTTAGTGATTTAGAGATTTTTAAATCCAAGTTTGAGAAACTTATTAAGCTTGTGTAGGACTAGAAATGCTAGGGATTTAGCTTTCACGTGGGTTTTAAAAACATTTTCAGATTCAAGTCAATTAGCCTACAATAAGTAAAGTTTAAGCTTATTTTTGCAATCACCTTGCAAGTTAACGATTTTTTTCATAAGCAATATAAATAAATAAATAAATAAATAAATATCCCAGGACATTATTCACACAGCGCCATCTAGCCCCAAACTAAGCATAGCTTGTACTATGGGTGCCAGACAACGGATAAACATTACTTATATACTTTTTTTTTGTAAATACATACATATTATACATAGAAACACCCAGACCGATACAAACAGACATGTTCATGCACACAAATGTTTGTACCGTGCGGGGATCGAACCCGCGACCTCTGGTGTAATAGCCGACTTCTCGACCATTACACCAAACGGCTCGTCAAATGTTTTTATGCAATTTATTTTGGAAGACAAAAAGGTAGCCAACTTGATGTCTAGCGGCCACCACAGCCTATTCCTCTGAAATAGCCTTCACACTTAAAAAGTCTCTCGACTGCCGTACTAAAGAAAAGTTTTATATAAGAAATTGCCAAATGTTATAAGATTGATATCTTTACTTTTACAATTTCTTTATATTACAAAAATGTAGGGCTTAAATATTGAAGAATGTAAAAGCCAAAACTTTCAAATTCCTACTAAATGATCTCGCATAATAATTTATACACAGCGGCTTCGTCGTCTTTAAAACTACTATGTTTAACTCAAATATAAAACCTTTTTAATTACAAAGCACTAATTATTAACTACATTTACGGCCTGGCTACGGTCTAAAAAAGATAATGTGGGGCCAAGACACTTGAAATAAAAGGCTTGAAGATCAAAGAAGTCCAACCAAAGTATATGTAAAGATTTTGGCCAGTAACTTGGTTCTTTATGAAAAAGGCCCTAGAAGCCTACTAACACGAGTTGAATTGTAGCTTTTTCTACCTCATGAAGCTGTCTGTAAAGAAAATGGGTACAAATAAATAATGGTTTTAAATATTTTTGACATTTATTTTTACGTTTTACTTAAAAAAAGGATAAAAATTACGTAAATAAATATGTATTGTGATGTTAACTACCACATAATAATAATATGATGATTGCGTTAACTATAAAGTGTGTTTTGGGATTCATTTATTTATTTTTATTCGTTTACATATCGATGGTTAAAATGTCAAAGGGCTTAAAGGACATTTTGGCGAAAATGACTTTTTGTTACATTTGTATTGAGTTTTTTGAGCTCTTTCTAATGGTATATCAAAGATTCTCCTATCCCTTATAGTTAGCGAGATATTCATGGTTAAAAATTGGCCATTTTTGTATTATTTGCTTAAAGGTAACTGATAATGTATTATGGCATTTAAAGCCTACTCTTGCATATTTTGATTCAGGCGTTTTGGGCTTAAAGGACACTGTGGTTTTATGTCAAATAAATCACATTGATTTCCCTGCCCTTTACGCCAGGAGTCGTGGGTTCGGGATCATTTGTGTTTGTTTTGTGTCTGGATGTTTATTCGTATTTAAGTATACATTTGTGGTACCTTGGTTGTTTCTGACACCTATAACACATGTTCTTACGCTACTTACTTTGGGGTCAGATCAATGTATGTGATGTTATCCAATATTTATTTAAGACCAATACAATAGTTATAATTCTGTTAATAAATTGATGAATGAATCTATGGATCTTTACAATGATCATCATCATCATCTGAATATTACAATCCACTGCTGGACATAACCTCCAAATGCTCGCCACACTGATTAATCCTCGGCCGCTCGCATCCTGCTCCTGCCATCCTGCGCAATTCATCACTTTACCTGGCCTGCCAGCGTCCTACACTACGTTTACCGAGACGCGTTTTCCACTCTAGAATCCGTTTGTCCCAACGGTTATCGGTTCTACGGCTGAAATAGCCAGCCCACTGCCTTTGGTTCTATGCCGCATCATCTCATTTCGTATACGATCTCGTACGTCTCACTGAGCTACTTTTAACTTGCGGACCAGCCGTGCCGTAAGTGTCCACGTTTGCCTTGCCTTTTACGACACCCAGGAGAGGGAGAGAGTATGCTGGTCAAAAGCAACAAGACTGGCACTGGTTCGTCCCAATCGG
Organism: Mecyna flavalis; assembly: GCA_949319885.1. Lineage (NCBI taxonomy): Eukaryota > Metazoa > Arthropoda > Insecta > Lepidoptera > Crambidae > Mecyna > Mecyna flavalis. Next base: position 9,667,783 of record OX439407.1, on the reverse strand, counting down.
GTGTGAAGGAGAAACCGGGGAGTTTAGTGGGTAGTGGACGCTTTTTTAGTCTCGAGTCCCACACACGGCCGTGGGTCTAGCTAGCCTGCGGTTATGGTGCATAAACGCATTCTCCTCCGAAAAAAAAAGGAGAGGGAGAGATTGATGTTTTTGACTCTGTATGCCGACAGCGCTTCTTTTTGTACTATATTGAAAAAGCACAATCCAGCTTAACAGGCAAATTCATGTTAGATAGGATAATTATTTTTTTATCGAAATTTTATCTTAAAGGACCAATTCTATTCTAACACCTGTATTAACATGTCCTTTAAGCTAAAGCTAATGATTTATCTCAACAAAAACTTAAGCTTAAAGGACAAAATAATCGAATTTCAATTCTTAAAGGACACCTATCTCGAAAACTATGCTATCTAGAATAAATAAAAAGGTTGCATACGGTTCGGCTTGAAAAAATAAATAAAAGTGTCCTTTACAACAAACCGATAGCTTTAAAATCAAAAAAGTTATGCCCAATTTTTTGCTTATTTCGTTTTTCTGCTCTCCTGAAAAATCATGATTTGTCCTTTAAGCCCTTTGACATTTTAACCATCGATATTAAACAGACTTAAAGGGTCGAACAAAATCACACTTTTTAAAACTTCATTTTTTAAACCCGACATTTTGGATCATTCCGTGATCACGGCCTGCTGTAAAGCAACATTCACGGCCTGCTGTAAAGCAACATTTTTTGGTATTTCAACGTCCTCCATGCGTTCTTAAGAAAAGTCAAAAGTCTTGACAAAGAAACATCAAAGATATTAATCAAGGCAAATTAAGAAATTAATGAATACTTTATCTTTTTTTGATTCCGTACTTTTTTTCCTTGTCCTGTTCCCATTTTATTTTAAGGTACGCATAAACTTAGAAAAATCATCTGCTACATGTTATGTTTCTTATTGTTACAGAGTAATCAATTCAAGATGGTGAACTCATAGAAGCCATAATGGAGGGGTTGACGAGACCTGTCCGGAGCGCCATGGCTCTGCTATGGATGGTAGTCGGCCTTGCGACTGTGGGGGCAGTCAAGGTTGTCATAGAACCTCTACCTAAAGGTAAGTGTAGTTTATTCTACTTTTTTATGAATCTTGCCTAGTCTATAATATGAAAGGTGACCATAATTAAATTCTAAGAAGACATCAGAATTGTTGGTAGAACTTGGGTGGTAAATGGTTTTCCATTTACATATAAATACTTTTTTACAAGTAATTGTTATGAAAAATAACAGATTTTCCAAAATAAAATTACGTGCCATAATTAACAAATTGTACAAAATTAATTACTTTAACTTCGTTTAACTTTAGAACCGCGAGTTGATAGAGCATCATAATTATGAAAGAATTTGGACTTTTGTTTGCTTTGAATTTTCTAAGTCACACAATACTGAGAAAAATTGGGTTAGGATACATGTTGCCATTGACTTTCCAAGAAGATTAACGACAAAATGAAAAATAAAACCGTGTGTAATAAACCCTTAGAGAGAGCCTAATCATACGACAAGTAAAAAACTTAAAAAACAAGACATTACAGACACCCTACAATAAGACCTAGAAATCTCCGGCGGTAACTGCAAAATTCAGTCCTCACTGCTACTAGTTCTTGTGATTGCTCACTATGAATACCAGATCAAATCAGTCTTCCAGAAACTCTCCTTTTTTGGTCCCAACGGCCGTGATTAACAAGGGCGAAAAATAGGAGCGCAGCTCAAAACAAAAGAAGTACTCTTTTAACCTGTCGCTCACAGAGAGTAAACAGAATCGAGCGCCGAACTTAATTTGGTTTTTTTACACTTGGCGCTGGAATCCCCTCGAAGTTCTCTCCCCTAGATGCTGGCACGACCGACTTCACTTTAGTTTCGTTTAATTTCCTATCTTTCTTGTCGTGACGTTTATTACACCCACACCACTTCACTTTTGTTCACGGGTACTAATAACCGTTTGGAATTAATTTTTACTCGCGGCTCTTCGTCTATTTTCGGCTTTCCTTCGACTCTTTATTGTTTTCGCATTAATTTACAGTCAACAGCTGCGGGTAACGCAGATTTCTAAGGAGTTTTTATCTGCCTTCAGTATTCTTTCTTTTGAAACTGAGAGCTCCTATTAATATTAATTAAAAGTTTGTATAATTGAATGGATTCGGAATTGTTCTCCGTTGTCGGGATTCTCCGACAGAGAATTGCGGCAATAATTAAAAGTTGAGTGTCGGTCTATTAATGACTTTTTATTCCACACATAACAATGGAAATTGACTCTCGAATTCATTTACCAAATTTTATGAAAATATTAATTGTGCTTTACTCTATTATTTTATTAAAATTTTAAATCTCAATTACTCGCGCGAAACTGGGACGGGCAGATAGTGAAATATTATAAACACAGATTTTATGGCAAAATTTTACAGCGAAAGTTTGTGATCAATCAGTTAGATAACTCAGATGCTATCTATTTTGTTAATTTTCAAAGAAAGAACTTATCGTTGCGATCTGAAAGATACATTTCCATGAACGTTTCTGTGAGATTTGAAACTGGCCCTATAAAAAAACCGTCTGTAAATAGACCTCCTCTAGAAATAAAAATATCTTTTTCCAAATTTAAATTTTTTTGATGAGTATTAAAAGTAAACAATACCTTCAGTCCTAACAAGCATATGAATCTATACATCGAATTAAATATTACCGGTCTTGAAAAACTTCACAACACAAGTCACGAACTCAAGGTACAATTAAGAACTCGCCGTCTGCATAATAAAACACGCAGACGCATTCCTTGGATCGAGTAATTGCTGCAAAATAAAAATGTTTGCACATAAACTGTTGCCGGTCTAATAGCTCTTCGTCTTGGGGGAAACTGGCTAAGTCCTGTTAATTCGCTTTTTACGTCTTGACATTCTTTAGGGCTCTGCGGATGTTAAGTTGGCTATAGTTAAATGGACGATGGGTGCTTGAAACATAAGACTGCAACAGCAGCACCTTTGGAGCTGGTTAAACGGAGTTTTTTAGAAACGCACTATACATTCATCTAGCTTTGACTTCTTTAAATGATTACAAAAATTTGTAAAAGACACATTTGACAATCGATCTAGTTAATGGTTGAAACTCGGCTATGCTCGGTTCTGCTTAGTTTGGGGCTAGATGGCGCTGTGTGAATAATGTTTTCAAGGATACGTATGAATTCTGCAACACTGAATTAAATGTATAAGCTAATGGCGAGAAAATTCCATTCTTGTTTCGTATAACATCATTTTTTTTAAAATTAAGACTTTTGCAAGATTAACTAATAATATTTACCTACAAATGTCAATAGATCGTTTTAAGTGTCCTTGTTAGGGGAGCACTGCACAGCAAGCCTAGCATGTTGTGATGAATTCACAGTTAGGCGGAGGGTACGAATCAAATTCGGCCAGTTACAACCCGAGCATGTACCGTTGGTGTGGTCCAAGTTAACGATCAAATATGACGTTCATTTTTATTTAGACTTATTTTATAGAAGTAAAAATGATTTCAGACATACTAACATACTATTGTGGCGTAAAATATAACCAGTACCTCGTTCTCCTTAAAATTAGACTACACAAATAAGAAATCTTTCCATTTTTCACAATTAATGAATCCAAATAAGTATAAAGTAATTGTAAAAGTAATTATAAACGGAATACGTTTAACTACAATGTTTATATGATTTAGAAATGAGACATTCATAGTAGTTATTTATAATAAAAAATCTTTTTTTTAACACAGAACAATACAAATCTGCCAAATGATCGACAGATTATGATACTCTACAAAGATAAATGTGAGATGAAGAAATCGTGCTGTAAAGAGCCATCGTCAAATTCTGGAGTCCACTAAAAGTGTGTTCAATAAATAATTCGGTGTGAACACAGTATCAATCAGGTACTGCGGGTGTTTGCAGTTTGGCGATCTCGTCGACAGCGCGATGCCACCGAATGTAGGTCAATAGCTAGACACACAGTATTCATGGAGGTTTACAAGCTTTGCAAGTTAGGAACGACCTATAAATATCCCATTCACAAAACCGTAAACCACAGCTTGTGTTATTTTAGAATTTAAAGTAATAATAATCTCTTACTTTAATTTATTATTGACTTTGTTTTGTTTTGTTTTGTTAATTGTCAGTCTCAGCTTATGCTTAGTACTATTATAAATATTCTGTGCATAAGCGTTCACAAAGCGAACGTCCGTCTAGGTATCTATCTATACTAATATTATAAAGAGGAAAGATTTGATTGTTTGTTTGTATGTTTGTTTGTTTGTATGTTTGTTTGTTTGTTTGAATTGAATAGGCTCCGAAACTACTTAACTGATTTGAATAATTCTTTCACAGTTGGATAGCTACACTATCCTCGGTGAACATAGGGTACTTTTGATCCCGTAAATGTGGGGGGAAAGGTGGGATAGTTGAAAAATAAAACGCGCGGGTGAAACCGCGGGCGGAAGGCTAGTCTATAATAATAAGTAATGTATGGAAACCTATAATTAGCCTTACTATAATGTCTAAATTAATTATGTTTAATGTTATATTGTTACGCCGTTGGTTTTCTTAATAATAAAAAAAAATCATTGTTATACGAGTACTTGTTTACTTTTTGGCCGTCTCCGTAAAACAGTGGCTTCGTGGTTCAATGTGCTTCTTCAGAGTTCAAAGAAGACGGGCGAACATCCATAGAACGTTGGGCCTTGATTTTTTATGAATTACACTTACCGATTTACTATTATTATGTAGAAAATGAAGTAATATTCCAAATACACTACAATTTATAAATCCACTCCCTGGGAAAAAATAGTTATAGGATGATTTTGATTTCTACAAAAATAACCCCAATAGTCGAGTTCACTGGATCCGTTGTAAGAAAAGCTTAGGTCGTTTGTTTTAGCTGAAACCGTCATTTAAACGTAGCGAAAGTCGTCAAATATTAAACCAAGCATTCCAACAATAACGACAAAACAAAATAATTCACATAAGTTATTCAAAACAAACAGAAACGAATGATTGACAGACGTTGTATGACATTTGTTTTTTTTTTTGACTTTTCTGTTGCCATAATTTTTTCAGAAAATTATCGTGCCTCTATTCTAAGCTGTCATTTGTATGGGATCTGATCGGAAAATCAGTATTTAAGTATCATAACTAGCAACATTATGATTATTCTACCGGACGTACTATGCACTATGCACATAACACACCGGATGCACTACAAAACCAATAGTATTTTCATTTATTAGATTATATTTTTATCCCAGGGTAAAATTATTAATTAAAATTGAATTTAAATATTAAAAATCTTGTAACGAATAATAATTATATTTTGAATAGTGGAACGAACGCTTAAGATCGAGCCCATTTCTGCCGAACTCCTTTGTCCAGCTAAAACTCTCATAGGTGATCTGCCGCCATAACAGCGCTGGCTGTGTTCTGGAGATATAAATATGGAAACCAGAACATTTCAAATAAAAGACTCGAAGATCTTTGGAGCCCATTCTGGTAGCGACACAAAGCAATGTGCTTAATGTGTTTTCATGATGTTATAGCCTTTTAAAAATACTCTACTTATAATCGGTTCAAACCAGGAAGAGGAAGATAAACAATGTTATGCACAGAACAGAAATCAAAAACAGCACCTACGTTTTGCTTGTATTTCCCAATACCGACAAACTGATTAAATGTTAATTCAGAGGTCACTAAAAGTGGGTTCTATAAACATTTGTGTGAACGCACTATCAATCAGGCATTGCGGATGTTTGCCGTTTGCAGATCGCATCAAATGTGGGCCAATAGTTTGACAGAGCGTTATGTAGCGTCTATAATTAAAGACTTTCTAATTAAAATTGTCAATAATTTAAAAGAAATGTAATTTTTTCATATACGAAGTGTTTTTTTTAAATTACGTAGTCCTGGTATTGATTTAAATACTTTTTACTTCATACTTTTCTGGTTCGTTTTTTATTCCAGTGAAATTAATTATTATGTATCTGACAAGTTTAAAAATGTAGATTATGTTGTAAGATTTTATTATTGCAACTTTACCAAGTTGAAACTGAAAACTTTCTCTAAACTTAATACAATGAACTCGATTTATACATCGCGGCGCATTAAAGAAATAAATAAAAAGCTACCTACATGAGAACCATTGAGAAAAAATAATCTAATTACCATGACTTCTTAGATTGAAAGGTTAATGCGTTTATTTAGAGGTCACTGAAGGTGGGTTCTTTAAACATTTGTGTGAATGCACTATCTATCAGGCACTGCGGATGTTTGCCGTTTGCCGCTCGCGACACATCGCCGTGATACCACCAAATGTGGGCCAATAGCTCAACAGAGCGATATACAAACAGATTAATAAAGCCTCTATAATTAGGGCGGATAATTTTCGAATAATTAAAAAAGTTAGTATGGCAGTTTTTCATATACGGAGTCAATTCTTTTGTTCATGTACGCTTTGTACTGATAATAACACTTTCTTTTTACAAACTTTTCTGTTTCATTCTAATTATATGATTTGGACATTGGAATTATTTATGTGAAAAGTAAAAAAAGGTTTGGATTGTTCAATAATTTGTTGTGGCTTTGATGTAAACAAGTTGAAATTGGAAATATTCTATAAACTAAACACAATGGTTTCAATTGGCACGTCGCAAGCTCACGGTGCATCGAATAAAATAATTCTCTACACAAAAGCATGAAGGACGCATAAAAATATAACCTTTTTTAAAATAAACGGTTAACTCGTTAATTCAGAGGTCACTTAGGGGGTTCTATAAACATTTGTGTGAACGCACTATCTATCAGGCACTGTGGATGTTTGCCGTTTGCCGCTCGAGTCACATCGCCGCGGTACCACTGAATGTGGGCCAATACCTATATCATTGCGATATACAAACATATTAATAAAGCCTCTTTAATTAGGGACGGATAATTGTCGAATAATTAAAAAGTTGGTTCGGCAGTTTTTCATGTAGGTACCGAATGAAATTAAAGACCACGTGCGTTCCATATTGAGTTTTTTCTTCATACTTTTCTAATTAGTTTTTTGTTCAAATGAGGTGGTAATAAAAATAAGTTAATGGAACGTGGAATTTTATATGTAACTATACGGTTTTCTGAAAGGAAACTAATTCCAGCTGATATTCTGAATACACATTTAGACAATTCATGCATATGATGTTAATAAGTTTTATATAAAATAATAACTTAATAAAATATAAATTAAGCAATCCTATAAAGTTTTTGGTTTAAAGTACTTTAAATAAAAAGGATGGCAGAATGTCTCAAACCAGATTTTTGTCGACCGATTTGCCCAATGCTTAGTAATGAGACGAAATAGTTTCATAGTAATTTAAAAAATAAAGTATCTTAAAACCAACATTTTTAATTTACGCTTCTAATATAAACACTAAATCAAAGTTAATAGTTTTTGAGAAAATTTGTATCATCATAATACGGTAAAATCGCTGTAATAGAACGTGGGAACTTGCGCCATACACGCGTGTGCCGCCGGCAGATCTACGACCACCAATTAAAACTATAGATGGTAACATGTCGCGGACGTTTTATGCCCTCCACATGAGGGCCCAGGGGTGCCCCTACATACAGGGCGTTTGGCACACCAATTAAAGTTTTTTTTAGTTGAGACAACAGTCAAGGTAATTTATTTATTTATTCTTTAAATAAAACACCATGTAACGACGACTGCGTTTACTTTTATTAAAATTAAGAGGATCCTTTATACGAGTAGCGACTTACAAACTATGCAAGATTATTGTGCTCAAACACTTCTGTGCTTGAGCACTTATATAAGTACCTATAGAATTATCTACTCAAAGCAAAGGCCCCTAAGCATACACTATTTCCCTGATCGTTGAGAAAAGGCTTTTAAAGGTATAATGTCAGTAATGTAGTGTAGTGAATTACGCCGTTAACTTTAAGATCATTCTGATCATCCCTTTTTGTTTTACCTAACGTTAATATTAAATACAATTAGACATAATTTCTATGTTTTATTCTTCGATGCCATTTTTTACAATAATAGGCATGTAGATAGTGACAATACTTACAAAACTAAGCACAAAAAGTACCCCTAGTTATACCTCTTTTGTGTTATCTTTTGGTAGCTAATAATGTTTGTGAAAATAAACGCTATAAACTGAGTGCATTATAATAAATCCAGGATTTAGACCTATAAATCTATTAATCGAAAATTATCCATAAAAGTAGACCAAAATTATTTAGATTGATAACACACTAGGATACCAGAAATTAGTGACCCAATTGCTATAGTTGAAATTACTTGATAATAGTTTAACTACCTACTTCCAAAATTACTACGGAATTATCTACGGCCGGGCTCAGAACCAAAGTAGGGCAACAATCATACTGACCTAAATGAATATACTTTTGGAGATTGATTGTAACAAACTGCATTCATAAAACTACATTGTTACTAACGTTTCATTTTTATTTTGTTATTTCTTTCTTTTCTTATTTGATACTTACGACTATAGAGAACGTAAAAAAAGGTTTGGAGAGAATTGAAAATGGAGTAAAATATCGTATTGTATACCAAGGAGTGTACATTGTAAATGTGCTTAATATTAATATAATAGAAACTGAATGACTTTGTTTTATAATAATAATGATGATATTTATGTAAGTACCACCTCTCACAGGAAAGGGAAGTAGAAGCCGGAGTTACACACCTTTCCATCTCTCCTCCCCAACTATTTTCCACTCGAAGAAGTTCATTTGATCTCTATACACGTGCCTAAAAATTATCAACATTTGTGTCGGCATCGTGTAGACTCATTTGATATGAAAAGGTTTAAGTAGGTATAATTTGTAGATTTTAATAATTGGTTGGATAGGAACCCAGTAATTGAAACTAATTAATTTACATTTACAACATCGGTCTCATTCGTGTTTCAACGTAATAAGTAACCGTTCATTTTTATACACTGTTCAAGTGTTTACGTAATGAACAATCTTAAAAATGTTACAATAGTTATTAAAAATTCAAAGTCTGTATCATAGTGTTAATATTTAAAATGCTTATTTCAGCAGTTACTTTTCAAGTTTAACTTGAAGCATTGTTGGCTATGTAATGGAATGCAAATGAAAGTCCATTACATTTTTTATTGGAGCTACCGAGGGAGACAATTTGCAATTTTGTTGTATCTAGCTGAATCTTTGGAACTTTGTAATATCTGTGTCTGTCGTCCAAATTAGTTTTTGGAAGCAAGTGGCTGTATCTTTTATGTGAAGAATATCAACTTAAAACAATGTAGCCGAACGAAGGCAAGCCATGAAATTACCCAGAACAGTACAAATGTAATTAAGCGGAACCGTTAAACTCAGGCGCGTCGTAAAAGTTAAGTAAAAGCTCCTCAGAATCTTTGTTAGATTTATGTTGTCTGCCCCACGTTATATAGAACGGAATGAAAAATAATTATTTAATGTTGCTAAGAGTAAATCTTGAATTTAAGTGTCCGATGTGGAATTTCGCCCCCTTCATTTAAAACGCCGAATGGTATTTTAGAATTTATTATTCTTAAATTTTAATCAGCCTTTACTGGTAAAGCTTTAAATTCTGTTTTTAACAAAAAAATTTAATCTAAGTTTTACTATAAAAGTCTATTCATGAATATTATAATAAATGTTACGATCATAGCTATCGCTTTTTCTTTTACAAAATATTGTTCAGGCAGTGCAATTTACAACCAAACTACATTTATGTAAAGCTAGTAAATTGATTGCATCGGATTGTCATATTCTTATAAACTAAACTAAACAATATTACCGTACAATATTATATTTCATTCATAAAATAATATTTTATACATAGTAATTACTGTACAACAGCATTTTGAAAGATGATTCCTCAAAAATTTCTGTCAATGGATCTCGCTGCAGCTTAAAGCCTACGTGTCTGTCTGCTAAAGTTGTGTAAAAATTCCATTACGAGATTAACAGAGGTGTTGATACACCGAATTCCAATCTCAGTGCGACAAAACCGCTTCGGCTAGTCCAAAATTTTTGTTTAACAACGGCAACACGGCAACCAAATACATGTTGACACAAAAAAAAAAGTTTTGTAAAACACCGGTTGTTTGGAAACACTCTGTTTTGTTTGACGAGGGTGGCGCGCTGGGGTGATCTGCGACAGTGGGACAAATGACGCGATCCGCACGCTCGATTGACGCCGAATCGCGGGTACATCGCAAATGTACGGATGCTTAGTGCAGCTGATGTTGGCGATTGATCTAACCGAGGTGGCTTCCTCTGACATTCGTAGCAACGGAAAACAAAAATCTAAACCTTTTTTTTTACAGATACATACTTATATTTTTAATATTTTTTGGCCTTTTTATTGCATAGATAATTGCTTACCTTTTTTGAGTAACTACCTGTTATCTTTTGAGTATCCTTCCATAGAATCGGTTCCAGTGCCCGCTTATTACAGGCTTATTACTCATTGACTGTCTTGCAACTAAATAAGTAAAAAGTATATTATATTCTTATATTGTTGTTTCTAATAATAAAGTAATATGATTTCTAAGGTTTAAAATATTCTAGTGTAATTTATAAATCTGACCTTACAATTCGTGTAAATTACACCACAAACCAAAGGAAACGATCTCATACTTATACAGAACTCTACTAGTTTCTACTTACAACTACAACAAAAATATTACTCTTCATCTACGAAAATCTGGTAAAAATAGACAAAATTGGCCTCTTACTTAATGAAGACTGCTTTCGACAATCATATTAATTCACCGGCGAAAATACAATGTTTTTCCCAGTCACCTACAGAACTATTTTCTCATTACCGCTCACGTCTGAGACGGAGCTAGCCTAGTGACACTATTTGCTGTATTCACGGCAAACAATAAACATTTGTCCGGGTAAAAGACGTTAATCATCGTTTGCTCCATTCCCATGGGAAGGTTTTCGTCCAGCGTCGATTTTCCCTTCATTTCCTAAAGGACATTTGTGTTTCCGACTCGCGGATAGGCAAAAATGTTATCAGGAGACACCATTCCGGCGAAATGATGAGCTTAGAGGGAGTCTGCGGGATTAATGCACTTTATTAAATACGAGCATCCTTTGTCTAATTTTGTGCACTGATGGAAACGTAACTTTTGATGAGACAGGATGCGTGTTGTTTTGGTAATGCAAATAGAAATATTTTTTGTTTGAACGAGGGTTTTAAGAGTGCCTTATTCATTTATAGTTGTACGAGTAGTTGTCCTCGTTAATTAATGCTATCGTAAGTTTTTATATTTACAAAAGAGTTTAATAAAACATGTTTATTAATTAATACTAATTATAAAATAAGCTAATTAAAGGCTGCGTCTACCAGACTGAACTAAAATAACATAAAAAAATATACTAGAATATATTTATTCATATACATGTCAAGGCTAATGAGTTATACTTTTCATATTAGTAATAAATTATTAAATACTCTTAATAAAACTTATAAGATGCTGATATATTTTTTGAAACGAAGTTGGTAAACGAACCTTCACATGATATAACACCAGAGGCGTCTCTGTTATTTAAAGGGAAACATAACGTCGAATTTATATATTCTGTGGTCGAATGGAACAAAAATGGTTCTCTGCGCTGGCAACACCTTGCCCACCCCTATTGAGCTCTAAGACCTTACTCACAAACTGAAACACACAATCAGCATCTTTCCTACTCACCGACAGTTTTAAGTTAATATTTTACATTAGGTACGTTTAAACCAGAGAATTGCTGTAAGCACTGCAAACCATTAGCTGCTCGACCATAAAACGGTAATACAGGTGATCTGTGTACAGTACACAGACCCATTCTGTTTCAGGTGCTCTTAAAAAGTGGCATTTCGTTTGGCTGGCCCATGCATCGAACGTCCGCTTCTATTGACGTCGTCAACAACACAGCATTCGTCTAATCGCAAAGCTCTTTAAATGTACCAAATTCACTATTCGGAGGTTCTGAATTCGCTCACTTTTGTTCGAAACGCTTTGCAAATGGACTTGGAACGTCCGTTCTACCTTTTTCTGTAACACTTCTCTCTTCTGTATTGAACTAACGAATGGGTTTCACTAGAGGTAGACCATCGGCCACAGCATGTAAAAGGCCTTCATCATTTAAATCATTAATGATTATAACCTTGAGTAATTGCTTAAGTGAATTGGTGATTACAATCACTGATCAAGATCAAAAATAACAAAACAAAAATGTTCAGTACTTTGGACCTAAACCACGGACTCCAAAATCACTGACAAATAAACCGAAGAAAAATATAGTGGTCTATAAGTAATAAAGAGAAGAAGCATCAATGCAATCGGAAATATCTTAAGTTTGACTTCGCAACGGAAAAATATTTGCTCAAACTCAGCTAAAAATAACGAGAAAACCTTTCGAATCTCAGGGAGAAACAAAAGAAATTAGCTGTCAAACTTCAAAACGCAGAGATCAAGAGCCCCCGCCTCGCTAGAAACAACGGCGAAAGATCTCATTTCAGGCCCAAATACGTTTCCGATATTCAATAAAACGTCTCAAACGGAATCATATAAGGCGCTATAGATATTCGCGGTACGTAAGGCGTTTAAATATCAATATGCAAACAGGTTCCCGAAGCGTTGAAAGTCGATTTATGTATTATCTTCCTCTCAATTTCTACGTTTATTTAGGAACTCGGGTATATGAACTTGTTATTAAAGTTATGTTCTTTATGAATAGCAATAATTATAATGAATTTATTCGTTTTATTTTCATACTTAATATGACATTGAAAATAATCTGTCGAAATCAAAACTAAACTGAATGGGCACTATCACTCACATTACTAATTATCTAAAAATAAATTTAAATATAAAAACAACAAATCAACAGTTTCTTAGCTTAATCCAAGGCATTATTTCTTAAGTGCTTTGTCATGATCGAATATACTACATTTATAATGAAAACTTGAGACAAAAAGACAATCGATTAATTCATTGTTCAACCAATACTATGTATGTAAATGTGCAGATTTAATCTAAAACTCAGAAAAATCTCTCCTTTTTCTATCTAATCTAAAAGTATTCCCTATTCGCACATCATTAGGTATACGACGGTGGTCCAGTCATAGACGATTTAAATCATTCAGTTACCCCAGGGCTAACATATCATAATTATGGCCAGTATGGAATTATAAACCCCTCAATTTAAAACATGTTCCACTTCATTAATAATGCATCATAACTGACTTACGAGTACGATAGTAGGTATTAAGCTTTTAAATTCTCTCGAGAGCACCATCATGTTCTCCCATGGAGCTAACCCTATTTTAGCAATACGAATATTCAATAAGAATTTACTGACTTGCAAGTCATTTCGTTGGTTATAAAAATTTACATAAAATACATAAAAAATTTAAAGTAAATTAACGAAAGGGCCTAATAGGCAATTTACATAGTAGATGACAAAAATGTATAAAAATGTTTCTCCGCAAAATGGTTTAATTTTTAAAATAATCCCTTGTAAAAGTAATTCGATTTTAAGGATCAGTTTAAGAAACCATTTTTAGGGTTCCGTAGCCAAATGGCAAAAACGGAACCCTTATGGATTCGTCATGTCTGTCTGTCTGTCTGTCTGTCCGTCCGTATGTCACAGCCACTTTTTACCAAAACTATAAGAGCTATACTGTTGAAAATTAGTAAGTAGATGTATTCTGTGAACCGCATTAAGATTTTCATACAAAAATAGAAAAATAATAATAAATTTTGGGGGCTCTCCATACTTAGAACTGAAACTTAAAAAAAAATTTTTCATCCAATCCTTACGTGTGGGGTATCTATGGATAGGTCTTTTAAAATGATAATAAGGTTTCTTATATCATTTTTTTCTAAACTGAATAGTTTGCGCAAGAGACACTTCCAAAGTGGTAAAATGTTGGTCCCCCCCCCTGTAACTTCTAAAATAAGAGAACGATAAATCTAAAAAAAATATATGATGTACATTATTATGCAAACTTCCATTGAAAATTGATTTGAACGAGATCAAGTAATTAGTTTATAAATTTTTGGGGCTTCCCATACTTAGAACTGAAACACAAAAAAATTTTTTTCTTCAAACCCTTACGTGTGGGGTATCTATAGATAGGTCTTTAAAAATGATAATAAGGTTTCTTATATCATTTTTTTCTTAACGGAATAGTTTGCGCGTGAGACACTTCCAAAGTGGTAAAATGTTGGTCACCCCCCCTCTAACTTCTAAAATAAGAGAACGATAAAACTAAAAAATATATATGATGTACATTACCATGCAAACTTCCATTGAAAATTGGTTTGAACGAGATCAAGTAATTAGTTTTTTTTTAAAACGTCATAAATCGTAAAACGCAATTTTCCTCTCATTCAATCAACTCAAATATAAAAACGTCGATCAAACTTACAAAGAACTACAAGAACTTTTATATTATGATGATACTTGCTGCTACGGAACCCTTCATGGGCGAGTCCGACTCGCACTTGGCCGGTTTTTTGGGTTGGCATTATTGCAATTTAGCGTTTACTTGACACATTTTAATGTTACAAGATAACCTAATCTTTTAACATCAAAATGGTTTAATTCTTTTATTCATATTTATGTTTATGTCAAAAACGCGTACCTAAGTCTTTGCAGAACATTTTTGAAAACACAAATCAATACATTTTCCACGTTTTATATGAACTTTTGACGTTACCTATATCTCTCCAAAGCACTGAGGTCAATTATAATACGCGCGGCGTGTGCTCCAAAGCCACCAAATGTCTTGTCTAATTAGTCTAGAATATATAGACCTGACACAAATGTAAAATCAATTCGTTTACACATTTTTCATGCGATTATCGAGTGGCGATCATTGTAAATCATCTTTACAATAACGTTATAATTGACCGTTATTTCTTTTGAAAAAATGTTATTCTAATCAAGTATTAATAATTTATAGATCTTAGCCATTTCATTATACGTAGAACGCACACATTCGATACGATTATGATTTAGGATATCTGATATTTTTCCGGACGTTGAAATATTATCATGTTGTTGAGAAGACTTACGTCACGAAACATACTTTGAATGAAGTTATATCTCTTTGGTGTCGAGTTTCTGTTATAGGATATTATTATATTGCTGTGTAAGCCAAGATCTCGCTTTCATAGAAATAAGGTAAACAACTCTCTTTATTTTGTAGAATCTTTTTTATTAAGTTTGGTTTGTATTTCAAATTCTAAAGTTATCTCTAAAATGCTTGTCGTTCTATATGTCGATATAGCTTAGCGTCAAGTATATTTTATTTTCTAAGACCACGAACGATGTGATCACAAACTCGCCAAAATTATTTTATTCAGAAGTACGCACTTTAGCAAAGCTTTATAAACATGCACACGCAAAGAGTGCACTTGTATACGTATCAATAACAATTTCAAAAATACACTCCGTGACAAGTTGTGCAGTTTTGTCTGTACACGACGCACTTCTTCCATGTTAATATTTACGGTCACGTAAACCAATACTGACTCTGTCAACAGTCGCCGATTTATTCGATTTGCGCGCATCCCTTGTCGTTCTGCAAGGAGCAATACTGAGACCGCTTAATGTATTCTGGGCAGCAAGGCCTGACCTTTCAATATCATTCGAAACGAAACCGTCTGCTTGGAAAAAGGAGCCGATTACCCTTGTTTACGCACAAAATAAAGTTTTCTTCTCATTGGCTTGGAGATAAAGCAGGGCAGAGATTAAATTCGGGTCTTGTTTGCTGTGAGACCCACGCCCCATGTAAACGACCCTAGGTAAGGCGACAAAATATCATTTGGCATAGCGTAATGGGCTCTGAAGAAAGGTTGCTTTACGACTTCTTATTTGGTATCTTGTAATGAGTTTTGTAACGAGAAGGGTCGTTGTAAATGTCACAGCGTTGATGTTAACACAATTTTAAATAAAGTACATTAATATTTCGCCGAGTTTTGGGGGTATAAAATGTTTAAAAGTTTTTTTGAACAGAATTTACAGAATGGGTTCATGTCATGTTAATCTAACCCTGCAAATGTACGAGTTTGATATTAAATATTCATGTGCCGTACTCATTGGAAGTTACAGAACTTACCTAATAACTAACTTAGATATTCAGATTAATTTCTAACGCTTACGACATCGTGATATAGGTACATATTGGCACAAATATCATACATAAGGCCCCTTATCTCATAATAATATGTATATTTACATGATTTCAGTATAAATTGGTCTAGTCTTGACAAATAACAGTTTATCTACTGCGTGAAAACTAAAGGTGACTGATTTACTAACTGCCTACGCACAGACCTTTAATTTAAGATGTTCAATATAGAAGCGTAAATCGTTTTCTATTAGTTAAATTAATGAATGTTTGAATAAATTTTTGAAAGAATAAAAAAGGGATTGAATACGCAGTTTCGATGGAAATAAAAACGATTATTGAATAAATAAAATGTACGTGGACAAAGTAAATATCGGACAGAAATTCTAGGAATAGAAAGGAGAAAGAAAACTGGATTGAAGGACTGCAACCTTCGATCCACTTCTTCGACACCAGGCACTATCCAAATAGTAGTTTATGTTTATAAAGTAAAGCTAAGACAGTGGAAAAGAGGGTAAAAGCATTCTTACTCTGCAAAACCTGCTCCAAATTCTGAGGTAATCCTGTCACTTTGAATTTGGCCCCGCAACACAATCCCAGTTAGTTTCTTTTACGTTTGCAATACTTTGCACGTTTTATGGGTGGATTCGACGGAAACGCTCGTTGCTACATTCTCTTCTAATATTGTAACAGATACATTACTTAGTTTTATTTATAAACACACGGATTGGTAGGAAGCTTTATTTTTAAGTACCTATTATGTTCAAGAGTCCTTGTCTAATAGTAAGAATGCCTGGCCTATCACGGTCCTAGGATCCATTCCCAGGTTGTCATAAGTCTTATGTGATTGGTTATTATATTTACATGTTGTTACAAAATCTGGTCTAAAACTCTGAAGGTCGTAGGTTTGATAACCGCTATAAGTCTGGTAGATGATAAGACTGTTGAGTGGCTCAGGTAAAACCTATCGCCATATTAGGTTTGTCAATAGATATATGGGAGCCAGTACACTTGAAATTAAAATGCTTTTATGATCGCATTGATGTTTCTTGATCAAGTGTTTATCCAATGAAATAATAGGCCGCAGTGACCGCTTATCACCAAGTGGACTACATGCCTGTCTTCCAAATAAAATTACATTTAGAAATACTTAAGACTTTGGCAATCATTCACATTGTATAGTCTACCAATTAAAAATGCAAGATGTTAGTTTAAATCACTCGAATAAACAGCTAGGAGCAAGAAAACTTTGTACTGCACAGCAAATTCGTAATTAGTTAAACCAATTCAAGTACAATCAAGGAATTTCAATAAACTGCGGACTACAAAGTCTGTGAAGTTTGGTAAATGAATAGTCATAAAATACTTATCAAATTATTTGCGGTGAATTTCAAAAAGAGAAAATTCCTAATTACTTTAATTTGTAGAAGACTGATTAACGAAGTGCATAATACTTAAATATTAAGTTCATTTATGGTTTTCTTTTTTAAATTTTCTTTCAAATGATATTTGAATTTATACCTATAATAGTGACGATGATTTAATTTTAATGAGGCTTGACTCTACAGAGTGGGACATTTAATATGCTGATACTTTTTTTGCTAACTCGGAGTATTTGATCAGTTCGCTGTTGATCTAGCTTTAAGTTTATTAAAACTTACCATCAGATAGGCTGTGCCACGTCTGCCAACTGAAACAGCATATTAAATGTTTTCGAAATTTATATCTTCAAACGTTTGCAAAACTTTGTCTATCCTACTCCTATTTATCCACAACAAACTAATACGCAATAAATCTCCCACACAGTGAGTATAATGTTGAGTGGCAGTCCCAAACCACGACTCGCTAGGAATTAACGTGGACGTGGGCGATTGACGGAAACTCCGGACCGATCGGTCCCACAAGTCATGTCACTGAAGATACTTGTCATTATTATCTGTCTCCCTATTGGCAACAGTTCAATGCTATTCAATATGAGATTTTGGGATCCATTTAACAGTGAGAAAGTTCGAAACACTTTTTTGAAATGTTTGAGGACAAATTGTCTAGACATCCTATGTCCTATGGAGTCCAGCAGATTAAGTAGCTGACGATAATATCCCGGCTCAGGCAAAGTTTATTTTGAGATTTTTATTATGATGTAATAACCGGAACGCACTTAGCAAGCGTGTTGACTAGACATGTACCCATTTTTCACGATAATTTGATATACATAATATGATTGCCCAGCAGAGAAGACTTTATAATTGAGTATTATTAATACTAATTCGTAAACAATAAATAACGTTTATGTTTTTGAATTTACTATTTCTGCTAGCACAGTAAAAATAACCTCCCGTATCATATAAATACACAAATAGCAAACTACAAGATATCGTAGGTAAGATTAAATAATCGGCGTCTGATTCCGGAGGCTGGCCACGTTCAATTAGGGCCGGGTCCCAGGGGAGGCGCGGGATATCACGACCCGCCTGGCTTGACCACAGTTTACGTGTAATGCCCTATCTTGTTTCGGAAACGTTATCTATACGCGAAAGTATGAAGAATAATGACGATACAGTTTTTTGTCCTTGAGTGACTTCGTTGCGTGCAGTTTGAGTAGTCTGATGTTTTTTTTTATTATTTTTTTAGAGTTAAACAAGGACTAAATTTTTCTTTAATTTTTATAGCCTTTGAAAAAGCAACCAATTCGCAGGTCTCAGTAGCATTTTAGTTGTTAGTGACATATCCATAGTGATAGTTGACAATTGGCACCACACTTATTTTGTCAAAGATGTTGGCTCTAGCGTATAGTTCATAATTTATAGAAAGTCAATTAATACGTGATAGTATAAAGTAGTGAATTGAAAACCTACGAACGTTTTCACCCCAAATGATTAAGAGACTGTCCACATGGCGCAATCAAGAGGATCTAATTATCGATGTAAGGCAGCAACTGTGCTGCAGTCTATTCTCTCAGAACCTAAGGCAGCTCGTCCCAAACATAAATAGTCTGTGACTAACAATGAATAAGCAATGCGACTAACAGCCAATTGTTCCAGAATAACTTGAACTGAATTGTGGCATGGGATTAACTACTCAGCTCGAACATTCAAAACTTCCACCGAGAGCGAGATCATTCCCTCTAATATTCAATTTAACTTTGACACTTCGCCCATCTAACGAAACCACAGTCAGCTTTTTGTTTTAGGATATGATTTTGAATTTGTCGGAACTGTCGCTGGGTGATTTTTAATGAATAACAATTATTTTTGCAACTGAAATTAAAAAGTTTGACAAGACGGCCGAAAGGAGTCTACAGAAAACATAAAGTTAAAATTGTTTCTAAAACCGTTGAGTATCCGAGAGGACTTCTCTACAAATCTAAGTCGATTTTATGATGATCAAATCAAAACGAAGATTAAAATTTTTTTGAGAGCTTGCTTTTTTTTATTTGCCTTAGATAATATTTTTTTCTGAATGACTATAGTTATTTCCTTTTAAAATAAACGATATCCTTGCAAAGTATCCCCATGACTCTTACTTACAAAACACAGCTAAATAATATATACTACTACCCTACCTACCCATACGTCGGTCTTGTGTGAGAGTAGCACACTATCCCCGTAAAACCAGCCCATTTCTACTGACACACATAAAACACCGGCCTACGTAATTGAAATCCTTTTTTATTTAAAAACCGCCAAAATTATTTGTATGAATTATGGAATACCACATGACTAAAATAGCCGTTAATATTTTCATATTGTCGTCACATGATAACATGACCCATTATACTATTAAGCGAGCTACTCTTTTTTTTACCTCATAAAGCCTCCACAAACCAGTCTTGTATTTCTTGCTGTTATTTCGCCTGGTAACATGCCTAGACCAATCTGTTGTTGGGTTTTCAACAGGTTTTAACATATACTCATCACATTAGATCAAGTTGCCGATCGAAATAGGTACTTCTCTTCATTTAAAATTAACCTTTTCTTTTTTTAGCCAGGTCAAGCTTTGAGTATTCTTAGTATCAGTAGGTAGAACGTTTTGTATTACTAATGCTATAAGTATTTCCGTTACAAAGTACAATTTTACATGCTTTTACAGTGAACGTATGTTGAGAACACTTAGAGGAGTAATCATAAAGTTATACCTCACTGACGTAGCAATGTGCCATAAGTTATGTAACAATTTCCTAAAGTGTAACTAAGTCTTAACAACCCCTTTTGAATAGTGAGCCAAGTTAAAATAGATTATTGAGTATCTGCATGTGTTTAACCTCAATAGATACGCGGTGCTAGGAGCGTTTAATAGCAAATTAAACTTTCAATCGATGATTGGTTTAGAACTTACAGCTTCTATTCGAGAATCTTAAACGATTATTTCGTAGAATAGGTTTTAGTTTGACTGGAGATTTTCGGTATCTTGCATGAACATTGGGCTATTGAATTCTTCTAATTATAGAGGTTTTAGTACCTTTCGTCGGTTTCTTAATTTCAATTAGTAGGTAGAGCAACAACTTTCTAGTTTTTGTGAGCATATACGCTCGTGTTTGTGAACTTTGTGACCATCAACCCTCACTTGGCACGCGTGTTAAATAAACACTATCATTGGCTTAACTTCAATTTTGCCATTTGTGTGTAGAGATGTTTCAAGTATTACTAGTAGATCAAATTAAAGTAATTTTCCTTTGGATGAGCCATTTAATATATTGGTCGAGAAGTCGGCTACTGCACCAGAGGTCGCAGGTTCGATCCCCGCACGGTACAAACATTTGTGTGCAAGAACATATCGGTTTAGATTATGTATCTATTAAAAAGAAGTATAATATAAGCAAAGTTTATAAAGGTGGGTCTATGCTTACGAACCGAGCACGAGCCGCGCACGAGCGGAGCACGAGCCGAGCCGCTCTGCTCGCGTGACAAGTGTGGACGCACAACGAGCCTGCACTGCGAGCGCGATGCAAACCTCTTTGTGTTCGTCAAAAACCCGACATTAGGCGGAGCCGTACACAGAGAAAACTATAGACAGCTAGTAGAAAAACCAGCACGCGGTGCGAGACAAAAAATTGTGTAGTTCTATCTCTTTCTTTTACATGGTCTATCCGTATCGCCTTCTTTTTCTTGTGTGAATGCGATAGATACTATCAATTTGTCTATAGTTTTCTCTGTCTACGGGCGGAGCACAGTCGAACACGAAACGAATGCTCGAAGCGCGCTCGTTCGAGGCTCCAAGTCGGTCCACAGTACACGAATTTTGGATCGGCTCGTGCTCCGCTCGTGCGTGGCTCGTGCTCGGCTCGTAAGCATAGACACACCTTTAGATTTCTGGCTCCCATAGCCCAAGCTAAGGCTTAGTTTGGGGCTAGATGGCGCTGTATAAATAATTTCCAGAGACTATTTATTATTATTTATTATTTATTTTCGTATTTGATTCAGTCCGTCCAATTGTTTAACGACAATATACAAAATATTACAAAAAATAATCATTAATCAGTGAAACGAAAGTCACGAAGTGTGCACAAAGGTATTCCAAACAGGCGAGAGTTGCGTAATTCTTGGAAAAATTAAGAGGAATGAGTTACAATTACAATTGTAATTAATCGCACTCAAAGGAATTTTCTGTTATATAACCTTGAAAAGTAATCAGGGAGAAGAATTAAAATATATATAAAATAAATAAAGGCTCGAAATTAATTAAGTATGCAATGAAAAACCGACTCTTATTTTTTCTTAAAAGGCTAACCTGTTTCTCTACCCTTTGACCACGGCGTAGTGTGCCTGACAGGCAATTTTCTACAACATTATAATGTGTTTATTTTCCTTTATTACGCGCACTGTATCAGGGGAAGTTTTTTGAACCTGATCCAACTTTTTAGTACTCGGAAGTTGGTTAATCAAGATAGTGTAAAACAGATTACTTTAGCGTTTAATCTTCCCCGTGGTTAATTTCTAAGGCTTTCAGCTTTATGTTACATTTTACCTTTTGATGTTTTTAGAATGGAATGGATAATAGGACTACACGCATTTTTCTTCGGAATTTCTTTGAGGCAACCCCTTTTTAGGCATTATTGTGATGTCAAGGAGGGAACATTTGACAATGACAAGGAAAATTAAACTGCATGCCGCAAATATTTTGGAAAAATGTTGTACCCATATTTTCAAGTGTTTTGTTGTGTTATCCACTTGTAAAGTAAAATTAACGTAAAGCTTTATTAATACGTTTTTAGCTTAAACAATTTATCATCAATAATTTATCATTCGTACTCGTATATTAATGAGAGTAGATCCTTTATTACAAAAAAAAAACTACTGAACGGATTTTTATGAAACTTTACACTAATATTTTCTATACTTCAAAATAACACATAGGCTAAAATTTATACTCGGACATAGCCGCGAGCGGAAGCGTGGTCTTAAAAAGTTAAAACCATATCCAGCCTTTGTACTCACGTTCATTAGAGGAAACCACGTTCCAATCTAATCCTAATAGAGGAAAATAAAGGTTATTCTGCAGAAGGCCGGGCTAAAGGGTATGGGTACGCGACTCAGCGCTTTCTCTGGCGCGAGGTGCAATGGCCGGTACCTGTTATTGGCCACGTATCTGGATGTTTTCCGGGCCAATGCCTTACATTGGCCGGGAGGGTTGCGTAGACTTGGAAACGTGCTAGAAGAGCTTTTGTTACGTTTGGGAATGGCGGAGGTGATTCTGTTAACTAGTTTATAGATCTGGGTCTCAAGGTTTGGATTTGTAAATAAGTTTTAGTAAACGTTAGGTTGAAAATGTCACCCAGTACAATCAACGCTTAGTTTAGAGCTAGACGGCATGTGTGAATAATGGCTTGAACTGGCCGAAGGCGCATTTTTAGTAGTCATCCTACTTTTTGGGCCAGAAGGCGTGGGTTCGACCCCCCCCCCAAAAACTAATATTACGCAATAAACATTTGTGTTTGTCTGAATGTCTTATGCTCGTATATGTATTTATTCCTGATACCCATGATTCAAGTGCTTACGCTACTTACTTTGAGGTTACGTTAACGTATATGATGTAGTCCGATATTTATATTTAGGTACGTTCAGGAATCCGTTATCAATAAAATATCTTCAAATAGATTTGTAAAGTCTGTGTGCATAATTAAAAAACGATTGATCATTATTTAAACAGAGCTCGGGATGTTCATAATTGATTGAATGCTCTCTAGAGACTAAATTGTATTCGTTCAATTTAATTACTATACATACTTTTAACTTCGTAAATTAGGATATCAATTTAACTGTATTTATAATAAAACCTTTTTTATTTTGTAACTCTAAAAATGTTGAAATAATTTTATTAAAAAATTGTTGATCAGAAAAAAACTAGCTGATGCGAAGTTATATTATGATAGACCCTCTATTAAATTCTTAAGGCATTGTATATCGAACTGTAACCGACATGGGAGACAGTTTTGGTTTCGTGATTTCGTTACTATTAGGGAGGCCTCGCCGTTTCACGTTTATTGCCCAAAGATACGAGTGGATTTGTGGAAGCAATTTCCTTTATACATTTTGTTTTGTCCTTTTTCCTGCAGTTTGATGGTCCAGTCGGTGAGTTGTGGGCCGACTTCGATTTAGCGGAACTATCGAATCGATACGATACGCATCGCAAACGGAACTTGGAATGGAAGGGAAATATTTAATTATGCAATCCGGGCACGTAGTTGAGGTTGAACGAAAACTAATTTAGCACCGAAGTTCTTTTGAGAAAAATTAAACATTGCCGTCGTGCCCGGCGAAATAGGTATTTTAGTTTGCCCGGGATGTAACTTTTGGGATTGCTTTACCTTTTCCAATATTCTGATTATGGCTCTGATTAGAAATACATGAGAATACTCTAATATTTAGGTTAGTTTAAAATAAGTTTAATTATTTTTATAATTTTTATAAAGCATTTTGTCTGCTTAATGGTGATATAAAATATTAATATATTAGAAAAAATCAATTTGTCTAGGTATCAGGCGGGACGTATTATTAGTTTATTAAGTTTAATTAGTCCTAACATTAATTAGATATAACAAAATCTATAGCATGATTTAGTTTAAAAAAAAATTCTAAGTAAGCGAGGGGCTAGTTCATTCATTTGAACGTTGTGACTTGACTACTACATCTGTAAAGTGTTACCAGTTAATCGCTTTATCATACTTGGGGCCTGCTATAAAATATATATTGTAAAAATTCACTATCTCTCAATGGAATGGGTTAGTGGCCTCGTACCATAAGCTGCTGGGCTGCGTGCCTGTGTGCCAACTATCATTTCAAAAAGTCTGACGTACTAACCTTTTTATTTTAGATCAAACCTAGACAGGCAAGTAAAGTTGTCCGACAAAAACAGGTGTCGGAAAACGTACTCTGCAAATGGCTTGTCAAATTAGAAATTAACCACACTATTTTACTGCAAATAAGGGGGCTTCGTCGTTTGACCCCGGTCCCGAATACACCGCGGTGTCAAACGCACAAGGACGCTTTTTGAATTGGCCGTTTGACACCGCGGTGTCAAGTGGTGAACAACTTTTTTCGACTTCGTCACTTGACACCGCTGTTATTATTTATGTACAGTTAAAGACAAAATTGCATCGAAAAAAATATCCCAATATAAGTATCCGTTTTTGTAATGACAACTTTGTCCCATAGAATAGAACGCTCGTATTTCAGCATTGAGTTACAAGTACTACGTATAGAGAGGCTATAATACGGAACAAAAAATGTGTCGCAAAATTATGACTGGACTGACTGATGTATTCGCAACAGCGGGTGTCGTCTAACCAAACTATAAAACTTGCAGCGCTATAGATTGCTTACAGAGTATATTTTTCTGGCGACCAAAACGTCGTAAGCGCCATGCAAAGCAAGGCGCTTACGCGTTTTGTTCGAAATGCCTATCTCATAGATCTTGAAAGCCACATTGATAAGACGTTAACTCAGGGCGTATGTAGATCTAAGTTAACAAATATAAGGACTGGAGTACCTCAAGGTTCTATTTTGGGACCGATCTTCTTTTTGATCTTCATGAATGACCTTATTAATTATGTAACCAAATCGTCTATTGGTAGCTTGGAGATGGTGGTTTTTGCTGATGATACAAACGCAATCATCTCAGGTGATAACATATCTGACCTCAAAACCAACGTAAATAACGCATTGGACGTAGCTGCTGCATGGTTTAAGGCAAACAGTCTTAAATTGAACACTAAAAAAACTAATTTAATGTTATTTCGAACAAACTCTAAAAATAAACGACAATTAAACTGTATTTTAGACGGTGAATGTGTTAAAACCACACATGAAGCCAAATTTTTGGGTGTTTATCTCGACAGCGATCTTAAATGGAAACGTGAACTACAAAACATAGAAAGTGCAATCAGTTCAGCCTGCTATGTGCTTAGAAGCTTACGGGATGAGGTTGATGTTAAAACATTAAAAACAGTGTACTTAGCACTTGTGGAAGCTAGGTTAAGATATAGTATTGGCTATTGGGGGGGCAGCTACTTGTATAATATACAACGAGCTTTTGTACTGCAAAAACGGGCAATTAGAATTATTGTTCGTATCCAGCAGCAGGAATCATGTCGAGAACATTTTCAATAGCTTAAAATACTAACTGTGCCATCCCTTTATGTTCTAGTGATATTAAGTTACTTCTCAAAACACATCAATACATTTGAAACAATAGATGAAAGACTAAAACGAGAAAGTACACGACGTAAAGACTTCCAAAATATAATAAGGCCAAATTTAAATATTGTAAAGCATAGCATGCTTTATCAGGCTGTCATGCTTTTTTAAAAGGTTGCCGGTTGACATCAAAACCACAGTCTACCACACACATTTTAAAAATATTTTAAAAACATTTCTGTTGGAAAGGTGTTTATACAGTGTAGAAGAGTTATAAATTATTTTAATATTGACATTGACTAATATTGTTGACTTGTAATTTAATATTGAGTAATTGTTTGACATGGGTTTTATGATTTTATTTTATACTTAAATAATTGGCTTATACTGAATTGTTATTATGTGTTGTTGTGTCATTCTAATTTTATTTTCATTGTATTTTCTGTTTTTGTATTTTTATGTACCTAATTGATTCAAACACAATGTATTTTGTTCTTGAATAAATAAATAAATAAAAAAAAAAAATGAGTTGTTGCCTTAACCATGGTAACGGCAACAAAGCATCGCGCGAAAATTTTGTTGCGGTGTCGGTTCTATACGCTAGTAAATATTGTAGTTCAATGTATTTCAGCTCTTTACTTCCAACCACTATCAGCCACTTTTTGGGATATGGTCACTTCATCTAGCTTCATTTCAGCTTGTTAACACGTTAGTAGGTAGTTATTGGGCATTCTAATTCACTTTTATCACTATACCACAAAACCAAATAAAAGTGAATTAGAATGCCCAATCGCATTGGCGATTGGGCATTCTAATTCACTTTTATTTGGTTTTGTGGTATAGTGATAAAAGTTAATTATAATACCCAATAACTCCCTACTTTTTAATATTCTTTATCTTCGATATAATACACAGATCGACATATGAAACAATATGATGTTACATTTTGTACTCACCTGAAGACAGGTTACTGCACACACTTTAAAGTAAAACTATACTTCACTACTTTTTAATTTATTATTACACCGGAGCCCTTTATGCGAAGTGGCCGATTGCTCAAGGTTTCATTCTAGCCCGATTGGTCGTACCAATGTTCTGTACTCGGTTCAGACTTAGTAACTTTGTACTTTTGTCCTAAGAGTATCCAAAATCTTGGCACCTAGAAATAGTACCTTCACTAGGCATTTCAGGGTCCACGGCGGAGGCAAAAATTATTCTCACTTTACTGTGTAACGATTACAACACGAGCCCCTTATGTCCAGCGGCCGATTGCTCAAAGTTTCCTTCTAGCCCGATTGGTCGTACTGAACATCTGTAATCTTTTTAGGTTTACTGAGCGCTATTAATCTAATTGTTACAAGAAATTGGCACCTAGAACAGTACATAATATGTATATTCTAGCCTGATTGGTCGTACCAATGTTCTGTATTGCATTAAAATTTGGTAACCACGTTGTCTGCTCAACCCAATCAAACCACAAATGTTAGCACCTAGAAATTAAACCTTCACCAGACAGTCCAGGGCCCGCGACGAGAAAGATTCGAGTGATTCGAATAGCACCTTATTCCCATAAGCTTAAATATTTAAACGTGTAAATGCAATTTGGTTCCGTAGACATTTCAGTTCGGTATTTTATCATTATTATAATAAATTATTAGTCTATTTTATTTGTAGGTGTAACAGCCAAAACGTGCACAATATATTTACATATAATATACAATGTTATAAAATATAAAATTACATATAATACAAAATGTATAATATATATTTTGCATAAATTTATAATACGTTGTGTATAATGAGCAAGTTTTATGTTACTATGCGAATTATTATTAACTAATTATTTTAAAAATTTTTCGTTGCGTACCGCCACTTATTTGTGTTACCACAACTACTCGCCTGCTGCTCAAATTTTTATTTTAGGTATAGACAAACTAATCCAGTAAACCTTTCAATGGATAAATAATTTAATCACGAAATTACATTACAAAAGCAAAGCATAGTAGGTAATCTTATCCTATAGAAACCTTCCATATATCTATACATATAATAAATCTATATTATATTAACCCGCATTTAATGTATATTATTTACGTGCGGTCAATGGGTGTATGCAATCTTTGCTTTTTATAGTACTTAAATTTAAAGTAGGTAAACACCTAAAGGATTTTATATCAATAATAAGGAACTCTAATATTGCATGAAGTGTATTGTTACATGATGTTGCAATACATTAGTAGAAGCAGTGACGACGGTGTTTTGCTGAAACATCAGTTTGCAGTAAAAGTACTGTTGACAGCGTCATTAGTTCAATATTGTTAACCAATTAATTACTTTATTTTTTATGTCCTAACAATATCTATTATTAGGTTTGTTCCATGTGTCTGGTTAACTTCTTTGTCAGATAATAAGAATGAATTTAAGTCCAAAATGCGGAAGCGGTAAAACTTATATTAATATATTAATGCTTTTAATATTAAATCAGAATGATGATTAAAATTGGATAGTTTCCAACTAACCATCCAATTTAATGAAATTTGGAATCAAGATACCCAGGGAAGGACGTAGGATAGTTTTTTGTGATATAGACGTTGACCACGGGGACGAAATCGGGCGACCGCAGTTTTTAAAGTATAATTTGGTTCTTTTTCTTCATTATGATATTATATGATAAATAAAACATTTTGGTTATTTCACCTCCGATAGATTATAAAAAATATGAATTAGTTAGTTAATATGTCTTAACGTTATGATTATGAAGTATAATTAATATGCCTTGCATAAGGAAACATCAATAAATATTTTTATGTCGACTGTACTGCACCTAACTGCACGCATATTATTGTAAATTGATACATTTGTTTTTCACAAATTGTCTTTTAGATCGTTTCCGTCAATCGGTACAATATTTGCCGGTGGTTATAAACATTTTCACGATTTTTAACCGACATCCAAAAAAGGAGGAGGTTTTCAATTCGTCAAAATCTTTTTTTCTTTTTTTGTGTATTATTAGAAGACAACAGGACCGATCTGAAGAAAAATGATTATGTTTGAAACAATATTATACTTCCTAGGTAGTTCTAATGTCATCAGTTTAGGATATAATAAATGGTCCAGGAAAAATTAAGGGAACTCTTCAAATATTTGTTGAAGTGGAACTAATGATGAAGACCACCAGTAGTCATGAGATCTATTCAATACAAAGTATTTCGCGACTTGTAATACCTACAATAACTTTCATACGGTTGCTAAGTTGTTTCTGTGATAAACTTGAATGTTTCTGTGAACATCTAACACCTGTATCCCCCAACATGATGCAATAAATGTTATGATTTATGAATTGACGGTGAATCTACCTGGAGAACTCCTTTAAAAATCATTAAAAAAACGATATAAGTTAGAAAATTTACACACCTAGCTACTAATATGGAAAAATATTTTTTTTTTTTTTTTACAAAGAACCTTTAACCGGTTTCGAAAAAGTGACCCTATTTTTAGTAAAAACAATATTTTACGATTAATTTAAGACTGTCATAGTTTACAAGGAAAAGGTTGAGTACCCCATTTGCTTTACATGTACCTAGTTTTAAATATATTGAGACTTCAAATCAATAAAATATCATAACTTCAGTGCTGCTCCATTGTGACTATCACCTTCGACGTGCTATTCAGTTGCTGTGACCGAGGATCCATAAAAATCATGTTCGTAAGTCTTATAAATAAATTATTTTATTATATTGAGTTTATTATGTTCATGATAAATATTTTATATCATTTGTTTTAGGTCGGACATTTATTACAACTCCAAGTCTGCCGCTAAATCGCGCAAAGTTTATAAAAGCGAGGTCTTTAATTCTGAAGACGAGGCAATTGACAAACAGTAAGTTATCTTTCACAGTGATTTATTTAAATTGATTTGATGATTTAATATATGATAAAATTTAACAATCTATCTCTGTGTCTACAGGCTTGACCAACGACCACGCAGGGCGAGTAAGAGGCAGTTGTTCGAGTCCGACGAGGAGGGATCGATTATACAGTAAGTTTTAATGAACGTATATCATTATTTTTAGTTGATTTTAAATAATCCTATAAACTTCTCAGTACATACTAAATAGGTACATTTTTAATAAAGTTATTAACAATTAATTTCTAATTACAGACCAGACCAACGACCTCAAAAGCTGACCAAGAAACCGGTGTACGAGTCAGACGACGAGGAATCAAATAAACGGTAAGTTTAAAGATTTAGTGTATCATAATTTTAACAGGTTATTTAATTTAGTGTTTTTTTAACTCATGGATCATCATGTCATCAGGTCACGTCACAGACTAATTTTCCTAAGTTATTAATTTTCTTATGGAGTAGAGTTCTAGAGAGTTCCATAGTTTATTTACATCAATTGAAAAAAGGTTAAAAATATTTTTAAACATATTTTCATTCATATGTAATGTTGTATTTTATTTGCAATTTACGTAGCTTATTTAGTTTTAATCAACATCTATTTATTAATTTCAGTACAAATAAGACCGCGAAAAAGCCAAAAACTACGAAACGCAAGACAGATGAACGCCCTAGCGTGGAAAGACGAGGTCGACCTGCTACAGCTGGGTGGAATCTAAACTTCAACGACGAGGCGGAGGAGATCGAAGCCTGCCGCACGCGCAAGCCGGCGAACCCTCTGCAGTCCGTGCTGACGCGCCGCGTGGCCAACGGGAGTCTGCGCCGCACCGCCTCGCTGCCAGGTGATCTGTTTGTAGAGCTGCGGCTCTACAACACTAAAGAAATCAAGTGCGTGGACCCGAAAGATCGTTGGCAGCACTCGGTCTTGTCGTTGAAGTACCAGACGGATTCAGAAGTTGATGAATTGGAGTTACTGCGTCAATTCATCAAACGAGTCCGTGAGAAATTTGTAGAAGAGGGGACGTTCTTTGCGGATAAGAAAAAATAACTTTTGTTTTTTTACTTACTACTACTTAAGTACCTAGTTCAAATAATATGTAAGTTAGGTAAAATTTTTTTAAGATTAGTTTTGTTTATTCTAACCGGTGTCCAGTCTATTTAATATATTTATTGAAGCCTATCCTTACAAAATGACAAAAAGGTCAATATATTGCACAGTTTGCGATGTATCTGTCAAAAGCAATGCTTTTTCTGCTCACATGAAAAGTAACTTACATAAAAATAACTCTGCTATACAATTAAGTGATGGCATAGAAAAAGTATGTAGCGCGTTCCGTAATCGAATCGCCTCGTATCGACTACGCGCTACTAACAGCGATGCGGAGGCGCAGATGCCTGCTGAATATCTGCGCGGCTTGCGCGCGCGCGTCCTTCAGCTTTTACAAGCGCGCCAATTAACGTTTAATAGTATAAAAGTCAATTTTGAATTATTTGCTGAATTTTATCTAAGAAGTAATGGCTCAGACAGTTGTGAAATTAAGTCTTTTGCTACCGAAAACATTGTTATACACAAAAATTTTGATTTTAACGAAATTTTTTCTCAATTACTTAGTATTATTTCAAGGAAAATTGACGAATTTCAAGATCGTGATAGCGGTTGGCTATTTTTACGTAATTTACACTTAGAAATTAATATTAATAAGTATAATCCTCTAAGAGCATCTAAATTTATCGATTTACCTAAAGCTTTGAAACTCAAACGGGCTTGCATTAACATTCAGAACAAAGATCAGTTTTGTTTTTTGTGGAGTATAATGGCAGCATTATTCCCGGCTGAAAGAAATGCACACCGAACTTCATCTTATCCACATTTTGAGAGCGTGCTCAATATCAAAAATATGTTATTTCCCGTAAATTTTACTGACATAAAAACATTTGAAAGAAATAATCCTGGTATAAGTGTAAATGTATATGGGCTTAAAAATAAAACTAATATTGTTGGTCCTTTATATCGCACTCAGAATAGGAAAAAAAAACATATTAACTTGTTGTTTATAGAAAAGGGAGGACTTACACATTACTGCTTGATAAAAAACTTAAGCCGTTTGTTGAGATCACAATTAACAAAACATCACAGCAAAATATTTTTTTGTGACGATTGTATGATATTTTTTGAAAATGAATCTAAACTGAATGCTCATGTGTGCGGTGGTGTGGCAACTATTTTACCGAAGCGCGGCACGCTTATTCAATTTAAAAATTATGAAAAAATGCAAGACATGCCTTTCGTAGTTTATGCAGATTTTGAATCATTATTGCAGACCAGTCCGAACGGTCCTAGTTCAACTTGTACGGAAACATTCCAAAAACATATCCCGGCTGCATTTGCTTATTATGTAGTATGCTCATATGATAGTTCCTTAAATCGGTACGTGTCTTATCGTGGTAAAGATTGTGTAGAGAAATTTATTGATAACCTTAAAGAAGATATATTTAAAATATTTGAACTTTATAAAACAACAGTACCAATGAAAAAATTAACTATTAGAGAAATGGAATCATTCTGTACAACAAAATTATGTTATCTTTGCAATCAAATGTTATTTGATGATAGAGTTCGAGACCACTGTCATCTAACGGGAAAATATCGTGGTGCTACACATTCATATTGCAATCTGAAGTATCGTTTACCTCAATTTGTGCCAGTGTTTTTTCACAATTTGTCTGGCTACGATAGTCATTTATTTATAAGACAGTTGGGGCAAACATCGGGACCAATAAAAGTTATAGCTAAAAACAAGGAAAACTACATATCATTCACTAAGTTTTTTACAAGAGATGATAATGATTACATGGCCGTTCGCTTCGTAGATTCATTTAAATTTTTAGGCACAAGCCTCGAAAAACTAGTGGCTAGTTTAAATACCGAAGATTTTAAACATTTATCAAAATTTTTCCCGAAAAAAGAACAGTTTGAATTGTTAAAACGAAAAGGTGTTTATCCGTACGAATACGTAACTAATTGGGAATCATACGAGGAAAAAAAAATACCTTCACGAGAATGTTTTTATAGTAGTATAAGTGAGTGTACCATTTCACAGTCTGATTACGAACATGCAGAACGAGTTTGGAAAACATTTAAATTAAGGAATCTTGGCGAGTACACAGATTTGTATTTAAAATCAGATGTACTTTTATTAGCAGATATTTTTGAACAATTTCGACAAACATGTAAAACTAACTACAATTTGGATCCATCGTTTTATCTTACGGCCCCAAGTTTGAGTTTTGACGCTATGCTTCTTAAAACAAAGGTAAAACTTCAACTGATTGAGGACTTAGAAATAATACGATTAATACAGAAAGGTATCCGTGGAGGTATATGTCTATGTTCCACTAGATATGCAAAGGCAAATAACCAATACCTCTCTGATTATGATCCGTCTTCCCCTGATAACTACTTATTTTACATAGATTGCAATAATTTGTACGGTTATGCCATGTGCTCGTATTTGCCTCATTCCGATTTTAGATTGTTAAATAAATCAGAATTTAATGCTTCTGACATCTTAAACACCCCAGATGACTCTGAGGAAGGTTTTATTTTGGAAGTAGATTTAGAATATCCAGAAAGTTTACATGATTTACATAATGAATTACCTTTTTGTCCACAAAAATTTACTCCACCTGGGTCCAAAACATCAAAATTGATACCAAACTTATATGATAAATTTAATTACGTTATCCATTATGTGCATTTAAAAGCATGCTTAAATCATGGGTTAAAATTAAAGAAGATTCATAGAGTAATAACATTTAAACAAAGCCCTTATTTAAAACAATATATTGATTTAAATACGGAATTAAGGCAAAAAGCAACATCGACGTTCGAACAGGATTTTTTTAAATTATTAAACAATAGCATATTCGGAAAAACTTTGGAAGACCCAGAAAAACGATTGGATGTAAAACTAGTTAATCAATGGGTAGATACTGAAAACATAACGAAAAAACAACTAACTGCTGAACAATTGATAGCTAGACCTAATTTTCATAGTTCAACAGTTTTCTCGGAGAATTTTGTTGCAGTTCAAATGAAACCTGAGTCCATAATCTTAGATAAACCTATTTACATAGGGTTTACAGTTTTGGAAATTTCCAAAAGTCATATGTACAATTTCCATTATTCTGTTATGAAACCATTTTATGGTTGCAATTTAAAACTTTGTTACACAGATACCGACAGTTTTCTCTACTCCATACATACCAGCGATATTTTTAAGGACTTAAAGTTTCGATTTCAGTCTTATTTTGATACAAGTAATTATGACAAAAATAATTCGTATGGTATTGAACTTAAAAATAAAAAGGTGCCTGGTTTATTTAAAGATGAGCTAGGGGGGCAGCTTATAAATGAATTTGTTGGCTTAAGGTCCAAATTGTATTGCATCAAAACAGAAAAAAAAGAAATAAAAAAGGCAAAGGGCATAAAAAAACCAGTCGTTATGAAATTGTTATTTGAGGACTACAATAATGTCTTATTACGTAATGAAATTATACGTAAAAAGAACATTGTTTTTAAATCCATTAAACATCAAATATTTACTCAATCTGTTGATAAAGTAGCTTTGTCGTCAAATGATGATAAACGTATTTTATTAAAAAATAATATTAACACATTGGCTTGGGGTCATAAGTCCAGCTTTTTTTAATCGTAGGTAAATTAAATAGACTGGACCACAAACACTCTACAGTAATTAATTTAATTTAGATTGTAAGTTTCATTGTCAAATTAGTTATATTTAGTAATTTACGAGTAAGTACAAATAAAAATAATGTTTGGTACATACATTCTTTTTTGTATATATTTTTAATGTTGTAAAAAGTGAATATTGTAAACTGTTATGGTACATAATAATATTAATAATAAAGTTCTATTTATAAGAAAATGTAGTTGTTTTATTTTTCTCGACTGCACCGAATCCTAATCGAAACCTATTAATTAAACCATGCATGCCTGTTGATGCTACTGTATGAATAACTAGCGGCGCCCGCGGTTTCACCTGCGTAGTTCCCGTTCCCGTAGGATTTGAATAAAATCCTTTCTTAGCGGATGCCTACATCATAACATCTACCTGCATGCCAAATTTCAGCCCGATCCGTCCAGTGGTTTGGGCTATGCGTTGATAGATATCTATGTCAGTCAGTCAGTCAGTCACCTTTGAGTTTTATATATATTATTATTATAGTGAGATTATTGTAAAAACATGTTCTCATATGTTGCATTTAGAATATTACTTTCGTTTGCGCACGTGTAGACGGGTAATATTTAAATTTAGGTCATATAATTTGTTGATTCTACAAGTCTCGGTGAGGATGTTTATTTAATAAAATAGGTACAGTCAAAAATCACATCAGACTATACACTTTAGACTTTGTACCACTTTTATGTCAGGGGCATAAGTGCTATTATCGAACTGCGAGTGTTTACCGTGATGTGTCGTTGACCGTACATGAAACATGCACAAACTTGTTTCGCATATTTGCTGACATTATAATTACTGCAGTTTCAAAACTTTTTTCACCTCGTA
Source organism: Mecyna flavalis (assembly GCA_949319885.1). Classification (NCBI taxonomy): domain Eukaryota; kingdom Metazoa; phylum Arthropoda; class Insecta; order Lepidoptera; family Crambidae; genus Mecyna; species Mecyna flavalis. The sequence continues at coordinate 9,632,465 of OX439407.1, read as the reverse complement.
AACCTTTTCATTTGAGTCATTATTCAAACAACTTCGTTAAGAGATACACACAGCGTGAAATTATATGGTAAGTTTCATTATTTTTTTCTATACTGGTAATTAATTATTTTTACACCTGGTTGTTTTATAAATATTTTAACATGGTGTATTTTTTTTCGCAGATAATGGCAGACGGCTCTGATATATTATCTCAGTGTACTCAAGACCCGTTGGAGAACTCTGATGATACACCTATTATGTTATCACAGTACGCCTATGATCCGTGGGAAGGACTTTCACAGGCTTACCAGGATATACTAAACAGCCAGAAAAAGCCTAAAACTACTCAAACATTGCGAGAGAAGAGGTCAAGGAAAAAGACTGAACCAGTAAAAAAAAATCCTAAATCCTATGTCATCAACAAGGAACGAGGCAAAGGCTTAAGACTGATACAAATACGAATTTGCGACCTCACAAGTGAACCTTCTTGTTCGATTTCGCGGGAAGCTAGCCAAAGCGATGAAGACATGGACGTGTTGCTCAGCGCGCAGTACGTCGTTACGGAACCAGTAGACGAAATATCCGACATGACAGAGACAATAATAAGAAAAATATCCAAAACTCTGTGTAGTGAATATTTGTAATTAAATTTAATAAAATAAAATTGTATAAGCTAGTAGTGGAAACTAATTAGGCTAGTGTGTTAGTTATATTTCTTAAGTCATAATGTATTATAATAAGCTGTATGTTGTATGACAAATGAAACGTAAAATAGTCAAGTTCTAGGTAGTTTTATTAATAAATTATATTATAATATTTGTAAATTTTATTTGAAATAAATATAATGTGGTGTTATAATTGGTTTTTTTATTTTTTTTTTACGTACTTCCTGTTTATTATTGAAATTGAAGCTAGGGTTCAAGTAAAACAAATTATTTCAAAACATTATTTATTTTAAAAACTAAAGATTTACTTTGTTATCTACACACCATTTTCGAATACATAAAACATTTTTTAATGCACAAATTTTCTTATGAGTAAAACAATTATAAACTAACATATTTTTACAATAATTATTACAAAGAGAAATTAAATTAGGAACACCTAAATAACTTATATCTGTAATATTATTGTGACCACATAAATCTTGAATCCATTTTATCTTTTCCTCTCCCTTTACTATAATTTTTCTGTTATTTAAATAAGGTTTAATAGTTCTTCGAAATTCTCTGTAATCAATATATCCTTCACTCCAACGATAACCTCTATTCTTTTCAATCCAAAATACTCCTTTCCTTTCTTCTTCAGTTAGTGCATTAAACGGGAAGGGAGGTTTTATTAAAAATACATGAGTATGTTCTTCGGTAGCTATAGCTAGTTCTTTTACAATAAAATCATTTTTGTAATCTTTAAATCCTTGAATATCTACGAATATTGTTTGGCTGTTCATGATAGCTTCTTTACAATATTACTCAAGGGTTTGTACTCAAATATACAATCGTTTAAAATCAGGCAATAAGCAGCTGTTTGGTCGGGTATTTCTTGGTCTGTTTCGATTTCAACTCTCACGTCGATTGAACCTTTTAAAGTTTCGTGTTGTCGCGAACAGTCGATAACAAATAAAGGAGCCGTGTCTCTGAATTCCTTCAAACTCATTAACGGCTCGGATCGACGTCCGTGATACGACTGTTGAAATCTCACATATTGTTCGTATAATAAAGTAAATTTGTCATCTGCAAAACTGACATTTAATCCTTCGTATGGATAATATGACGAATTTAAAAATACCCGAACATCACGTACATGACAATGATCAAACTCGGCCATAGACAACTGACTATTATGTTTTCGATTTGTTTGTAATGCAACCACAACAAATCGTGGTTTCTCTATTTGAGATGATGTTTTAATCTTTCAAGCCCCGGATCACCAGACACAATAGAAAATCTATTGTTACGCGGCACCCGAGTGCCGGTTCGGGATTGAGTGGTTAATAGCCCAAGAATGCTTTCTTGTTTTCGGTAGTAATGGATATTCATAGAGGTCCCAACTACGAAACGCAAATGGAATGGATCTATCTTTCTCTAAGAATTTTAATAAATTTATTCTTTCACGATCGGACACTTTGACGTGAGGCACTCTCCAAATAATTTTAGTAATTTTAATATCATCCAGTACTTCTCCAGTGTTTAATTTAATTGCATTCAGATTAGTATTGCTTCTTAAAAGTACTAACTCGTGTTTACAATTAATTATAATTTTTTCGTAATCTTCTGCAAATCCTAATATCTTGTTTAACGGAATGGAGACAGAAAATGTTCCACCAACATTTTTTATGCCTTCAGTTGACCATCCCCAAACTCGAGCATATTTTGATTCGTTTTCATTTAGGGATAGATAAGACTTAATTGTTGTAGTTACACCTGCATTTTTAATTTTATCTATTTCTATCCCATTCAATTCGTATCGAATATCTTGAAATAGGAATAATGCTGGATTATTAGTGAAATGTACATTCGATACTTTTTCCTTAGTTTTGCTATTATACACATTTACTTCTCCTTCGATATATAAACTGCTGTGTGATGGGAGCACGTATAGATCTTGTTGATTGATAGGAATTCTTATTTCATCATTTTTGTTAAAACTTGTTACGTATGGTTTGTACGAGTGATACTCAAAACTTTCGATGCTGTTATCGTATGATGTTTGTTGAGATACATTTAAGATATTCATTTTATCAAACCAATTAGCTTCAGGAAATCCTTGTTAGTTTTGGTAAGCTTCTTTTTTAGCTGAAGTGGTGTGCTCTTGAGAGGTGTTCTTACAGAAATGATTTGAGAACACGATGTGGTCGAGTTTTTATTGAAGTTTATCATTTTTGCTTAAAATGTAAATATAGTTGCACTTCTTGACCTCGTAAATTTATTTCTTTATTATCAGCATCTAACAGTCTTATGTTAATGGCGTTAATAGAATTTTGATTAACCGGAAAATAAATCAGATTTTTAGGAATTTCAATTATTCTATAACCAGGTGGTACATTTGGCACAAATTCATAAATTATGTGGCTTGATTTTCCGTTAACAAACGAACCACTGACTACATCGCATTCGATCCGCACAATGGTAGTTGAGAGAATGCTTACAGGGTACTCTGAATCAGTACTTATATTAGCATTTATTGTTTTCGTTCCAAAACCTAAAATTTTACCCAATGACCCACCTTTGTTGAAATGAACATCTTTGGAACAAAAAATACTTGTTTTCAATGTATTGTTATTGCAAGTAAGTTTAAGTGCAGTGTTTTTGATGTTACTTTTTAAATAATCACAAATATCTTGAAGCTCATAAGAACCTTCAGGTATTTCGATGACTTCATTTTCACCATAATAAAACTTATTGTTTCGTTCATCTATATTAGGAATGGAGTTAAACGTTGAAAAATATAAAAGACCGCACTCATAGTCTCCTCGAAGTTCTAAAGTTGGGGAATAGTTTGTTGTCAAGGAAGCTCCGCTCCCAGTTATGGACACAGTAAAAGACATTTTTATACTAACATTTTTATTTATTCTCTTCATTATATAAATACATTTTCCAATAATTTCTTAAAAATTTCAGACATAAATGACCACAGTTTTGGCTACCAAAGGCTTGATGTCTTATATAATTATAGTTTATAAGTAAAGGATACATATATTTGACAAATTCTAACGGTGGTTTTAAATTACCAAAACTATCATAATATTCTACATAATCGTTTTGTTTAACAAAGGCTACCCAATGCGTGCCAAGATTTTTGTTGCTATCCAAATTTAATATTCCGCATTCGATTTTTTTTGGTTTGGATGGTAACGTATCTCTCATGTAAACACCCCGGAAATAAGGAATATCACTAGCATGTTCTAAAATGTCTAGATTAGTAAGCGCACGTCTAGGTAACCTTTTAGTTAGTTTTTTGATGGATTAAGATATAAACCCGCCCCTTTTTTATGAGGTTTGATATATAATCCTTTTCCAAGAGCTACCGCTTCCATCATTCTGTTATGTCTTTCAGATTCCTGAAGATTCCTTTGTGCTACCTTAGAATCATTAACGGCTTTGGCTATACCCGCTGCACCTCCGGCAAGCGAACCTAATGCTGACAATCCCGCAAATATGGGAATGAGTGGTAAAAGTCCACCACACTTAGGGAGAGGAATAAAACGCGGTATACGGATTCCTTTCTTGTTATTGAATAGTTTTTTTGCCGCTGCATAAGCATACTTTATTGCAGAGGTATGGTCTTTAGATTTTAGTTTTTTAAGTTGAGACTGTATTTTTTTAATTCCCTTCCTAAATGATTGAACACCACTCCCTGCTCGAAGTTTTGCCTTCATCATATTTTTTACTAACCAAGATGCAAGTTTTTCTCCTTTGCTCGCATCTTTTGATGTCGATCTTCTTTTGGCCATATTTAAAAGTTCTAAATCTGCTTTACGTCGAGTTTCTGAGTCTTTATTGATATAAGCAATATCGTGGTGCATGCAAGCTCTGTCCAATTGATTTATCCCACGTTCACCTTTAAGTAACCGTTTTCGAAGTTTTGTACCGGGCCCACAAAATTGATACCCAGGTAAATGTAACTCGAAAGGCAAACGATCTATTAAATTATTTATTATACCACTGCCTTCTTTCATTGATAATAATAAAGTGTGATAAACCAGTGATTATACGTTATTTATATAATAATCTAAATTAATTCACTTTTGTTTATCCAACTGTTTTCTTTATTACTTAATCCTAACCATTTGACAAACAATATATTTCCTTTTCTTCTGATTACTTTTTCAATTAAGTATAGGTCTGGAAAATTAGTTTTCAATAGTTCATACCCATAAAAAGACCCGAGAATATTTTTATTTTGCTTATCTGCTATTTGGTACGTTAAGGGATTGGTTTGTTTAATTTTAACGATACGAAAAATTTCTGTAGACCAATTAGGGGTATAGCCTTTATAGAAATCCCCTTTGTATTTACTTATACGCACAAAGTCGCCAACTCTAAATTTAGATTTTTGACTAATTATTTTTGATTTTTGAGTTTTGATAATATTAGATCGTACTAAAATCTCATTCGAATGATTTACATTGATCGGCTTAAATTTTGTAATTCGATGTACAGTACTGTTATAATTGTTAACTACAGCATCTAAATTTATTCCAAACCATTGATATTTTCCGTGAAGACTAAACAGTTTGTAGAGATGAGACTTTATGGTTCTTATTACTCTTTCTACTATAGACGCTTTTTTGATAGAGAAGGTAGAATAATGATTTATTTTGTAACTTTTCATTAGCTGATTGAAAGAGTCGTTATAAAACTCTTTACCTAAATCTGTTTGTAAATTTTTAGGTTTTCGTTTTGATTCAGCTAATACACTTTGCATTGCATCGGCAACACATGATTTAGATTTTGCCTTCAAAGGTCTAACCCAAACGTATTTTGATAACGCATCAATTACAACGAGGATGTAGTTAAATCCTTTATTTAATTTAGAATATTTTTGAAAATCCATAAGGTCAGCCTGCCACAAGTCATCTATGCCTTTTATAATAGTACATTGGCGAGGAAAATTTCTTCTCGCTGGTTTATGAAGTTCATTGACAATATCTTGTTTACTCATTTTTGTTAGAATTCACTTCGATCAGACGGTTCACTTCTTCTTTAGTATAATGAAACTTAGTCAATCTCTCAGATGACGCTTTTTCCAGACTTTGCAAATACTTCTTAACGTTAGCGTGGACTTTGTTTACTTCTATTTTTATTTCTTGCATCAAATTATCGACGTATGCTTTATTCACAGCTTCATCATCTTTTTCAGGAAGTGGCAAGCCTTTCAATCTTGATGCTTTTAAGTCGAAGTCTCCTGTTTTTGATTTGCTTAACGTGTCTGTAAGGGTATCAACTATTTCATCTAATCGCAAGCGTTTATGAACGTGATGTCCAAATTTATCTATGTTCATTGTTATGATGTTGAGTTATTGTTGATAACTGAATACTTTATACAAAAGTACGTTCTTTTTATTTCGTTTTCTTAATGATGCCTGCTTCATACAATTCTTCGATTATGGCGGTGATTTCGTTTTCTAATCCAGTGTTACCAGCGTCTCGGGATGCATAAAGCAATTTCAATCGATTTACTAACTCATTCGGATCATCCCAATAAACGTAATCAGTATTATTTTTAACCTTTTTCATAAGATTAATTCCTTTTCCAACTGGAAGACTCTCAACGCTACCAGTATTGTTTCTAGATAATTTAAATAAAGGTTTAATAATATGCATATATTTGAAACCTTTATTGCTAATTATTTGTTTTGATGAATCATAGTTACGTCTATGTGCATTGGTATCAATAAGTAGTAATTTATAGATTTGTAAATCTTCATCTGTGATTAAATCTAAGTTAGGTGTTCTTTTATACAGCAATTCCTTTATTCCAGCAGTTTTTTTCAAACTTCGATTCCCAACTTTTATAATACGTCCATTATCATAAACACGAGTTTGACCGAGCATAAGTTTTCCTCGGTCATTTCTAATTCCAAAAGGGACATCTTCCATTACATCTGATGATGTAGACCAAGACAGGGATTGGTTTCTTATACTCGGTGATGACTGAAGCGACTTGAATGAACTTTCACTCACATTAGGGTCCTCTGGTGTTTGTATGAGGGTTTTGTTAGATGTTTCGTATACTTCTTTTCTTAAGTCTTGTTCTTCTTCACTGTCTTGAGCATCAAAGTCATCATGCGATGAATAAGAAGCTTCACTACCACAATTTTTAATTTTTTTAGGTTCGTGTTCATTTTCATTTTCATCTTCGTAGATTTCATATTTATTATTATTGTTTGCCATAATTTTAAGCGGCTCAGATATTGGTTTAAATATCGTTTCCAAAGCCATAGCATTAGCATTTTTTACACCTTTTAACATTTCAACTTTCCTTTTTACTGCTGCTGCAGACTTAACGATTTCATTTTTCAGATCTTTTTCCATTTTGAAGAGAATTCCTACCAGTTCTAGATCAGAAATGAAAGTGATGCTTTATGTTGAAGCAATCACTTATTAATATTAATCAACCACTATAAATGTGTCAAATGCCTTTCTGTAGCATCCGTGGTTCCGTTCGCAGTCCTTGTTGATTACTACATAAGAAAAAGGTTTACTCCAAACTTTTGAACACATTTGTCTGAATTGAGCCCAGGACATATCAGTCCCAACATGCTCGTCATATACGTGTTTTAAATTAATATCATCTTGCTTAAATAATATTATTAGATTAGAATTGTCTCGTACGAGTTGTTTTGGAATTTTTGTATATGTTTGATTAATATAAAAGCAATCAATGTTTTTATGACGCCCCATTGCAAAATAATCTCGTATATTGTTCTGATTCTCACATGCAACATCGTCAAATAATATAATTGATTCAGGTAAAGCGTCGTGTAGACTTAGGACTTCATTGTTCTGATTAAATTTGTGATACGATATACCAGCAACCTTCTCTAAAACTTTCTCTAAAAACAAGTATTTGGGTTGATAAAGAGACTTAGAATATACATATAAGTTACGGAAACGTGGGCCATCTTGGTGTAACAATAAACTTATTACTAGATTGGTCTTTCCACAGTTTGACGGACCGCAAACAATACTACGTATTGTGTTTGGAAGTAAGTTCCCATGTCGCTTAATATTACTCGATGATACAGGACAAATACATTCCAATTTTAATGATTCTTTCTGTTTAATAAATTTCATAGCAACAGCATTACAAACTCGTCCACAGTAGTGCGTAAATGTTAACAAACTGGTTTGTATATTTTAGAGTACTCTTATTTATGTATGATCGAAAGATTAAACACATTTATCGAGTGCTCAACTGAATCTTAAAACAGATTTTTTCATCCTAATTCACTTTTTGGTTATAATAATTGTTCAATCTAATTCTCGATCAGTGTATTATATCAAAGATAAAGAGTGTTAAAAAGGATGGTGATGTTATTGGGTATTCTAATTAACTTTTATCACTGTATCACGGAACCAAAATAAAAGTGAATTAGAATGCCCAATCGCATTGGCGATTGGGCATTCTAATTCACTTTTATTTGGTTTTGTGGTATAGTGATAAAAGTGAATTAGAATGCCCAATAACTACCTACTCACGTTGACTGCGGCAAAGACACACCCCTGTGTTTTTAAAATTGCAACTCCAGTGCGGCATTACACGTTTGACGCGAGCGCAAAAATGTCCATACGACTGTGCGGCCCAACCCAAAACGTGTGATCAAGGCAGCCGCTTCGCGTTTGGCCGCACACACCACCAGTACTTAATGATTTTTATGCTTTTATATTGTATTATTAGCTATTTATACATAAAATAGATAGTTAAATTTTCGTTAATACACAAAGCGACAAGTAATTAATTTATTGAAACATTAAATTTGTTCATATTATTATACACATAAAATTTAATTCAGACCAAAAATAAGCGTCTTATGTCGTTATTTTCTATTTTTTTTACAAACAAAGCAGTGCACGACACCTGCAGCTTTCATTTACACGTAACCATCAAATACTTAAAACTACTACTAAAAAAATACCGACAAGGCAATGCTTCCAGGAACAAGTGACCTTACTAATTGAACCATCTTACCCTTTTGGCGATAAGGCTATTGTAATAGCTACTCGTTTATTACTTCTTTTGCAAAAGATACAAACTTCTAACGATTCCGATATCGCACACGTGTTCCATGCAAAAACCAATACACGACACGTTAATGCTTCCTAAAAACAAGAAACTTTTTAGAAAAAAATATAACCTACTCACTAAAGGATCCTTCAAATCTACAACTTACTTGTGTACTCAACTGTACAAAAATCAAAAATAAGATTTTTATTGGCGGTGTCAAATGACGAAGTCGAAAAAAGTTATTCCCGCTTGGAACCGCGATATTATTAACGGTGTCAAACGGCCAATTCAAAAAGAGTCCTTGTGCGTTTGACACCGCGGTGTATTCGGGACCGGGGTCAAACGACGAAGCCCCCGCAAATAACTAAAAGCGTTTACCGCGAAAGAATTAAACTGACGTTCCGTGACTGCCATTGGCTCGGAACCCCAAACCAACGTATTTCCTCAATACGAAACTAAACAAACGAAACACATTTCGTGAGGAAATTTAAAACCGTTTACCCGAGTCATCCCATCTTATCGTTCTTAAAGATTCATGTTTTCGCTCCTTCTCAACGTCACAGCCCTTTCACCGAGACGTGCCCCTATAGTGTAGAGGTAAGAAAGTGTGCCTCCCTTTTTAAGCCAAATAAACATGACATCGTCATTCAAGCGGACTTGCACGGGGTCCTCTGGTCGTCCACGACCTTCTTTTGTCCGAGACTTTTTGTCGAGACCTCCCCGTGTTCGCCCTCCGTACATTTGTCGGAATGTCGTTGAGACCGCTCGCATTTACCTTGCATTGACATTGAGACGCGTTTCGGTTTGAGATTACTCAGAATTGGAGCTAAGCTATCGGTAATGTAAGCTAGGTTGAGCCTACAGATAATAATGTTATCGAGACAACGTCTCGGTCAGAACAAAACTTTTTCTGTATCTATAATAAAATACATCTAAATCCGTTTCTAAAGCAAACTCAATTGGTTGGAATTTCAACTTGACATTTTAAGACAGACCGACGGTATGTCAAAGGTCTTTTATGACCTTTTCTCAATCTACATACATCTTTTGAATTCGAAATAAGAGCGTGTCACTCCAAAGCTTTTGTAAAAATAAGACTAATAAAGAACATCGGTCCATACAACATTTTACCGTTAGGATTTTATTAAGTCTGAACCAAGATACTGTCTACATTGAAAAAAGAAAAGTTTTGTAAAGTATCAGCCTATTTAATTTCTCACTGCAGGGCATAAACATCCATCACAGAAACCCATTTTTTCTCACAATTATAGTGGCTTAAAAAACCTAACAACATTGGCTTGGTGATTTAAAACCCAAGCGTGCTCGAAAAATTCAACACCAAGTTTGCTCGACGCGGGAATCCAGGATCTCGAAATCATTCCTTATATAATCTGATGATGATCACGTCTTAAGTCAATATACATACCTATTGATAAACATGAATCGTAGAAATGTATGTGCACGTTTAATTAACTACATAACAAATTCTTTATTTTCTTTATTAATCAAATTATGTTTTTGAATATCAGGATAAGTTGGCATGTAACTAGTTATTAATACATTACTCCAACTTAATAAATTACTTTACCTGCTACGCACAAAAGTAAGGAAGTTGCGTGAGCAAAATCTGAAAAGCAATTCATCGAAAGTGTCAGTGTGAGGTTAACACAATCGTTCCGACATTGAGCGGTATCAATCAGGCCTAGTGTTATTGTTGTGATTTATAGAGGGCGCCTCAGCCAACCAGCTATTAGCTTGATTGGCTCTTCCGCCTCGTACGAGACGATTGATTCCTTAAATAATTCTGTTTAACTCACTGAACTTTTGTGATGACCCCTTTGTGGGGAACACTGTGTTCCGTGCTGTCGATCCTGGCGAATTTGATTTTTCGTGGTATTTTGCGTCGGTTACAATATTTTTAGTTGCAAATACGCGTTTCAATTGTGTGTGAACATGTTGGATTGTATCGATCTGGGTATTAATTTAAAAAAATGTTTAATCAATTATATCTGACACCATAGCAAGCTATGCTTAGTTTCGTTTTGCGTGTTTTTGTTTTGCCATGCAAGGCAAAAATATCGCAGTGTTGACCTTTATTATTATGGGTGTCCTTATCCTCAAGATTATAGTTATGACTATTCGTATGTTGTACATATTATGTACATTGCGACATCAAGGTCATTCAATAAATGTCAACCGTCATTCATGTATAATATAGTCAGATGCGGGCTATCGATGTGATTTGTCGGCGACCACACCACCACTAATTTGATTAACTCGTCGGAACGCATCGATTTGCCTTTGATCGTCTGAGCTGAGACTAACGTTAAAAGTTTCACTTACAGGTTTTTATTATATCGACGGGTTCCGGGCTATTTGTACTATGCGACATTTTTGAAACTTTACATCAGAGCTATTTAAAGTTTAGATTTTTAGAGAAAAAAATTAAATAACTTTTGCAAATCGCATTATTTATTAAAAAAGAAGGATATTACTTTTTTTATAACATATTCCTCATAAATGAATTCAATGTTTCTTAATATTCCTATTTTTTAAGAATAAAAATAAGATGTAAAAATAAAATTTTAGTTAAAATCAACCAAACTTCTTACTTTCTAATTTCTTTTTCTTTTTCTTTATACCTAAACACTTGTTCTTTTCCCATCAGACAAACATTGCTTAATTTGGCAGGTCTGTTTCGTCTTCAATATCCATAGATTTAGTATATTTTTTATCAATATCAGTATTGATCAGTGTATAGTGGCCAGTATTGCTGGATGGTAGGTTGATTCTAAATGAAATATTCTTGGGATTGCGCCAGTGTCACATAGCTTTTTCAGATCATTTAATTTTGCTTTTGTGTTAGGAAGCTGTGATTTATATTTTGCATTGAGAAGTTTCGGTTTTGCATTAATTTTTATGGTCTCTTCTTTTGCATCATCTTGCATGCTATATTTGACGACCATTATTACGTTTGACGTAGACTTCTTGAATGTTGCTACACGAATCTTGCTTATTTTACCGACAAGGTTTCCCTTGAAATATTTTTCAGACAAATCCTCAAAATTCTTAAAGTCTTCATGTGTAAGGCCTTCCACCTGATAGGGTCCTGGATCCTTTCTAGCTAGCTGACAAATTGTCACCCACTGTGAAGGCGCCCATACCGTTGTGTGTCGAACAGAATTTTGTATTGTAGCATTAATACTGTCTACTGTCATCTCTGTGTGTCCTGGCAACAGATAATAATTATCTCTATAGTTTCTAAATTTTTTGTCATCAATTTCTGATTTTTTACACCAAAATGCCCTGGTATATACATATTTTACTGTATTTGTGTATGGCTGTATCAATTAGTCGCATGTTATTGTAATGATTTGTAAAGAGCCGACTCATTGCCATTAGTTTGATTAGTTCGTTCGACCGAGCCAGTTATGTGGACGAGCTTGCCAATTGGTCGTCAAATATAACGATAGATGGTTGAGAACAACAGACATAAATTAAAGCACTTCTTATTCGTGACGTCCTACTTTTGTACAAGTGTCAAGCTTGTTGACAGAACCATTAAAATTGGTTTGGTTGAGCCGATTAGGACGAGCTGGTTCCAGCATTGTGCCTATTAACCACCCTAAGAATTTAAGATTACTATAAATCAATCAAAATACATAACCATTATTATTCCTTGCACAACCAGACACTACTAAATAAACCTATTTAATTGCATAAAGTAGTCGAGTAGCTTTACTAAAATTAGATTTTAAAAGAACATAATAAATTTCACTGTTAAGAATTTTAGTAACTATTTTCTTTGCAGATAAAAAACGTAATAACACGATCAAATCCCATACAGTTACAACAATCAGTTTCATGCTATTGTTCTGATTTGCCGCGGGCGGGACCACGGCTATTAATTTAATTAGCCTGACTATCCACAGGGACGGGCGAGCTTGTCAATTGGTCTTCAAATATTAGGCACGTACTTTCATTGACCTCCTAGATTTTGATGAGTTTTTAAACACCTGCAGTTTATTTTTTCCGTTTAGAATTAAAATGTGATTTATTTTTACACAGATAAAGTTTTGAGCAAATGCTAAAGTGACATACTGTGTCCCGTTAATGTTTACGAACTAATTTTATTTGTACTAAATTCTTTTAGTTTATGCTTTTTGTTAGAGCTAAGTGCCTCGACCTATCTCACACAATCGACTAGATTCCAAAGGTACCCTAATTAACGCTTCCTTGATAGTTATGTGCTACGAAATAAATATAAAGCCCTTGCTCGCTCAAGCCCTTGCTCAAGAGACAAACCCACGTAATCCAGCATTTTCTTCCGCAACATCGCACCACATATTCCTATCATTGGTTAGTAAAGACCTGCATAAGATTTTCCAAAATAAACCTCTTAATATGTCTTCCCATTCACCATTCCAGTTATGTCACAGTCGGGACATTTCTTTCAAAGCAATTTCTTTGAGACCAGCCCCCCTAGACAAACGGCATTTATGACGTTCGTTATAGCTCAATTTGCGATAGCGAATGTCAAATCCCATACTTTCAACACGTGACTTTTCTATGGCATCTGTCAAATCCATACAAATTGGACTTAGCGAAATTCGCCAGCCATGAAGCGATGTCATCTTGTCTAAGCCCCCAGGTCAGTAAAATGTCAAGTGTGCTAGTGAAGCGACGCGAAGTATCATTTTTAAAGGCGTTCGCGTCAGGCTTACGTCAAGTTAGCGTCAACGAAGAGTACACGCCGGAAAGGTATTAGGTTGAAATATCTTGACTTCAGTTTACTTTTAAAATTGTAAGATGGATGTTACAAAAGGCTTGTTTTAAAACTTCGATTTTATTAAGATGAAACTGTGCGAAAACTTCGAAATACAAAATCTTAACAGTAGCTAACTATATAACTGTATATACCTGTTTCTGTTTGTTGCCATACAACAAAAGCAATCCAAGTCTGGATCGTCATCATCATAATTTCAGCCGAAAGTCCACTGATAAATATATGGTACACTAGCCTTCCGCCCGCGGTTACACCCGCGCGTAATCCCTTTTTTTAAATATCCCCCCTTCCCCCCACATTTCCAGGATCAAAGTAGGTACCCTATGTTCACCGGGGATAGTGTAGCTTTTCAACAGTGAAAGAATTATTCAAATCGGTTCAGTAGTTTCAAAATTGATATTCCCGCGGGAATGAGACGTTTCCCGTAGGAATTTTATAGCCTATGTCCTATTCCGGGTTATAAACTACATGTGTGCCAAATTTCATCTAAATCCGTTCAGGCGCTTAGGCGTGATTGAGGAACAAACATCCAAACATCCAAACATCTAAAAATCCAAACATCCAGACTTTCGCATTAATAATAGAGGATTCAGGCGACTGGGACCAAATAAAACTGGGACCGCGGTCCCAGTTACCTGATAACATTTTTGAATCGGTCGACTGGGACCATATACCTAATTTCCTTTAATGTACAGTTAACAGAAAAATCAAGTTATAACTCAGGATTTTATTTTATTTAGTATTACGGTCAAGTATTTTTGAAGTGAAAACTTCTGACTACACTTTTTTTATGGGGAAAAAATGTTAAACTCGCGACAGATTAGTAAGATTGATTCGCCATGCTCGTCGAAGTTATAGGCGCCCAGAAACACCAAAGAGAAGTCACACGGAATATCTAATGGCGGAGTAGAATTTCATGGAAATAAAAGCGAGTGATGCAAAACTTCTATTTGAAGTACCAGGCGCCCATAAGTACCGAAGAGTAATCACACGGAATATTTCATCCTAAAATGGCAGCGTGGTGAATAAAATTCATGTAAAATAAAAGCGAAGTGATGCAAAACTTCTATTTGAAGTACCAGGCGCCCATAAACACCAAAGAGTAGATCGAAAATTCGTAAGACGGATGGAGAGTAGACAGCCGGTGCGGCGTTGTGTCAGTATGGATTTGTCATAAAAGTGACATTCGGTTGCTAAGTAACATTGTTATGAGGAGGTGATTGTCATTGCAAATAAATATTACACCACGATATGTGCATCTTCTGACTTTATTATAAATATATAATAGGAGTAATGAGTACTTACTTTATGGTGTATAAAGTTAAGAGACATTAAGACTGATTTTTATATTATTGTTTTGAGGAGATTTCTGTTGAATGTTTACTTAGAATTACTAGTTAAGTAGGCATATGAGCCAACGTGATTTTTAAAACATAATTAAGACTGTTATACTGTTTAAGTAGGTAATACAAAAACTAACTTACGTTTGCAAAAATTAACTTTGTTTTATTTGTGACACCTTTTCTGCTAACTGTACTAAATCTTGTATTTCAACAATGGATTTGTGGTTAAAATTACGGGTGGTCCCACTCGCCTGACGAAATAAACAAATAAAAACTAATCAGGCAACTGGGACCGCGGTCCCAGTTATATAGTGGTCCCAGTCGCCTGAATCCTCAATAATATTAGTAGGATAGTAGGATTAAATGTAAATACTAACTAGCTTTAACCCACATATATGTTTTTTTTTCTGTCCGGAACGTAATAAGTAGTAATTATATGAAGATTTGATAATTCGTCATACGTCCACGCGTTCGTTTGTTAAAGTACACACATGCGTTTTGTACTAACAATTACATACATCTTCGAGCATTTCACTAGCAGCAATTCCGCAGCGGGTAGGTAACACAGTAACAGTTGGAGAGTAGCTAGTGAGGCGAGTCTATCATTTTTAGCGGTCCGCGTCAGGCTGCCGTCGAGTTAGCGTCAGCGAGGGCGGTGCGGGTTAGACGTTTATTAAGTAGGAAATACGGACGAACCGGCCGCTCGGGACTGTACGGCTTGACTCGTGTTTACTTCACCTGGATTATATACAGACGATGAGCCACGGTTTTAGGCATTTTTGCTCAAGGACGTAACTTCATACATTGTCAATAACAAATATTGGACAACATCACAGCCAGTGATCTGACCTTAAAATAAGTAACGTAAGCACTTGTGTTATCCTTATCAGACAATGAGCAACTGTTTCAGGTTAAACTAATACTCAAATTGTAATCAAACGACAGTTCTTTCTATGCCTCAATGAAATGATATTTTACGGTTTGTCATGTCAATCGCTCAAGTATGATATTTCAGAAAGTATTTTTTTATTTCAATTTAATGTACAGAATTTATACTCATTACAGTTTCATTGAAATATGTATGTAGGTATAGATTGCTGAATAAGGGTCGCATACTTTACCACAAGCCCAGCAGCAGGAATTGGAATTATTGTAAAAAGTATTTTTATAATAAAAAAGTAGGTTTATGTAAAAAATTGCCATGAAAAAGAACGAGTGACGAAACGAAATCTAATGAAAAGTTTATATTTATTATTATATCATGACAGTTTTTGAAATCACCCGATGCCATCGGATGATTTCAAAAACAAAATTAATCTGAACTCAAAATCCATTTTATTATAAATAGATTATGAATGCTTTGTAACACCACTATTATAATTGCAGCATTGTTAAAGCACGCATTGCACAATAAAACTACATCCACCTGTCTATAGCAATATCCAGCGCAACCTCGCAGGAAATAAATTCGACTCGGGCGACATCCACTGGCCGGTCTCCGCGGGTACAACACAAAGGCGATTCTTTTTTTTTCACGTGCCTAACATTAAATCCAAATCAATGGTTAGCTCGACTCACTTTTGTTATTGCTCCTATTATGTCCCGGTCGCCAGTCTATTCCAGGCTTTTTGACCACACGGTGCCTAGTTCGCCAATTGCTTGCCGAGGTTTCGGCATAAAAATTCATAGGGGCATACGGGTAGCGCTTGTGCTATCGTGATTTCACAAGCGTTTATTTAACTTGTTAGTATTGCACATTGCAGTCACTTCGGCGTGAGTAGTACCGAGCTTTTTTTTATTATTATTTTGAGATAGGTGTATTTCCCAATAGCCCTAAATAAAGATTTAGTAGTAGTATAGTCGTATAATCATAATATCGTAGCTTATAATATAAAGTTAAAAGCGCAACATAGTATATGTTGCGCTCGTTACAAAGAGGGTAAAACATTTCCTATTCAATGAAGTATCTAAAAACGAAAAGTTCAATTACTTCATGGTAGCTACTTTTGAACTAAAATAAACATTTTGTATAAAAATGGCGATCTCAAAATGAATGATTCGTCCTTAAAAAGCTTCTACTTCTGATACACGCGTGGTGTACCAATCCAATATCGTGGAAAACAAAACTCCCCGAGTCCCCGACAATTTCACGATCTCATCCCGCATTGTTATGACAGTTTCCACGTCGACTCAGATATCCAAATATGATATTGGCTAAATACAAAAGCCACAAAAGATTACAAAAGATCACCGCCGGCTTATTCAGCTCGCTTTAAAGACAGGTAGTACGACAACGGCCATAGCTTAGGTACATCTTACTCCGTAGCAAAATAAGGCTAGAACAGCTGCTTATTGTATCGCTGACAGCAAAGCCTTGGAGCGCCATTGTGAGCTCCTTGGAAGAAATATAATAGCGACTTACTAGATCCTGAGAAGCCACAATACGTCGTCATTATTTCGCGCTTATGGAACCATGAGGCCTCTTTTCACTATTGCCTAGGCGTTATGTTGAAACAATTGAAGGTTATGCCAATTCAGTCATTGTTTTAGTTCACCGCGAGTGAAAAGACAAATCGTTGTGAGAGATGGACCGGAATACTATTATTTCAGTTATGGTGGCCTACTTTCTTTCTAATCAAAAAAACTTTAGACGTACAATTTTATCAGTTTGATTATCTTGTAGAGCTTGTCTAACAAGATGATTATTATACTGCTTGCAAACTTGATAAAACAGAATAAAGACAAAACAAAAACGTCTGTGACATTATCTCTCAGCGTAACTAACATAAGCACTCGTAGTAATAAATAAAGAATAGAGTAAAAAGAGGACATTTGTGCGAATTCCCTTTGTGTGCTTATCCTTGTGTGAAGGTTTCAAAAAACGAATACAAAGCAACATTTTAATGCACCGGTTTAGTTCTATCTCCCACGGAGAATGATTCTACTCGTATTTTTGTCGGTTGCGACCAAGGATTTCGGGGACTCAAAAAGCTAATGAAGTGTACCTCGGACACTTTACCCGTGTCAAACTGTCAGAAACACGTCATATTTACGAGATTCTCCTTTGTTTTTTAAGCGATCACGACGTCGATTGCCATTAGGATGAGCAGAGTCGATAACGTGGGTAGAATCCCAGATTTACCGAGACCTCATATCTGTATTATTCAACATTCGTGTCAGAAATGACATTTAAAATCAAAGAATAACTTGCCTATTTTTTTAGGTTACAGTCTAGTATTTTCCATTAAGCGCATAAAAATATTTTGAATTTTGTGACGTGTGCTGTGATGGTAATAATAAATAAGGTTCATTTTACACATTAAATCATTTCTTTCTTTTATGAAAACCGAGTTACTAAACAATATTGTCCAAATAAAAATTTAATTGCTGGACAACTTTGGAAAACAATAATGTTGCAACCTACCTTCTGCGATATTTTATCTGTGGACTAACCTTGTTTTGACAGATTGTGAGAAATCACTTAGGTGACCTACTACTTTAACCCTTTTGTTACTAAAAACTTTAATCTAATAACTTAATATCTTAAGATCCATTGCAATTTGATACTTAAGCTTTCAAACATTTCGTAATTAAGTTTTAAGATTTCAAACAATAAGAAACTTTTTAGACTCCATTAATATTCGAACTGATTAGACTCGAGTTAAGTAGAAAATAAATCTATGTATGTAGCACAAATAAAATATGCAAGAAATAAAAAAGCTTAAATCAGAGGTGTCTACTGTATGACATTATAGTAAACGATGCTACAGTGTGAAATGGCCTAAACTCCCAATGGGATAGGCATTGATGGCCTAACATCACGTGGACTACGTGTCTGCAAGCCTACCAAATTTCTTTTTTTAAGAGCTTCTATTGTTTAATTCAATTCGTTCTTTAAATGCTAAACTGGCTTTAGCCAAATATCTTGATTGATGCTGTTTGTATTTACAAAGCTAAGTCATAAACGAATCGAAACTTAATTTACTCGACTTTTGTTCTGACATCACTTGAACTGGTAACCTAAAGTATTGATAATTTACTGATTTACAGTTTTTCACTACGATGGATAGTAGAATTACGTTTAAAATCATAACAGTCTTGTATTCGCAAAAACCCACTCCAAGAAAAGGTTCCCACGTGGTTCCCACCAGCCTCATCCTCCTCTTTAACATTCTGCCTTCACAAGGCCTGTCATTTTGTATGAACACAGAAAAAGATACAAGAATAAAAGGCGAGAACATAATACTACACTAATTTGTGTGTTACCTACCGGGAAACGAACTGTATATTGTGATACGGTGTCGAGATGCGTTAGGCTCACCGCGCAACCGCGGAAGGTCCGGTTTCTCAGAAGTGTTTCGCTTGACGCGATCAGATACCACACTTTTTTTCGTATTTCGCTTACAACATATGCCAGATATTCGATGTAACATCAATGTTTGGGACTTTTTTGTAATCGAAGCAGTGAGATATAATTCTAGCATAAACAGTATTCTATTTTCAATTATTAATATCTATAGAACGACCGAAAGCATCATAATATACAAAAGCATAGAAGCTGAGGCTCAAGATTAGGTTTGCCTAGCCCAAAACCATAGATGTCGAATAAAATCAATCGGTTTCAGATTTCTCTTGCATTTAGAACACACGGTTGAATACCCTGCTTCTCCATCATTGTAACAGTGACTAGTGATTTCAACGATGGGGTTTTTGAATCCTAACTGATTTTGTCCAAATTTAGAAAACAATTAAATATTTTTGTTGTATATTTATTTTATTTTTTGGTACTACCTACGTACTTATAAAGTTAAACATGGTTGATCTATTTAGTTTCATCATATAACAATCATTTGGTTTAGTGTCTAAAAGAGGTCTAAAATATCATATTATGCCAGACAAAGTACTAAAAAAATGTCAGATAAACGGGTTGATAGATTGTTGGATATACACTACATGTAGTTTGAGATTTGACAATAGACATATTGCGTTGAATCAAATGTCAGACTAAAATATAATTGATGAATTGCCAAAATATATTTGATGTCAAGTTATGGAGCTTAGACTTTTTCAATCTCAAAATAGACTGCGATAAATTGAATGTGGAATGTAGAACCAAAATTTTCGCTTTGATGGTCTATCGGCTGTGATCTCGTGATCTTAAAATTCGTTTTATACCTTAATTAATAGAATCTATCATATCTACCTACTTGCATAATAAAAAAAAATAACACAAATGAAAGATAAGTTTATTCATAAAAATAATAGTTGTTAACAGGAAATGAGCAAGCAAATAAAGACCTTAATTACTAGGTATAATACCCTTAATGACACCACTATGCTTTAATTGTACTTTTGATAATAATACGTTCAACTTAATTAAATTGTATAATTTAAACTCGACACAAAAAGTTGCGATTCATAGGAGCAGATGTCTTCATTGTCCGGGAGTTGCAACAAAAAGAATATGCGAGACGAAGCATGCAAAAAACAACCGAAATTTCGCGGCACACGTTACTACCTACCTGCTACTTTCTGACATCTCGACGTAGGGGTGGTGCCCACATCATTCATTATCTTCCAAGACGAACGATTTAATGTATCATTTTTAGCATTGTAATAAGTACACCTTTTATTTTTAACATTATTATTTTTAGAATATAATACAGATGTATAAAATATTCAAATAAGGCTTTTTTTAATACTAAATGGAATGAATTAATAAAATTTGAAGAAAAATTATATTTAAGTAGTTTTAAAATGGATAATTGAAACTTCTATCCGTATCAAAATCGATTGAGAGGGTGCTAGAGATTGCACAGTGATTTGTGCTATAATCAGGTGACAACCCTAAAAGCTTCATCTGCCACTTGAACGATCGAAAGGTACGACGGCGCGCCGGTATCAGGAAGGAATGTACAGTGGGTGACTTGAACAGTTCCTGTCCCTTTCTCCCTCGACCGGCTTCTCCTAAGCTCAATTTGCACTCCGTCTCATTCGTACACACCAACATTTTCAATACTTACCTGCGTAAAATGATATACATCTGTTGCGGTGTCGGTCTCTCGCTCACACGTGGGTTCCGAAATGAATTGTTGATATACGCGTCTCGCTCGGATGTCTCATGAACAGGGGGTAGACGGTGTTGGCACGCGCTTGTGTTGGTGTCCGTTTATTTAGTGAACTTGGGAGCTCGCTTTCGTGTTTGTGCATAGGGTGTTGGTGTTCGATTGTGTGCGTGAGTTGTAGAGGCGCGACATAGCTTTGCCGTCTCCATGACTTAAAAGTTTTGTACGGAATGAGACCCCGCCAGCTAGTTCTGCGCCGGCCGGCACGCCAGACGGTTGTGTGTGCCTTGCTCGCGTCAAACTTCTCCGTGACGCTACGAGTATTAAAACTTGTTTTGTACATAATAATAACACTGAAAGTTCTGCATTCTTCAGATTGTTTTAACATCATTTCTACACTGTTCGACAAATAAAGTGATCTTTTATTAAACTGACTTTGTGTGTTGTCTGATTTTTTGTGAAACTGCAACGTGTTTGGTTCAACGGACTACGGAGGAGGTTGGTCGTTGCACCATTCTCTTGTATAGGCATTGTGTATCCAAATAACTCCGGCACATTTCATCGTTAGTTGTCAGTGAAAATTTTAAAGGAATGGACTTAACTGGAATGAATTTACGTAAGACGTGTGCACACACCAGAACTGAATACGACCGTTATTATTTAATCAGCTAATAATACAAAACATTAACTTATTTTATCATATATCCTAACATTACATAAACAGTAACTTTCATTTTAATCTAAACTTAGCGTTTATTGAGAATCAGAGACAGATTGTTTTGGTTATTCACAAACAAGAAGATAAGAAATAGGTAGGCACCACACGCAACAATCTGGCATTTTCAAATTTAGAATCTATCATGATGACAATATAGTTATATTTATAGTATACGAGTAAGTATAGTAGTGAAATTAAAACAATCAAATCAACCTACAAGAAATAAGAAAACGAATGACCAATAAAGATTATAGGTAATTCACAACAAACACTGTTAATACACTAAAAGAATTCATTTGGCAATTCCAAGCATGAGAGATTTGTTTCTGCCGCTGCCACCAAAAAACTTAAAGTCAGATATTGCCGTCAGTGACTTGTAGATTCGTCGAGTTGAACAACCTACGAATATAAATAGACAGAATACAGACACTACAAACAAAAGTCGTCGGCCAACGTGGATCCCCCTTTATAAATCATTAGGAACTTGATTTCAAAATGTTCCAATAGCTGTTAAATAAACAGATGTTTTAGTTTCGTCTCACATTTAAAATTGGATGTAAACATACTTACAAGAATAATAAAAGCAACGACGATTCCCAAAGAATATTTACTACATTTCTGTAAACAACTAATGGCTTTATAAATATTATCTTTTGTCTCAGAATAAGGAACTAAACTAAATAAATGTCTCATTACGAAAAGATAATATATTTAAACTTATATTTCTATGTTAAAATGTATCGCATAATATTGACAAAGTTTTTAATATTTACACTTCTAATAAGACGATCTTATGAAACCAATCGTATCCATTTAGTAAATCAAACCATTATACCTACAACATAATAGGTACACCACAATACAAGATACATACTGAAAATAACAACATCACAATAGAACTCGTGATGGACCCTTAAAGATGATTCGTTTTTAGGTTTATGTTATTCAGTACCTACTTAAAACAAATCATATTTGTTATTATTAACAACTCAAAATGATAAAGAACACAAATACACATGCTAAATTGCTAAAAAATAGGATTACCAACTAAAAAGTATTATTTATGACAGCGAATACATTTTCAATCATATTACCCTATTATAGGTAAAAGACCCACGACAAAATTATGATAAGGAGAACAGTTACATAATTTTATTGCCAAAATCAAGAATTTAGGAATCTGAAAACTCAAAAGAAATGTTTTTGTTCATATTGACAAAACTCAAATAACTTTTCTTGGATTCCAAATCGGACTTTTGCTATGCTTTTAAAAGTTAAAGTTTTTCCCATAATTAAATTAAAAACCCATATTCATGTTACATTATTGTCCTATCTAATTTGAAGAAGTACATTTTGTCAAAATGATAATCGAACTAAGTGAAAACTATCCCCAATAGATAATCGTCTAAGACATACCTTACCTTCCCTTTCGAAATAAAAGCAATAACAGCAGTAACTTTTTCGAAACCCACTGCTTCACTATTTCTCCCTGCAAATATCAAAGTGGCCATAACTGGCCCCCATGACTGTCCGGAGAATTACTACCGTTGGCACGCCATGTTCTTCCTTGTCCTAAACAATTGATATCTCTATTTGTATCAATAATACGAACGCAGACGTTTACGTTCATTTTGTACGTGGTCAGAATCCAGTGGCACGAATCCTCCGTCGGTTTTCTTACGGACGTCATATTTATTGAAACTATTGACTGTAACGAAATCTTTGTTCGAGACTTGTACGTTACAGAGCTTGTTATAAGTTATTAGGAACTAGATTTTAGATTTTGCTGTTGGCTTCCTGTTCCTAGTATTGCTAGTTGAGAATTCTATTGATGGAGTATCTGTCTGGTCAATAAATTGAATTCAGTTGTGGCGTTTGATAAAATTAAAAACTTTTTCGTTTGTGCAACTGACTAAACATAAGGTTTAACATTAGTTTAAATATTAGAGAATAAAAAGAAGAATTCAAAATCATCTTTAAACTTATCCAAACGGATGATCTAATTAACAAGTAAACAGGTCTTTAATCCATTATGTTTTGTAATATTTAAAACATCCGTAACAGAATACATATTCAAAATTAACTTTCCTTTGAATTCAGCGTTCATAGAATGAAGTTACGGTAACGCACTGAGTAAATAAACCTGCCTAGAGTCGTCATACATTTTCCTTTGTCAGATGCCACTTTGATTAATGTTGTAACTTATGCTGTAGGCGCTCAGATAATATCAGAACATTATTCCGATGCTAGGTATGTTAGATCCCACTTGCCCTAATTAACCACTCAACGCCGAACCGGCACTCGGGTGCCGCATAACAATAGATTTTCTATTGTGTCTAGTAATCCGGGGCTAGAAGGATTAATCAATATGAAAGTTATTAAGGTAGATAGTAGTATTGTGATTACTTACATTATTACGTTTTGTTTCCAAATAATCCTTTGTGACATTTATATTATTGTTATTATTGACAGCTAATATGAAAATATTATGTTAAACAAATGTACTTTGCTTCGTTAACAAACAAAACAAAAGCTTAGTCTTGAAACTTTAGAATAAAAGTAACGAAAACGTTACTAAAATAGTTTGTATTATTTGTTAATGGACTATGAGCATAAGTTCTTTATTATGTCCTATAAATTTGCAAATCATCCATTGTTGCCGCAATATAAAACGAAATGCAATATTATATATCGTCAAAACCTGCTTAAGCCTTATTGAAGACCTAAATGGTTACATGATAAAATTAATAAAAACAAATAAAAGTACACCAATTAAAAAGGCTATTCAATTTTCATACATACTGGATGAAAGAAACAAGTCAAAATACATTTAAAAAATAATCAAATAAATCCCCATACAATCTGACAATCTGCTGCTACCCTTTCTTTTGCTTGAATGTTTTGGAATAGCTTTTAGGCAACTGTAAATGCTATATCCACAACGCACATTGGAATAACATCTGCAGCATTAACACAAGGAATTTAATAAATTAATTTAATAGCTGTTCCTACGTAGATGTTTGTGAGTCTCCCTTTGAATCCTCGCTAACATTTCTTGAGGTTGCGGTTGTGGCCCGACCAATAGCTCCGTTAGTACCATTTAATTGATTTTGTACTCCAGAAACTAATTAGACTTGAGGTTTATGTAACCGAACAGTATTAATAACTTTAGTGTGTTAGCTTCAACACAATCTCATCTTAGTAATCCTTCTTGATTAACAGAATTGTTAATTATGTTCCCATAAATTAGATAATGTAAAACAAGTCTTGAAGTAATGTTAATATAATTGCTTTTTAGCTTACTATAGAACAACATAACCCATAAGTCTGTTGCAGATATTAAATATAAAGTAGATGATAGTGCAGTCGTGGAAGTGTTTATTTTCAAAACTTTATTGTTCCGATCTATTAAACTCTTATAACGTCAAGAAACAACGTTTATTGAAAATAGGAAATGAAATTCAATTTTAATTAGTACATTAATTTATTTGTCTTCTAAAAAACGAAGTTGTCTAATATTTAACACAAAACGTTTAACAATAGTTATTTATAATGTGTGTATCTTATAAATGTATTAGATCATTAGAAGTTATATCATTTTTATGGCATGATCATATTTTCATTCAAAGAAATAAGCCTCTTCAACATATTTATATTACAATATTAGCAAACATAACTTTCATGACTACAACTAGCTTGTTAAAAAGTAATATTCTATTTACGAACCGTTAGTATATTTAGGTATTCTATTTTATTATCTGCTTTGATTTTATAAACAATACCCAAACCTTTTTGACAAAACAATAGTATTTATTCCATTTTCTTAATCATTTCATTTCCATTTTATTAGTCGCCGCCCTTTTTTAGCACACATTTGTTTATATATCACGTATTATTTGTATTTGGGTCGCACTCACTATCGGCTCACCGATATTTATTCAGTTCCCTGCTAAGGAGCTTACAATTCGCAGCTGTAACAGTATTGTATTAATAATTCAAAGCGATTTTCAGGGCCCGCCGTATCTCTTCTGGGCAGCCAATTTGTTCGCCTGGATTACTTCCCTCCACATTCACACAATCATTGATTACGTAGTTTGCTGCCAAGTTTTAGTGTGGTGGAAATGATGATTTGAAATGTCAAATTCAGTAATTTTTGGGAAATAATGTTTAATATTCAGTCTTTTAAACGCAAAGGTATGTTGTTTTGTACCTTGTCCAAGCTACGGTCTCCAACTATACATTTGAAATCCATACTACAGCCATTAAACTTTGATTAGTCATTAAAATATTGAAGTGTTAAACTACATCTGTCTTTTTAGATATTTTTTGTAAATATCCTAGAAAAATGCCAATCCCAGTAAGATAAAAGTCAACGCAATATATAATTCTGGAAATCAAGAGATTTCAAAGTTGCAATACTTAGTTAAGGAGTAAGAAACTGACCTACAACTACTAAACTTGCGGAAATTATTAGTCTTTATGACTTCTTGTGAAACTATTTCTTTAAGTTGAAAAATAATTTAGTTTGTAAAAAACGAATCACCATGACTGTACGTTCGTTCCTCTTTTATTTGTTTGCCTACCCCAAAATACCCGATTCATCAAAATTCATGCTACATTCGTATCATGAGAGTAACCAACGACATCAATATGTAAATTAGACGAGTTCTAATCTACAAAACGTCGACGCCACAAATCGTTCACAGTTCGTAAACCTTAATAATGATCGCCTTATCAGAACATTCGTTAAATACCCATCATTCAGCTAGGACACGAATCGATAATTGTAATTCAAATCCTTGCAAGCGTTAATTTGGTTAACGAAGATGCGTTGGCTGATATTTTTGCGCGGTTTAATGGCATGATATGGATACGGGTCGCGGAGGAAACATCAAGTATTGTGTTACAGGCTCACTGGTCTTTATCGAGGCGAAATTTCATTATACGTACCCCCATTCAATTGGAACACCTTCGCACAATTGGGAGGGCTGCCTCAATGGGTTGTCGGATGAAATTTCTTAACATTCTTCGCTCATAATGAGCGGGGCCTGTCGTGCAATAGGCAGCAGTAACGGTGTAATCGTATTGCGAAACGAGATCGACAGATATTAAGGGAGATTAAAATCCGCTTAATGAACCCTTATAATAAAATTACTCGACTTTACCCAAATCTTCAGAACTTAATTACTTTTTGTCGGGTTATTAAAAATGTATTTCTTTAAGATGATTTAATTTTTTGATTGAAACTTTCAGAACCTAATGTTTTTTAAAATAATCCTGCTAAACAAAAATATTTACAAGACCAATGAAGAAATAATTTATGATGTCTAAAATTTTGGATAAGCAAGTGTGGCACTTAGTCTAGTCTTAGTTAGTTCTAGTCTAAAATCACACAGCATGGGATTAAGTACTACAATACTGTGCAATGCCTTCTAGTGAAGTATCATACACATTTTACTTTTATAATTTTGATTGGTTTTTCACGCAAAAAGTCCAAAAAAATATTGTGCTTAATTATTGATGGCTCAGGTTTCTTTTTCGCCTATTAATGGGCCTAATTTGAAACCTACGCAGGCAAAAACACAACAAGAAACTAGTTATTAGTAACAAACATATATCATGAGTAGGCTTTGATTTAAATCATAATCAACACATGATTTAAAGTTTATCACGAAACAGCTTGTTTGCGGCGCAATAAAAAAGACAGATAAAAAATCTCCTCACGGAACTTAAGTGGAGTTGTAGTGAATCATCGGTAATGAAGACATCATTAAGAAACCGGTTGGACGCTGAGGGCCAACGACTTTTGGGAAAGAAACGCCAACCATGGGCGAGTGAATCATTAAGGTATTAACAATGTATAAAGCTAACTTTCGTCAGCGTGGTCTTCGAAATACTAGGATCAGGTACCCTGGGTGTTTTTTTATTTAAGTGTGGGAAATATTTAAGTATACACCGAAAAAATAATGAAATGTACCTACACCAAAATAACTGATTGCACACCAAAGGTTAGGTTAGGTTTGCATGAAGTATTTTTTAATGCACAATCAGTATTTTTGATGTGCAGTTAAATACAACCCTTTAAGTGTTTATACAGATTATAGAATTTTCCTCTAATAAAAGTGGTTGTCCAAGAGCCAATTATCATAGCGGTTAAAAACTGACATAATACATTTACATTTTTATTATTTCTTGATAGATCTAATAGGATTGATGAAAGTTAAACTTATTGATGATTAAAGCAGAGCTGAAATCTTTCAACGGAATTTAAACATTTTAGTAGTTCCCACCTAGGGCAAAATTTCACCCCAAGTGAACTAGTGAACTAGGTTGAGTCCAAGATTTAAAAAAAATATTGTAGTACAATTTAATTAAAAAATAGTAAAGGTAAGAACTATAAAAAATAACGAAACAAAAAAGTATTTTAAAATGACTCCATCTGAATAAGCTTCAGATGATATCAAAACCCATTTTTCATTTTGCAATATGAATGCCTCGTACTTCATACGCATGATCCCAGAGGATATAAACAAAATAAAAAGAGCGAACCTTGCTTCCCTTTAAGTGTAATTTGAAAGTAGGGGGATTTAAAATATTTACTGAGAAGGATCTACTGTCAATTGAACAAAAATCACTCATGCGATAAACCACCGTCATTAATCATTTCAAATAACATTTTGCAACCCTACATGACAACCCACAAAATCTCTTTTCAATGCTAAATAATCTTCAGAAAATCATAACCCATTATTAACAAGGAATATTTAATACAAGCATGAAACAGTTCCTAGCAATTTTAAAAGATACCATAATAATGCTAATATTATTTTGCGGTAATGATTCTGATAGCATATTATAGAACATCAAAAAGCAAAATCAACTCGAGATATTTGCATATCAAATAAGTAATACATCTAAACAACTCGACCCCTTTCACATTCCCTTTTTTGAAGTTGTTATCTATTTAATTCATCTCTGGACTCTTTCAAGGGGCGATCCCTGACCGCATTCAGCGAAAGATATCGGTCACATGACGAAGGATCGGCCTCAGAGGCTCAGGTTAAATTTACCAGAAGACATTTATTTATTCGCTGATATCCAGGATAATCATCTCTACGGGCAACTGGGTAACGATTAAGGTCATTGCGTTGATAATGTCCTTCCCGCTAACGGTCTTGTAACAGATGGGGACAAAATTCACCAAACCGTAACTTGAGAATTCTCAATTTTTTATGAAATATTTATTAAAAGTATGCGGGTGTTTTAATTAGTGAGTGTGAATGATATCTGCGGAGTTTATCAAAACAATGAAGTGGGTGGAAACGGCTGGCTCGTCAACAACGGCATGTCTGAAAAGGTTTAATCTAGGTAATGTCCATTTGAGGTGAAAACGAGAAATCCTTATTACAGCAATTAAAAGCGAAATACATTTTCTGTGTAACGGGTTAAAGGGCGGTGTATGTGCCCCTGTTGCATATCGCCATGCGGTTTCCATTACCGAGGTGTGCTTAATGCGATCGGCGGGTAGCGTAATGGTCTTCGCAGCCATTACACGACCCCACAACATAGTATTTTTTAATGTAAACTGAACAAGCAAAAGTTGTCTTTTTTATTGTGAAATGGGCGTACGTCGCGCGTTTTTTCACTTCCCCATAATTTCGTTTTATTGGTTCTATTATATTTCTATTCGGGATACAATTGCCGACATTTGGTACCAACATTTCGCTTTGTTGTTTTTCCTTATATCGTTGATCGCGTGCGTTTATTATGTTTGCCTTTATTCGATAAATCATATTTATGAAAATTAGGTTTATTGACTTGTCCGTATGTTTATACAGTAGGTAAAGCATTGAACATCCATTTATTTTAAAGACCCTCAATACTCACACTGAAAATCTTTATCTTAGGAGCTCTTAATACATTATATCTAAATCCATACATTTTTATTAATTTGCGCGATTGATAAACGAATATTTTTACCTTTTATTTATTTACTTTAAATATGGAAACACAAACAACATGATTAGTATTTAAACTTGAAAGGTTAAAAATACGCGAACTATTTTACTTTATTAACTTAATAGGCAGACAGTAATCCTTCTATGTAATTAATTACTTAATTTCAACTCTAAAAAATACACATTATATTTTTTACGCCTAGCTGTTGAACGATGTTATTACTTGTAAATCCTAAATTATACCATGTTGGGTAATTCCAAGCGAGTGTGTTATCACATTAATTTGTATAATACGTAATGTTTTTAATTTATTTCATTACTGTCGTGTTGCGTGCGTTTGTATTTGGCGCACCGCGCGCGCCGTCGCGAACGCAAACTGAAATTAGTCCTAAAGTTAGGCCTAGCTTATCGTATCGCGCTGACTAAAAGTATTTTAGGCTAATCGTTTTTTAATTACATGCGATAAAATAATATTGAAAGCTAATTCAGAAACTATTAAATGTAAAAATACATCTTTATAATTTCAAAATGATTAGTTTAATCAATAGATACGTATGGGTGCTTATAACTTTGACGGTGACTCCCGTGAACTCCCGTCTAAATCTAAAAATATAAAATGTAAAAAGAACGTTTACTTTAATTATGATAATTGAACTATATTCTACGAAAAATCTTGAACTTATATTCGTAAAATAAATGCTTATAACTTTGACGGTGACTCCCGTGAACTCCCGTCTAAATCTAAAAATATAAAAAGAACGTTTACTTTAATTATGATAATTGAACTATATTCTACGAAAAATCTTGAACTTATATTCGTAAAATAAACATTTCACGTCACCTTCATTATCGGTGAGTTAAAATTTCATAAGCAAGTAATTAGGAGGTCATAAAAATTAAATAAGTTTAAAAATACAACAATAAAGACAACAATTTTTGTCTAACCCCTAAATATACGCATTTATGATAAAAAATTGACATACCATAATTTGTGCCGGAGTTATTTAACACCACTAAAAACAAAGGTAGTAACACCATTTATTCTCTTTTACAGAAAAGTCGCAAAAATGTCTTCGGACTTTTAGTTTCAGAACTTTGGAAGTACTTTTGTGTTGTGTTGAAGTGATTTGGGAAGTGATGTTTGGGAATCCACGGACTATGGATACATTAGCCGTAGT
The DNA here is from genome assembly GCA_949319885.1 of Mecyna flavalis. NCBI lineage: Eukaryota > Metazoa > Arthropoda > Insecta > Lepidoptera > Crambidae > Mecyna > Mecyna flavalis. Next base: position 9,601,708 of record OX439407.1, on the reverse strand, counting down.
GGTCCGGTGGTTCTTCTTCCTGCTCGTCGGCGTTGGGTGGCAGGTTCAGTCCCAGGCAGTGCAACAGACTTCTGTGGTGGACAATTCGTATAACTTTTACTATGAACAACCGTGTTGTACTGGGACCGTACCAAAGAGTAAATATCATACAAGACACAGACGAGGTAAGTTAGCTTATTTTTTTTTCTTTTTATTTTGGTAAAATACTTTTTACATATACTTTTTACTGTTACCTATATTTTATTGCTGCAATAAGAAAACGCGTTTACACGTAAAAATAATTCACAATTTACAATAACATTTTTTTTAGTATTATTAGGTATAGGATATTTACCGAAAATCGGATAACACACAAATATCTTTGAGTTACATTTGTATTCTTTAAAATCCATTATGAATTTTGTTATTAATCTAATAATATTATTATATCTATACAAAGAAAAAATTTAAGTTGCTACAGCGATGCTATCCATAATCTACCTGGTTTATAATTTCAAACAAATCTAATACATCTTCTAGACTACTACATTTAAAATAGTGTTCCTTTTTTATACTTCATGGTCAAAAAAAATATATTTTGAAAAAAGGGCATAATTATAGCATCAAATGTAAGAATGCCATCATACACAGACGTCAACACTTACACATAGGTAGTACAATGCAGACTCAAGGGTACATGACGCGAGGTGCGATAGAAATATCCCTAACAACACATGTGAGCGAGATAGGCGATGCCTTTTGTTTCATTGCCCCCCAGATGATGCCGAGTTAAGACTTTTAATACAGTTGTAGTTAACATTCCTGTTGCAACTCTATTCTGGTGTTCCCTTTTGAAATATATTTTATTGTTTATGTTTATAAATATGAACTGATACATGAAATTATTGAAAATGGGTCTTACTACACTAACGCCGCATTTCGTGTTCGTTTCTGATTCGCGATATTGTTCAGGGTTTATTCCTGTTTCATCAAATTTTAAAGTTTTATAATATTTTTATAACATAACTTAAGCAACCAGTTTACTGTATCAATGATTCCGTGGCTAATTTTTTAATTAAATTCAATTAACCTATAAAGCATTTTTAGTTAAAAAATATTTGGACTGTCAAAATAGTTACGTAAAAAAGTTAAATATACATAATTTTAATTTATTTAGTTACATACTTGTCATCGTATGTATAAAAATACAATTCTAACTTATTTATAAAAATCATATATTTTTTTAGTCTATTGAATACCTTTTTATTCGTTTTGTTAATATTGTTAATAATACAATATTAACATAAATAAACATAATATAGAAGATCGTTAAATAATTTTATGTAGTGAACAAAATCCACTGGCATTAGCAAAGCACGTGACAATGCTAAATTATTTCCATACCAGTTGCAAACTGCAAACGTATGCATTTGCCCTGAAGGCGTGGTCATCCCAAACCGCGCTATTAATGTGAAATTTACCACTTCCATTAAACACTATGGGTTTAAACAGTTTGCAGAGCTTAATGAATTTGGAAACTTCTATCATTAAGCCTCGTTACACTTAATGAAAATCCACTAAACAGCCAGCATTAGTATGGTTCATTAATTTCTAAAATGACTTGTTTATTAGTTTGTTGATATTTCAGCAGTTTTCTATTAGTTTTAGTCTAGTTTCTTTTTATCTCATAACGCTTAATTCGCTGGACTCAATCGACGAACCATTCAAAATATGAAATAGGAAAGTAATAATGTATTTTCAGCGAACTTGTTTTATTTTACAGCGGCAATCGTGCAATTACGTTTGAATATATAAATTGCTATAAGAGAACTATTTAAAAAATCTTTCATAATATATTTATAACGCATGAAAGGAGCACATTATTAACATTATTTATTTCAGAACATTAAAACCTTCGAACAAATTTAATATTGTATACCAAATTCCTCCCCATGCATCGAAAGGCATAGTAATAGATGCATTGTAAGGATAAATTACTACATGCTTCCGAAGGCATAAAAAATAATAACAAACTCTAATGATGGATTAAACAACAACAAAAAAACAAAATTATACTTAGTCCTACAAAGGAAAAATAAATGAGCCGTCTTATTTTGCATTAGTATCCAATTCCCAGTTGCACTCTTATTAAAAGAACATTAGCATCAATAACTGGCAAGAAATAAACCGAATGGCAATCACAAAAATACCAAATACGGCATTCGTTAAGCTCAAAAATAAAATGTTCCCTTCGTTCCCTCGGTGCAAATTCGAGAGATTCCGGATCAGCTCAAACGTCATCAAAAGTGTCAATCACGGATGTTTTCGAATAGCAAAACCGATTATCGGGCATATTAAGTCGGTTATTGTTATCGACAGCGAGGCCCGTCCATCCGACCGTGAAGTAGATTAGGGACATCATAATAATGCCATATTTTTGGCGTCAGCTGCACACATCCTATGCACGCCTTACGTTATATTTTTTGCCGTTTTTCGTCTTAAATTCCGCTTTGAAATTCGCTCGCTTCATTTTGGCCCGCATATTGCAAACGGAATTTGTTGCTTTAGATTTTTTTAAATTTTGTTCGGAGTTTTATAAAGTTCAGACAATTAGCTTATGGAACGAATTTTTCGCTAAACATTGCATAGGATGCAGTTAACTATATTTATGTTCTAGCTTTAAATTACTTGCGGTAGGTAGTGATAACATTTTAACACTCTAAAATAACTGCGAATTTCTTTTGATTTTTTAAAACAATCGAAAGGAGGAACACGCATGGAAAAAATAAAGCTATGTTATTTTATTATCAAAATTTTATGGATGCCAACAAACAAATTATCGACCCCGATAGCCCAAGTTTGTTTCCTGCCAAAGATGTAAAAGAACCACCACTTCTTTTGACGATTTGGTATTTTCTATAACGTGTTTTGATATAGTCGTCAATTATTTATGTAGCACTATTAAATTATTATTTAAAACTTTTAAGCAGTACTCCATTCCGGAATTATCACTCTTACGGGTTTGACCACTGCCTCTTGTAAGTTATGATGACATACCTGGTTAGGTAACTAGGTATCCCCACATTATCATCATGCCACTTCACCGAAAAAAGGGCCAAAATTTACCTCACCCATAAACCGCCTGTTTTGACTCGGTCCAAAAATTCCTCCTACCCGAGCCACTTAACATCATACATGACCAAATGAAACTACAGAAAGCAAAACTAGCGGTCATTACTTTGCTAATTACGAGGGTTACAGCCTTGAAACTGAGCCACCTACGCGCAACGATTGTTTTTTTGCAAGATTGCAAAAGTTATGTGTTAAGTTATCGCTGATGATCATAGTGTGGAAATAATGCAGATTTTTGTTTAAGCCTCACCATTTTTTAAGTTAATACCAGAGACATTATGGACGCAAAAGCGTTTCTTTGAAAACAAAACCAGTTTTGGTCGCTTGTCAGTATTTAAATTAGCAGAAATCGAAATAGTGCGAGCGTGGGTTTTATATTGTATGAGGCAAGATGTTCGGAGGCATGTCTCTATTTTAAAATTGAATAAGTTGGGAACTTCCACTGTGTTTCTTAGGTCTTATATGTATAATACTTCTACCATGAATTATTTAACTCTAAAAGATATAAAAAAATTACAACTAGGTTTTTCACGAGAACACTCCTAGAAAAAGTGAACTTACTTATTTAGAAAAGAAGTAAATAAGCAACATATTTATTCTATAATAAATAACGAATACAGACTACTTTTTATTCTGAGGTAAAGAATATACGCGAAAAATGCTTAAGTAATTCTTGCTTCTTGCGTAATTTTCACTTGTCTGGCAATCATAGAACAACTATACTAAGTTGGTATATACAATATACATACGTATGTCCAAGATTTTTATTGCGATTTTAAAAAAATTGACCCATTTATTTTCCGCAGCATTTGAATGGTGTCTTAGTGAAACATGGACCTCACTTAAACCTCATGTAACAACAAGCACACACGTGTGTGTAAATATGTAAAAGTGTGCGTTTTAATATCTAGATAACAACCTAGCAGCTTTTGTATTTGACTGGTAATTTGGGATTTATTCATTTGTAACAATTGTCTGCACCCCTTCATGAATAAGACCAAGCAATCATCTGAGTTAATGCACTAAATAAAATCAATAAGTCTACGTATTTTTAGCGTTATAAAATGTATTTCTATCATACTGTTATGAAATGAACCATTTTTATAATAAATTAATACCTTATAATAAGCCGTTGGTATACACGTAGGTGTGGCCGTCTTTCGCCGTTATTTTTACATTTTCGCTCAAATCGGAGATTAAAAAAAAAAAACAGAAAAAGCCAAAAGGTATTATCAATACTAATCCTACATAGCAGAACTTCACGGTAGCGAAAAACAGTCCGCCCTTACTCGTCTCATTAAAAAATCATGTCGTTCGTACAAGCCATTTGAAACGTCGCCATCTAATTGGAAGTCCTAGTTCAAAATTATTTCTACGGAACGCATTCCCACAGCACAAAAAGTGGGTTCTTAAAAATACATAGCTCTCATCATTTGTGTGGTCGAGCGACCGTTCCAAATGAGTTGTGGTCAACGGTCAAAGCTTGTCCGACGTCGCACCGTTCGTCTCCTTCGGTCATTGTGTGTTTTTTACCTTTTTCACTCTTACCCGACTGAGTGAGTTCTTTCTTTCGACTCGGCCTGCAGTTTTTGTTCCGTTGCATGGACATTTGCCTCTCGTCCGACCAGTTTGAACACTCGAGTTCATGGATTCTTAAGTTCACAAAAGACTCGTAAAACTGTTTCGTCAACTCGCTTGTTTCTTTCACGATTTCTACTTTTTGTTGGTATTCAGATGACAAGTTGGTTTTTCCAGCGAAACAGTTTCTGTTTGTTTCTTGAATGTGAAGGGTTAGAATTTTATTCTCAATTTTTAACTCTGAGTTGAGATGCAGTACAAAATGTATGAAGTTTAGTCTTGGTAGTTTTCTTTGGTAATTTAATTCACATTTTAATAATACTCGTATCTACAGTTTTACAAAGTATTACCAGCGAGCGCTAAATAGTTGGTAATGGATTTTTTGGACCATCTCACTGACATGTTTTTTATTAATAAAAACACATGTTTTTTATTTATATTATTTTTACACACGCGTACAATTTCTACACGTCAAAGTAATTTTACACGTTGTTTGACACCTGTATTATTTTCAAGGGTGTGTTCTATTCTGACGCTTTTACCCAACCCCCTTCTCAGGTTACCACTATTTGAGTTACGAACAATTCTCCAAGGGAGATGACATTACTTATTTCGAACGTAGGTGTACAAAACATTTTGGCGCAAAATTTGGTCACGTACACTTGGGGAGTCCCATATCGCATCTTGAAACCATAGCGATTGTCCATTGTACTCTCACGAGACAAAGGGTTGAGGACACATGAAGGCCTACCTTCGTCAAACCGATCCTCGGAATCAAACGTTCAGGTATTCGAGCCAAATCGGACCGGTTTGGACAATGTTATCCATTAAACTAGAGTGAATTTTGACAATACATTTTATTATTGGCGCTCCGAACCGTTTCTTGCGTGGGATTGTCGTTCGGTTTGTAAATAACTGATAACGCTGAGCCGTTTAATTGTGAATCTTGGGGTTGTTCATTGTTGAATTTTGCTCAAGTAGAAACAATTTGAGCTCCTCAGTTTTATCTTAACTCAAATTCCTTGAGTTATTTACTTATCTCCACTGTTTTCGGTCAAACTTATGCCATTTTTATTTACACAGGATATGTTGTTTCCAAGTTAAATAAATTTAGTATCATGAATGATTTTTAAGTGTGTTGGTGACATTACTGGAAAAACTACAGAGATTAAGTTAAACCTCCAGCCAAACTATGTTATGCAGTCTTATTATCTTTGTAAGCCAAATCGTTTACCAATTATATTGGGTAAATACCCAATTAAAATATTTTCTTGCTCAAGATCGTCATTGCAGCAATTAATTATGAATAACACCGAAAAAAATGTTATAATAACAACGCGGAATAAAATTACCGTTTCGTTTCATCCATCTATCTATACATACGGATTTTCGCGGGTTGTAAACGAGCCATTTTGTATAATATGTTGTTGATAAAATGGCTATGATAGCGCATCCTCGGTAAAATAAATGTCCATTTTGTTACCCGTAACTTTTTCGTTCGATACATCCACCCTTTAATATAAAAATATTAGCATTGTCTCCTTTTTCTATTTTTTCCAATACGTTTTTCCGCTTTTATTTATTTTAATTTGCTTACTTGGCTATATTGGATGAATTCTCTTTTTTATTATGGATACGAGACTTATTGTCTTTTTTTTAAAATAATATGAGTATAAACTATACTTTTATTTCCACTAAGTATTTGTTATTATTTTTAGCTATTGAGCTTTTGAAGGAAGGATTTGAATTTTTCTGATGACAAAAAACGTGTTTCCTAATATAAGTTATGGCGTAATTAGAGGCTCAATGGAATAAATTGGCCGTTTGCCACTGTCGGCATGCATGTCTGCCAACTAATACTGCGTAAAAAAGAAATTCTTATTGTATATCACTAACTGTCGTGTGTGTAATTGCCCGCTGCAGTGGGTAGTAGGTCGCACTTTAGCACTAGCGATGTACAAATAAACTGTACCCAGACGGTGGTCCCTTGCATGGTGTCTTTTCAATAGTGTCAGATTAGTGTCCCACCACGCTATGAGAGTAGGAACCACTTACGTACATCCTATGTAATGAGTAATCATTGTGATGATTATAAAAATTGGCCACCGCAGCCGAAAACTTGGCTAGTAGGATTATGATATTATGTCCGAAACATTGCATCGAATTCATGAACATTAAATAAGATTATTTCAATTCAAACGACACGAATAGATAACACAGTTCCACAAAACCAATTTGTGCACGAGCATGTTACGTCGATGATTAAATCAAACTCGTCTCATAAACCTGCTAATTAGTAACAGAAAATTTGTTTTATTACGTACACCATTGAGTGCATAAAGCTCGAGGCGTAATGCAATCCGTTGATAACTTCCATTTAAGCGAAATGTTTTTGCATGAAAATTAATGAAATTATTTTAATTTTGAGGCAAACATAAGCGAGGCAAGGTTACATTTATCACAATGGAACAATCGCAGAATCAGCTAATTGATACAGTTTGCTGATTGGCGTTTTTATAAACAAATTGTAATGTTAACTGCTAATTAACCGGATTTTAATTTGGGTTGTTGCATCGATTCGTTCTTAATTATACTGAAGCTTTGTGATTAATTTAGCTCTTTAATCAGGCTACTGTTAATGTTAACAATGTTTTAAATGTTCTATACATATGAATATACGAGTATATCTTGTTAGAATAATAAAATGTCTTTCTCCTGTAAGAAAGTTATTGGAAACCCAAACACACGCGATGGTTTTATATTCAAACTGCATCAGCTAAGTGTGAATGTGAAGAACAAAGGAGAAAGGATCTAAATCCTGAGTCTTCGAATTCCGTGTGATTTTCGACTCTTTTATTATCAACTAGCTGCTACTGCAATATTATAAATTAAACGACGGAAAAGTTGGGTTAGTGGCGTTATGACCCAGTTGCATTTTGACCCAAAATATTTATTTGGAACCCAGTGGCGATTTGACCCGAAAAATAGATATTATATCTATAGTTGTATTAGATACCTGGTTTGTACTGGTACAATTAAGCAGAAAATTCATTTTTGATTAGTTTCAATTTTATTAGTTTTACTTCTAAATTAAATAAGTAATTTTTTTCTAATATTGTTTATTTTTCTTACTTTTTTATGTTTTTGTAAAATAACCTGCAATGGTTATTTTACAAAAACATAAAAAAGTAAAAACATATTTTTTTTTATCTATGTTGATTAGTAGGTATCTTATATCTAAGTAAATTTTAATTGTTTTCGTTTTGATATTTCTGTTAATTTTGAATAATGCTACTTAATTTTTATCATTGTTTATTTATTATAACTTAATTTTGTGTCCAAAACGAACCAAAAAAATTTGCTAATTAAGAACCTATTACTTAGTTTTAACGATCTCTAATTGACAAAAAAAAACTGTGATCAATCATTAATTTCTGTGATTTTGTATAATAAGAAATTAGTACATAAAAATAAAGACTGATTTATTTAATTTGAAGTACTTGTCTCCTTACCTGTACCTCTCCTAAATTTGGATATTTTTTATTCGGGTCAAACTGCAACTGGGTCAAAACGCAACTAGTAGATTTCGGGTCAAATTGCGTCTGGGACATAACGCCACTAACCCGAAAAGTTTGCCAGTTTAAAACAATTGCGTAGTGAAAGGATCTACAAATTCCACTCATAAAACACTCATCTCGGCACCCTGACGTCTGCCGGCTATTGTTGGTTGCCATCAAAATTCTTGCTGTCTGGAAATTTCGAGCCTTTGTGTGCAGAATGCCCGAACGCTGAAACCTCACAAGTTACTTACTTAATCTCCGCACCGCCCTCTTTGTGTTTCAGTCATCAATACTTTTGGAAATTGCACCTCCAACGAGTTCTGCGGACGATTCGTGCTCCATTATGTGGGGGTAACACTCCAGGACTTTGTCAGGGATTTTTATTTTATTGTTCGCTAAGCTTCGATAGACTCGATTGGAGCTAGGTTTCTTTGAAAACTCAGTTTCTCAAATTTTCTTTGAAGTAGTACGTATGTCTGACATTAAAATGTAATCATCACTTTTTGCGGTTGATATTGCGTTTTAGCGTCATAACACCAGGTCGGCGAAATCTGTAGCCGTGTGTGGGACTTGGGCGTGACTAGGGATGTCCTTCCCACTACCTACTAAACTCCCGCGGTTTTCCAAACACGGGGACGAGCCGGTACCTGCCTTATGACGATTGATTAACTAGCCACGTCGTCATCACCCTTTAAAATAATGTATGAGAATTAAATTATATTCCATTTTTTAAATCAAGTCATCGCCACAATCACGCGGCACTGTGGTTGGTGAATGGTGTTTTAAGCCAAAACACATTTAGCTTGACCTCGGTAAAACGCTTTCCACTAGACAAAAACGATAATAATGAATTAATAATAATATCCTGCCTGGGACAAAACAAAAATAAAGTCTAAGATACAATAGTGTACTATATCCTGCCCTCGCTCTGCGCGGAATGAAAAATTAAAAAACGGAAGATATATTTTTCTGACTCTAAAACCTCATTCGTTTAAAAGAATTACATTTGTAACACTGGCTTAGAAGAAAGGTGTCAGCTAATGCGGGCAGCACTGAATATGTACAATCCGTCCTCTTTCTCCGCACTAGAATTTACAATGTTAATTTTATCCAGTTTTAAAGCAAAGACACTTTTATTGTATACCTTGCTCCAAATACCTCGGGGCTGGAGGTCAAACTTTTTTCTTTTTTAGATTGTGAATGAGAAATGTACTCGTATGTAAAATAATATTTTAACATGGCTTTAATCAGATTACTTTTATCTTTTTAGTGATGACTTGATTCCAGTGCCTTTAGACAATTTTGAAACAGATTCCAATAATATGTTTAGTCATAACACATTTTAATTCTGTGACCGATTTTAGCCGAGGCTTAAAAAATAGATCTCACTATGGTGTATAGTTATTTAGGATTTTTTTATTCTACTTGGTTATTTACACACTCACATACGTATATCCAAAGGGTTCTGTTATTATCGTCAGTACATAATATTTCTATGGTTATTATCCACTTTGTGATAACTCTTACTTGCAATAAACTACACGTGTGTAACTTTTATATTTTCTTTCACACACCAGAAACATGCAAAACAGAAAATGCTTCCACGTATAAAGAGTAACTTGAAAGAGTTACGCTCTTCTCCATTAAAATATTTTTGTCTTACGTTATTTCGAGTAGGTACAAAAGCAGATTTCATCTTTATGCAAAACGTACTAATGGAAAGACCCCAACAAAGTGCTATGATATAATAATAGTAAATCTTTCTTGCACCAGCTTGTCCCGTACTTTCTCTTAAAATTTCGTTTGCAGCGAATAATGGAATAAGTTTAATTAGTTTCCTGTGAGGAGTCCTAGTCTTAATTAAGCTTTGGTTTCAGGCATAATGTAAGAGGTTTCTGTTTGTTACTGACGCTCACTGTTTCTATTAATCCAAAAGGTTTCTATTGCCTTTGTTCTCTGTTTCGTGTTAATAAAATTAATTATAATACAATAATATGTCTACGTGATTATGTTGATATCATTATGTTAAGTTTATAATTTGGTTGATGTTTAATATTGCGTTTATTGACGAGCATTTGGTAGTGATCCTGTCCCACAGATCAGGGGTGATCTGTGTCCTGTCCAGTATGCCAGTGGTCGTGAATTCGGATCCTTTTTTAGCACAACCATTTATATGATGAAAATTTCATGGTTATTGTGTGCTTAAATATAATCAGAGTCATTACGATTTAATTTGAACTAGCAGCGTCAAAATTGAAAACATACACATTAAATTAGTTGTTAAATGTAATGTTCATATAATTATGTTTTAAATCAAACTATACTATGATCACAATTCCTGTAGGGTAACCTAAGCATGAGAGTTTTTCTAATAGAACAGATTTTTCTGAATCTTTGTATTTTACTTATAAAAATATGTATATTATCTCTTTAAATCTTTGTTGTTCTTTGTTCCTACTAAGTACTGTCATCTATGCAAATGATTTTGTATTTTAATTATATTCATAGTTTCTCTTTGATTACACTTTCAATTAATAGTTCAATCCTTTCCCATTGTCACTTTTAGTTTTCATATAAAATCGTGTTAAGCCGTTTTGGTGAGGGAAGACTCGAATTGAACAATACCAGTCAATACTCCCGTCGGCTTTTATGCGATTGCAATCCGCTTTCGACCGTAATTCGATCCAGGTCCGATCCTTTTTTTGTTTTCGCGCTCAAGTATTGCGCCTTTCGTGTGTACAGACAACGGTAAAAACATTCATATACCTTAACGCCAGGTACTAAAACTTAAATTCAATTGTCAAAATTGAAATGCATTCGATGTAACTCGACACTGGCAAGCTGGGTCTGTACGCGCCCTTATTGACACTTCCCATCAAAACATGCATGGAAATTGAAAAGAGTGAATTATCAAGGGCATCGATTTTAACACCAAATCCGTGCATTCGCTTTGTTTTCTTTGTTCAACTAAAAATCTGTCCGTCGAAATGTACAGAGCATTCAAAAAAGTTTTTATGGCCGTTTTGTTTCTGGTTGTTGTGTCTGTACAGATTAACATAAATATGGATGTCCATTTTGCAAAAGTGATCTCATTTATCTTACATAAAACAATTGGTCCATATCGTCTATCAACACACATTCAACATATTTGTATATAACATTGTATTATGCTGTAACAATAAACTTTTAAAATTGTACTTTTGTAAATTTCCCCTGTTCAGACACTGGGTAAGTAGTTTTTTTAAGAATGTTAAACGTCTTAATGGTAAACGTCTCAAATTGTAAAATGCAGTGGTCATCGTCTACACTCTTCTGCCTATGCTTTAATCCGAGAATCCACTCGAAAGTCTGAGATTTTATACATATTCTTCAAAGGGATCTAGTAGTAACAACTGAAATCAGTTTGCCAACTGAAGTAGGGTAAATGCGCCAGGTCCCGCCCAGTTAAAGACCACCACCCATTCTCGACCAGTTAAAGATCCTTACTTGTGAAATGACCAAAAACAGTGATGAACTTGTATTTGGTAACTGAAACTTATACGTGCAGCAGCCTGAATAAAATCATCCCACCCCCTTTTTCACTGTTTCTGGTTATTTTACAAAAGTCCCTAAGATACTTGCAACATTAATTCCGTGCTGGATGGCCAGGCTGATACGTTATCCTTTACCATAATATAAGAATTTCTATATTGCGTATCATGTCAGTTAACTGAACATAATAATTATATTATATTTCAATAAGTTCCGTCTATTCAACTGTTCATTTACGACGCGCGGCGTGCGTCACCGTTTCCGATTAGTTTCCAACTTTATGACATCTGCTCCATATTGCTGTTAGAATGGAACGTTCGTTTTATGTGACGCTTCCATTACGACGTGCGCCTACATTTTATTCCCTTTCTAAAGTATGAAATAGAGACAAATACCTATAACTATTATTTATATTAATAACTGTTATATAAATTTCGAAGTAAGAATAAAGGAGACAGGTTCCTTTTAAGGCGTAGTTTTTTTTTTTACAATGTGCTTGGGGTGGTGGCGTTATGTGTCGGGTGGTTACATTCCCTCTAATATGGTTGAGTGAAATTATGGCTGGCACATACGTCATACTTGTGCTGCAGGTGCCACCTTTGGGCATTCTTATACTTTATACTGTATGGCTTGGTATTCTAAAACTAATCAGTAATTGTAACAAACAAATTGTAAACAAACATGGCGATGAAAAAGAGTAACTGTCGAGTTTCTTGCCGGTTCTTCTCGGCAGATGACTGCATTCCGATACCGGTGGTAGAGTCACTCTGTAATTGACGATTCATAAATACTTGATACAAGTTTACATGAATAAAGAATATTTTGATTTTGATTTTGATTTTACAATATTAAAAGCTTTATTGTCTTTTTATATCTCTGAATAATCTTTTGCTATACTTACGTATGACAACGGTGCCATTTACTACAAAAAGTTAGATGATTGTGTTTCTGAATCTCTTCACTTTGCCCCTGTATCCACTGTAAACGTTACTCATCTACTGTGGGTAATAAGCTCAAGTCCCTGACCATGATCTAGAGGTTCTCTCTTCAATTCCTGGGTCGGGTAAAATTTATGTCGCATTTCATATACATGTCAGTGTGTGATGCAGATAAATTGAAAGGCGAATAAAATAAAATTCGGCATAGTTATGATTTTTTAGAATGTCACCAATTTGTTTGAGGGCGAGCTTTTCACACTTCTGTATACATATTACCTAAAATTCGATGCACGGTCTTTACTTTCTGTAGATAACATACTATTACTATAACAATCAGACCGTTCGAACACAGTCGTAAAACAAAACGAATTAAATCCATATTTTCATTCGAGATCCATTATTACCACTCAAATGGCGCATCACAAACTGTCACACGCAAAGCAAATATGGAATCCATATTAATTCATTGTGGCAATGATTTTTGTTTGCCCAAACTGCGCCCCACAGGAAATCAGTTAACCGAACATTTTCATTCAATTCGTGAATTAAACATTGATCTGGACTGCATTAAGCGTACGCTTACGATAGTCGATATAAATCGTCTGATATCATTGCCATAAAACAAACCACAGGATTACCGATTTAAATTCGTCGATAGCAAAGCAGTTAAAGGGGCCTTTATAAATTAACGACGCCAATTTCCCTAATGACATTGTAAAAGGAAAGTTTACGATTAACGGTTTTGGTTTTCACGACTGTATCGTTGCGTTTAGGGTATTTGTGGGTAGGACGTGGCTTGCCATTGGGTTACGTACCCCTCGCGTTTTTGTAAAAATAAAATCTCTAATGGATTTGACTTTCTTTTATCTGACTTTTAATTATCTACAAAGCCTCGATCAACTTTTTATGCGACATAAAAATGTGATATCAACACACAATTCCACTCGTATGTACAATCTCGCGTAGATATAATATTATGATGATACATATGATATTTTTTAAATTAATGTGTAGTAGGCCATGCTTAAGATAGTTACTGTCTGTCAGTCGAAATGGAATCAGAGAAAACCGACGTATGAGTAGTAGCTTTGCAATAGCGCTTCTTTTGGTGAGTGAGAATACCGAAGACGCGTTACTCCCTTGCCTCCCACCTCCAAAAACAATAGACAAATATTATTATATAATCTTCATGGAATCGGAGTCGAATACGGTCGCATAATTATCCCGATATTATACATGTGAAAGTCTGGATGTTTGAATGGTTGTTTGTTACTTAATCACGCCTATACGGCTAGACGGATTTAGATGAAATTTGGCACACGTATAGTTTATAACCCGGATTAGGCTATAAAATTCCTACGGGAAACGTCTCATTCCCGCGGGATATTTAAACCCGCGGAGGTGGTCGCTTTCCGCCCGCGGTTTCACCCGCGCGTAATTTATTTTTTCAAATATCCCCCTCCCATTTCCGGCATAAAAAGTACCCTATGTCACCCCGGGAATAGTGTAGCTTTCCAACAGTGAAAGAATTTTCCAAATCGGTTCAGTATTATCGGAGCTTATACAATACAAAGAAATCTTTCCTCTCTATAATATAAGTATAGATAAGGGTGCATTCAGCAGCGATCATGGGCCCTGATCTCCGGGTCCTGGGTTCAATTCGCGGTTTCGGTAAAATTTGTGCCGGATTTGCCGAAATAGCTCGGGTTTGTGATCACCAAACCGCTTTTGGCATGCATGACAATGACTTTTTCAATTACTTTCCTACGGTAGTTCATTAAATAATCTGATACTTACTATAGCACATTATAACGGAAATATTATGTCGCTCTAAAGTACCAAAAATAAGCGTCAGTAAAAATAAACATAATATTTCGTAAGCACTTAGCAGAATTTAAATATGCATTACCAATGAGTAATGTTTTTATAAAGTAAATGTTATCTTAATCATCAAAAATGTTAATCTGATAAAAACAATCCACTTCTCAGAAGTTTAGCAGAAAAAAGGCAAACAGTTTAATTATTCCGTGTGGAAATTATAAAAATTTCGTTATTATTCGGCTAATGGCTGTTGTTTTCATATTTTTTTATATAAAACTGGCCAAATTTTCTCACGTCATCTTTGTTTTGCCCTTTTTATAAGTTGAAGTTAATCACTGTGGCCGAATTTCCCGATGTTATATAAATTGTTACACAATTATTCTTATCACACGAAAGAATCAACTGAAGTAGTGAACTAAAACTTAATTGTCTTTATTATGTTTTAGTTTTGCTGTAAGGAAAAAATATTTTCCAGCTAAATTTGATATAATAACCGAGCTAACCCAGTTCCTGAATATATTTTGATTTTTTTAAACACGGCTCTAATTTGTAATCGCCGACCTGTATATTACAGGTACTGGCAAACTTCTTGAATATTAAGGCTTGCGCAGAACACGAATTTTGACAGCACACCTCTGACCAAAAGCGCGCACCGGTGTTCGGGAGATTCGCGAGCGCTATAATTGGTCAAGCCCAAGTGCACATGCGCGAACTTCCCCCTCTCCGTCGACCGATGTTCAACAAGTTTGCCAGAACCTGTACAAACGTGATGGTTAAGCCAATCCCCACAAATAATATTATTATCAATGGGAATGTAAGTGTATATTTATTGTTACGCTTTTACGCCAAAACAACTGGAGCATTTTTTTTAATTTAAAACAGACATAAATCAGACATTGACAAAGGTCAAACATAGGGAATAAACCGCGATTTTATCTATTGAAGTTGTTTTATTTCATGGTCATACGCTACTTTTGACCTAATGTTTTTAAATCTCATATTAAACAATCGAACGAACTTTATAACGCGAAAATTTAACATTTTTGCGGGCCAACGTGATCTACGGGCATCCTAGGGTAGTAAGCTAGTCTTGCTGTACGGTCAACAGCACATCACGGTAAACACTTGCAGTTCGATAATAGCACTTATGCCCCCGACATAAGACTGGTACAAAGTCCAAAGTGGATAGTCTGACGTGCTTTTGACTGTATATGGCAACCTGTATCAGCCGTTCATTATATTATTAGTCGTTCGTTCAAAAGTTGCTGTCACGTTGTTTGTAAACCCCTCACTACGCCATTGACTCCTTTTAATTTCGAACGCACTAATTAGAAAGCAAAAGTTTTCAGAGTCGAGAGTGGCTCTAATTTGTAATGCCCTAAGTGTAATACAGCAATTCCAACCACACCGCGTTCATTGCTGCTCGATTTTCCATTATATCGATTTCCAAAAATTTCGATTAAGCTAATTACTCGATTCATCTATCGAATGCTCAGAACGAATCCCACCGCTTCATTAAATTAAAGGTTGTCCCTCGATACAAATAGGCAACGACGCTCGCCATTCCCAAATTATATTACTTTATTGTTATTCTTTTTTACTTTGTTCCCCCAAACTAACGTAAATTGGCTTGGGATCACGCTAGTATAACGGTAAACTGTGCTATTGGATTGCCTTTGTAATAGTATTTTATGTGTCGGTCTCAGTATTTTTTTCGGTTGTATTAAGCTCACGAAATCCAGTTAGTCGGAATCTAATATCGTTTGTAATCTTGCAGTAAATAGCTTCATAAAAGTTTGCGTTGTCAACATATTTTTTTATCTTTTAACAATTTCATTGTTTAAGACTCTGAACTTTTACTATTTTAAGGCAAAATGCCTTATTTTCCTTTTGCATCATACTGATATATTATATAAAAATGTGTAAGTAGGTATATTAATTTATATGTTACATTGACTAGTCAAAATTCTTAATATTCAGCTATTTTAATTTAAATATGTAGGTATACCTACACTTTTTCTGTTCTTAAGATTCGTTGCTATTAAAACTTGGGTAGTACTAAGGGTGCCATCAGACGGACTGCACCGCAGCGACTGCGCGCAGTCGATATATTCAACTGCATGCAGTTGCTATATACAACTGCTTACAGTCATGATATCAACTGCACGCAGTCGGCTGCAGTCGGCTGCAGTCGTGTGAGGTCAATATCAACTGCATGCAGTCGTGCCTTCGACTTCGCGCGGTCGGCTAGTGACCGCGCAACTGAATCGGTCGGCTAGTGAATATAGCAACTTCATACAGTTGAATATATCGACTGCGCGCAGTCGCTGCGGTGCAGTCCGTCTGATGGCACCCTAAGTCACAACATCCATCCATCCGCATAATAACAACTTAAAAGGACTAAGTACTAGAAGGATATGTAGGTCGATGCTAAAAGCACATTAACTCTTAGTAAGTCAATGAATTTTGTTAAACTTAACGAGCATGTACGAGTATAATGAAACCTCTACACTTGAAACCGCCAAAGCCGATTTTACTCTCATTACGAAAACGCGGATATAATCAATGCATTTATCTGCGATTTTCAGTCATGTTTAAACATTTTAATTTGATTTTGGAAATGCATTTGTTAAAAAACATGTTTTTAAATACAACAAAACTTAAAAATCTCTAGGTACACGTATTCTATGATATTCGAGCATGTTTTACCTCTAGAATGTACCTTAGTTTTATATTATTCAATTCTAAAAAAAAGTATATTAATTATGCAGCCACTGCAGGACTCGGGCCTCTTCAAATCTTTGAAATCAAGTTTTCGTTACAATAATAGAGGTAAGTACTGGATTAATCATCACGCTTGGAAAAATCCGACAACAAGTTATCTTCAGATTCAGATCACGGCCAGGTACTTTATTCCTAGACCAATGAGGCGTTAAATCTGAACCTGATAAATTTTTTTTACCTTGTTGACACACTTTGTACTAATATTTCTATTGTATTAAGATGTTTTAACTAACCGATGCGATTAAAGTGGGTACAGTAATAAACATGAATATTTATATATTTATTTTAATATACTTATTAACTTTAATATATTAATAAAACTAAAAACATATTGGTTCTAAGATTGTAATAATTTTAAGTCAAATTCACTAACGAGTCGATTAAGTATAACTATAATATTTTAGCATCGTAAATGGAGTGTCAATGCAACACAAATATTAAACTGCTTTGCGATCAGAAATAAACGTTACTCAAACAATATCGGACAGTTCAGACTTCCAAAGAAGTCCCTTGATTGGGCCTGCGCGAGACAGTCAATACACCCGCACAATCGCCAAACAGACTTAACCTGATAATGCGGCGTAATCCATTGTGCCCGTCACTAATAAAGGGGTCATTGTTTCTGGATCCGCGATAATCGATATCAATCGAGATTCGGAATCGGTTATCGAGTGGCAGTCGAAGTGCACTCGATAGTCCCACATGCGTGTATTCGCATACCCATCTAGCACCACTCCGCGTTAGAGTTGTCCGGAACACCCGTCTATTCCGATTTCGGTTTCATCAACTCGGCAGATTGGATAATTGAGTGCCTTTCCACTAGATCATACTCTTCCGATCGGCCGGTTATTAATCAATGTTAAGTTGGTATTGATATTGACAGAGTTAATTACGATAGTTTATAATCCTTTGCCGACCGATTTTAGCGCGATTTTAACGCACTAACGGCTATGCTCACTGCTTTGCTCCTCATGTGCCAATGTATATAGTATTTTTTTATACCGCATCAGTTGGCAGACAGACACGCAGCCCAACTGATGGTAAGCGGTCACAGCGCCCTATTCCATTGAGGGACACTTCATCAGGAATCGTCGCTCAATGTGCTGCCAGACTGTAGGCTCATCTCATCTTCGAGCCTGTACTGGCCCCCACACACTATAATAAGCAAAGTTTCTTTGATTTAAGATTGGTTCAAATTTAACTCATATTGTCGTTCACATCACTTATATTAACACAGTTGTAAATCTAGGCACTGATTATTATTAATATTAATGAAATATAACTCGCTTTCGTGTTTATTGTATTAGTTTAATTCCGATTTCACCAACATGTTCTTTTCTTAAAGTAAATATTTGTGTACAACGTACTATCTGCAACGTTTGTGGTGAATAAGCCAAATTAATTAACAAGATATTTACCACGCACCGAAATTAATTGTATAATTGTGAAGCTGCGGTTTGGAATCAACGCCTATTGTTTGTAATGAGATTGTTTAGATGATTATGCAAAATTTAGTTTACTCAAATCGAATAACTTTGATACAATTGAGAGAATCGACGCAAAATTCATTTCATTTCATCAATTCGTAAATGCCCTCGCTCGAGAGTTCAGCCGCAATCAACCGTAGTAAATAAATCTGACTGCATAAACTCTTTCCAACAAATTTCATTATGAACTTAGAAAAAGACTCTTGCCTTTTCTATCTTCAGTATTAAGTTGATATTAGAAAAATTTGCTAACAAAAAATACCAGTTCAAGGGATCTCTTTAATCCACTTTTATTAACATCTTTCATTTTATCTTCAGACTCAAATATTTAAATGTAAATATAATTTCTTCGTCCCGACCATTTAAAAGGAAAGAAAGAAAAAGACCAAAGTATAACCGCTGTAGTCAATTACGAAGCTTAAAAATATCGTAGGTATTTTTCGTTGTAATACGGAAAGAAGGGTTCTCAATCCTTTAAACCGCTCGAAACAACTTAAGATTCGTTCGCATTAAACCCACGAAATCTGCGCAGATCCGTGTTTTTACAAGCCGCTTGCCACTCCACTAACCCTGAATATTTCAGGCATTTTGTTAATATCCTAATCCTCCTTTTTTCCTCAGCTTGGACTCGGAGGGAAGTCGGCATTCACCGTTAACAGTTTCATGATTAATGACTGAAAACTCTTTGATGGCTTTTTAATTAGAGCTAAAATAGGGGTGTAATACTCGGGCGCACGGTCTCGGGAAGGTTGTTGCGGCCGCAGCGAGCTATATTTCATAGAGGGGGAGAGCGGCTTCGAATTTGCAAGGCTAATAAATTGCGGAATACCTAGGCCTTATTGGCTCAGCGTTTAATCGTTCGGCCGGTACTGGATTATTTTTCGAAGTTCCGTCCTGCGCTTCTTTGTTTCTGTCCCGATTGGAAAGTAAAATGCTAAACGTATTCTTACCTTTGTGCGCCGGGTAAGAGTGTTTACTTATCGACAACACGAATGGAATTTCTAACTTTGCATTACAAATTTATTTCCTCCAGCCTCCCTTTCAGATTATTCCCATTCGTCAGTGAAAATGGCGATTAATATTCAATATGAACAGCCTATTTGAGTGATTGTTTCTGCTCTCCTGTACAGATTGGGATCGGCTTTGCACAATGAAATATTATTAATTGGAAGAAATTGTTTGTGTTCGCTTGACGATTTCCAGAAACAAACATTTGGGTCGTCATAAAATATTAATCGTTTATTTTGAACTTTGATTAATCGATTCGGGCCTAATTGTTAATATTGTTAGAAACCTTTGTATTAATCAAAAGACAGTCTTACAATATAAATCGAAAGCGAAGTATATTTTGTATGAGCTTTTGAGATCCTTATAATTTATGTAGTTCATTACTTAACAATTGTCTCGATCGTATCAAATTTACATAGAAATTGTATACACTCTCTGAACTGTGCAAGTCGGAATGTAGACCAGACTTGCTTGACTTCTGCGTCTAAACCACTCATAGTTTTCAAGTGTCGTTTCAGTTGTTCGTCTAGTTACGTATCTATTCTTGACAAATTTGGTTCTCGGTGCAATTCTACAATTCTGAAAGCAATATTATTTCCATCAATACTGTATTATACTAACAATTAAAATAGTAGTAAGTGACAATTTATAATTTAAATAAAAATGTGTCTGGGTGATCACATAATATCATTTAGAGAAAGAAAAATAATTATAAAATTTTCTTTATCTTTTCACCTGATCCCTCATTCCACGTATATGAATTCACGATCTTGTTCCGAATAGGTATACTTTTACTGACACTAGTCAAAGTATACGAGATGTGAAGGAATAAAACTGTTAGAATTTATCCAAGCACAACAGAGTTCAACAGACTCAAACGTGTTCACTTTTAGTAAAACGATCACAAGAAAGCGATAGGTACACCTTTTATTGTTTCGTTTGATTTGCGTAATGTTTCCGAAATGTGTATCGATGCCAGTTACGGGACAACAAACGGCTTTTATCCATTCGTTGCCGGCGGCAACGTTTTCCAAAGTCACGAATTTCTTGCGAGGGTGCCGACCGAAAATATTCCTATTATGGTTGAGCGTTGAAAACAATGACTTGTCAGAAAGTCGGGCTAAGCAGCCACTTCAAGCAATTAGGACAAACAAAACATTTTTATGCGGGCCGAGTTGAGTTTGGAACGCAGACTACAGCGAGTCATTGCGGATCATTTGCATATTAAGAAGGTACTGCCGCCTCCTTTTAAAACAAATCATAAGCCGGTTTTAAGAAGTTGAGAAACTGTTACAGACTTACAGCTATAGATACTTGGGGTACAACAACTGTTATCTTGAAACTTTTAAACTTTACCAGACTGTAAGTAGTTTTTTTAATGAATATTAATTTGAGAGAAAAACTAAAGCAACATAAGCACTTGTAATTATTATTTGACTTATTAAAAGCTGCTTGTAAGATATAAACAAGCATCTTTTAATAAGTAAATTAATTTTCTTCAAATTATTTTTTATTAAATTAAATTTTCAGTCAATTATAATAGTTTTCGCAATAGAACCTACTCCATTATTTTAATGTGCCATTTGACATTAGTAACTTTTAATATTCAACCGAAATACCCTGTAGGTAACATCAACATTAACGTTAAAACTACCTGATCGTTTCCCTAACTTCCATCTAAGTCTGTTTAAATCGTTTGCCATATATAGTGTAGGTACTATTAGTAGCGCAAACCAAGCGTTAATCCTAACTTAAACTAAACACATTTGGTCAGCGCCGCTTTGTCTTGTAAAGGGAAATTCCTAAAATCCTGAACACACATTTGCATTGTGTGGACGCAGATGGCTCGGTGACGCTACTCGTGATATATATCGCTTATTGGGAAACAAACTTTTAATTGCCTGCAAATCCCTTATTGCCCTGCTTGATGTATTGTGCTGTGCATATTTTCAGTGAAGTCCCTAAATAATATTTTAATATTAAGGCGGCAAACTCGCTTCGCCTGTCAATTGTTTAAGTTGTTTTTATAAGCCCATCGGACGGTGCTTAAATTAATTTGAAATTGCAGTATTGAATAGCAGATTCGAAAACTGAAATTTGACGCGACATATTATGTTTATTTTATGGTACAGAATGTCTTTCGGCCAATTGTACTAGTTTTGTGCAATAAAGTGTAAATAAATCAATAAATGTTTTTGATTTTTTACTTATCAAAACCGTGGGTTCAGATTTCAGAATGTGAGTATACCTATACATATAAATATTATAAATGTGTCAATATTGGTTCACATTAAAAAGATGTATGAAAGCATAAATACGGAAAGTATTTAATGAGGATTCATTAAATTAATACTTTTCCCTCTTAACATCAAATAATTATGTCACACGTGTAACATAACTAAAATAATAATTAAAAGCTGCTGATAAAACGAAAACGTTAATAGCGTGTATTTAAGCAATTTGCCTAACCTCCCGACGAAATGTTTTCCTTTTGAAAACTCACACAAAACAATTTCTCACAGAGTCGGCTCTGTCCATTTGGCATCCAGACGAGTAAGTTCAACTCCAAACAATAGTTAAGCAACAAAGAAAGTTGGAGAACTGTGGCGGGGCATGCTCGTAGGTAGACTGTCCGTTGTTGCTCTGGAGTCGGTATAATCTGTGTGCGCTCGGTGTTAACTCTTGCCATACAAGCGTCAAGCACGGATCGAAAACATTCTGATGCTACGTTTAGCATTCTGTCCAACTTTGTGTGTGTTTAGCTTCTGCGTTGATTTAGCTTTTTGTGTTAGTTCACGCGATTACACGAACTTTTACTTTATTGCTGAACATTTTTTATATTAGCTCAGCAAAGTGGCTATACTTCGCTTAACACATAACAAGGAGCGAATGTAAGAGGTGTGTAATTAAAATCGATATTTCAGAAATTATAGAAGCTAACTGCATCAGAGTACAAGTGAGGGATGCTGTTCTGGTAAAGCGTCTCTTTAATGGAGTATACTGTAAAAGTATGAAGAAATAAAAAAAAACGAAAAAGAACGGTCTTACGTTCTTCTTATGGAAACTCGGCTACTAACCCTTTGATTAGTGTTAATACTAACACGCCAAACAGTTCATCAAGTTTTATTTGAAGGAATCTACTTCGATTGAGGGAATCGTACTCGTATGTACCGGCAATGAATTCCACTTTTTATTGGTACATCAGAGATAGATTGCCGTACTTTTTGGTGCGTGTGAGAATATTATCTGCGGTACATTTAATACATTACCCAAAATTCCATTTGAAATAGGTCAGTTACGTGTGTACACAAGATTTATTTGATTTCAAGTACGATCGTACCAAATGATTTGATCGTATCTTACTTGCCCTGCAGTACTGAAAAAGATTATAAAATAACTAAAACTTGTGATTAAACTGTACGCAATGTGTGTATCTTGACACAAATCTGCTGATACAATTTTTTAATATGTCGTTTATTACTTATGATAATCGACATGACTTTTTTAAGGTTAGTCTTAGAAAACTACATACTAAAGTGTTCTTATACTGCACTAGTTTACGACTGTCTTTCAAGTGATTTACTTTCTGTACATTTGTTGACACAAGACAATAGGTAACAAAATACTTATACTCCATTCCAACAAAACAAAATTGAAAACTACAAACTAGAGTCCGACCGAAACTGGTTATCCGGCCGAAACCGAAACCGAAACCGAATGTTCGGCCGTGGCTTCAGTTTCGGCCGAAACCGAAACCGAAACCGAAACTCACGTGGTCAAGTATAAAATTCCTTAAAATACTGAAATGTTGTGCATTTTACCCATTATTCTGCATTAATTGGGACATGAAATGGAATCACAGTATATTGATTTTGTTGTAATCATTTATTTAATACTATACTTCCGCCCCTGGCTTCGCTGGCGTAGGCTACACGCTTTAAACCACTATGAAATGCCCCCGGTAACTTCCAAAACCCCCTTCTTAGTGGAAACTTACACATTATAAAGTACGCTTTTAGAAAATTTAAAGTAAAAAAATTAAGACACTTTTTAACACCCCTTGAGGGGTGAAATATTAAAAAGCTTACACAAAGCTTGTCCCCACCCTTTCCATAAAAAGACAAATAACCAGTTTTAATCCAAAAACTGACGGGGTATTAAAAAAAAAAACCGTGCTTATGCCGCACGCCTAAGATGCAGAATTGCGCTGTAAGTGTCTAGCTTGAAGTAGACTTGACTGTACAATATTTTTTTAAAATTAAATTTTGATTGTACACCTATATTTAGCCCAGGGGGATTACTCTTGATCGCCTGCACATTATTTTTACAATTAACTGTGTCAAAAAAATACTTTAAAATATGAAAAAAATACAACATTAAAATTCGATTTGCGTGAAATCCCCATTCCTACGGCGGATGTCATACAAAAAAAAGATCAGTACAGCGAGAGGTATTGACAGAGAATAGAGATACGCTAGAAATCTGTTGGTGGGTGGGGACGTTTTTTTGCATGGTCCTTTAATTTTTTTATTTTTAAACCCCTTTTTAACCCCCCCAAAGTTTTCAATAACACCTTTTTATTTGAAACTGATACCAAACTAAAAATATACTTCCCGAATTTTAAGACTGTAACTTTTAAAATGACGAAGTTTCATACTAACTTCCAACCCTCTTTTTACCCCCTTGGGGGTTAATTTCGAAAAACCCCTTCTTAGTGAGAACTTACGCATTATAAAGAACCCTTGTACAAAATTTCAAGTTCCTGGGTCTTGTACTTTGGGCTGGTCGTAATTCCTTTTTGAAATATCCCTCCCTTCCCCCCCACATTTTCGGGTAAAAGAACTCTATGTCAGCCGGGGATAGTGTAGCTTACCAATAGTGAAAGATTATTCAAATCAGTTCATTAGTTTCGGAGCCAATTCAATACAAACAAACAAACAATCAAAATATCTTTCCTCTTTTTAATATTTACAAGTATAGATAATACAAAAAAACATATTAATCATACTTTTATTATATTTTCAAATCAAGTTCTCATAGCAAAATGCGCTGGCAAAATGTTTAATCAGTTAACAATAATCGAATCACTAATTGTTACTGTTTAACGCACTGACTATTGTGTTGCTAGTGTTGCTACAGAGCTATCCGAACGGCGCACGACAATAATTCCCAAACAGGTGCGCCGCCAAAGCGTTGCTGCGAGAAACGAACGAGCGAACGGCGAGCTTGCACGACAACTTCCGAAATCAGTTTCGGTTTCGGCAAAAGTTTCGGCCAATTTTGGCCGAAACCGAAACTGCAGCCGAAACTGGATTTTTGGCCGAAACTAGGCCGAAACCGAAACCGAAACCGAACCTTCGGTCGGACACTACTACAAACAGAAGAGTATAAAATAGATTCCGCGCTTGTATTATTTGACCTGGTTAGTTCTTCAAAGGAACTTTATCGGGTTTCGTACACTTAAGCTTTTCGTCCGCATCGGTGCAGTACGTGGAGTTAGTGATTTATTTGCGACCGTGAGGCGTGAAGCAAACGTACTGCCCGAGCTCAGAGATATATGACACAACCGCACCGTAACTAGAGGGGGAGTACCTTCCATCACAGACGATACGCAGACTTGAGCACGTGACCAAATTCTTGATAAGGATTTAGCTGATGTGGAATCGCTTGAGACATTCCTGTGAAGTAATGTCTCAGCAATTCCATATCAAAATCAAAATCAAAATCAAAATCAAAATATTCTTTATTCATGTAAACTTGTATCAAGTATTTATGAATCGTCAATTACAGAGTGACTCTACCACCGGTATCGGAATGCAGTCATCTGTCGAGAAGAACCGGCAAGAAACTCGACAGTTACTCTTTTTAATCGCCAAAGAAATTTATACAACAATGATAATAAATCTATCTATACTAAGCCATACAGTTTTTCGTGTGAATGTAGATATAATAATAATAATAAAGAAAAAAAAATTATAACTGTAGGACGTAGTGTAGATATAACAACAACATGAACAACAATGACAACAGATTAAAATACAGTTTGCGCTGACAGGGAGCGAAGCATTCCTACTACCAGTATCTACAGATCTCCATCATTAAGAAAATCTTCAATTTTGTAGTAACCTTTTTTCATCAGACGGGTCTTGATCCACGACTTAAATTGATTTATGGGTAAGCTAACAACATCCATTGGCAATTTATTATACATTGCAATACTTAATCCTTTAAAAGAATTTCCAATCTTTTGAAGCCTAATATTTGGAATAGCAAGCCTATGTTTATTTCTTGTGTTAAATTGATGACAATCTGATTTCTTTGAAAAATTTTGTATGTTCTTTTGTACATACATAACACAATCCAGTATATATTGTGATGGCACAGTTAATATATTTATTTCCCGGAATAATTCTCTTAACGAGTCACGGGTTTTGAGGCCATAGATAGCGCGGATGGCTCTCTTTTGCAAAATAAATATATTGTTTATGTCAGCGGCAGATCCCCATAAGAGCAGCCCATATGACATAATACTGTGGAAGTAACTGAAATAAACTAGTCTCGCCGTTTCCACATCAGTCAGATTTTTATTTTTCTGACAGCATATGCGGCTGAGCTAAGTCTTTTGGCAAGAGCAGTTACATGAGGCCCCCACTGCAATTTAGAGTCGAGGGTTATCCCCAGAAACACTGTTGAATTGACAATTTCAATGAGTTCTCCATTTACAGTGATCTCAGGAACCACCTGTCGCACATTCGGCATTGTGAATTTAACACATTTCGTTTTATTGGTGTTCAATAACAAATTGTTAACAGTAAACCAGTGTAAAGTTTGTGAGACAGCATTACTCACATCGTCAAATGATTGTTTTCGTCTGTCAACTTTAAATATAAGGGAGGTATCATCAGCGAATAACACTGTGTCACACAGGTTTTCTGTATAATATGGAAGATCATTAATATAAATTAAAAAGAACAAAGGTCCTAGTATTGAGCCTTGAGGGACCCCCAACAGTAAAGGGGCTCCTTTGGAATCAATACCATTCACGTTTACCTTCTGGATTCTGTCAGATAGGTACGACCTTATAAGACTTAACGCGTTGGCAGAGATGCCATAATGCCGCAACTTCATCAACAATGTCTCGTGATCAACACAGTCGAAAGCTTTAGACAGATCGCAGAATATACCTATAGCATCTTGCTTATTATCCCAGGCATCAAAAATATGTTTGATGAGTGCTATACCTGCATCTGTAGTAGACTTGCCTCTAGTGAACCCAAACTGATTACCATGTAATAAATTATTTACTTTAAAATGAGAAAGCAATTGAGAATAAATAAGCTTTTCAAATATTTTACTTAATGTTGGGAGAATCGATATTGGTCTAAAATTGGATGGGTCACTTTTTTCGCCTGATTTGAATAATGGTATTATTTTACTGTGCTTCATTAAATCTGGAAATTCACCATCATCCACGCATTGATTAAAAATAATAGCTAAATGAGGTGCAATAGAATGGATTATATTTTTTAATATATCCATTGAGATTCCCCATAGATCTTCGGTTCTTTTCATGTTCAGTTCTTTGAAAGTTTTATAAATTACTTCAGGACTGACATGGGTAAATTTAAAGGATGTTACACACTCATCCACATGAGATTTGAGGAGGGAGTTGGCAAGATGTGGGCTAGAATTTAATTGACAAGTAGTTTTGACTGCAATGTTAGAGAAAAACGATTCAAATGCATTCGCCACATTAGCATTAGAATCATGAATAATACCGTCAATATTTAAAGAGATCTTGCTAGTTTGTGTTTTATTTTTACAAGTCTCTTTATTAATGATTTTCCACGTAGCTTTGCTTTTGTTAGTGGCTTTCGATATTTTATCTTTTAAGTAATTTGATTTTGCTACTGCACATACTTTTTTAAATAATTTAGAATATTTTCGTACATATTCTACAGTAGCAGGGTTATTTGACTGTGTTTTCATTTCATATAATTCAAATAACCTTCTTCTACTTTTGTAAATTCCCGTGGTAGCCCAGGCACTAAAGTTAGTCTTATTACTATCGATTTTAATAGTTTTTTTAGTAAATACAGATCTAAATTCTTTTTCTACAATATCAAATAATTTTTCATACTGTTTGTGTCCATCGGCACCACTAAAATCTGTCATGGACAATTTATTGTCTATACGCTCCTTAAATAGATTTCTGCGGTGTACTGTAATAGGCCTACAAACAATAGTCGACGGAGAACGAGCAAGAGGGCACTCAAACACTGCCAACTGTCCGCTGTGATCAGAATTTATAAAATTTATAATACTTTTTTTATTTACACTGTCATTGCAAAAAATATTATCCAAACACGTAGCTGAGGTAGCTGTTATTCGCGTAGGTTCATTAAAAAGTGGATATAAATCAAAAGATTGGAAAAGATTAAGAAATCTACTAGAGTTTTGTACATCTAAAATATTAACATTAAAATCACCACACACTATAACTTTTTTATTGGTGGAAGAAACAGTAATGTTATAGAGATTCATGGGTGCACATGCACTCCTCTACCTGGATCACGATACATCGGAAGGTAGTTCTACAAAATTATGACAGATTGCATTGAACTAAGATTCTGACTCAGTCTGGACTCGCGCAAGTAATATAGTTTTCGCTAAATTACTGTATTTTAGATAATTTTCAGTAGATGTAGAAAAAGTACACATTTTACTAGGTGTTAATTAAATCAGAACCTGCCACACAAATCAGATCTTTGCTGCATAATAAGCTTATTTTAAGAACATACCAAATGATATTTATTTTAAATCTTACATTCCACTTTCGAATTAGTGAAAACCACTTGCATCAAAAATGCATTCCACTTACATTCAAAATTATCTCAAAAGCAATTCATTGGAGTCGGCAGTTTGTCACCAACGCATTAGGTGCGGGCGCCGGCTCGGTCTTGGCTTGCGGTGAGGCTGCCCAAATCCACATCCCCCGACCTGTCATCGCAAACCGGCGATTAGTCAAGCTGCTAAGTGCCACTTTCCGATTGTTTTTCTCTTTGCAACCGTCTGAAACTGTAATTTATGCGACTTTACAGTTCCACTCCGGCGTCGAAATTTGCAATCGCCGAGGATCCCAGGGCAAAACCGAAGGTTTATTTATGGGACGCAGAGTTAACTTCTGAACTAAAAGTTCTGTAGCGGTCGCCAACCTTTTTTTGTTTGTAGTTTACTGGCTCTGAGGAATAAACTGTTCTGCGTGCTCATATATCTTTACGTCTAAGCACTTTTTTGCTCGTTCTGTTCCGTATTCAATTTGCTCACAGTAATTGAGAATTTTCTAATTCAACTTGGCCTCGTTGCTGAAATTATTTTCATTATTAGTTTTTGAATAATGTCGTCCAATCGTTTTGTTTTTGTGAGAACATTACAAGGTCTTCATTCATTTTTTCTGATTCTACGTTTAGCATGTTTAGCTGTTACTACTAATATTTCTCATGTTTTATGCCTAACTTAACTGTCATGATGGGAAAATTGTGTTCCTTGATGATATATTACAATGACGTATGTCGTAAAGGAAAGGTTTGAATGTCCCGCTGTGATCTAAAGACGAATTATTAATTGAAATACAAATATTTCATTCAAACTTATAAAATCTAGTCATACTATGAAAGGATTGGCAATATCAAAGCCCACTTATCTATGTTTGAAGAATAATTTTAAGCATTCCGAAAATTGAACTTCACCTCGCGCTAAGTTCAATAGTATTTGTAGCAATGATTTAAAACTTTTGTTTAGAATATAATTTCACAGTCGCATTCAGTCTCAAAATCCTCTCAAACGAAATTCAAAAGTTAAAGTTGCAAAATTTTAAACTGCCAAACAAATCCGTAGCATCTTCTCTGTTTCCCTTGTTGTGCAATATTTGCCTTGTGTATTGACAATCAATCGGGAAAGAGGTCCAGGCAAACAGGGCAACATGGAGGCATGATTGCTCCAAGGAAGCTACACACCCGTGTTTGTGTAATCCTCAGCTTTTGCCTTTGATTAGCTTCAGAAAAGGAAACTGGAGAACGGGGTCATATAAATTGTATTTACCGTATTTCACTGTACCGCGGCATTAGATTATATAAATAGATAGATTTTTATTGCATTTGCTGTTTTTGGTATATGGAACGAGTTGATTGGAAGATGTTTACGTTTTTTATAACATAATATTTTTATAAACTCGGCACTTATTTCAAGACTCTGGATGACTTATAAAAACCATCGACTTCTAACTGCTCCTTCTGTGATTCAACCCTCTAAAAAGTGAAGTAACCAATTACGAGTAGGTACATAATGTAAATTTCATAAGTGAGATATTAGCTATCTGCAATTTGCTTTATAGATAAGTCTATCATAATATCGTGATTGCAAAATTGTACAAATTGGTAAATTAATAATTTTAAGTTACATTTTTACCGGTTTTTGAAAGGAGTTTTTCAATTTTGCTTCTTCTAAAAATCAACATCAATCATCTTATACAAATATTATAAGGATTAAACGTGTTATCAGTAATCGAGTTTATTCGATATTATGACATTAAATATAATAAATAAACCACAACAAAATTAGTCTTTCTGACTGGTGCATGATTCAAACGCACAGAACGACAGTCACAGAACAAACGCTTAATATTACCTACCGTCAAAAAATTGAAAATATCCAAGTGGAGTGACACAATATTTCATCACAATTTGATAATCCAGGCGAGTGTTAACCGACGGCGTTGACAGTAAAGAGGGAGTATAAATCAGAGGTCGGAAGCGGGTTCACTCACGCGGAGGGCCTGACACTCGCCGCCCCTGGGTTTGTGTGTAGCTAGATTTAAAAAAAAACTTGTTATTGTTATTACTAATTTAGGTGAACAAAGTTTTACTTGAGTCTAAGATATTATTTAAATAACAGTTTTTATACAACAAACGAGCTGTCAAAAGTAAGAATATAATTCTTGCCCATTGTATTCTTACACTAATTGATAGTTCTTACTTCTTATCGATGTTTTTTAATGAATTCAAAAACATCTCTCTTTACATTTATGATTGAGTCGTTCTCCTTTATCTGTTGTATTTTTTGATTGAAACTAAAAAAAAGACAACAACAAAACATGCTTAAAATAACTTCTAATTAAAGATCAAAATAGACCAAAAATATCTTATCTGAAGAGTAATGAAAATATGAACCCTTTATGCACAACATTAAACAAAATCTTACATCAGTTGACTCCTTGACAGCTATTACGTTTCAACGTAAAACTTTGGGAAATCTTTATGAAAACACTTTTTTCTTGTACAACAAGATTCTACGAGGACCCTTTTAATACTTTTTTTGCAGGTCCACGAAATCTTGACCCGAAGGCCGAAATAGCCTGTTTTTCCGACATCACCCCCATGTTTTTTTTGCCCGACGGCATATTTTGGTACACGTCACTCAGTGTAAACGAATCGCAATTACAATCGATCTACAATGTAGTCTGCCCTAAAATAAACTGTTTCTGCTTTGTTATTTTATCGTGATTTGTATCTGATCTCGGATTACTTTTGGGCGTTAATTTGTTTTTAAATGAGTGTACTTTTATGTGTGTTGCAAAATGTTTTCATTTCATTATCAATATGACCTGAAATTGGCTATTGCCAATCAGTGTCGATGATCTCTATTAAAAATCGTAATTTCCAAATAAATACTACCCTTTCGCCGTCTAGTATGGATTACAAATTGCATTAAGTATTTTTCTGGTCAAAAAAGAATGTTTTTCCAAGTACTTACTGTAGACTCGATGATGCTGAAGTCGAGTCTCTGAAATTGTATGATTTTATGATCATAATTTATAATTTCTGTCCCAATTTTATACAGGTGTCATAATATGGTATACTATTTTTATAATCATATATTATCTGTAGCAGATAAATGTTGAGAAATCCAAAATGGCTGCCACTGATTTTACGCAGATATTATATATTCACTTTATGTGCTTTACCTATGAACTAAAACATCCTAGTTGCGCTTGAAAGAATAAAAGAGTTGAATTCAGTCCCTCCCACCTCTTAGAGGCAACAATTAAAACACGAGGGCTTACGGAAGGAGGGAGCAACTACTGAGTGGAAGCAATGCTCTGCTCTCCTCCGTCACACTTGAACAGTAAATACGCACTTATGTAAATTATGTGTCGTCACGTCGCTCCAGCCGACAATTACGCCGTATTTATGTTTTCCAAAGAGTTTTGTTTGTGAATTTCAATGAGCTTCTCAAAGTGATAGGAACGCTTCTTCCTTAATTACGACAAATGCTCGTTAGTGATTTTTACAAAGCTATAATGTTTTGTAAATATTATGCTTATTAACGAATTATAGGTTAAATTTGTAATCGTGTAATATCGTTAGAATTTGATATTATGTAGATATTCAATCATAAATAAGCAATTTGTCATACCATGTTTTATAACCATTACAGAAAACCATCATCTGTAACACAGGTTTTTGAATTTTTATATTCCCCACCCAAGTTTTTACATATTTTGATTCGTAGGAAAATTAATAAACTCAATGAAAAACAAAGTTAAAAAATTCCTCACTCTTACAAAGTCGCCTGGCGCCTATTCCAATCAATCACAGCCGAACCACACTCCGTACACGCGAATCCCAAACATGCAATATAATTTCTTCAAAAAAGTCTACTAAACGAAAGCGACACCAAAGCCTCGCCTTTATACCCCGTGTAGTCGATTCTCGGTATCAATTTTGACATCCCGGTCGGGTTTCATACCGGGCGCGTTACACAAAAGTTCTTCGTATGTACGTCGCGTCTCTAAAACAATGAATCCGATGTATGTAAAACGCGGGGGGTGTTGCCGCGATAGTTCTCATGACGGCCCACCGATGCGGAAGGAAGCCGCACTCGAGTTTTTTTCAAAATGGCTGCTTGTCACACGTCAGTGTGACGCGCGAAACAAGAAAAACAAGATGGCTGCGCTAAAAGGGGTTAGCTAAGTGTTTCGGTAGGGTAATTGAAATCGATCATTAAAATCAGTCCCTTGCTAATATTTAATAATGCCGGTGCGCCGTTCTTTGAAGTATTGAGCATATTTATACCGAGGGTTAACGGATGCATGCTTGCGGGCATTATAATAAAATTTTATTGGTTCCTTATTTTATTCGGCCATTACGTTAAATACCAAAAATTCATTTGTTTTTTGTTTCTACTTCTTTTTTACTTTAAACGCTCATTTACCACTTAATTAAAGTGGACTTTTCCCACGGCACACATTTAATGATTCAGATGAATACTCTCTAGGACGGCGTTTGACTGTTCAACCTTTTTATCGTATGGTCGAGAGGCTAGAGTGTGGCGTCAAAACGGCTTTTTCTCTTAAATCAAAGTGAAGCATCTCTTATGCAGCGGGCAGGGCAATATGAAACAGGCCGGGCCGAGAGATCCGCTCTCCAAAGGGCCCAGCCGTCTCAGATGTCGCTTAGAGCCCATTCGCGAGGCCCGGCCACACCCTCCACTCGACTCGCACATAAGCCTACGAGCGGCCCGCTTTATTTATTATGTACAGCCATTAACGCCACTGCCATCATGGCGGCGAGTTTTTCAATTTTTAATTTCCCTCTTACACCGTGGCGACACTCAAACGCTCCCCGAATTGACACTTAAGTTTGTAACTCATCTCGGCAGTCCACTCTCCACCTACTTACCTTAATGAGTTTCTATTTCGAACGATTTCACCGAGCATTTCAATTATTCGAATATAAATTTCATTTTGTCGTTTCAAGATCATATTTTACTGCAGATTTTACTGGAATGCTGCAAAATACTTTTTTTACTACTCTATCCAATTTGCTGCGTAATTAGATAAAGACTGTGTTTGACATGGGTTTCGCGGGGCTAATTCTCGAAACGCAGGCTTATTTAGTATTGTTTACGCGTAAGCAAACACGGCGTTATTATTGGGCATTTGTCGTTCGCATTCGACTTGTGGGGCTTCATCCCCTCCATTCGCTAAATACGTACCCAAATGTTCATACGGCTTCTAAGGCCGTCTCAAAATGGCGACTGTTTTTTAATCTCGCTGCAGTCCTTCACTAATTACATTTCGAGTTAAGACCCTCGCAAAATAAATAAATAGTTTGAAAGACAAACCCGAAAGTTTGTGTGGATGCGTCCCCGGTCAGTCGGAGGCTCGGAGCGGGACGTCAATAACAGTTAAGCTCGTAACGAGCACATAAAGGGCATATAGTTAATGCCCTGCGGTGGCCGGCTGGCCATCGCCGGACGCTGACCAGGCCCAAGACGCAACTTTCAACTGCTGATTCCCCAAATTTATTTCATTAAATTTAATTCTAAACTCTCAAGGGCGGCCGGCTGGGAATTCGGTCAGAGGCAAACGAGTTAAAGTTCATGAGTACCTCGCCAAATTAATCTTAAGGGAGTTTCGATGTTATCCTGTTCTACGGACTTGGAGTGCGCTAAGTCTGTCGGACGTTATAAATTAACAAACCCTCGTCGGTAATTAAGCGAAGGTGTGCTTCACATCGAGTTTAACGAACAAAAATTCAATTAACCTAAATTGTGTTACAGCAATTTTTCAACACTGTCTATTTACATATCTTTAAAATATAAATCTGTCAGGCTCGTCTCACGCTTTGTACCTAATATTTAAAGAAAATTAATATTTATCAAGAAATCCTATTATTAAATTTATTGAACCTCGAGCTTCATAAAGTTAATTAATCTACTAAAATAATTATGTCTTCGAAGTCGCATCAAAGGCAACACGAAGCTGTTTAAGACTTTGATTTTATTTTCTTGAAATTAAAAGCGTGCAAAGTTTATATTTTTACGCGTTGATTATAATGTAGACGTGTAAGTAGTTAATAAGTGTTTTTAATGTAATCATTATTTTATTTTCAGGTAAGTTCACCTTGCTGACATAATTGCTACAGATCTTGTAAGTTATAACGTGAGATTTTCAACATAAACCAAACAAGATTAATCCCTATTTAGTCTAAACGATGGTTATTCTTAATTGAGTAAACAAATGTTGCATCTAAACATATTTGCAAATATAGCATTTTCTAAAGCATATACCTATATTGAAATGCTTCTTCATAATTATAATGACTTTAATGTCATCGTCGTGCGACGCGAATTTAGTTGCTGATTAAATTATGGTGTATATTCTTCCTTGACCAAAAAGATTGAAGACGAATTATTGTTTCAAACCAAATCATTGACTTTCAAATATTACATAAAATGTTTTATCAAACATAAAGATGAAAATACATAAAAATGCACTTATATCAAAATAATATCTGTACTTCCAGCAGTTTGCAAATAGCCGCGTTTACAATAAATGATCGCGTATTTTCACAACATTACAGCAATCATCGCGTCGACGAAAACCTG
This sequence comes from Mecyna flavalis, assembly GCA_949319885.1. Taxonomy (NCBI): domain Eukaryota; kingdom Metazoa; phylum Arthropoda; class Insecta; order Lepidoptera; family Crambidae; genus Mecyna; species Mecyna flavalis. The sequence continues at coordinate 9,566,440 of OX439407.1, read as the reverse complement.
TCATTTCGAATACAAACCACGAGAAATAAAGCTACTGGTTTTTGTATATTTACGGTTTTATTCACAGCATTCACCGCTGAGTGCGGTTAAGGTTCTAAATCATAAATTAATGTTGTTCTGAAAGCACGGCGTATGTTCCAGGATACGCTGCTACGGAAACATAAAACACTCGTACCATTTTCCGCGCGGTCGCACTCTGAAATCTCTTTAAACACACATCTGTTTTAGCGGGCAGAGCAGAACGTTTCTGCCAAATTAAGTCAAGTTGAAACTTTATAATTAACACAGTTAAATATCCATTAAAATTCGTCAAATGAGTCGCCTCTTCATTTGCATATTTTGCAACGTCGGTCGAGTTTCGGACGAACTAATGCTGTTGGGTAATTTTCTAGGAGTCCCAGGGCGATCGTACGTGCACCGCCTTTGGCCGCGACGTGGAATTAAATGTTGATTAATAACGTGCGTTTAGGGCTTGAAGGACTAGAAAAGCCATTCAGGTGTTCAGTTTAGAGCCACTTTGCAACTACAAACTAGTTAGCAGTTTCCCGTCTCCTGCTCACCTGAGCCGTACTAGTGCTTTCAACTCGTAAAACCCTCATATACAATATGGATTTCACTTAATTAATTGATTTAGTTTACGTTACGAAAGTACCCGTGGGACTGTGTAGGGCTTCGAAACATGCATGGTTCTGTTTCCTGTAGTTTTAATATTTATATTGCGTCTTTAGGAATGCAGCCATGTTGTAAAGTTAATTTGATGTGTATGATAATTCACAATTCTATATACGAACAGCGTTTACAGAATTAGACAATAGGAATGCAGCAATGTTACAATACTCATTTCATTGAATAGCTTATCCCAAAATCGTTAAAATCCTATATAACTATCTGCTTTTTCAAAAAAATACATGACTTTTAAAAATAGCCTTAATCTACCTGATGGAATGCCATAAAGTAAATGGTTTACGAATCAATCAGTAATTAAATACTTACCATTGAAATCTTAAACACTAAATAAGATTACCACCAGAACATTGGACCTACAAGATGTTCCACAATAGACACATTCTATTTTTGAGACCGCGGTTACTTTCATTCAAAAGTTCGTGAATAATTTCGCCTCTCAAATAACCTAACGCGTAAATATTTTATGAGCTAACCTCGCTCCTGCACAACTGGTGTCAAATGTTACGAGACGAGTAATTTTCGTAGATAATTTACCCGTACAGCAAATGCCAATCGCGCTGCCACTAGGGACCGCCACTGTCAATCAGTCCACTCCACAACAGATCGAATAAAATATTTACAAAACTAATCCAGAGCGGCCGCAAATCCATTATAGACAACCTTTTATAAAAGTTCTCCCTATCATATTGCCGGGCATTCGGGGCTTACAGTCTAACTTTGCTTGATCGGCTTCCCTCGTTAAACAAATTTTTACTTTGTGGCTTTTATGAATTGACTTTAAGTCTTCATTTACCGATTACGTGCTATTAATATTAGCTAAAAAATATCAAATACAATTTTCTTGAAATCGCTCTGTTGCATTAGTAAAACTGAGCTACATCTGTTTGCGATCAGACCGACGAACATGTACAGTCAAAAGCACGTCAGACTATACACTTTGGACTTTGTTCCACTCTTATGTCGGGGACATAAGTGCTATTATCGAACTGCAAGTGTTTACCATGATGTGCCATTGACCCTATATCAAATTTGAATAACTATCAATTTTGCATTGATAGTGTATTTAAAAAAGAGGTAGATACGGCACTAGCGCTCGAAAAATGCTCCGCTCATATTGTGTTAATTGACACAAATCATTTTAGACGCATAATGTCAACTGTTGGTGAAGCACATAGATTTAGTATATCTCGACGGATCAAATTCTAATCGCCGTGCGTCAAAGGATGGCATATCTACCTCTTTTTTAAATACACTATCAATGCAATTTTGAATAAAGTTACAAGTCCAACCACGTGATGTTATGAGTTTTTGGAATTGATTATCACGAAGAAATACGTCTACAATAAATAATTACGAGTTTTATCGCATAGCAAAAAAAATATTATCCAAATTTTATTATCATAATGGTATAAAAATGGAATTCTGATGTTGAAGCGAAATTTTCTAAATTGGCTTGTGTCTGTGTAGACGATTTTCACTGCATTGTTTTCAATTCCCTTAAAGAAACTCAATTAATAATTTCCGGTCTGACCAGGAATTCAAACTTAGAACTCCTGAGGCGGCCATCACTTTAACGTGCGTCTTAGCAACTACTGCACCAAGCAGGCAGGCGTTATAAAAAAATGTTGCCGTAATAATGTATGCCTTTCCGTATTGATGACCAATGTCTAGACACATTCGTTTCCCCGTCTAGTTTTCCAGTATTTGCTGTCACGAAATCATCAATTATTCACTCGTTACCTGCAACTGCACATGTAGGCCCACTGTAGGGTGAAGTCCGCTTTCAATGACCGTAATTTCAATTTTCATTTTTAACGCAACGAAAACCTTCGATATATCACGTCATGTGAATTGGTATCGTTTTTCAATTACTGTTTATTTACTTAACATTGAGGTCGTGGCCTTTTACAGTCGCTTCAGAGCATTATTTTATAGTCTTCTTAGAAAATAGTTGCGTTTCTTTTTATTTGCTGTAAAATTTATAAAGCATTACAGCGCATAACGCATTACATAATAAAGTAACTAGCATATTGCCGCGTCAATTAGACAAGCAGTAGGATAATACTATGGAAAAAAAGATAATAGTGTACTCGTATGTCTGTATATATTTTGTTTTAATAAAATTGATCATACCTTATATCAAAGATAGCTATTGTTGTTGTAAGTGAAAGAACTACCTTGCCCAATCACTAACGATTAGGTCTTTAATCGGAGATTCGTATTAAATAAGTAACCTGATCTCAAATATACTCAGATATTATTATTTTTATTCAGATATTATTTTATCGGAAAATTGTATACCGAAAATTTTACTGAATCTATTTTAAGATCGAAAGAAGTGAACTTCCTGCTCCCAAATTATTTGCGAGAGTGATTTTAGAATGTTAAAAACAATGAGTCAACCGATTAATTCGACGATCGTGCCATCATTGATCATTGTCGAAAAGTAATTGATGTTTGACAAAGTGACGTCACCGCGAAAGTTGAGTAACTTGAGAAGCTTTTAAGAATAATTAATGTGCAGACAAGTCCGAAGTCGCAGAAGAAAATTTTAATTTGTCGTTCAAATAATAATAACTGAACGATTTTCAAATTGATGTTCGTCTCAAGTTGCCTTGATTTAACCCCAATGATATTTTATGATGAATAATGAAGAGATTTTTTCGGGAACTGTTGTGGATTTCATTATTTTTCGATGATATCCATTATTAATCAAATTGAAAGTAATTTAATACAAACGATTCCCTTATTTTTCTGTCAATTATATGGAATGAATACTTTGTCGATAATTGAAAGGATGTTTTTAGAAACAAGAATAACATTCAGTTTATTACTTTTTTTATTTTTGGAAAACAATTAGAAACTAAAACGAAACTACTTGCTGTGCAGTTTTCATAATTGCGGTGATGTTGTGCCAAAGAAAACTCAGGATAGCAACCAAAAATAGCAAGGAAACTGTTATTTATTGCAATATCAATATTTTACTTGTTGTACTTACATACTCGTAGTAAATGAAGGAGTTCCAAAGCCGAGTCTAAAGTGCATTTCCCGCATAAAATTCTGCATCACCTTTCGCGGTTGAAGCGTGGCATCCTGAATCACTTTTCTTCGTGAAATATTACGTCTCCGACGCCTCAGAAATTCTTCCAAGGCATGCAGGTTTCATCAAGCACTCTCAGTAACAAAAGATAAATATCGTACGTAGTTCTTAGATAAATTTTTTTGAAACACGTTCAAATTGAAGTTTAACTTTACGCTTGGATTAGGAAATCTATCAAAACGATTTTATGATTTGATAAATCAATGAACCAAATACTAGGTGAATGGATTGGCTATATTTACAAAATGGATGAAAAGAAATATCTGTCACCTGAAGATAAGAAAAGTTAATAACTATCGATGTTTATTTGACCCGTTTGGATAGGTTATTACTAGCATAAAGTTTGAAAACATCCTAAAACCACAGACAAAAAATACCGCTTCGATAATTTACCATAAAATAAAAATATACTTTCATGTAAAAAAATACAAACAAAAAAGTCATAAGCATCACGCGTTATTGTTTTAATAATGTGTTTTCACCTCAGGAAAAAACTTCCAAGATGTTTCGTGAACGACATTACTATGTCATAAAGTCATACTTTGTTCGAGTTTGAAAGAAACTTTTCTCGTTCATTGCCATCAAAGCGTTTCCTCTCTTATCATAGGATGACGTTTTGATAAACCTTCCCCTTTGAAATATTATTTCAGATAGGAGACGTCCCTCACAACTTTGCGTTTATTTTTTTCTTTGTTTGTAAAATACACTTGCTTATAATTTTGAATGTGAATTGGGCCGTAACCTTTAGAATCATGATGTAATAGTACCTTTGCTTTATTATGATAATGAGAGATGAGTTCTCAGAGTCCCTTCGTTCATTTTAGTCATATTAATTTTATTTAAAACTTAACTTTAAAGTCGTGACTTTGTCCGAATCTCATACTTGTAGCAGTGTGTTAATGTTTTATGATATTACATGCTATAATATCAATTTTATTCGTATTGAATTAAAACAAAATATCCTCATTAGTAAATACAAGAAAGTTAAGTTTTTATCTTATAATTACAGAAAACATTACCTACCAGAACGACTAAAGCATTAGTAGTCTTGCAACAGCTGGTAATGAAACCTTATTCTGTAATACAGTGTACCATCTAAAATCTATCTATCTACAACAATATATCTATCTATCTAATACAATATCAAACGAAATTGTATTATCTGGGTAATTCTCATTCTATTCAGCCGTAATTACATCCATCTTGTCGGTCTTATCAGTACCATATCGCGAAACAGGGTACTGAAAGGCGCCTACTTTAAAGGGCTATTTTCAATTTCACTGTAGTCCCCCAAAATCCTTGGTAAATCCCGAAAAGCCTTCCCTAATCTTAAAGTTCGCTCTTGGAGCAAATGTCGCGCTATCAGGTCTCCTCAGAGTAAATAACGAGTTGAAAAATGACAGTAATAACTATCGGGGATAATGAGTGGGGAGGAAATGCCCTTAGGAATACATGGGGTGCCTTGCACGCCAAATGTTGCAGCTAGTGACGTTTACCCTGCGGGATGGAGTGTTAGTAACATCGGAACAATGCTATAAACTGAGCCGAACTAATAAATCATAGCGATTAAGTAGAAAACTTATTAAAATTCATACTTCAAATGTACACAAAAAACTATTAGATAGTAATTCACATTTTCAAGCGATTTTATTAAGATTTGCATTTTAAAATATTCAAGTTGTTATTACCTGAAAATTGCTTTACTTTTAACGCTACTGCTACTTAGGAATGGCCGATACAAATCGTATATAGATATTAAATCGTATATCAGACCAATATCGTAATATCCGATATCGCTGCGTATCCAAACTATATACACGATACACGATATTGCTGGATCGATGCGATGCGTCTCGATTTGATATCTTGCTCGATATCCAAGACCTGCCGATAAAGGATATTAAACCGTATCGCGTTGCGATACGAGCTAAAGAAAGGATTTGTGAGTGAGTGAAATAGCATTAGTCGTGTGTTCGTACAATTCTAAACCTTATTTGTATAAGAATAAGGTTGTTTCAATACTTTCTTGTGTATTTTGACACATTTTTAATAGACCTTATTTTGTCAGCAATAAGATGCATTTTCGATTTGCAATTTTACGTAACTCTCACGGACCTTTGTCCTTGAACTCATAGCATTGGTGATCCATTTCTAACTTTTGTTATTCTATTAATAGATTCGATGGTTGGTATTATTAAGTTTATGTATTTCATGCTTTTAGTTACTACTAATGAGTTCTGCATTAATAAACATCGTATTTAGAAGTTCTAAATACGATCTTTATTAATGCAGTACTTACTGAAACACAAATAACTAAGTAAATACTATTAAAGCATCCTTAATACACCTAAAGTAACTAATCGAGTCAGTTTTAAGAAATAAATCACAATGAAAATATCCCGTCATGATACAGTATCTAGTTTCAGAACACATCGTTTTATAGGTTTAGTGTAACCAAATACAGTCCGATACTCCGATACACCAATATATAGTTTCACAGTCCGATACTCCGATACACCAATATATAGTTTCAAATAATATATAGTTCCAGAATCCGATATCAGATATCAATATATAGTTTCGATTCGATATTGTAAAAATCCGATATTACCCACTACTACTGCTACTCACACTTCGCATCTAAGACAAGGTTCAAAAGTTCCCGATTTGCTATCTCAAAATAAATAGACAACGCAGAAACATTTTTTAGATTTAGATATCAATTTGCGATCGAGAAATATATTCAACAATGTTCGTTTACTATGTCCCGTACTCCTGTACTCAGTAATGCACTGTGAACTAAATTGGGACAATTTGCCGGGACGTCCCGCCGTCGTGGGACATTACACGTCACTAGCTGCAACCGGCCGCTCGACACAGCCGCAAGGTAAACAAACAGACTGTGCCCGTTTTCCATTGGATTTCAATTTCGAAAACGTGGATTTGGCATTTGAAGTTGTTTGAATAAATTTATTTTCGTTATAACTTCTGATGTTTTCCGGACATCATTTTAGGATAAAGAGTTTGCGAGCTCTCTGCAGCCTCAATTAACTAGATGGAAAGTATGAGTTCGTATGATGATATTTTAAAACGGTTAATAGTTGTACTAAAATAAATTAGTTAGTAGAACTAATACAACTGAAAAACATACTATTACAAAAATAGACCTCTGGTACATTTGCGATTAAATTATGTTGAAATAATGATTAGAAACATCAGTTTCTAAAACGTGAAATAATATTATTTTTATTATTTTTAATGGCAGATGCATGCATTCAAAACCCCATAATATCTCGGTGCATTAAAATACCGTCGAAATATCAAGTGATCAGTCAAATCTTGATCCATTTGTAAAGACATTACAAGCTTACATTATTACCTCCACATTCACGCCAGCGCCACATTCAGCATATTTGTAAAACTTTATTTTAACATTAAATGAGGTGTCTCATTCCACATTTATCAAATGTTGCTGAGCTCGTGACTTTCTTCTCGTAAAGCACCCTTATCACATCGGTTCATTTCCACCCAATCCTGTTTCACGAGCCATCATACACCAGTGGGGTTCCTCACAAAGAAACGAATGAAATACACTGAATAATGTAGTACTTAGTTTTAACAGCTTTGATAATGGCCATATTTTTTTGTCACGCCATAAATATTTAAGATATTATAATATATAATTTAGGCAATGTTAAAAATCAAAATCAACGCATATAACTGTGTCAAAGTATGTTATTGTGTAATTTTTGAGTCTGTGGTTAATGATTACGTCAAATTATTCAAATAACAGTTTACAATATGTGCATCCCATAAACGTAATACAATATTATTTCCATGGTGCATCCCCAATCGGGTGACGTTTATTGGAATGACATATGAGTCAGCCATGACTTTGCTCAACCATATCGAAGGGTCGTGAAGTCATTACTCTTTACCATAGAAATATTTTAATTACCACTAGACAAACTAATCTAACTAGTCATCAAAATACACCAAAATAAAGTTTGATCTTTACAAACATTTTCACTTTTTTGGAAACATACTATCATGACAGGCCCATATTAAAAGTGAATTACAGTCACGCAATGTGTGTAGACTGTAGTGGGGTGGTTAAATAGATACCATCCATCGGAGCCAGTATCGTTCAATCAGTACATCAATGTTGGATTCAAAAACTAAAAATGCAAAGTGGCATAGGGTGCACTTGTCCTATTCACAACCACAGCCGAAAATTAACAGGAATTTCAACCCTATTTTTATCACAGTACAGATGTTAAGTATGTTCCCGTTGTTGCCGCGTTTTTTAAACTCCCGTGCCTCAGGGGAGAAACGAGCGGGGATTTATCAAAACCCGGTGTTCTTTCCATTAGCAGCATCTCAGATTGTCGGAGCTATATGCGTGCTGGATAATGACGTCATATGCGACGCGTGTAATGACACCTTTGATGGCTTCTCCGCTGGCTGCGACAAATGTCACCATGACGACAGAGTGACGTATTGCTTCGGTGATGAGCTTAATTTTTTAACGAAATTTAATATCTTCCGAGTTTCAAACGACACAACTTTAAGGTAGGAAAACTGTAAGGATTATGTAACAGGAAAAATCTGTTTAAAAATCTTGTCAATTTGTTTGTCGTTATTGTCATGGCCTGATATTTATAACTACAGGGTTTTAATGATGCTTTTGTCGTATTTGATACTTATTAATGATTCTTTTGAATGCATTCTTTTAAAGAGAATATACTACACCAGCACTCCTTCAAGCCGATATCTGAGTATTGGAAAAGCCAACTGCTGGTCTAGTGCATGCAAAAAGTACTCAAGGGTACCCAAACGCTGGAGTAAAAGCCTTCAATGATAGCGCTCCCAAAGAGCGTTGGACTGCTGGCACTTTGTAGAGTATGATCACAAACATTTCACGCGCGACTCAGAGAAAAAACTGAAACTATTCTAAACTATACAGTATGACAGGAAATGCGAGGGACATATTTAAACCCCAAATAGTTCATGCTTTCATATAACAAAATAAATATAAATCAATAAAAACTCTGGTAAATATCTGCCCATAACATTAGTCGAAATATGAAAATCCGCATAACGTGCGGGCACTCTTCCCTTCACAGTACCTATTTCGTGCACTCGTTCAAGTACGACTTAAATTGTATTCGCGTACAATTTGAGTTTGCGGCGTAACCGGCCGCTCAGCACACGGGATTCTTAGGTAGTTCATGCATACATAAATTATTAGGATAATTATGAAAAAAATTAAGGATATATTTTTTATAGCGAATTGGATCGGATTCTGAACACTCTCCTTAAATATGTCCCTCGGGTTACCTAACACGCTGTATACTATTGTAGTCGGTAAGTCTTTCAATTCAAAATGAATGTTTCAGAATTCCAATAACTACATACTAGTACTAACAGCACAAAAAATTCACATCACCAATCAGATATTATTGCTCAGTAAAAGATAGCTGAAACAGTGTACCTACATTTTAATTTCATACAAATTCATTTCATTCCCGAGGACAAAACAAGTTTGTAGAGGCACGAAAAACCCAATTAAAATTGTTTGCGAATGGCTGGGTAAATCCGAGCAAAAATTGCTACAACGCAAATAACGAGTAGGTAAGCTTCTTCTCAATTTAGGATCATAATAAGATATTCATAAAGATGTTCCGTAGGACGACAAAAGATTCTGCGACAAGCCTGCTCCAACTAAAACGTTAAATTACAAGAATCCGACAGACAGTTGCAGAGAGGATAATGATAACCTCTTCTGGCACAATAAATACTCCGACCTCTTGTTGCTTACCACTGATCCCATTCTTATAAGTTTCTAATGTTATGTCGACGAGTATTTTCCTATTTGTAACAAGTTCGGTTTTTCGTGTCCTATTCGTTATCCTATTTGTTATCCTATTCGTGGCTTGGCTGGCTAGATAGTTAAAATTTGCACAAATCTTGACGTTTAGGTACCTAATGTGAATTGGAGTGTTGATAAAAGCGTAATTCAAGTGTGAAATGAGTTATTAGTTAAGTGATTTAGCCAAATTATGTCTAAAAATCTTTTTTTTTCATTTTAGAAAACTAAACGAGATTGCTAATTTTGGTTACTTTATCCTAACATGAAGGAAAACCTGAACAAAACATTGAAAGTAAACATGAGTAGGTATCCGCGAACAGTAATAAGCCGGCCCATACTAATATTTCAAAAATCCTCTACTTATAAATTCGGATGCGCTTCCAGAACATTTGGGCGCATTTACCGACATCTTCCCGTTTCTCCGCATTCGTTTTATTTCCCTCCGTGCTTACTACATTGACGCTTTCTTATATAAATACATGTTTAATTTAATCGCTCCTTCTGCTTTGTACAAAAACCAGCTGAGTAGATACGCATAAAAATTTCATGTAAAAGTCCCGTGTCATCCGCGTTAAGGAAAAATATGTGTTATTATGTGCTTATGGAGTCCCGCCTTTTACTTTTTGAATTTCAATTTCATTTATTTTATTTTTCCTCGTAAGCGAGCATTGCTGATCTCTTTTTCTCACTATTGTCCCTTGTTCGTCGTACACGAACGTTTTACTGGAATTTGATTTCGATTTTCAAGGATGGACAGAGTTTATTTCCTTCAGTTGTGTTTATAAAACGTGGATTAAAATTCCCAATAACAAAATTATACTTAAAAGTTATAATAATATTTAATATCTGTTATTACTGATATTTTTGAATCAATAAATACGAGTAGAAGTTTTAAAAAATCCCAAATACAAAGAACACTTGACAGGCCTGATGGCGGATTTCATATAAACATGACAAATGTGCCAAAAGTCGTGTGTTTAATCCCTTCCAAGAAAAACATTAATTTTCGTAAATTGAAACTGTTTAAAGACAAAATCATAAAAAAAACATAAGGTAAACCGCTGTATTTACAGTATTAAGGACCCATATCAGAATTCAGAACAAAAGATCTTGAAATACTATTCGAAACAATACAATGTTAACGTTCAAAATCGTTTATTTAGTTTTATGGACTAGTCAATTTCTACTTTTTAGTTTTAACTAAAAATCCAAGTAGTGCTGCCCATACCAATGGTACTATCGATACAGACAGAATAATTATGATATTTATCATAGAATCACATGCTTCTAATTAGGGACTTAGAAAAACTGAAATGAAAATTGGTGTGTTTTGACTAGTAAATTATGATTTATGTATCGCAGTCCCATAGAGGCATAGTAAGAGCCGTAAAAAGAACAGTGAAACAAAGTGAAAATCACTTTTATATTTGAAACATTAGAGATTCGATTTGTCGTTTTGTGGTATGGATTTTATCATTAGTATCGTTGTTACAAATAAAACCAAAATTTTTAAAATTGTTCACAGATTTTAAAGTTGTTTTCATACGATCAGAATATCAGTGTTATTGACGCTTCTGATTCGTAGTTTGAACAATCGATATTGAAAATAATAGCTACGCAACACTAGTTTCAATCGTAAAACAGTTTTATACGTTAGGGTGATTGTCATGATCGGAACCGGATTCAAGTCAAGGGGAAAATTTAAGTCCTGTTTGAATTGTTCCATGCGAGTGTATTATGGTATAAGAGTTAGTTCTGTTTCTATTTAAATTAGGTATTGAAGACGTCTTTTTTCTATTTTAAAGGCCAGTATTAGTACTGTCAGATAAATACCTAACTATATATTTATCGTCGTCATCGATACGTTGTCGTTTTAAAAATTTGTAATGATTAAAATATGATTCAATCTGATTTTGTGTTTAAGACTCCTGCATGTAACTTTGAAAAGAACCGAAATAAATTATCTTTATCTAGTCTTCTAGTCTATTAAGGTGTTAAAAGGAACTATAAACATCTTAAAATACCTACAAAACAAGCCAAAAACAGCGTCTTAAACCAGTAATTTCTGCCTTAAACTCGGGAAATATAATTTCAAGTGCAACGCGGAAAAAATGTAATAAAAAACATCCCGACGATTAAACGTTAAAGAGCAATTTTTCCAGTGCTCAGTCCTTCATAGATGTAGTACGTAATTAAGTAGAGCGAGCCGCGACATCGAGCGAGTACACAAAAGAATACTCGCACACCAATCTCGTTTGCAGATATCAGGGAGGCTCAGTCCCTCCCGGAATACTTTAACTTTTCAATTGTAACTTTTGATGGGTTTTCGAACGAAATAATAATCGTTGTATCGTTGCGATAGGGTGCGAACGAACACGGCCACAAAAGAACGCCAATTTTTATGCGGAAAATTGAGTTATGCATCTGTATTATTCACCCTTAAGTTTGATGCATTTTTGATGTACCGCTTACAAATATGAAACAGTGGGTGCGGGACATTACATGCTACATTTCTGACCACATTTTTTTTATGTCACAATTATTTGCGCCAATGCTCAATATATTTTGTAATTCAATATATTTTGTAATATAAATAATGTTATTTCGGAATTACGTACTCTTATAATGTGATTTTCAGAAGTTCAAAAACTGACACAATTTCAATACATGGTTACAAATACACTAACCCATTATTGTTACTTTAAATGCATATATATTTCTTCAAATTTTCAAACAAATAGGTAAACAAAATAAAAGAACAATGCAAATTAACGTTAAAACCAATAGTTAATTATTTAGAGTCGTTTAAGTTTTTCGATTCAACTTTTTCTCCTTTTCTTTTGTTTAATGTGTCGAATCGTTTTGAATTTCACCTCTTTTATGTAATATAGGTACAACATAGCACCGAAAAGGAACGTTACGCCGATGCGGGTAGCCATCAATTCAGTTCGAAGACACGCCGGTAACATTCAATTCTCATGCGCACATTTCATGGCAGATAAAACTCATGAATCAGAAGTCCATACGTGAAAACGAAAGGAGGTGAGTTCGTTTCCTCAAAAAATCCACTTCGCGTTAGACAGGACGCGAGTCGAATTTCCTGCCTGATATGAATCTTCCCTACTCGCTTTAAGGTGATGTATTTTCCTATTTCTACCCTCGAAGGTTTACTACCTTGTCAAAAATGTAAAAAATGAGCCAAGGTTTCCGGTACACGCATAAATTCTTTAACAAATATCACCAAATCAATAAAAACTATCGGTTTCCCAACATATTATTCCTGGGAACGGGCCTTTGTATATTCTTCATTACAATGTCTTACGAGTGGGGGATCGACATGCTTACCATATAAAGGTACAAACGTAAGCTAGATTTCAAAACCAAACACTGTAGGAACGTAATCAAAAGACCTCCCACTATTGAAGCCACTAAACTAAATAGTAGGATATTCGTTTTATTGTCCAAAACTCGGCTAGACCAAAGCCAATATTTGGATAACTTGGTGGTAACTTGGTGAGAGAGCTGAAGACTTGCTGTATAAAAAAAATGTTTATAAAGATCCAAAAAAAGTAAAGTTTATTCGACTGTTATTATCAAAATGGAACACATTACATTTTCTGATAATTATTTTGTAATTGGACATCCAATAACATTTCCAACTTACATAATTGACCAATCTCAAAACATCTTTAAACTGACAGTACCATCACATTTCTCTGCTCCAAACTTGGGTAAACTCGCTACCGTGCACCTAAGCTGTTCCTTAAGGACGTCACCCACCTATTTCATACCCCCTCGTTAAATTGATTTTCAATTTGTTTGAAATGTGGTCCGCGATGCAGCGGGCAATAAGGAGGCGGGGTAGCGGAAAATTATTTGACTGAACTGGGTTTAGATGAGATTTGAACTGGATTAGTCGCGAGATGTACTGGCTATTTCAGAACTTACATTGACTTGATCGTCAAGTTATGTATGTATGTAAGTAATGTATTTCTTGCTGGTAAAATATTTATAAGTCATATTCATGAATTTTGATATTAACTAGCTGTGCCCGCGGCTGGACCAGCGTAGAATTGGGTATAAATGCAGGGGATCAAAAATATTTGAAGTTTTTTGTTTTGTTTGCAACATAGTGAATGCCTTATAGCGAGGCAGATACAGTCACTTTTGTTTTTAGTTCACCCAACTAGTCGTAGGGTCGAATTACTCCTGGCTAGTATTTATAACTTTTCTGAGATTCTCGCTGGCAACTTACCTCGACTAGTAGACAAATGAAGGCTGAATATGTTTCTGAATGTAACCTAACAATTAACAAGTAAAAAAACTGCCTTTACAAAAGTTATATTGATTTCTCAATAACCTAGTATCATAGATAGATATATCAAAATAGTCCCCACTGTGCAAAACACGATCCTTCAAAGAACATTGTAAAGTTGATAACATTTCAAATTGTCAAAATTATATTGGTGACCGCATAAGTAAAAGTTAAATTAATTTCCTTGCTGAAACTAGTAGTCTTCAAATTACTCTTGCTCGCTTTTATTCTCAAACATAATCCGCTGTTAAGTTCCTTTTAAGCCCATTCAAAATTTACAAAGGGCCCCTTGTAAGAAAACCGTACGTACGACGATGAATTATTCACAAATCCTATCTCTGAGACAATAATAAATTTCTATTAACTTCTTGAGATGTTACTTTCATTTTATTGTCAAGTGATAGGGATTAATTCGTCTGACTTATAACTGCCATACATCTGATGTCCTGTGGGATGGGGGAGTATAAAATAAAGCGCGTCTGCGATTATATTAATACGCACAGTCAGAGGCGAAGATAAAGAGTGCACTTCTGTAGCTATTACGTTGTGATAAAGTTGAAAATTGTGTAAAAAAACTGATGGTGACTGTACAAGGGGCAGAAAATGATCTGGGTGGATGCGGTAAGCCGTCTAAGTGGAACTGGAGGTATAAAGTTAGACAGGACGAAACCTTACTCTGCAGACACGACATTTATTAGTCGCAGTACTCGCAGTGGACTGGCCGAAAAAGCGACACGCGACACACGATTTGCTTGGTAACCTATCTTATTTTCGAAACTTTAATGTTCGAATTTTAAAAAATCGAAAACTCTATAACACAGATTTGAATCGCAGATATATTTTTTGACATAATATTGTATGTAATAAATTTATTTTACATATGTTTCATTTTCCAGAAAAACTAATAGCCGACTTTCATTACCCCTTTTTTTCTTTTTACAGTTGTATTGCTTACAATATTTTTAAATTCTAGATGTATTAAAATATCAAAGTATCTGTAAAAAAAGATTTTATTTAAAGGTTAAGACATTGGGTTACAATTGGTTTGGTGCTTAATTTTGTGCTACAAAATGTATTGACAGAAGCGAAACGCTGCAAAACCGACTCCACGTAGTCTTGTCTGCCCTACCCCTAGAGTGTAATTCAAGCCCGCGTAGGCGCGGAGGGGCGAGGCGGCCCGCGAGCTGAGGAGCAGGTGGTTTTGACGGCCACCGCCGCGGCTGAGGTTGGCCGGCTGAGCCGGCCAGCAAGCCGAAGCTGCGGTGGTGGAAGAAAACCATCTGCGACGAAAAGCTCGCGTGGGACCGCCGGAGCCCTGCAGCGCCGGAGCCGTGACAGAAACAATGCATGCTGAACTTGAATTATTAGAATTTGTCTTTTGATTATATAGAAAACGATTTTATGGAAACTAAATCGTCTAAAATATGTATATTTATCAAAGGTTGAGTGAGATTTAAGAACTTATAGATTTTAAAAAATTTACATTTGAAAATTGTATTATCAGCTATAATATGTCAATAGTTTTTTCGGTAAAATGAAAATATGGAAAACAAAAATGTGACAAAATGATTTCGGTTTAATGAAATTCGTACTAAAAACATTCGGATTTATAATAGGTAACCACAATTTGCTTATTGTAGTCATTTCAACAAAATGATTAGAAAAATTTGTTATAAATAAATAAAATTTTGTTATAAAAATTGATTATTTGATTTTGCAGTAGGTATATCGTCAGCATTAATCGAAAGCTATAATATTTATTATTTATGTAAGTAAAAAAACGGTTTCTTTGGCATGAACAGAAATATCGACTTAAGTGTCAACTTCCTGTAACTTTTAAAAACACAGCTCCTATAAAAGTACAGAGTCCATGTGGATTAAAATTTTTCTTAATTACACGTCATGTGCTTTTGTATTTTAAATACATTTCATAATAAATCTAATCTATTCTTTGATTGGCATCCCGCACATTGTAGATCCCACTTTAAATAAAAAATAAACTATGCATTCACCAAAAATCTTTTAAGTCGAAAGTGTGCGCTTTCTACACGTTTTCGAGAAGAAGTCCCTTTGGAGACGCATCAGACAGGCAGGAGCCAAAAAATCATGGCCGGAACGAGAGCCTAATTGACGACGGACAAAGCGAAAGTGGTGAAATCTGCAAAATGAGTCTGGAGCGAGGGGAGATTCACTATTGACATATGATTGCATCTTAGACTGATGGTATGATGATAATTATACTCGTACATAGTTCCTGTAAGACTATATAAAGTTATATTAATTTTTCTGTGTTCTTATATTTATTTACATTTCTATAATATTACTAGAAATAAGATTGCAGATCATTACATTATATGAGTATTTAATTTTGACTTTACAATCTTCAAAAACAATACATAATTGTTATGACCACTGGAAACCTTATATCTTTCTGAATTATAATAAAAATTATAATGAATTATAGTAAAAAAATTATAATAAACAAAATACAATGCAAATGCAAGTTCCCATAGTTAGTAAATTAGTCGCAAACAATATAAACATTATTTGTGTCTATCACTGTGTCTTTATGTATTTTACTCACCAAAGTTAAAAGAGAAAAAACTCTTCGAAAATTAACTAACATACTGTTGCGGGTACGGGGTACGTCAATTCAAATTAAATGCCGGTTACGAAAAGACAATTATTTATTTAAAACCACTCAACTGAAATACACCACTTTAACACAATTACACTACACACTTTACGTAGACAATTCAACACAAACACTGGTAAACGCTGTTCACTTAAACGTCGCAGGATAGTTCGCACTGATCGCTTTCCGAAAAATGAATACTGCTCGCAGCGTCGCTCACTCTTTATTTATACCCGGCGCGGGCCCTCTAGTATTTCGTGGATGATTCGTGAAGCCTCTCGAACTGGCGCGAGGACACGCGTTTGAACAGGACCGTTCTTTTCATGAAAACAATCGCGCGCAGGTAAAAAGCAGGCGGCCGCGCGCAGGTAAACAAGCAGGCGGGCGCGCGCGAGAATAAACCTTATTGCGTAGAGGAGTGAGGTCCGTTTTCGCGTGCAAGCTCCGTTGCCGGGCATCGTCGTAACATTACCCCCCTCTTAGTCATGCTCGTCCCGAGCATTATTTGATCCGTAGTAGCGTGCCAATCGATCAATGTGCACAATCTTAGGTTTGCCCCTTGTTCCTTGCTTGATCCGATAGGTGAGGTCATTCAGCCTTGTGATGATCTTGTAGGGTCCTTCCCATCTTGGCTGGAACTTTGGTGACTTCCCTTTCTTCCGGAGTGGGTTGTGTAACCAAACCAGTGCCCCTTCTTCAAAGCCGGTAGTGTTGGCTTTACGATCGTAGCGAGTCTTCATTCGTTCGCTGGATTTCAGACTACAGTCTCTAACGAAGGCATGAATCTCGTCCAATCGTTTCTGGAGGTCAGCCACATAATCTGTGACAGGTTTCGGAGCTTCGGGTGGTGTACCAGTCAGGGCATCCACTGGAAGTCGCATTTCTCTGCCAAAGTTCACCATTGCGGGGGTGGCACTAGTACTATCGTGTACGGCAGATCGATAGGACAGCAGAAAAAGAGGTATGTACTGATCCCAGTCTCGCTGATGTTCATCGACAACTTTAGCCAAGTGATTTTCAAGCGTTTGGTTGAATCTCTCGACCATGCCGTCAGATTGTGGATGTGCTGGGGTAGTACGAGTCTTGTGCATACCAAGTAGTTGACAAACCTCTTGGAATAGTGCGGACTCGAAGTTTCTTCCTTGGTCTGAATGTATCTCGAGGGGTACACCAAATCGGCAGATCACTTCCTGGACTAGCTTCTTCGCAACCGTCTTAGCTTCTTGATTAGGCGTCGCGAAAACTTCAGGCCATTTACTGAAATAATCTTGAACCACAATGATGTACTTATTTCCCTCCTCAGATTCTGGAAAAGGTCCAGCAACATCGACTGCGATTCTTTCCCACGGGGCGCCGACATTGTATAGCTTGAGTTTTCCTCTATTCCTGGTTTGTGGGCCTTTTACTGATGCACACGTCGTACATTTCCTGCACCAGTCTTCAACGTCCTCTCGACAGTGTATCCAGTAGAACCGTTGTCTCAGCTTCTCTAGGGTTTTCTTCACGCCTAAATGTCCTCCAGATACCCCATCGTGTATATACCTCAGTAAGGGCGCCACTTGTTTTCGGGGCACAACTAGCTGTAAATTGCTTTGGTCCCCTTTTGGCGTCTCCCATTTTCTAAACAAAACTCCGTCTTTAATTACTAGACTGTCCCACTGTGCCCAGTAGCTTTTTGTAGTGGGACTTAACGACGATACATCACTCCAAGAAGGCCTTTGGTCTTTTTCCTTCCATTCAAAGATTTTCTTCAGGTCGATGTCCTCCTTTTGAGCTTTTCCAATAGCGTCCTCACTCCATTCATGGTCAAGGCCCTGGGTGGTTATAATCCGGACTTTCTCTTTGGTTTCTGACTTAGAGCAGTGGCTACAGGACTCAGGGCAAGGTCTTCTTGAAAGGGCGTCCGCATTTAAATGCGTTCTGCCGCTTCGATGTTCCACCACGAAGTTGTACTCCTGTAGTTGCTCTAACCATCTTGCAACTTGTCCTTCTGGGTTCTTGAACTGCAAAAGCCATTTTAGTGCTGCATGATCCGTCCGTAAGGTGAACTGTCTGCCGATGAGGTACTTGCTAAAATGTTGAAGAGTTTTCACTACTGCCAACAGTTCCTTACGAGTCACGCAGTAGTTCCTCTCTGGCTTTGAAAGCGACTTGCTGAAATAGGCGATAACGACTTCACGGTCACCTTGCTCTTGTGATAAAACTCCACCAATTCCAGTATTGCTTGCATCGGTGTCCACGATGAATCTTCCTTCTCTGTTCGGGTATCCAAGTATGGGAGTGGTGCAAAGGTGTCCCTTCAGTTTATTGAAAGCTTGTTCACATTCCAAGTCCCAGGCAAATACTCGTTTGTCTTCCGTAAGTCGATGAAGTGGCTTGGCGATGTCGGAGAAGTTCTTGACAAAGCGCCGATAATATGCGCACAAACCCAAAAAGGATCTTACATCCGTCTTGTTTGTTGGTGTAGGCCATTCTTGGACAGCTTTGATCTTCTCTGGATCAGTCCTCACACCCTTCGCCGAGATGATGTGTCCTAAATAGGCCACTTCTTCCTTAAAGAATGCGCACTTCTTCGGACTGAGCTTTAAATTTGCTTCTCGAATCCTGGTGAACACCTTCCCCAGATTCCTTAGGTGTTCTGCGAAATTTCGTCCCATGACGATGATGTCATCCAGGTAAACAAGACATGCGTCTCCCAGCAGTCCAACCAAAACCCTCTCCATTAGCCGCTCAAAGGTCGCCGGAGCATTACAAAGTCCAAAGGGCATAACGTTGAACTGCCACAGCCCATTTCCAGTTCCAGTGGTAAATGCCGTCTTTTCTTTGTCTTCTGGATGGATGTCCACTTGCCAGTAACCACTTTTTAGATCAACTGTTGAGAACCACTTCATACCGCTCAGCATATCCAATGTGTCGTCAATTCGTGGCAAAGGGTAACTGTCCTTCTTCGTTACATTATTTAACATCCTGTAGTCAACGCAAAATCTGGTGCTGCCATCCTTTTTCTTAACTAGGACTACAGGCGATGACCACGGGCTCGTCGAAGGTTCTATGATGCGGTTCTTGTGCATCTCGGCAATCATCTCTGCTACTTCCTTTTCCTTGGCAAACGGAAGGCGCCTAGGAGTCTGCTTGATTGGTTGCGTTTCTCCCGTGTGTATGCGGTGTTTAACGAGGCCTGTTCGTCCTAAATCATGGTCACCCTTTGCAAATATGTCATTGTAATCGTGTAACAACCTCTTAGCCTGTTGAAGTTCCTGTGCAGATAACTTGTCCTTACAATCTTCTAGAAGCTGCATGACGTCATCTCGTTGACAGGATTCTGGCTCCCGAGTTCTTTTCAACTTTCTTATAGAATAACCTGTTTCACACCGACCGATCACACAGTTTCTTCGTAACTGTACCTCATTTCCACTAAGATTTATTATCCGCACTTTCGCTCCTTCTCTGGTCATCGCCAACGTTCTTGCTGTGATCCAACTTGGATGATCGCCACAGTTTTCTATTACTACACTACGTCCTTTACACACATTAGGAGGGAATCTAACTTGTACTAAAGTTTCAGACCTCGGCGGTAATGTTGTATTTTTCAGGCAGTAGACTGCACACGATGATCCTCCCTCCAGGAATACTTCTTGCTCCGGAAAACTTAGTACTCCCTTAGAGACGTCTACTACACATTTCTGGTCTCTCAAAAAGTCCAATCCGATGATGCATTCATCCGTGATATTTGCTATTAGCACCCTGTAGTCGAAGGTCTGGTCTCCAATTGTTATCTTCACCACTGTCTCACCGAGGACAGTTACTGGCTGGCCTGTTGCTGTTTGCAGCTGGATGGGTAGAGGTCTGCGTCCCCACATGACAGTTCTCTTCAGTAACTCCGGGCGCACTATGGTTCTTGAAGCACCGGTGTCTATTGTAAAGATACATGTTTTGCTGTTCAGCTGGCCTTCCACTGAAAGGTTGTTTCCATTTCCCATCTGTGATACAGTGATAGTAGGGGCTTGATGTTGACCAGCCAGCGCCTGCCCCACGGCCCTGGCTCCATTTAGTTTAACGACAGCTCTTCAGCGTCCACTTGGGTTGAGGACGCTACTGTCGTTCTGTGCGGCAATCTTCTTTTGGGGCAACTAATCCGGATGTGGCCCCTCTCTCCGCAGCCATAACACATTGGACCCAATGATGGTTTTTCCCTTACCACCATTTCCCGTAGTCTATGCGTTCTAGGGTCCTGGCGTACAGCTTCTACCTCCAAGGCATGGGCCAAAGCTTCTTGCAAGGTCTTATGATGTCCCAGCCTAACTGCTGCTCTGATCTCCGAGTCCTTGATTCCATCGATGAACGCTTGCAGGATGGTTGCTTCTACCAACGTTGGGCATGAGACATAGGCACGACGAACTAGTCTTTCAATTTCTGTGGCCCATTGTTGCAGACTTTCACTCGATTTCTGCATGCGGTCACGGAGCTGTGCTCTGTACGCGTGTTCGAGATGTTTGTCGCTGTACCTGCTCTCTAGTGCTTTATGGAGAGCATCCAAGGTCCTACTTTCCGGAGGCAGGTTTTCTAACGTCAGCAGGGCATCACCACGTAGAGCTAGAGTAAGCGCCATCATCGATTCTTCGTCGCTCCAGCCCTTTCCTTTGGCCACCGTCTCGAACTGGTACCAAAATGCTGCCCATGATGTTGTTCCGTCAAAGTGGGGTACTTCAATCCTAGGAGACCCAATATGTGCTGGAAGTACGGCACCGCTTTGCGATTCAACCTTCAGAATTTTATTGTGCAGTCGCTGCAACGTCACATCGTGTTTCTCTAGCGTTGCATCAACCTGGGTCAATCGCTTTTCGTGTTGGGTTTGCTGTGTCTTCACCTGAAGTACGTCCTCCTTGATGTGCTCTACCACGTCCGATACAGCAACAATTTGCTTTTCCATCGCAGCCTGCTTTTTCTCAATAGCCCCCAACAGAGTCTTCGCTAACTCATCCTGACCACGGGCCTGATCCTCGCGTAGTTGAGCTAGCTGCGCCTCTTGACGGCGAGCTTGTTCTTCTTGACCACGGGCCTGGTCCTCTCGTAGTTGAGCTAGCTGCGCCTCTTGACGGCGAGTTAGTTCTTCTTGTCGACGAGCTAGTTCTTCTTGTCGACGAGCTTGTTCTTCCTGTCCACGGGCCTGGTCCTCTCGTAGTTGAGCTAGCTGTGCCTCTTGACGGCGAGCTTGTTCTTCTTGACCACGGACCTGGTCCTCTCGTAGTTGAGCTAGCTGCGCCTCTTGACGGCGAGCTTGTTCTTCTTGTCGACGAGCTTGTTCTTTCATCAAGATAACCAGGGTGTTAAAGTCCAAAGCCGGTGGTTGTGCTGGTACTGAACCCGTTGACGACGTACTTGCGGCTTCATCTCCTTGCGAAGACGCAGTTTGGCTCCTCGTCACACGTCCCTCGCTGTCTTCTCGTGGCATCTTGAATTCCGCTTCTGACACCAATGTTGCGGGTACGGGGTACGTCAATTCAAATTAAATGCCGGTTACGAAAAGACAATTATTTATTTAAAACCACTCAACTGAAATACACCACTTTAACACAATTACACTACACACTTTACGTAGACAATTCAACACAAACACTGGTAAACGCTGTTCACTTAAACGTCGCAGGATAGTTCGCACTGATCGCTTTCCGAAAAATGAATACTGCTCGCAGCGTCGCTCACTCTTTATTTATACCCGGCGCGGGCCCTCTAGTATTTCGTGGATGATTCGTGAAGCCTCTCGAACTGGCGCGAGGACACGCGTTTGAACAGGACCGTTCTTTTCATGAAAACAATCGCGCGCAGGTAAAAAGCAGGCGGCCGCGCGCAGGTAAACAAGCAGGCGGGCGCGCGCGAGAATAAACCTTATTGCGTAGAGGAGTGAGGTCCGTTTTCGCGTGCAAGCTCCGTTGCCGGGCATCGTCGTAACAATACAAATATAATATTTTATGTTATAAGATAACTATAAATATAATAAAAGATGAAAACGACGATATAATAAGATTAAAGTAAATAATGTTGGAACTGTTGTCTCCATTGACATTGTAAAAATTACAGTACAACAAACACAGGCCCTGCTTTGTCGATAGCAATGAAATAAAATGTTAATAATGTCCTGTGTTTGCCAACTTCAATAGAGACTCCCGAGGGCTGCCGACTGGAGTGGATTGTTGCTGGACTATTCATACAAAATATCATTTAGATATATCTATCTCATCTATCGATTATGAATATCAAAAATTATCATAAAACACCATCTTTAAAATATGTTATAGCACCCGAATCAAACAATAACTTAAATTTTTTAGTATCACTTGGAAAAGTGTTGAGTGTTGAGGCGCTCGTGGCGCAGCTGTGACAGTGGTTCGTTAGCGATAACGAAAGTCAAGCTACCTACGCCGCGGTCGGTTAATGGATGGGTAAAAATTATGACCATATTTAGTGACATTGATTTCGAGCGTCTCCGTGCTTCGGAAGGCACGTTAAGCTGTTGGTCCCGGCTGATATTTACTATAATGTAAATATTAGTCGTCAAGCCTAGTCAGAGGCCATTTGGCGGCTTGATAACATCTGACATTAAGGTTGGTCACTTGCCTTACGCACCCCTCCACCAACCCGCACTAGGCCAGCGTGGTGGAGTGTGGCCCACACTATCTCACAATTGAGATAAGGCCTGTGTCCCAGCAGTGGGAACGTATATAGGCTGATGATGATGATGACTTGGAAAAGTGCAGGCAATAATGGAGGTCAGATGAACCTACATTCCGGCAGCACATTGAGCGACGATTACTGATGAAGTGTCTCTCAATGGAATAAGCCGCAGTCTCCGCTTACCGTCAGGTGAGTTGTGTGTATGTCTGCAAACTGATGTGGCATAAAAAAATACAAATCAAATGCATTCATATAAACTACTTTGAAAAATTAGATTAGTCCTTAACATTATTTTGTGAATATCCACGAATTACGATTTGTCCAGTGAAATCCGGAATTATCAAAAAATTAAGGCATATTTTCCATAGTGCTAAATTTAAAAAGTATATTTTCTACCTACTTAAGTAAATAACATTTTTGAAACCAATATAGGTTCCGACCGCATGAACTTATGGCACGCCTTTAATGAATGTCCATCGGTAGAATAGTTCACAATTATTGCTCACCTATTGATCGATATTTCAGCCCACCAAAGTACAATTCAGCCCGGTCATTCCAAATCGTTGTGAATCAATTTAACTTCTATCAATACTAAACTATCGTGTAACTTTCCAAATCGATATTTGTTAATTGTACCTACTATCTATGGATTTTGAATACCCCAATCTTTGTCACGTCAGTTTCGCCAACCCTATCTGGCGGAGGACGCCAAGCCGAAGTTACGATGTTGCTCTGATTAATTTCGAATGATATTTGATATGTTCATCTGACAGGCTGCACTGGGGGGGACTTCTAACAAATGGGTAGATTTTCATGTCTAAAGGTCGAGGGGATGCTATTAAACGTCTTCTACCAAATCGTATCAGATTAATTCTATACTGTCTATCTAAGATGTTATGCATCTATAAGCAAAAAGATGATTCAAACCATGAAACCTTATAACAAATGTTTTGATATTTCAATAGAATATATTATCATTTATTGTTTGTGGAGTGCTAGTGAAATATTCTTTGAAATATTTACAAATGTACCCCCTTTTAAAACGGTCGGGCAAAAAGCAACACCATGGGACTCCATTTCGCACTGTGATTTTACGTATCCAGTTTCATTAAAGACCATAAAAACAAAATCGATAGTACACTCCAAGGAACTTATCTCGTTCCACGCTGCATTCCAAAACAATTTTATTAAACTTTTCATTCGCCCCGCTATTGTGAGAGCGAGACTCGCTGCAACTTCCCTAAATTCTTTTCCCGACATTTTTTTTTTCTAACACAAATTACCCTACCCCAGCTAGCGCACCTTAAAACACGAAAGCACCGCCCTGAATAATTAATACAATGGAAGGTTAAATTCGTCTAAGTGTCAACTTTCCCCTAACTTTTAAAAATACGACACCATCAAAAGTGCGGTCTCCGTCTAGGACCTTTTATCTCTCCGGGGGTTGTTTATTTAATTTCGCTTATTTTATTGGAATTGACAATGATTTAGGAAAACTTTTTCGACGGTGCGTCGCACGGAATACATTTCCGGGTACTCAAAGTGCAAGATTTGATCCTGATTGACGAATTTATCTTGTCCAAAAAAATATTCATCGGAAACTTTCCTTTTTCAAACATAAGCTTGCTAAACAAATTTTGACGTCGTGGGGTGAATCGAATTATTGAACGTGCATGAGCAAAATGCAATGTTTGAGTAAGGGGTACTAATAAAGTAAACACGTAATTTTAGATGTGAGCAAATCAAAATGGCGTATGACGTTTATTTAGCAAATCAATGTATTTTTTTGATTGGCTGACCTTGTTAAGAAAGCGTAGTTCTTTACGTGCAGAAAGGACTTATAGACAAATAGAAACAAGTGTGTAATGATCATAATTACATTTTTAAGCGAGAGAGTGAAAACGTCAGCTTGCAAGACTCGCGGTCCACGTGAATTTGAGCGACCAGTACAACACTTGACTTTGATAAAACTTTCGTTATATCCACAAATAAAAAGGAAAAGTCATGTAATGTAAGTATAATGTCAACAGAGATATAAAATAAAATATTACAATTTAATCTTTAGAAACACGGCATTACATTGAAATTCTTGCTTTTTAACACAAAATGAAACGTTTCACTGTCACTTACAACAACACTTATAAGGACCATTGTCTTCTTATTTTAAAGATAACAAACATAATCAGGTTCTTTAATTCAATCCGACTAAAATTGCCGACAATAATCAATAAGCCACGCGGCCGATACTCGATAAAAATTACGATCAAGTGCAGGCTTCCATTAAAAGTGCATAGTTTTTTTATACTTGTACGTAAGCAATGCCCTTTAAATCCCGACAATAATTTCCCCTGGGACCCTGCGTTGGCCTTTGACAGGGGCGGTGGACAGCAAGGGTGAAGGGGCTAAGAACTTACTGCGGATACCTCACTAGGGTCACTCCAAACCGTTCATTGTTCCTTGACGTTTATGGTCATCCAAAGGTTGCGACAAAGGTCGAACTTAGGACCGGACCTTAGAAAGGAAAATTTGCAACAATTAATATTTGAATAAAAGCCTTTCAGCGAAAATTTAATGGTTATCTAAAGGTGGGAAATTGGTTGCCAAAGATTTATTAGAAACTCTGAGAACTGCTTATAGGTCGGATAGGGTTGAGAAATTATATTTATGTACTAAGCTGGGAAGTTCTGAGTGCTTTTATTTTGACTAACAAAATTAATGAAGAAACATGTTTCACTAATATAAAAGGCTGCTTCCCCAGTAGGCAAACTGTTAGCTGCAGACTGAATTTGCGGCTTATCGATTTAGTACGCCTTTCCATATAGAAATGGAGTGTCCACAGTTTGCTAGTTTTGCGCTCACTGTACGCAGTTTGCAGCGTTACGCGCAAACTGTGGACACTCCATTTCTAATATATGGAAAGGCGTACTTAGTCGATAAGCCGCAAACTCAGTCTGCCGTTAACAGTATGCCTACTGGGGACGCAGCCTTACTGAAAATTTCAGTCTTTAAAATCTTTTAATTTAATTTAAAATTCTATTGTTCTAGGCAAATATACTAAAATTAACTATAATAGGTTATTAAATTAGGGCACGTGCCTAAATTGAATCACCTATTAGTGTATTCCTTTCGCAGACAATTTGTTCACTTTTAAGATTGTGCAAAGAACGTCCATTACGTCTCTAATCTATTCAAACTAAAAAAAAGATACTCCGCCTACATTCTTTAAATAACATTTATAGGCAATACGATTTAAGTATAGGATTGTTTTTCTCCGATGCCTCAGTGGAAATACGTCACACACATGAATCAAATCCTTTGTAGTAGCAAACAAAACGACACTAAATCTGACAGCTAAACACGGTAAAGGACTTAGCAGCGTGTAAGAGACCTCTAAAACAAAGATGTAGGTAGTCGCATGTATCCGACATGAGACTTTGCGGCGGCTCGCAGGCACGAAGCCAATATTTCCCGGCTTGTATGAAATGCAAATACAATTTAAAAGTTTACATATTTTCTCAGTGAAACTGAGAACTCGCGCCTATGGGGCCGGCCCGACTGTGTTATAAGCTCACTAAAAGAGAAAATAAACCTTTGTGCATATTAGGAGACATAATAATGTTTTCGGATCCAAAACGTTCTGGGTTACCTACGTATAGGGGTTTGCACAGTATTTGGAATAAATTCTGTTGCCGTGTTGTACAAGAGAATACACAAGTAAATGCTCAGGAATAACTATTACTGGATATTGGTATTGTTTCTGTTATTTGTAACTGCCTACGTTGGAACCAGGTGTTCTTTCTACTGAACATTTTAAGATAAGACTTGCTTTGAAAGTAGCGAACAAAAGAATATTACGACAGTGGAATTACTCCGAATCATGATATCGAGTAAACATTAATAGTGCTAGTTAATTATATAGTAGTTCTAATCTTAATAAGTACACTAACATTTCCCTTAGCAATGCTTCCATGTTAACTGATGCTCAAGCAAGAGAAGGTGTTAAATAATTCAGCCGATTAAACACACACCTGCCATTGAGTTAAGTGCTAAAGCATAGAAAATTAACGCCTATGAGGAACTCCAATTTACCATCCATTTAATCTTCAGCTTCCAGCAATACGAGACGTTCCTTCTGATAGTATTCATTTCATTCGCATTAATGCGAACAAACATTTAACTTGGCTGTCTTTGCGACAACTCCTTCAAATCGTATTACCAGGGCTAATATAGAAAAGTTATGCGCAAACTCTTTTGAAAGTTCAAAGTCAAAAGCCTCCCTCGATGAAATAATCCTTCGCCGCTTTTCAGAGTCGACTCCTATTCTGAATATGGACAATCACTTATTTAATTTATGAGTTGACGCTTCCTTGACTAAATTTTGTGGGCAGAATATTCGACCTTAAATAAATTTAGCTTTGGAGCTCAATTTATATCAATTTACTTTCTAAAGGATCAATTTAAAGATTGGGCACTAGAGTATTAATCGCTTAAACTAACTTACTAGACAAAAGGCAACTTTTTAAAACGATCGGAGATTTCATAACTGGTACAAAACTTAACTGGAAAGTAACGCCATTCAAATGAGGTAAAACTTGAATCGCGAGGAGATTAATAAAACGTGTTCAGAAGTTTGCCCCAGTGAATGTGGCACAAAAGTATCTATTCAGTGTACAACATTAATATTCGCGTAATGTCAAAGAATGAGCTTGGGCCAATGTAAAACAAACTTCCTAAGGACGAAGCATAAAATAAGGATTCATAATTCAAATCGAAAAAAGTTTCTCGGGGCTCGGTAATTTTTCCCATCTTACAGCAAGTTTCGCCCGAGGGGTCGCGAGTCGTGGCTGAAGGAAATCTAAGAGAGGGTTTACATTTTTAGCCTTTCGCCGTGTCTCCTCTTCACTTTATATCGTCTTTTGATTACTCTCTCAACAAGTTATGCATATTGTAAGAGTGTTCGGCGACGTCGGTTAGAAGAATTTTCGGCGTCTTCTTTATACGACGTCTTTTCGGCGTTGATGTCTCATTTTTCATACCTTTTATCTCTGCCCTCTTTATTATGAATGAATTTTGTTTTGACGATGATGACGCGGTTAACCTATGCCTTTGTTGTAGATTCTTTTTTGTTTTAAGTAGGCGTCTGAATATGTAATACCGCCAAGATTAATCGCCTGGAAAAGAAATTGGAATGTGAAATTCTTTAAAGCAGTGTTAACACTCGATGGGTTGTTAATTCCCCTTAAGACCCGATCCACCCTAATTGTTATCGGCCCGCTCGACCCTTAATGGTGTTTCTAATGCGCCTAATGTATTTTCGGGACATTTTGCAGCTTGCTCGGGGCCATTTTTCTGTTTGTACGAGCACAGTGCAGTCCCTCCGAATCCGGTAACTGTATTATCTGCAAATATGTTCCCAATTTCTATTGTCCGGCGTAATGTATGAGAGTGGTGGTGGTGCGAAGCGAATGTGATGAACATAAATAAGAGATATCTTCGAAGAGTCCGGTAAGTGGGTCCGAATGCATCTTACTCTATTCCGTGCACCGGCCGAGGGGCACTACCCTTATTCTATTACCAGCTATCTGTATTCATATATTTCACAGTTATTACTTGTGAAATATCTTCTTTATATGTGCAAAGAATTTTGGATTACATACTTTAAATGAATTCACTTTGCACCTCGAAATGAATTTTCATCGTATAAGATTTTCGGCGCACGTTTAAGAATTTAGTTTATTAAAACAGTTAACAAGTGCATGTAACAACATTAGTATTCAGTACGTTTCTCTTGAATATGTAATAAATATTGCACAGTATAACAAAGTACAGGTCCCGGCAAACTAATTGAAATCGGGTAGGGATTGCGCAGAAAACGAATTTTAAGATGCCTGCGCGCTATTGGACAGAAGCATACCTCTGACCAATAGCGCGCGCGTGCGTCGGGAGATTTGCGCTCTTAGTGCACGTATGCGCGAACTTTCCCCAACTCCATCGACCGATGGTCAAGAAGTTTGCCGGCACGTATAACACATTTGAGGTGGAAAATTTATTAATATCTAGCTGTAAATAAGTGATTATTGACAGCTAGAGACAGAACGAACAAAATATTATTATCACTATTAAAGAAAGAGAGGTTTCTGTGTCTGTACACTTTCTGTATATTGGTAGAAGCGTTTAAAAAATATATCTCATAATCATAAATTTTTAATAAAATATAAAACACTAGTTAAAAGATGAAAGAAAATATTAAACAATTGAAATTAATAAAGCCACAGATTTAATTTTATATTTCATCTCATCCAATACAATACTTGAGTTTGCAATCTTCATTCAATGAACTTTATTCGCTGTGCAATAATAGAACGGTCATCGATAAAGCAGTAAAGACAAAAGATGTAATGTAATAAAAGTCACCGAAGCAAAATCTTTTATCCTCACCCCAGTTCAAGTGGGCACAAATTACCTGATATGTTTTATTCCTCAATTTATAGCTTCCACATATTAGGGAAGGAATAAAAATCATTGAAAGTAAACAAAAGCTCTCGTTGGCGGCTCTCGTAAAACAGTTCCCATAAACGTAGAAGGCGGTAAATTAGATTTTATTTCTTAAACAATTTGCGGCCGGACACAGACAAAGGGCGCAGGTTCGATACCGTGGTCAGCAATTCAAAGGTTTATGCGGGCACGTTTATTACTTACCTACACCGGTAGAGGGATGTGAATGTGTCAAGCTGCGTGATTCGATATCGATAAATTGGATGGTTTGATTTTAACTTTTAAATACATTACTGATTCCCTACTTGTATTTTTTTAAATTACTTTTTACAAACAAATTAAAAAATAACAATCTTAACAACTAGTAGCAGATACATGTGTATTTTAACATTCAATTCAAAAGCAAGCTTACCTACTCTACCTTGGATTACTCAGCGTCATTAACAATTAACTCATAGTCGTTTAATACAATATATAAAACACCTGGTTTCAATACACACTAGGTCACAGTTTCTTTTACAACGAGATCATTTTTAATAGTCTTTGTTCATAGCTTTCAATTCTTACAAAATTACTAATTACAAAATTGTTTTGCCGAGGTAATTTTATGAAAATCAATAAATAGCTGGACTCATACATAACCCCAGAATAAATAATAAAAAAAGACTCTTCAAGCAAAACTAAAACTAAAAAGATCGATATCGATAGGTTGGAGTGGAACAGCACTAGACGGGTAACATTGCGGTAAGTTCGCACTGACCACTGACCGGACCCCAATCGGCGGCCATTGTCCAGCTATGTTCTTGTTCACATTAAAACGCAGTTAACCGTTCTTTATTGTTTTATCCGCGCCCGCTCTGCGCCAATAAATGTCACCGCTCGCTCGCTCCGCTCCTGGGAGCGAGCGGACCCCGGTGTTGCCATTCTACGATTTCGATTTCGGCCTGCGTAATTAAACTGGCCCTTTATTACACAAATTTGCTGCACTTAAATTACTTAATACGCGCCCGTTTTAATTGTGGAATCCCTAATCTATGGCGGTCCGAGAAATAAATTTAACTTAACAATAGGCGTTGGGCGAGTCAGCTGCCCAGCGAGAGAGGACTTAAAAAGATTTCGAGAAACATAATGCTGTGCAATAATTAACAAGGCGATCACGATTTCGTACTATTACTTACTGTTAATTGGTTTTAATTAGAGTCAAGTATCTCTTATCGTAGAGTCGATCGTATTTTACAAAAAATACGCTCAACCAAGATTTGAAATCCTTATTTTGAAACTGTTTGTGACCAACTGACCAAGTTGCGATGTTCTATGTGCAAAGAATTCCTAATACATATAATCTAAATCGATTATTATGAAAAAAATGTGTCAAAATACCTTGCATAGATTAATTTGTATTAGCACAATGATATTCGCAACGCTAACCAAAACCCGTTACTAAACTAAAACAATTTAATTTGAACCCGGAAATACCGAAATTAATCTCGTCTAAGTAATAACGGGCGATATCGCAAGAAAACAAAGGCAAGATAACAAGGCGACCGCAGAGCCATTAGACGCACCCCGATCCGTAGGAGTGATCTAATAAAACATTCAAAGGCCAAAACGGGGAAAACACAAAATCAGATTGTCTCAAAATCACACGAGTGACGGGAGTAACGCGACAGGGCTCGCGCATCTATTATTCAGGCGGAGGCAGAGGCCGGGAATACTTCGCGATGTACTCACGCTCTCGGCTTGTGATCTATTCTTGTTTGGGATCTGACACAGGTATTGTTTAGATGTCAACTCTTGGAACTCTTTCTCGATTTAACTGATATGTGGTCGATAATCATCACTTCCGAAAAGGTTAATCGATGTTAATCTTTAATTTAGACTGCTAAATAGAAAGAGATTTAGCGACACAAATAGGTATTCTCGGTGAGACGTCAACTCTTGGAACTCTTTCGGCTCGATTTAACTCGGACTCTTAATCGAATGTAGTATCAATTGACCAAACGAGAATAAAATACCTTTTTGCCACGTAGGTACTTTATTCTCGTTTGAACGTCAACTCTTGTAACATTTTTGGGTTGATTTAACACTCATATATCGAATGTGAAACTATCGATTTGCTTAAAATAATGATCGCCAAATACAATGATATGCAACCGATCTGTTTAGACGTCGACTCCCTGGATATGATCACAGTTCGATTTTACTTAAATGAATCTTAATCGAGTAGATACAATCGAATTGAATAAAGATAGCTAAAATAGAACGGCCTTATGTACTTACGCCCTCGACTTGTGATCTATTCTTGTTTGGGATCTGACTGTTTAGACGTCAACCACTCTTTCGGGCCAATTTAACTTGAACTCTTAATCGAATGATATCGATTGACCTGAAATTAAGATTGCTAAATACAGACTTAGTATCTCAAATAGGTACTTTATGTCCTATTCTCGTGTGGACGTCAACTCTTGTAACATTTTGGTTCGAATTAACAATCTCAAACGAATGTGAAGCTATCGATTTGCTTCTACTAATAATCGCCTAAATAGGGACGAGTTCAGTAATAAAAATACTTCTAGGAACTCAGACATAAATCGTAGGCTATTTTATTATAGAAAATAATAATAATAGAGACCATGTTTAAACTTCAACTTAATACTTTATATACTTGACAAGCAGACAATTATTGTGACCTTTCAGTTTACGTAGACGTTAAGGAGAAATAGCAAATCGTAAATTTATTATCGTATTTTGCTATAAATGTTTGTGAGGAACGAATATAAATCCAGTTATAAATAGATTATATTATTACTAAACTTCATTCATTCGATAAGATATTTTTCATTTACGTGGAAAATATAATTATACAAACGAAAGAGAAAATGAAAAACAGATGGTAATAAATATTTCATTCTATATTTGTAAAGGTGCTATTGGTAAATATTTTAGGGTGGTTCTTTTAAAATACATTATGATAAGCTCAAAAAATGTTTTGTTATGTAAAAAACTTCTGGTAACTTTTAGGTCTATATCGATACGCGATTGAATGACGAAACGATAAAATGTTGATAAAAATAATCTTCAGACTTAGCTTTCAACTCGAGAGCTAAACTTTAAGAACTCCGAAGAATAACTTTAAAAATAGAAATCGGAAGTGTTGCATCGGAATCTAGAGTTAACAGTTTAACCGTAATAAAGTTAGATTCTGAGCCGTTTTCTAGTTCGTAATGGCAGCATTCAGAGGTAGAAAACTTCCCCGGCGATAATTGGCGAAGTGTGGACGAAATGCCAATTCGTGATCGTCGTGCGAGAGCTCAATTTAACAATTATCACTAGCAGAGACGGCACTATTCTCGGCTATAATTACTCGAATTACTAACTAACTATAATGCTGGCGTGTTGAAATAGTTATTCCGCTACCAATGCTCCTTTGTCAATCGCAAATTGAAGGAGAGCTGTGCTCCTGTTCAAGGGCGATTGTCTTTTGGTGTAGATCAAAGTTCCAAGTTATTAGAACTCTTGTAAGTTAAAGTTTACTTTTACTAGTTGTTTTGATATTTTAATCTTACTTATCAAGAAACTATTACTTGTTGGAATATTTACTGTCAAATATTACCTTCTTATAAGAATATCTATCGTTATAATTTTTCACATGTAAAACACCAAGACATGGATCGTACTTTCTAAGAAGACAAATGGTTGTTTCATCTCGATGGTAAATCCACTTCATAACGAAGTAAGTAAATTTACTAATTAAATTTGTAAAAAATTTAATAAAAAAACATATTTTTCGAGACAAATCTTGTTTTTTATTGACAGTTATTTTCTGTCTTTCCATAAAATTACCCACTGATAAATAAACTGAACATAGCTCTACAAACTTTAAATTGCAAATGGAAATTAGACATCGCGTCGGCTGCAACGAACGCTCCTAATGTTTGGCGGCGGCATCCCCCATGCGAACATCCAAAACTTTTACTAATTAATTGTAAGATTTTAATCATGGTACTGGCATAACGAATCATTATAGGCCGCTTAATTTCTTCT
Source organism: Mecyna flavalis (assembly GCA_949319885.1). NCBI lineage: Eukaryota > Metazoa > Arthropoda > Insecta > Lepidoptera > Crambidae > Mecyna > Mecyna flavalis. The sequence goes on along the minus strand of OX439407.1, from coordinate 9,532,620 downwards.
GCCCCTTCATATTCTTAAACTTAGTAGGGTTTCCATGAGCCAACTTTGAGTTGAGACTCCTGCATCCGATACATATAATTAGTAGTATTTTGAATTTTAAAATGCGTGTGTAATTTACTGCAGAAATACCATACCTATACATAAAATTTTCATACATACATATGTATTTTTGTTGCAGTTCATGTAGTATATACTTGAAACTAAGTCCCGTAAACATTTGTATTTCAAGCTCCTGTTCCTACAATTATTAACAAGTTTTACATGTCCAAAAGAAAGGATATCAAGCTGATGACCCATTAAAGGACATTCTGCACTTCCCTCAGTTGATGATTTATTTTAATAGCTAACAATGAAACCAAACTGACAAAATTATCTTACATTACAAACACCATTAATGCTAATTTGTAGGATTTATCCGACTATTTTCAGAAAGTGCGGCCGCCACACTAAAATAATGCATTATTGCAAATTTTAATCAGGGGTGTGAGGGATATTATTAAATTATGCAACCTGTCGTATGCACTCGACGATTATAAATCTTCTAAGTTTGTTTAGGTATTGCCTAATAGCCATTACTAGCGAAGTAATAAATGTGTCTGCCCTGACTCGCATAAACACATTGTTTACTTTATACCCTATCCCTTGGCTTAATGTGGACAATTTAGAAACTTTAATGTATTAAAATTAAAGTTCTAATGACAGAACTAATATAACGACTTTTATTAAATTCAAATGTATTTTTGTTCTGTCACAGATTGCAAATATAGCTCTTAAGCAGGATGTAATATAATAAATAGTAATAAATGTTTTGAAGTAAGAGCATTGCACCTAATCTAAAAACAGTTTTTAATAAAATATATTGTAAAATGCCATCATACTATCATGAAAAAATGTCACTGACGCTATAAAAATATATAATATAAATGTGTAGGTATTGTATTGATTATGTATAATTATTATTTTCTAAGGACAGAGTAATATATTTTCGATTAAAATAATCTTAACACAAACAGTCGGCAGCAAAAGCTACGCATTACTATCAAAAAACATATGCCATGGCAATAAGGTCGTCCAGTAGCTAAAAATGTGCAACTACTTATTTTGGCGGTCGGAACATAAGACCATAACATGAAATAAATAAACATACACATAATACATAGTAAGCAGATCGTAGCCATTTTTGAAACTGAGCCTGGGGAATGACGATGTCATCAGAAGTTTTATCGTTCATTTGTTTTCCCCCTATTAACTGCTATAAAGGCAATTTCACCTAAAATATCCAAAGTAACTAGGCTCAAACCTTTCACAAAAGATGTTTCCCCAAATTGAACGACCGGGATCAATGAACTAGGATCTACCTATCTTCGAAATTTCTGCCTTAATAAAATACCCAGAAGAGGAGAAAATAAAATAAATATTTCCTAAGCAGATGTACAAATATTTCATATACAGTGTAAATCTAAAGTACTACGGTTTCATATCATTTGATGTCAGTAAGAGGGAATATTTTCTGAGTTAAATAAAATTTTACAGCTGCGGTAATAAAATAAAAGCCAACAACCCTTTTGGTAGTCTAGCTTTGTTTTAATAAAGAGCTTGTGGTACAATGATCCGGTAGAGAATGATAAGACCGCTATAGCTTCAACGAGACCGCACTCAGTCAATTTAGTGAACCGTCCTTCAAAAGTGAGGAAGCTCAGACAGACAGTAATAAACTTCGCTTTACGTGTTTCTCTAGTTTCTCGGCGAATAAACTTAACCCTACCGCCTCTTGGGGACCATTTCAAACCTCCTTGTGCAAAAATAAAATTAAATTAAGCCCGAGATCTTCGCGAATGAATCGCGCCGAATCGGGCTCGTGTCGGCCCAAGATCAAATAATTTCATGAAAATGAACCCCGGGCATATTTAATTAACTCGACCTCCCCTATTAAAGTGTACAAGAATTCCCCGGTTAAACATTAGCATTCGTCAGGAATTTCATTCTCGTAGAATGGAAAATATTTATTTACACTTTTTCACATTAACATTCTATTTATCCCCACACATGACTCTCAGTGAAAGGGAGAGTAATTAATTTTTATTGGATTTCCTTCTCGCAAGAGAAGTTTTAATTACACCGGGTGCGCGGATCGTGTCGTTCGCGCCACGTTGTTTGCTGTGGTCGTAATATCAATCGTTTCACCGGTAACTACGCGAAACCCTGATTACATAATGCACTATCGGACATTTATCGCTTTGTTTCGACGCACATCGCGCTAACTCGCTGTTTGTTTTGTGAATATCGAAACTTACACAGTACAGTTGCACGGACCAGTCGATCCAATTTAATTCACTTAGCGGAGAAACAACAAACAACTGGGACGTGATCGAACTTACGTCTAACGAGAGCAGATGCGTATAGAAATTAAGGGCGTATCTGAGCTAATCAAACATTAAGCCCGTACCTGGCCGCTAAATAAATAGCTGGGGCAAATGAAAAACGGCCACGTTCGAACGGTGAGAATTCGGAGGCAATAATAAATATGCATAGCGCGTCTATGCCGCATCCTCTGTGATTAGTCGTGTGGGGGCGCAAGGTACCCCCTCGGCAGTGATACGGATAGGTGAGTGATAGCGAGGGGGCGAAGGAACTAAGGAACCCCCAGCTAATAACGGTACGTGTGTCTGTTGTATCGGCGAAATTTCTTGGATATTGCCAATATAGGGCGATCACGTGTTTTGTCTCCGCGAGCGTGTCGCTCACGCGCGATGCCCGATAAATAATAAATGACACATCGACTTTGTAGGAATACTCCCATCCTTAGTGTCACACGCTTGATAGGTAGCCTACATTTACCAGAATTACTGTCAATTGCGAGGTTGATGCGTGACTCTTCCCATGTTGCGGGCAGTATCCTGATCATAATGGAATAAAACGCTAACTGAGTTACAGAAATTGTATTTCCTTTTTAGTAAACCTAATCAATTCTTAGTGATTATGTATTATGAAAAAGTTTTCAGAGTCCGACTGGCTAGCTACCCTACAGGCCCTTACAGGTGAAATCGGTTCTTTTTTTTACTAAGTCAGTTGGCAGACAGACACGCAGCCCACCTGATGGCAAGCGGCCACTGCGGCCTATTCCATTGAGGGACACTTCACCAGGAAGCGTCGCTCAATGTGCTGTGGCTGTGTTTCAGCAATATAAATGTGGGAGCCAGTACACTTGAAATCAGAGGCTCGAAGATCAGATGATTCTACAGTCTGGCAGCACATTGAGCCTTCAATGAAATAGGCCGCAATGACCGCTTACCATCAGGTGGGCTGTGTGCCTGTCTGCCAACTGACCTAATAAAAAAAAACTAATGAATTTTCACCCGAAAATCAATGTTCAACCTCAACATTGTCCAAAACCTAACTCCATTAGTGATATTATGACACTTTTAGTACAGAGAGCCATAAAGATTTACTGCACAAAGGCGGATACAGGTATGTGCACTTTATTGCCCCCGGTTCGAGATGCATTATATTTGGGAGTTATATGCTCCAGAGTGGGTCGTCTCCGTAGAAGAATTACTCCCAAGGTAAAGGGGAATCGAGGTCCTACTCAAAGTGGTATATCTATAACGTCGCATGTTTCATGCGAATATATGCCTATTCCGAAACACAGAAGGGCGGTAATAGTGTGCACCGTTTTGACAGTTTAATATAGCACGCAAAGCTATATTCGTATCCACTTAGCCGCTTGAAAACGCGTAAAGATAGAAGCATGTTTGATCTTACAGGCTATGCCGTATTTATAGTCTGAAGAACATTAAAAGTTGTATTACAGAACTAAAGCCATAAGACGACAAATTACTGATAGTATTATTTTTATCTCTTTGAATTATTAGTATCTATTTTATGTTTTTCGTTGTTGATTAGTATCTTCAATTGTCATCCACATTAAAAAATGATTCAGCTAATTTTCTTTTTTTAAAAAAAATCAAATAAAAGTCTTTCAACAAAATCCTTTTTTTCGATGTGTCTCTTTCTTAGAATCCATTAGAATTCATTCTCATATTTAACCTTACTTTTGTCATGGGTGCTACTCCCATTGTTACTGGCGCATAATATAAATTCCCGGCATCATTTATAATAATAGTTACCGCTATTATCGGTAACATTATAACTCCTTATAAATTATCATTACAGCAATAGCTAATAAATAAATAGCAGATTACACTGCAGTGCTGGATTAACAGGAATATTCTAGTCAGGGCTGGTAGCGCATCGTAAGTTAATCAAATAGGTTTGTTTCTTAGGTTTTACCTCAATTTCTTACCGATAAACGAGTGTCAGTAGTGACAAAATTACAGAATAATCATTTGTTAATTCTGACATGACTAAGTAATAAATTACAAAAAAAAGCATTGAAAACCGATTTTTTTATTAATAATTAAAAACTTAGTACCAAGACGTGTGTTTTAAGTACCGGACTGTGATTTCGGGGCTCTGGCGTCAATTTCCGGGTTTTGACAAACTTGTGTCAGATTTTCTAACACATTAATGATAGAGGTTTGGCCCTGCAATAGGATATTAAATAATAATATTATGACGATACGTTTATAATGAAAACATACGGTATTAAAACATACAAAGCTACATACAAATAAAAGCTGGTCCCGCTGCCTGAAGTACATTAATGGATCTATAAAGGCATCAAAGCCTCTCCTATCGATTGTTTGTAAATCTTTCTATTGTATAAAATATAAATGAACATGGATGTGTAGGCACTGCCATTGTATATCGTATAATTCATAACTCAATAGTTAATGATAACAAATAATAAGAATGGCGTCGACTTTTAAAACCTCCCACGTAGAAATAAAAAAAATCATATCGGTCGGTTATCACGGCACATCTGCCGGCCTATTACACCATTTCGTTACAAAATCATCCTTATTTACCAACCATAATCCGGCAGATTGATGTTTTAAGAATAACAATGGAGACTGCCTACGCAAAAGCTAATGGATAGCAGTCAAGCTTAAAATAACACCAACTCGAACCTTTCCATATTCAAATATTAGCCTTCTTTTTTAAGGACTTAAAAGGTCTCCTTACGGCCGTTTTTAGTGCATACACTGTTGCGTCATGAGAAACTTACTTGTAGATGTTTTCGTTTTTTATTAAATGATGGCTATTGTCAGTATTCTTCTATCTATCTAGCATTAAAATGTTCAATTTTCCGTACCTGACCTCCGAAATGACTTGTTTTTCACGAATGTCATCGAAACTCAGCAGGCGTACCAAGTCTTTTTGCATCATTTCTTTTCAACAGGCTATTGATATCCACGTGTACATAATAGGATTGAAGATTTTGCAAAATAAACGATTTTATTTCATTTTATCGATTTGCCTTGCGTAGCATGTGAACATTACCGGCTGTTTAGTGACGAGTGGCGAGGTTATCTATTAAATTGTGATAAGAAGATTTCTGAAACGATCATACTCTTAGATATAATTTAACTAAAAGCAATTCTATTTACTCATAAAACTCCGACCTAGAGTTCGACTACGAGACTACGAGTAGATAATTATGCTGAATATCTCAACCATATACCTCACTGTATTCCACCGTTGTTGTTACCACTAGATTGCTCGCGTCGCCGAAATCAAATTAGTAGGTCCGATGCGGTCCTAAACAAATTTCAATTTTCAATTATTACCCTGTAGGAGCCCGAGCCCCCAGAGGTCCGCTGACTTATTGCACGGACGCCACAATAATGTATTCAGAATAATTGTTCGGCGTACAGGTCCGATTGAATTCGTCCCCCCAGAGATAGAAAGTTTTGACTTATTGCATTACAACTTGGGCGATTACGCGGCCCGAAAACGAAATCAGTCAGTATCGATAGATAAATAGCAGGTCTATTTGCGATTTGTCATTTGTTTTTATTGCTGTAATAGCAATGTATTGTCAATAACAATACAAACGGTACAGAAAACCAGATGTTGAACGTGGCTAAATGAAATTAAATAGTCAGTTTGGTCTCAAAGTCAGTATTTGTGGTCAAGTTTAACACTATTATCGAAAATGGTTAAGACTGTGACTTGATAATTGTGTTTTTTATTTCTAGAAAACAAATTCTTATCTATACATATATGAGGATGAATGATTGATACTAATGTTATATGAAAACCTTTCATTAGTGACAGAGTAAAATAATACAAGTATTTGGTCGATAAATATTTAAAATACCTTCCCACGTTTACCGATGCTTTTAGAACATCTTTTTCTCTAGTAACCATTGTTCTAACACAACCTCGTCGCCATGACAATAGGCTACAATTTAGTTTACAAATTGGGATATCAAATGAACATCTCGAAGTAAAATTACCGGCACGTGAGTCGGAACCCACTACAAGACTCGCTCGACGTAAACACTGCTGCGTCACGGCTCTTATTGATTCCCACTACAATAAAAGAATCGACGCCGACCTTAGTCTCCCCATATACTTTTTCCAGTTCAATGAGCATAAATTGCAATAGGATTCCACGCGGTGGATGCCCCCGAATATTTCTTCCAAACCGTCACTATCTCCCGCGGAGAAAGGTGCAAAGATTTACCTGAAACCCTCATGGGCTATCGGTTAACATTAAAATATTTATTTTTCAATAAACCTTTAGTTGGGGTGATGTTGGCAGCCGCGCTGATTTTCTTTCTCACGGTCGAACGAGCGTAATCCCAATAAATCACGTTTTCCGGGGCAAATATAAAGGCCGAATCAAGGCGCAGCGTAGTTTATAGGTAATTTTTAGTCAAACAGTTGTAATGACGTCTTGCCGAAGTGGGACCGGCGTAACTCCAAATCCTATGATTGAAGTTTACGCAATTCGTTGCGTTTGCTTAAGATTTTATGTAAATTATTTTTGAAGAGCTACACAGAGCCTCCGACAACATTTTCTCTGGATATAAACGAGTATCTAACAAATTACAAGCAAATAACTTTTTGTACATAAATAAAATGTTATCGAGGACGTCTCGAGTTTCCGTCATGATGGAGAATTTCATCGTTTCTCCTAAGCGGTGAGCAAACAATCTTTTTCTACCTGTTTAATTCCGTTATCCTGCGTCTCAAATCACCGGAGTATAAAGCAAACAGATTCGAGGGAACTTATTGAAAGGGAGCCCTTGCTCATTGGGACGACAATATGAAACCAATAGTTGTATCTGTGCGTCGCGCTCCGATGACTGCTCACGCAAACAAGCAATAACAAGTGGCCGTATAAAAGTAACAACAGGAGCGGTGTGTCTTGAATGTGGTACTGCAAGACAAACAGGTAGCAATATCGGGATATACACCGGTGATATCAATATAACCGCCAAGATAGGGGACAACGCGCGTGCTTCGTGGAGATTGGAGCCGATTACCGCTCTCGATTGCTACCCTTGCAAGTGGGCTTACTGTCACATGTCTTCACTTTTATTAAACAATATCTATTTATCTTGCTAGACAGTCATTATGATTTAAGTGACCCCATCATTGCGATGGAAGTTCTCGATTAATCATGAATATTAAAACTTTCCAATCATTATTTAATAGCAGCAGTTCCATGGTATTTATTTTCCTATATATAATTTTTCCTTTGCTTAACATGCATTGAAACAAGTGAAAAGAATTTAAATAGAATTCAGAAATATCATAGATTCTACCTACGACCTCCGCAGTGTCCGGCCCATAATATTCGATCATTTTCATATGTTTGTCCAATCCGATGATGAGGGTAGGGTCACTACTAACTATCGGATTAGCCTGTTGACGGTTAACACAAGTAACTTACAACCATAAATCGAGCAACCTTCATTAGCTCCGATTAATAATTTTCATAACCGTATCAAAAAGATCACGAAAATATTGCACAGCTCCGGTCGGCGTGAACTTTACTTGGTAATTATCCATCGAGCGCAATGTAAATACGAGAATAAACAGCTCATTTGATTTCGCTATAAAACATCATTTTGCAACTGTTCAAAGTAGCGCAATATTAAAAACGGATCCAATCCAGCGTGAGCCGCCTCCGATAATCAATAAGCAGTTTAAATGATACGCAATAAAGCTCAAGCTTGGATATAGTGTTTCGAATATTCTCCCGAGCACGTCCCATTAGCGGAGTAAAGGAAATCTGCGATCTCGAGAGATTGAAAATCAAACAATGCGAACGCTCGTAACATTATACTATTCGTTATTAAGACACAAATGTGGCATTAGAGGGAAATAAGGCAAAGGCGAAAGTTGCTCGGCGTCCCGGTCGAGGGGTGAACGCGACACAGAAAATGTTTATAGAGAGAACAGGGTAAGGGGGTAATGTTCGTAATAAAATTTTATACACCTTAATATTTCGCCGAACGATGAGTCGAGGCGTGTGTGAAATTATGTACCTACAGCGTGGTGACAAAATTTACAGCTGTCGCCGGGAAGAGTGCACGGCTTATTACTGGCTAAGCACAGCTCAGAGCTTATTAAATATATACGAATGCATTTTACTGCCTTTCTAGGCAGCTAATATTGAAATTTCTAAATACCCCAACATTCGCGGTTTGAACTTTTACTCATTCTTACAAAGAGACCTCGCTATTGTTATGTGCCCACTAGTGATATAAACTGAACTTTAACAAATGTGCAATGCAATAAAAGTTATCAGTATATACACTATTATTTATTTAAATATTGGTGTTATAATTACTCATGTTCGCCTTAAATGTTAAAGCTTATGGCATCCTAAATCAGAACAGCATAGATCCAAAGAGACTTTAAACAAATTCAATTTAAAAATAATGTTATTGGCACTTACAGATTTAAAAATTCAACTAAGTGGCAATTTGACAGTCACGATGGTAATTTATTCGAATGCAGTCCGTTTCTTTAACTGCTAAGCTTAGGGTAAATTAATCCGAATGGGCGATCATGACGTGTTAGCGCGCCGGGTATTGGGTAAACAACCGTCCCGGCAGCGACTCCGCTCCGCATAGACACCATTTCACTCTTGAGATAATTTATGTAAATGAAATTCACATTACCCTGTTTCCTATTCGACGCCGAGCACGCGCCCTGACATGTTTTCAGAGCATGTTTATTGCTGTGTTTTGTCTTTATTATCTCATCTCTCCCGTCACTACTTCCAGCTCGTGTGTCCTCGCTCCGCCGCCGTATTTCATAATTTTTCCCGCTCTCGACTGCGAATACGTTTTTATCACGCGCTAAAAGCTATCTGATATACATACACAAATACTATATTCTTGCTCAAATACAACCGGCGTTATTAAAATACATTTCAATTTAGCGCTGCCCGAGAATAACTGTGTTCTCTCAAAAAGCGGACGCTTAACGCATAATGCTCAGCGAAGATTGAAAAACTTAATAAACTCCACAAAGCGATAACAGAAACTAGAAACCGGTTTATGACTGCTTTACGAAAAACGCTTCTAACACCGCAGAGCATTTTCTAAATTACCATCGGGAACCTAATAAAGCCCTGGAAGTTTTAAGAGCGCGTTTCGTAAAAATACGGTGTCGCAGAAGTTTTCTTTATTAGTTTCCCCCTTTAATCCGGCCAGGCGTATCCCAATGTCTTTATGGCGAATTTTCAATCTGAGTCTGGGCGGAAGCCAATAAGAAATCAACTATTTGTTCCCTGATTCCCGTGCATCGGTTCGAGGGGAGACTCGCTTCTTTACGACTTCTTTTACGATTGGAGGTGCATTCGGAATTAGTCCCGCGCCCGGAGAGCCTTTCCGTGTCTACGAAAACGAATGCTAAAAGGATTACAATGACTGAGTTGGCCTTAAATCTGAAACTTCAACTTTTTATTGCATATCCGATACCCCAGTTCCGAACGATTTTTATTTTTTGAAAATGGAAGTCGCAGTCATAACTTCGATTGCTCAGATTCGATGTGTAGGATACTTTGAGCAGCAATGAAGCGAGTAATACCTGCCTTTAAATCACTGAAGTTTCCCCAACACAGACGGGAATTTTACCGATATTGTTAACTTTTCCTCTGAACATTTTCCGCCGTTTTAAACACAATTGAATGAATGCATGATACATACAAAATATTCCTATATATACTGGTTTCTTTTAAAATGCTGCGCATATATAATTTTTTACTCTTGAGTTACTGGGGTAGTTATTCACGTTTGAAATTAAGATTTGAGCTTTACTTTATTTTAACTTTTTCGTACTTATTTATTTATTTAAAATGCCCTTCTGCGTCAAACACCTACCGTATAGTGAAACTGTAATATCAGTACTGACAATTTACAAAGGAGATAACCTTCAATCCTTCACATTTAGGAACAACGCAATGAACTCTGGGGTCATAAGTCTTTTGTCTTCGTCGTAAAATATATATGTGGCGTGTTATTTAAAAATTATTAAGCTCGTAAAGAGGGCTCCAAGATGAAGCCTTACGTTAATACTTCGGGTCGGTGTGAGATTACTCAGTTTCCTTTACGACATTCTTTTAATCGCCTCCTAGTTCCATCGACGAAGCTTAACTTGAGGACCACTCCACATAAAGTTGCTTCTATTAATAGGCTTGTTTCCACTAAGAATGAATCGGATGGCTTAGAGTTTCTAATGATTAATCATGATATGTAGTAAACAAAAAAACAACTTTTTTACTAAAATAATATAAGATTACAAATATTTTTGGAAATTAAAATCGGCAAAATTACTTATTTAATCACGTGACATTAAACAACAATCAGAGAAGCGTGACGTCAGTCCTCGCAAAACACTGGTTGCAGCTGTATAATGATCTCGTCGACTGACATCAACAAACTCGATTGTTTCGCGAGGATAGACGTCATTCAAGACGCCATGACAGTCTTGGCCTTTCCAAAGTTAATTTTAAGTTTATTTATAAAAAAGCAAAATACTTATGAAAAAGGCCTATTTTTCTAAAAATAATATATATTTGGGGTAAAATAGATACTAAACTATAGTTTTAAACGAATTTCCAAATTTTGTCAACTAGCCTATTCTTTTCTTTACAGCTTCTAGAATTGGTATAAGTTACACTTTATTAAATTCTCTTGAAAACCTGATGAACTGTATCTTCGATTACCTTAATGAAAGCCTCGGACGTCCAGCCATTCTTCACTTTTAGGCTATTACCAAAACCAGTATAGCTAAATAGATTAATTTAACAAAAAGTCCAGTCCCAACAATGACAATAGTTCATCCAAACACATACAATCCATCAGTTCCACCACTTGAAAATTGCACCACATCAAAACGACAAAAAGCAGAAAAGCTCACAAGCGGTAACATTACGAATGGTCTGCGAGAAGTTCACCTCAGAAGCAAATTACCCTGCTTATAATACGAGATTTCAGTCACGATCCTGAATACTCGGTCGCTCAAACGATGCGAGTCGATACGAGTTAAGAGAGTTAATCGTGACACGTGTAGAGATTATCTGCGGACTGTATCATAGTAGAAAGATTAAACAGTATGCTGTGTCATCATCAATGGCAAGAAAGCTTAAGTGTTTTGTCAGTCTTAACAGCATGGACACTACTTATGAATCTTATACCTATCTGTGAATTAAAGGACAATTTTCAAAAACATTGGGAATTGCCATAGTGAACCTATTAAATGATTTTGACTATAGTAGGTATCTATAGGTCGCCGAACGTGCACTCAAACAAAATCTCGACCCGTTTCTCAGTGCAAACAAAGGGATGTTGTTTGAATATGCGTGTGACGACGCATATGTAGATACTAATGGCGCATACATACAAGCCGCAGGCGGTGCTTTAGTATGAAGATAACGTACTGTTTACTCTTTCTACTATGACTGTATTGATGTTATGGAACGAACTGGTACCGACCCGTACGGAGATTACTCAAACGCTAGAAACTTTGGAGCAGAAAATCCTTTAGACGAAATTAGTTTTTGTATTAAATGTTTAAAGTTATGGAGGTAACACGTTAACGCGCTGTTATTATATACGGTATTAAATAGTGATATTATATCCTTATTCAAACGAACGATTTTTATGCCTAGTCTCTCGTTATTTTTCAAGTTATATTCAATCTAAACTTTGCTGTCCCCGACCTGTATATAGCTAAAATAAAATATTATAAACTTTATTTATCTACACAAAATTCAAATAAAACTCGTAAAAGGGTAACCATGAAAAACGACCATGTCTAATTATAACGCCGCATTACTTTTTCACTGTAACCAATGTCCTTTATTTGCCGGAATCACGTAAAATACTTAATTTCTACTTTGTCCGTATTATTGTTTGAGACAGGCGCGATAACACGAACAGCCGCGGGCGTTCCGAATTAATCCTATACGAGTGCGTAATACAGAAGGCTAATGGCCGAAAGTTTCCATGTAAGCCAATATTGTGTACCGTTAATCTAATCGGTGCCGTGTACAACGACGTTTTGATACCGAAGCCACGGTTACAATTGCCAAATGAAAAATACGCGGATTTCCTGCCGACTGTAATCGCTGTGTAATCCATCAAGCGAAACGATGGCGATTGCTTACAGCCCTATTACGTATTGTCACGATATTTTATATGGTTGATGTATGAGCGCGGCGTCTTGTCGTGATTCAAAGCAAATTAGTCGTGTCATCATCAGCCTATATACGTTCCCACTGCTGGGACACAGGCCTTATCTCAATTGTGAGATAGTGTGGGCCATACTCCACCACGCTGGCCTAGTGCGGGTTGGTGGAGGGGGCGTAAGGCAAGTGACCAACCTTAATGTCAGATGTTATCAAGCCGCCAAATGGCCTCTGACTAGGCTTGACGACTAATATCTACATATAGTAAATATCAGCCGGGACCAACAGCTTAACGTGCCTTCCGAAGCACGTTCATTTTATGGTGTAAGCCCTTCCCGAAAAATGGCGACTAGGGACGCTCATTTTCCGGAACTCTAATCTTGTAAACAAATTGTACGAGTTGAATTTTAAAAATACATAAGTAATATAATACAAGTGATATTTACATTCAAACGCCTAGTAGCAAGTAGAACTAGAAATATTTTACCTTAATAAGAACAAAATTTCACGACAATCCGCAATACCTCGAAATATTATTTCTTGATAAAGCACGTAACATGTCAAAATGTTATACACGGCCATATTTTCCCCCAGCGCTGCCCACAGTTCTTGAAATACTACAATAACTTTTACAGACATTACAATCGTAGGTAGCCCAGCATGTTGTTTGCTTAAACTATCCTTGACCAAAATAATTTAGTCTGATAGGATCTTGGAACGTGCGCCGGTTATTATAACTTTCTTCCTTCGAGCTCCAGCTGTGAAAGACCCCTCCCCCCTTCCCCCCTCTGCGTGGGGGCACCCCCTGACCACTGTAACACTGTTCATGCGATAAAACAATTACCCCAATGAAGTCACGTTTGCCACATATAATTCCATAACCGAAAAACTGCGAAACTTTATCGGAGTTTCAAATGATAGCGCGAAAGTTGAAGGTGGAAAGTCACAAAATAATTTTCATTGGTTGCATGAAATAAGTACTTTTGTTTGTTTACAATCAAACCAATTTGTTTACAATGTAGAAGAAGGGGCTTAAACGATATTGCGTTTTATAAGTCTAGGTAAATACAAGATACGAAAGCTGGTTTAGACTGAGATTATTATGTATAATACACTCGAAGAATTACTTTAAAAATGTTGTTTTAATTAATTAAGAATGATCGTGGATACCGAAATATAATGAACACAATCTACATTACTTTTTATTTTTCTCAATAGCTTATCAGCCGGAACATCGAAAAAATAAAAACCTACAAATATGTTATTTTGTTCTACTTACATGTTAATGAATAAAACTTGCTAATTAATAAAAAAGTGGTGGAATTAAAACAATAGGCGGTTACAATCAGATTCAGTGGTTACGTTGTCGTGTACCGGTAAACGAGTCGCGTGTGCCCCTGCCCCAAAGATCTTGATATGCTCTAGCCCTAACTAATTATAGTTTTGCTTATTACCTGCGACCTCACCTAGTGAAAGACTAATTACAAGTTTGCGGTGAAACTTGAGAGATATTAAACTTTATTTACAAAATCCTACATCTAAATACTGTCCAACATATTATATGATAGACTTGATATTTCTTTATACTGGAAGATATATTAAAATATTTATAAGGCATTCTTGACATGCAAAATATACCGAAACATTGTAGCATGTAAGGCGTATAAAGTATACAACATTTAAAATTGTGGGCTCAACACGGCACCCTGCGGTACGCCCACGTGTTACAAGTTTATTGTGATCCACATATGTAGAAGATTGAATGATGAAAAATGCACCGACACTGAATATGTGATTCTGACAGGATTCACAATGAAAGATAGCGCGACAGGCGTGGCGGCATGGCGGCGCACTGAAATATGCAAGTATTTCATAGTGTCGAAACTCTAGGCGAGGGAAAATATTCAAGTCGAAGTCTACACATAAAAGCTTACGAAATCCTTGGAAACGTATTCGTACATTTTCCTACCTTTCACCTTAATTATTTTGATGTAAGCTTATCTGAATACTGTATGAGTTTATTAAAGGTGCTGCCGTATATATAATAACGAAACCAATAAAGATTATACGATATATCAAAGAATGAAATGAATACATTAGTAACACGATGCATTAAAGCAATATCTATCCCAAGACAATTCTCTCATATACATTAAAATATAATTTCCGACAAACAAATGGTATGGTATGGTATAAAATTACTCGGATATAAAAACAATTGAATCAAATGGCGTTCCCAAAGTCTCATGCAATAATGTGTTTATTGTCAAAGTTCATTGACAGTTAACGTCTTTACATTTGATGATATCATGTTTCTACAAATTGGTGTAATATAGCATCCGTATGAATGCTATTCCGCTTTTTTTTTATTTAAATAATGTTGCTACCTTTCTTTATTTACGGGGATTTTATGTAAAGGACGGTATTTTTATAAAAGTTTTGACTGGGACAGAAATTCTTTTGCAAAGCCTCTATTTTTCTCGAAATCTCTAGAGAATGCTTAGTTTTAGCTTTCATTCGCCTGGCCGAGATATCGTAGCCAGACAATGTAAATAGACATTTCACTGCGCCTTCCAGCCATCACAGCATATGCAAATCGGTGGTGCAACAAGGTTGCACCGTCCCAGAGGCGTCTCGAGCAACACTGATTCGAACCTGCACCTGCCCAATTCCCTGCCGACGTCGCATTGCCAATTCAAACTCCATTTACTGACGAGAAACATTGTTGAGCTCTCAAGTCTTTGTGATACTCACGACGATGGATGCGATTGTTAATGGTATCTTGTAGGTTTCTACGATTTTTCCTACTTAGAACACTACTTGCAAAATATTAGTGTTATTCCGAACTTGACCTAAAATCTAACCCAGTTGCTGATGCGGTTTCTGAAAGGGTAAATCATATTCCAGAACCTTCTAACCATATTTCGTCTAAACCTAACTACTCGTATATACAAAAAAAAAATTATGTCTTCATTTTGAATTTAATCTAAAAATTTAATTTTAACTACAAAACCCAAATTGATTTACTATATTTTATCTTTCTTGTACTAACTAAGTATTTTTTCTTAAAATAGAACTTTAAACATTGTAAAAGAATCATCCACTTTAAGAAGTGAAGTTCTCTTAAGAAATACCTATCCTTAGAAGAAGGCTTGATACAATTGTAGGGGATTATTTGTTTCCAGTTTCTATTTGTTCAAGCGCTGTAGTCACGTTCCTTTAACAATTTGTAGTTCAGTAGTCCTAGTCCGCCCCTATAAAAGTAACCATCGGTGTTTCGTGCGTGACTTGATCCCACACTTGCTTAAGGTTACCAGACCTCTAAGATTTCTTTACGACTTTTTGTTTATTCTTTTGAAAGTCAAAGCACTTATTTCATAACTTATTTATTGACTAGACTACTTCTATTTCTGATTCCGTGAAATTGAATCTTAAATTTCACAGTAGTGAGTTTTAAAATGTTATTTTATTTTTATATCGTACAGATAATCAGTAAAATTATCATTAAATGGCTAGTATACTATATAAAATTTCTCGCATCAAATTATTTTACTTATGGCAACCCTTCTTTTATTCACCTAATTTATAGAAAACACCCAAAACAGTAAAACGAAACGAAGCGCACGCAACGGCGGCTACCTGTCTTGTAACATTTTAATAATATATGAGGTAAAAATGTGTTCCGTGCTGGTGCAAATTCAAAGGAATGAGACAATCTCTGAAGTAATTTGCTGTTGGACGTTGCTTAGCGATTCCATATATGTAAACAGTTGTGTTTCCTGTTCAAATACAGTTATTTTGTATCCAAAACTTTTGAATTGGGAAAAAGAGGTATTATTTTGGAAAAAATTAAAATGTCAATTACATTATCTGTATATGGAGAATGATTCTGATTTCTCACTTCTCAAATATTCCTGGGAAATCTTCAAAAATATGGTTTATGATAGTAAAAGAAATTCCTTAATATTTTTAACATTATATCGTTACGTGCTCGTAACATTTTCGGGTTGTAATATCGTGTTAAATCTCCAGTATCCGAGTCGGCGAACAACACCTCTTTTGATGTTATTCTGTTCGGAGTCCGCTTGAATGGCTCAAACGTATATTGTAAATGTGACCTCCAACGCCGTCTTTGATCTACATCTTGTTTAGGAAAAATATCTGATTACTCCAGACTTTCATCGATTCCGTTATATGCTGTTTTCATTCTCGTAAAATTTTGACCGACTTTCATGTCCATTCAAAATGTTTCGTCGCTTTCGTTACAAAAGTCAATGAATGAGACGTTATTTATTAATAGCCAAAGATATTTTTGCTAAGGAGAATTGCTGTCGTGTTTATGGTACCTATAGCTTTTATTTCACTTTTACACACACTTTGATATAATATCATGTTTAATTTTTTGTACTATAATAAAGTGTTTTCCTTCTTTACAGATCATGTCCGGGAATTTTCGTGCGGGACTCTTTACTACAGGACTTTCTTCGTGGATTCGAAACGGGATGCCCTCTATGTGGGCGCTATGTAAGTATAATACTTAACATTCTCACATACCTAACTTACTACATAAACCAAATTTTATCTATTTTTTTATAAAATCATGATATTTCATCAAGGAACTTAAAACTAAGAAACAAATATATGTTCACACACCATGTCGAGTATTCGTAATCATTATGATTTATTTTTTCTGTGTGTCTCGTAAAGACTTTTACTTTAAAGGTCTTAACACTTAGGGCCGGTATTTCAATGTAACCTTATCTTATTGCTTAAGTTAAGTATAACATTTAAGATAAGTATTACTTTTGACAGGTAAAAGTGTATGACTTTAGTGCCGCTTAACTTTAATCCTATAATGAAATACACCGGATTAAGATCAAGATAAGTATATATTGAAATACCGGCCCTTAGATGTTTTGAAATCAATTGCAGACAATAGGTAAGTATGTATTTGTCCATCAATTTACCCTATTACCAAACTATTCTCACCTACGGTATCCTAAGCAGTTAATAAGCTAATTAAGCCCAAATGTGGCATACTGGCAAATGATGAGCGTAATTACCTCATACTGATTGATATTTGATATACATAGTTTACGTAGGAATGTACACGCGTGGCAAATCAATCAATATCCCTAACATGGTATTGTTACATCGTCACATACGGGAGCCTACATAAATTCCGGAATATGTCTACAGATAGGTAGACAATTAATGAGTTTGTGTTATGAGAGAAGCAAGGGTCAAACAAGTTAAACTTATGAAAAAAAAACTTATTGTTTTCAGACAGTATTGTTTTGCACTGGCTTCTGAATTTTTTTTTTTTTTTTTAGTTTTTAATAAAATTTAAAAAAAATGTGTAAATATGGGTAGACCTATTTAGTAACTCAACGGCAACTCTATAAGATATTTCGTTCATATTAAATTGAAACAAAAAACATACGTCGTATCTGTGTTTTAAAAAAGTCTGTTCTTAAATTCTTATTAGTTTTAGTTCCCACTTGTTATTTAACTGGATCACAACAGTGTAAATCTAGTGGGTGTGTGGTTAAAAAAAACTGCCCACAACTTCCCATTTTCCTGTATATCAAAACTAAGAGCACGCTCTAATAAATCCATTGATAACAGAGCATGGTTAATACCCGTGTGGACAGAAGCCAATCATTCCGATGTATCGCTGCCTTGTTATTTTATATTTATATCACTATCTGTTATTACTTTTCTATGAAATTAAAGACGCAATGTAGGTCTTCAATATATTCTGTACTAAGAACTTCGTATATATTTAAAACCATTCGATGGCTATGCTTACGCGAAATTTGTCTTTTACTAGTCCTTCATCATAATCAACATAATCAGCCCGTTGCAGTCCACAGCTGTACATAAAGTAAATATAAATTTTGTATCCACCAATTTCGTCATTATTCACTGTACCTACGTAATTATAGTTATACAGGACAATAACTCTTTCAGCTATCATCACAATAAAAATTATGTGAATTTCCATTAGTTTCCACGGAATTTTGCTTGTCATTCAAAACTCACCCTTAACACAAATACAAGAGGACATAATGTACCAAAATATATACTATGTATGTTGAATATAAGTTCAATATGAAGAGGTGATATGGGTCACCTTCGTGTCACGAAAGGTTCAATTCAGGAACTAATAAACCGGCTCATTCTCAGTCATAAATGATCACCGATAAAAGCCTTTATTACTTCAGCTACAACTTTGTAGTCTACCCTAATTCCAGTACTGCTTACTACTTAAATCTACTATTTTACTTATACGCCTTTATAGTTGACCTGGCGCGCTTTGTACCGCCTTAGAAATAAGGTAACACATCCATCGAACACATCGATAGTACACCTACAAGATCTAATTGTGTTTTCGAACCATTGAAATATACATTAAGTTTTTATCACTAGCTCGGCGGTAAAGCCTGCGTTGTGTGTATAATTGTGCTACCAATAAACTATCATAATTATATTTGAGTAGTACTACATTTTCATCCAAATCCTTTTAGCAAATTCAGCAAAAAAAGCTATTAATTGTCATAAACTTTCACTTTACTTTTTTTTTTTACTTTACATAGCATTAAAAATATCGGTGAGAAAAACTTCTCTGAGTGATACAAATAAGAAATCCTCAGAATTGACCATAATTACCGTTACGATGCCTCGTTGGTCTTATAGTTTGATTTCCTGACCTGGATCTCGGGGTCATGGGTTCAATTCTCGGGTCGAGCAAGTGTCGGCTTTTTTGGAGACAGCTCGGGTTGGTGATCTCCAATCCGCATTTGGCAAGCGTAGTGATTAAGCCAGTACCTATCATTGTAGCGATGACTTGATTTCAATGATGGAGGCATTTGCCCTGCCGTCACATTAATTGACTGATAGGTACCTACATTACTTTTACCAAACTTTAAGGACATGTGGCCAGCTTTCTACATACTAGAACTTTGTACACTAATTCTATTTGTTACGGAAAGTTCACTAATCACTTTGAATTGTTTGTGTGAGGTCGATGCTATATAAAGTGTTTTCTTTGCAGGGACCGGTTGTACAGGCTGAATATGAATAACATTAGCTCCTCACACTGTGAAGTAAGTATTTAATTGTTTTGACTCCGCATAGCGCTCATTTGTTGAAAAGATGCTTTATCTTGGCAAGTTTCATTCGTGTTACTACGTTTTATAATTAGAATAATAAAACTACATGCCTTTGAGGCTTGGAAGTTTCTACACCTCTTAATAAAGCATATTTGTATGCTTTGTAAGAATGAGCGATATTATATTTGAAATTGTAAGCTTATGATGATTAAGTTTCAATGATTTATGATGAATGAGTATGAAACAGTTTTATTTCGAGTATAACTAGAGTACTCTCAAACTGCACTCTAAAGCCAGTTTTTCACTAAAAGCCTGTTGTTTTTCCGCAGAGAGATTCCATAAACTTGGAGCCGAGCAACGTAGCCCAATGCGTGTCGAAGGGAAAATCGGAGGTGAGTACTACGCTTTTATTGTATTTTAGGAAAATAGTCGTCTTGTATTCTTTTTAGCTATGTTTACGGAAGCTTTTAGTCTTCATTTCTTATTGGCCCCAATCTTTATTTGAGGAAACTACTTTAAGACGTCATTAACAATTCTTATAATTTAATTTCGATTTATTAAATTATGACCGTTAAAGAGAGGACAAAGTCTTAACGACTCGGCCTTAATTATACCTGACTTATTTCCCCCTGAATTACTCACAACTAGCACTATTTCTATCAAGGGTTAATCCCATTTTTAACAGTGAACGGCGGGCGGCGGGCATATTTCATACCGGGAGCTTAGAGCGCGCTGTGGCTCGCTATATTAAAGCCGTTAATTTTGATTTACAATCGCGGCGTAAAAGCAATATTTGTTTTATTTCTCGACGGTCCCTCGCCGAGATCGGGACGATTATTGCGATGCTCGCGACCAACTAATTCGATAATACGCGAGCCTCTTACGGCCGAGTGCTTTCCTTCCTACAATCCGGGAGAGAATCGATTTTGACGTTTCTCCCTTTCAATAAACAGTGTTACGTAACTGTGATAGACTAAATCAAGACTTACAACTTAGTTTTAATTGGAGAAGACTGTCTTTATTAAGGAACGGATTTTCTTATTTCGTAACTTCGTAAGTGCTTAAGTTCGAGGATTCCACCAAACTTTAGCT
Organism: Mecyna flavalis; assembly: GCA_949319885.1. Lineage (NCBI taxonomy): Eukaryota > Metazoa > Arthropoda > Insecta > Lepidoptera > Crambidae > Mecyna > Mecyna flavalis. Next base: position 9,511,854 of record OX439407.1, on the reverse strand, counting down.
TAAGTTAGACATTTATTAAAAGATTCGTAAATTCGTCTTATATAACCGTATTAAAGTTACGGTATTACAGGTTTATTTTGCCTGTCAAACTTCCTTTTAACTAGTGTCTGTCTAGTTTATACCGTCTTTGAGACGTAAACAGGGTTATACCTTAATAAGAAAGTCATAAAGGTGTCTACCAGAAATGGAATCCCACAAGTAACAGTGTAGTCTGAAAGTCGTAAAAATTCGCAGTGGTGTTAAAAGGTAAACACAAAAGGCAAAAATTGGTGGAGGCAAATCCCCAGTAACAGGGCAAACTTGGAACTCGTATGGGCCGAATAAAAGGTCAAACTTAGGTAATAGAGCGGCAAGAAAAGCAATAGACAACATGGTGCCCGCTCCAACTCTTCCATTGTTGAAAAAAGTAAATTTGTTTTATTAGTATCAAAGAGGGCCATAAAAAAGAAATATCCCCGAGTCTATCACCTCGATCGCGGGAGGAACGGCCACTCGTGAAGGCTATAATCAAAGTTTCTCGCTGTCGGCGAGTTTTCCTTTCTCTAAACACGATGTCGTAACACGAAAAAGGCTGGAAAAATGCCGTCGGCGAAATTCGCGTTAAGGCGACCGCGGGCCCGAGCCCTGTTGTTTTAAGTTGGCTCTCTTTGTGACGCTATTAAGGAAAATTCACTGGCGAGTTAAATCAGTGTTCGAGATTTTTAAACCAAGCCTTGGCCAGCCTCAGTCGATGTCGTTTAAAGACGTGACGACGACGACGCGTGTTGAGGAGAACTGTTGCGTAGCTTATCAAATAGAAAGGTTTTTTTTATACTAGGTCAGTTGGCAGACAGGCACGCAGCCCACCTGATGGTAAGCGGCCACTGCGGCCTATTGAGGGAAGCGCCGATCAATGTGCTGCCAGACTTAAGGCTCATCTGATCTTCGAGCCTCTGATTTCAAGTGTACTGGCACCCACATTAGCCGGAACACAGCCAGAGCTGTTATGGCGAAGGTTTTCGATTTTGTCCCCATTTAACACTTATCTGCGAGGCTTTGAGCAAGTTTTAGCCCTTTTGAAGCAAGTCAAATTGTATAAATGATAGAGCGAATATAATGCTTTGTACATTTCTTACCTTTAAAACTTTATAATATAGCTTTAATTACCCCGCCTCACTTATAAGAGTAGATTTTTAATATTTTATTATACTATTTCGATATTTATTATGATTATAATCTTTTTGTCCGATAATTTGGTAGGGATTTCATCGTAATCAATAAAATTTTATAAATCAGATGTTACTTAATACGAATTTAATAGTCCAATAGAACTGACTATTAAACTCATGTTCAGTAATTCAAATAACCAATCACGTAACATTAATCAATTATTAATTATTACCTGAAAATAATATCACCCATACTTTGATGAGCAACTTAATGTTGCCTTTTACCGTATAGTAATTTAATGTATTTATTATACTGATGATCATTGTACTGACTTCATTTATCATGATACGGACCATTAATCAAAGTGTGTGCACCTACTTTTGTGAAGACTACCTTTTGGTACATAATATGAGATACTACGAAAGTAGACATTAAGGCCTACTGTCCACGGCGGCGTAGCTTCATAGACGCGTATTCGTCATTATACGCTTGGTGTACGCCTGCTTGCAGCTTACATACAAAACTATGTAACTCTGTCGACGGAGCGTCAAAGCCTGCATGCAGCGACGCGAGCGCGACGTTGACGCTCCGTCGACAGAGTTACATAGTTTTGTATGTAAGCTGCAAGCAGGCGTACACCAAGCGTATAATGACGAATACGCGTCTATGAAGCTACGCCGCCGTGGACAGTAGGCCTAAGGCTGAGACTAAAATGTAGCTTGACGTTAATTTTGAGGACATTTCTTATTCTAGAGAACAATGTTGCCACGTAGCACTACGTTACGAAGACGGTATTTCTTAGGGTAATCCCTTTACAAAGTCTGTCCTTGGCTCATAAAAGATGAAGTAGGTAGTTAATAAGAGTACGAGCATATCAACTTTTGTACTTTAAGGAGAAGTTTAATGCGTTAAGCGTCGATTGCATCGCACAAAGAACGGTTTTTTTGGATTTCTTTTATACGATTATATATAATTTTTATTCGCGTTAACGCCTTGATGGTCTAGTGGTTTAAGTACCGGGAACGTGATCGTGGGGTCCTGGGATCAATTCCTGGGTCGAGCTTACCTTGTGTCGGTTTTTTTGGATTCAACTCGGGTTTGTGATCACCAATTCGCATTTGGCAAGCGTGGTGATTATGATGATGGAGGTCTTTGCCCTGAAGTGGGACATTAATAGGCTGATACTTACTTTACTTTTTAAATAATTTTTAACAAGATATTAGATTAGAAAGGACGTGCTAACGCATGTGCCTGTTCTCTATTTCTAATTTCTTAATAGGATATGATTCTGGATAAAATCGATTTCTCGACTGGAGGGAAGTTAGGCTTAAAATTAACGTATTTACGAGCTTACGGACGGAATAACAATACCGACAACTTCCAGACTCCAGGCTGTAACCACAGAGTACTTTTTTATATATGGAATAGAGACTTAACTTCAGCGTTTTTTTGGGCATAGTACACTAGCGACATCTATGTTTGTATGTTGGCAACTTTATTGCCAACATAACCGTACTGTAGGTAGGAATACTATATTTCCTTAATCTTTTAAGTTTTTTCAGGAAATTAATGTATGGACTGATAGAATTTTTAAGCAGTTGAGTTGAGCTCTATCAAATCCATACATTGATTATAAAATAAAACAAAAATCTTAAAAAAATAGATTACCTTTATTTTAGAAATCAGAATTACAAAAAAAAATTATATTCACAACTTAGAATTCTAAGATTTACAATGAAATCTATACAGCCCAATGTCTGAGTCTTCCTTTGGTGATCGGCCACATTTGCACATTTGAAACATTTTGTCGAATGTAATCATAAATTAAACTTGACGAAAATTACTCAAGACTTGTCACATTCACAACCGGCAAGACGCACGACTTTATCCACAACTCGACACTAACGCAAATAATGTAATGAAGTAAATTGGAAACTGCTACATACAGCAAAAAGTGGGTTAATTGATTGATTTAAGAACGAAATACAGCGAACCGCAACAAACAAACAACAACAAACGCCATTTTGAATATTTATTTGATTGAGAATTTTTCAGTGTTGCTATTGTACTATAAAATTAATTTACTACGGAAGCTAACCAATATTGTAAATAATATTGAAAATACTTGTTTTAAAACCAGTTTATGTAAAAGTCCGATAAATAATTTCATTTCCTGGTTAAATTAATTTAAATTAATAAACATTAACGCGAAAGAAATCAAATTGAAACTACTAATAAGTGTTTATGATTGAAAAAATGAAATTTATATCACAAAGATTTTTTTAATTAAGTAAAAAAAAATTTACATAGTCTGATTATCAAAATCTATTTTGTATTTTACTGCACCAATAGTAAATAAAAACTCCCATTATGGTAAATAAAGGAATTTGGCCTAAAATTGGCAACATATAACCAACAGAGTACTTGATATAACACCTCTAAATTATATTGTCACGTAGTAGAAGTTTAAAAGGAAGAACGTGTAATCTTTTTAATTTGTCTGTATAATCTAAAAGCGACATCTATATTTACAGTTGGGCAACTTTTGCAGTTTAGTACTTGATAAAATTATGCCAGTAAATTAGTTCTAAGATTGTAGACCCTGGCTGTAACTATGAATTTCCTAACACTCAAGTCTGAATGCATCCTATTTAAACAGATCGGGGAATTCTGTTAGGGATCCTGGATATAACCATCGCGTTAAAGTTCTGTGTTATCACCAAGCCACCCAGTTATATCAGGCACCCAAATGGTAAACGATCACTGCAGCTTAAGTACGCTTGCTTACTAGATAACATCTGCACTTTGCTGAATGCTGACTTCATACATTCTTCTATCGATGACACATTTGTTATTGACCCTGCCCTTTCCGCCAGGGGTCATGAAATCGAATTCCAGTCCTAGGACAAATATTTACGTGGTATACATTTTTGTTTATGCAGGGCCTTGTTGAATATTTAAGGGATTTGCAGTCTCTTATGTTAGTCTCAGTCTATTATGTATTTAAGGGATTTGCAGTCTCTTCAAGTTCTTACTACTTACTTTGAGGAACCTTGGTAGGATTGTCGATTACGCCAAATTTACTCAATCATATATCTGAAGAGAGTGGTTGAAAGGTAAAATGTTCCAACTTCGAAGCTGCTTTGCATTTCTGTGTATTTAAACATGTAAAAATAAAAGCATCTCCCATTAATTCAAAGCACTTATCTCTGATATTGCCGATATAGCCTGATGGGGACCAATAAACGCATTGCCAATGCAAATCGATGGTCTTAAAAACCTTATGAAGGCCGGGCACCGGAAAATAGCACGAGAAAAAAAAATCATCTGGTAGAGGTGCGCGAGAAAAGCCGCCAGTAAATCTACTTACGTACAAAGTGGCGAATAATTAACGAAATGGAGCAATCGAAGGCATTAGTTCGAGTGAACTTATGCGAGAGCCCCGGCTAACTGCCGTTAAAAGAAACTTAGACGTGAGGCGGATTGTTCTTGTGCTTAATTCTGATTGTTACTGCAAAACACTTTTCTGTTCGCGTCAGTACAGCGGCTGAACGCTCAGAGTATATTAATCCGATAATTACTTTAGAACAATCTCTCGGAAAGTTGGCAGGCAAGGCCGAAGAACTGTGGCGGAGTTTTTGTCCGAGAACAAAACACTTTGTTAATTGTTTAGTTATTTACGTGTGGCTATTCCGATGATGAAAAATATGACTATTCCAGAAACGATTGAAGAGCTTGAATGTTTAGGAATATTATTTACCTATTCTATTTTCCATTAGAACTCAAATTCCCTTACATTTGTTAACATTTGTGAAAACATTTGTGTAATCAATAATAAATAAATACCATTACTTTGGGTTATCGATAGGTAAATACAAATTTCAGCTTCTTAGTTTAGAAAACAAATAACACATCAAGAATCCAACTGACCTTCATCAATGATAAATCCACTTAGATAAACAAAATTTTCTTAAGGGTATGATAAAATTTGACGAATGACGCATAACTCCTAGAATTATACTAGTAGTACGTTCAAGGATATAAGTTTAGTGTCTGTGTTAGTTAATATCAATGAAAATTAGAGAGAAAACATCTTCTTTTCGAAACGGTCCAGAAACATTCCCGTTTTCCCATTTAAGCTATTTTAGCGAATAAATATATGTAGTAGCTACTACAAGAATTCTAATGGAGCTCGTATTTCAGGCACCACTGACTTTTTTCTCTCATATAGCCATAATGATATCGTAAAAGCAATACAATCCAATATAAGATTGTCACATCTGGTCTGGAAGAAATCACCAGATTATTTCTTCAACTTATATGTATGTCTGCAGTGAGTATTTCTAACGTAAGACTTAAGGGCTAGTTTGTATATAGTAATATTAGAAACCATTTTTTTAGTCATAATCTAGTTTTACATTATAAGAGGTTTTGTCTTATTCTGAAAACTTCATTAGAAAAAGACCGTTCTTCGTAAAGTAAAATGGTAAATAAAGGTATCGTCCTGTTAATTTAATGCTGCCACAGGTAAAATCTGCCTCTTCCTGGTGAAGTGTCAGGGCGATGGATGGAATAGGCCGCAGTGGCCGCTTATGTTTGTGTGCTAACTGATGTGGTGTAATCATAAATTGTAAAAAATAGTCAATAAAGGTATCGACCTGTTAATTTCCCAGGATAAAGCCCTTGTCCGGGTATTGTATCGCACAAAAGCGTGTTTGCCAGTTTGCGGAATGATCACAAAACCTAAGTTGTGTTAGAAAAGTCCGACATATTGTTTCCCGGCCCGGAAATTGAGCCCAAGACGCCAAGATCATAAACTTAAGCTAATAGACTAACAAGGCGTTGATAAATTCTTAATTACATTCATTGCCATTATTCCGGAGCGCTACACATAATTTTTAATTATATCAAATGCATCCATGTTGAGAATAAACTGTTTACCCGATTAATTACGTATCACAGCTCCATAATTTTAGACAGATACTGTACCTCGTTAAATTGACAAATTACCGTTCGTTTTGCATTTAAAATTGAATAAATAGTGGTATTCTCATTAAAATGTATCAATAATTAATGATTTGTAATTAATTTATCTGTTCGATTAATGTGGCATGAAATTAGTAGGCACGTAAATAGTCGAAATAATGTTAAAATCATAGCTTTAAAATGACTTTGTCTTTGATTTATTTTTATAGCGTATGTCTCTGTACGAGTATACTTAAGTCTTAAGTCCTGAAGCACTCATTCTTGATTAATTTATTTTCCAATATTATTATGAGGATTCAGGCGACTGGGACCACTACATAGCTGGGACCGCGGTCCCAGTTGCCTGATTAGTTTTTATTTATTTATTTCGTCAGGCGAGTGGGACCACCCGTAATTTTTGACCAAAAATCCATTGTTGAAATACAAGATTTAGTACAGTTAGCAGAAAAGGTGTCATAAATAAAACAAAGTTATGGTCCCAGTCGACCGATTCAAAAATGTTATTAGGTAACTGGGACCGCGGTTCCAGTTTCATATGGTCCCAGTCGCCTGAATCCTCATTATTATGTTAAATACAATTACCTATTAAAATAATTTTACTTCAACCAAACACAACCAAAGAGTAAAAAGTGACGTACGAGATGTCATGTCATTCTTAACACAGAGCCATCTAGCCCCAAACTAAGCATGGTTAGTACTATGCGTTCCAGACAACGGATAAAAGTTACATTTGTTTACTTTTTTTAAACATACAATATTCTACATTGGACAATTTTTATTTAGTAGAAGTGGAAGTACAATCGGGTACAAATTAAATAATTACTTAATGCAATAGCGTTGTGTAAATCAGGACACTCATCACTCTTTCCGACGTTTTATCTTATTTAATTTCCTGAAAAGCTCCTTCCTCAACACTGGAGCTTTCACATCTTAGCCCGTAAACATTTCCTCTTGAAAATATGTTTACGTCATTTTTCTATTCCATTTGTGTATTTCGGTTCGTGACAGTGTGTCCGCATGGCGTTCTAGCTACAGTACTGACGTGGAGAAAATTAGTTTCAATCCCCCGTCCAGACCGCGCGCGACCGCGGACCAATCTACGCTCAGCAAACAATACCTGGGTCGATGTCAAATTTCTTGATAGCACCGCTGGACACAACTGTCCCGTCAAGGCAAGGCTTTGAGCAACTTACGTCATTCCTGAATCGCAATTTACTTTACCGCAAACGTTTCTTTTTTAAGAAACAAAAGGGTACCTTTTTGAAATATCGTGTTGGGCGTACAGATTCGTAAATGCTAGTTTTGCCTTCAAATAAAATGTATGGGTAGAATATTTGGTGACTAAAATATTTACACAACAATATTCACAAAAAAAGAATTTACCTAAAAAATATTTATTTGATCGGATTAATTGTAAACAAAAATAAATATTTTTCTTTAAATTTTCAAAACAACGTGGAACACGCAATTTATAGCATTTTAATTAACATTTTATAGCAAAACTATGCAAGCATATTTTGCATAGTATAAATGTGGCCTAATAGTAAACAAGTTTTCCGAAAACATTGCAAAAAAGTCAAAGTTTAATAAAAATCTCATCATTACATAAATCTTAACTTTCAGATCATCATTTGCAAAGTCATTTTGAAAAATGGTTTTGGGCTATGACAGGATTAAACAGGCAATATGGCAGTCATAGTGTTTTAAATATAATAATCAGTTTTGCTTCGAAATGAACGCACAGTTGAGTAGGTACCGCTTTGTCCGCTAGCGATGCATTATTTCTGTCGTTCAGAATATTAATGCACCGTTTAATATTTATGTTGGACGCAAATTTGCATAATCACGGCCTGTGAACACTCATACACACTCGTACTTCGCGAATCACTATTATTCCAACGAATTTCGCCCGGGGTATTTAGTAAATAAATTCGATTCCCTCGCATTTTGGTTTCGCTCGTGAACTGTTATTGTAGTCAATTTTAGCCCATTTTTTATTCGTAGAGCTTTCCGTCCGTTCCAGAGTTTTCTGTCCCTTTGATATGTTTCTAAAAATTTTAACTTACATGCGGGAAACCTTTAAATAGTAGCTTATATAACAAACTCAAATAGATAATAATATCATTATAATATTCACGAGGAATAAACATCCTCCCTCGCAATCAAATATAAAGCGTTTCAATTTTAATCGCGGTTATATGTTTTTTCTAGTGAAAATGTTTTTTCTCCTCTTAGCAAACCATGTTAAGAAAAGAGACATGAAACTTAAAAGAAAGTACTTAACATGATTTTTTTGTGATAAGTTTTAGGGACAGTAACTAGTTGATTAGGAACAAAAAACTAAATTTTTACTATTTGTCTTCTTTTGCAGCACTTCGATTGCCGAAACCACGTGCGAGTGATTCAACCAATGGGCGATGGGTCGCGTCTCTACGTCTGTGGCACCAACGCACACAGTCCAAAGGACTGGGTCTTATATGTGAGTATACTTTTTGATCTGTATTCCATGACTTAATATTAATATTTGTGCAACTTCTGGCAGTAGTAACTGTCTAAATAACAATTACTAGTCAGGCTTAGCCTTGGTGTCCGACACCAAAGTTAACAATTACATTATTAACACTGTCAACAAAAAAATAATTATGTGTGTTAGTAAATAAGTTAGTAGACCCTTTATCCGCAGAATACCAGCGCCAAGGTAGGATTGGCTTACCGCGGCACATGCTGAGCGGCAACCATTCTTTAGTATAAGTCAATAGTAGATATAATTAAATTGTAAAAATACCTAATACATTTTTTCTATTCTATTCTATTGTTCTCAAACCCTGCATATAACTTTTGTAAGGCACACGTTACTTTAGCAGACTTTAACCAGAATGTCTTCAAAACCCACGTATGTCTCAACAAATGTTATTTGCCTAAGGCAGCAAGGACTTTTGTGTACCTAATTTTTCCAACAATGTTGTTTTCGGAATTTTTTCATAGAACGTTTTATTTTTACTATAAGGATACAAATCTTACAAAGACAGTCTAAATGGCGGTAGTTGGCTGTAATCAACTGATACACTTCACGTCGAATTTAATACAGCAAATTACTCGTTAAAATATTGAATTAACATGTCATTTCACTAAGGTGTGCAACCTTCCCATCGTGCCAGCAGTTGTCGTGTGTTTCTCCACGTGTGACATCGAGAAGTACTATTTAAAGACCTCCACTTAGCTGATCCTCCAACGAAGCTTGGACCAAAGCCAGGCGCAACAGATTCCTTTCACTGCACCTCCGAACACTAGCTGCATTGTGCCGTACACTCGTCATCTTAAACTTTATTACAACGAAATAAGGTAGACATTAGTCACCTCATTCTGCCCACGACGTTCTTTAGTGCAAATGTCCACATATCGCGCAAATAAGCGGATCAACATTCCATACGACCACTAAGGAGAGGTCTTTGTTGATCTTCACATGTTTTGCTCCAGCTTAAAAGGATAAGACTTAAGTTTATGGAACAGGCTGGTATTTTCCTTGGACTGTGTAAATACAGGCACGTGGCGCGGTAAACAAACACTATGGCCTATTTTGTCAAGTATCGTTATTTTATTGTTTACTATAGACTGCTGAACTATAACATTCAAAGATTATCGAAACTAATTGTATCCTTGAACATTATTCACACGGCGCCTTCTATCTCCAAACTAAGCACAGCTGTCAAACAACTTGTACACATGCAACAAGAACTTGTAACATGTTGTACTTTTGCACTTTTTTGTTAATACAAATTGTTAATTGTTTATACACACAAATGTTTTGTAACGTGCGGAGACCGAATCTCTGATCATACCCTGTATTTCTATAAATATTTATCTACGTAAAGTAGGTAGGTAGGTAAGTAGATTCTGTAGTCATTGTTCCCCAAAGTTTGGACCTATTTCGATATTTTTATAAAATATTTTATTTCTCTTGAATTTACCTCGTATTAAGATACATACTTCCGTAACATATCCCTGAAGTGGCGGCAGTAAATATGCAGATATTCAAAATATATCTTCGTCAAACTTGCCTTGCGTGTTCATTGTACCGCCTTGCATCCGACCGCTGCGGGAACGCGGTGAATTTCACGGATAGTGACTCCAAATGACGCTTTAGACTAGCTCGATATGAACCGTCCGCGTCGGGGAAGAAAATTTTAAACGGAACGACTCCGCAGAGCCCTTTCAATGACGATTTCTGTAACTATATTAGAGTATATTAGGTATGCTTGCAGCTCTCAACTCTTTCAATTCTATATCAGATGCTGGACTCAAAAGTGACTACGCCTTTCTGCAATTAAGAATCTCACTCACATTATTAATGGAAAAATTTGCGAAAATAAAAAGAAAAATAGATGTTTGTTGCTTGTTAATGCAAAAATTCATAAACGGATTTATATACAAATTTGTAATTAGGCAATCAGAATGACCAAAAGGTCTTTTTCCATTTTTGTTTTCCCAGAAATTATATTCTTCAAACAAATGATAAATATGTAGAAAGTTATTTTTGGAATGTTTTTACTATGAACTGCCTAGATATTAATAAAAATAGTAGCTATACAACAACTAATATGCAAAAATAGTGTCGGGTCGTTTGAATTCGTAGTGTGGACAAAATTGTTTTACACAACAAAAGCGCTTACATAAAATAGTTTTATGATAGTGCGTATTTATGTCACGCCGAAAATATATTGACCTACTTTACTAAAATCAGTATATATTTACAAAAATGGAGCCTCGTTTATGCCTAAAATCAATATAAAATAAATTAAGGTATATATTTCAATGCAAAAAGATACTATCACACCCTCGCGCACTTTCAAAGTAGTAGGTAAAATATTGCGTCTTTATAACTAGATTTATTATTTGCATTCGGCCGGGCGTCCGTCCGCCCCGATATGCCCCGATAAGTGGAGTTATTTTCATAAAATTATTTTAAAAGTCGTAAAACGTGCTTCCACAATGGGTATCGAAAGCAGACCTCAATAAATTCAGCGGTGGCCTGTTCACCTCACTTTCCCTGCTTTTGACTTTCATATAATTTTATGATGTATCGGTGCGGGTTTGACCCTTCACACGTTTTATCGTGTTTTTGAACGGGCCGTTTTAGAGTTCCCTAGTCTTGGAACCCTTGTAGTGTAGTCATAACCGACTATTAGTAGCCCATCGGATTTTATAGCCGTGAAAAACAATTACGGTGTCAGGTTATCTTTCTTTTTGTACGAAGGGGTTTCTTTCACCACCGAAAATGGTGCATATTTTGCATTTGTTTAAACATCAGTTATGATTAAGTCTACGTTTGATTGCTCTGATGGCTTAAAAATATTTAAAAAGGGTTAATATAATAACAGTTTAGCAATCAAAGAGGACAAAACCTTTGTCTTTGTGCCGACACTCCTAGCCAAACTTTTTAATCCATTAATTTTATAATATTTATTACAGTATAATGTACATAACAAACTTATTCTATTACAAGTTTAAAAATAATTTGAACTTTTAAAAACCAAATCATAACTTTCAAACAATAGTTGTTAGTTTTAAACTCTATTGTATCTATATTTGTTTAAGAGGGTGTTTTAAGTTTAAAATCCCTAATTTTACCTACAAATCTGTTGACAGATGGGCACATACATAACCCACCTGATATTAAGCAGTCACCACGGCCTCTTATTCTATTGAGAGACTCTTTACTTCACGAGAGAGCATCGTTAAATGAGCTGCTATACTGTACACACCTTCTAATCTTTGAGCCTTTAATTTCAATTGTGCCTGCGTACAATATCTTGTACCTTCTACTTACTATTACCTTGTTTCATAACGCTCTAGGCACGTTACAACGTATGTAGTGCGAAGTGTTTTTCACTATACGAAAGATGGTATCAATTTTTATGGTAAAATATATTAAGCATAAAATATGACTTTCTATCTATTATGTGGAGTACGCGGTCTCGTCGCTATCCTTTGAGGGAGTCTATAATGATAATGGGATACCGTCGTCCATTTGACCCCTCGCACGTTTTATGGCCAAAACGGGCGGGTTTTTATAATCTTATTACAAATTTGCGCTTTAAAGTATACATAGGACGCGTTTATTGCACATAAAACGTATTGTAAACACGGCTGCATCCTGTATAGCGCTCCTTTCCGGCCACCGCGCCCCACGTCTGATAAGAATGAATTCGCATACAGACAAGTTTGAACACGAAAAGGGTATGAAAATCAAATAATGTTTTACGCATTGTTTGTTACGACGATGTACGATGTGTACTCGTAGAAGGACAAAAGGTACGCTTATAAAACGTGATTTCTTTCGAAGGATTCGAACATATTTTTTTATACTTATGCGGCCTATAAACTGCCAGCTATTTAGAGTTATTGTAGATCTTTGATTCTTACTTATGTGGCCAATGAAATGTATAGTAAAATAAAAAATGAAATAACATACGATCGTAAAATCCCTTTGAGTTATGTTATCTACGTTTTATAACTCTACGTAGGTAAAGTTATACCGATACGTACCATTCATAAAATCTTATAATTAAATTCAAGAATACACATTTCCGTTGTAAAATAATATTATTATAAAACGATCATTCGAAACAATAAATTCACTTAAGCGCTACAATTCTCCAACTTATGTATAAAACAATTTATTATGTGTACATTGAAGGCTATCTATCTGTTTACCATAACGACGCAAAACATAATTGCATAATTGAAAATCAATGACACACAGCACATGTCACTGCAATCGCAAGTGCAATTTCCCTGAATGATTTATTCCAGACATTTCAGCGGGCGTCGATAAATCCTATTATAAGTCAAATACCCAATGTAATAGAACGCCAAAAATTGAAAATATATTACTCGTGGTTTGTGGGGAGTGTTGGATGGGGGCCACCGGCCTTTGTACAGAGCACTGGAAAAACAGAGATAGCACGAGTCAAACCGAACCGAGCTCGACCGTCTTAATTCTCTTTCAAAACTGATTTGTTTTACTTTCATATCTTTATAAAGCATCAGCAATTGAGATTCGATTTAAATACAAAAGGCTTTCCATATTCCGATTCAATTGAAGCGTAGTTTGGACAGCGTAGTCGTAAAATAACTATAGCTTCGGTTATATCCGTCTGGTATTTATCTTGCAATTTGCATAGTTATTATACAGAGGTGGTTAAGGGACTTTATTATGGCAGTGAGTACAATAATAAAGCGTTTTGTTCAGTCAGACTGAGGCAGATAAGATTAGTCTTATCTGTTTAATTTCGAGTAGTGTTTAATAAATTCAACCATTGAATAAAATGCTAGAGACAATACAAGTCCTGTCACTATATTTTATACAAACATTTCTCGAACAAAATATTTTCGAACAAAATATTCACAACACTTATTTCCCTAATCAGAATATTACTTATCTAAATATTGTTCCACCACAAAGCAAAAGCCTCCCAACTCTAGTGATCCTTAAATAATTAAATAAAATAAATTTCAAGTCCATAAGTTTTATACTCCTCACAAAAGTTGTCGAGAGCACTCTGTAACAAGCGTTTTGCAAAATAGATGCAATAATTCAACGTCTTATGAGCGGCAAACTGGTGCTAATCTGTGGTTTGAGTAATGCCCTCACTCCCCTAGGGGGCGACCGCCAGCCCGGACGTCAGTTTCAAAAATTGAGTGAATTCACATGTACGCGATTGATACACGGCCGCAGACGCACCGCGATCTATGCACACTGCGTAGGGCTGCTACTACAGATTTTTTTAAATGTTATATCAGTTTTGCTGCTTTTCACCAACATTTCAAGGGCAATTTTGTTTCCTATTCGAGATAAACCATGAAAAGTTTGCCTTTCAGTTTGCAGTTCATTGAATCTTAGGCGAACGAAGTTCAAATTTTTTTGCTGGCTGTAAGCACAGCATTAGTTTCAAGCCAGTACCTGTCCTGATTTAAAAGTTTTCTGTTACGCTTGATAAAGATTTAAAGTTATTAATATCTTATTTTTATCGTTACTTACGTTGGCACCAGCGAGCCACTTGCGGTTTAATATATTTTTTTTTTACAAAACGGGTTTTTTATTTATTTTCTTAAGGTTTCTCTCTATTGCTAGAACTATATCATTATAAACGTGATACAATAAAACAATAGTGAGTTCTTTATAACGAGTAAATGCTAAGTGTAAACGCAGCAGATCACCAACCAGAAAGTTCCCAAAAGCCATATTCGTTCTCACCTGCAAATTAACCACCGAAAACACGACCCCTCTTAAACGAAAAAAATATATCATTGGTCCCATCCAATTGGACTTCCAACCACGTTGATACAATTACAGTACTTGATTATTGCCTGAGAAAGGCTAAACGTTTTCCAATAGAGTTAAAACCAGGTAGGCATTAATCCAATCCTGTTCATCTGATTTAATGCCACTCAAACGCATTACGACGATCGGGCGCCGTGATGTTTTTTCTCAGTTCATTTAATTTCTGTGACGATCACAGATTCAACGTTTTCAATTTAAATGGGAGCAATCAATAAGCGAGGCTTATCGCATTTTTACACGAACAAGACGGATGCGATGTGTTTTAAATCAGCCAAGGTAAAAATCGACTATTGTTATTAGCACCCGGTTACAAATGGGAAGTGCTTTGTTTTTCTGATCGTTCTTTTCGGTTAAATGTTTCCCTAATGTATTGGGGGTTTATTGGACTGTTACAGAAGCGAATGTGTCTCTCTGCCGACAATAATCCGATATTATGGTGATGAGGGTCCGCTTTCAGTGGTCTGGTTCCGAATCACTTTACTAATGTATTTCTGACGGATATTTTGTGTAGACAAGGACATCTTTGGCGCCAATTTTTTTACCGTATCATTGACTTCCACATCCAGCATGGTACATTTTAGAATTAATATTATATATTTATTTATATATTTAAGTATTATCACAAATTGGCCTCAGTTTTTCTTATTTGATCACAAACTTTCAACAAACTTCATTGGCAATTGATTTCAATTATATTTTTAAAAGTATTTTATTTGTCTACTGAAGTAGTTTTAAAAATGTAACCCTAACTCTTTGAGCATTTGACAACATTCCGTTTTTTTCTTTTCTACAATAATTTTAACTCCATTCTTGCTACAAAAAATAACTTGAAATGTAGGATCCCGTACCAAAGTCTATACGAACAAGAAACAGTGACGAATGCATTGCGTTTTAAATCAGCCACCGTACAAATCGTCTTTTGTTATTCGAAACCGAAACAAACGAGAGCCGCTTTGTTTTTCTGTTCTCCCGATCGCTCTTTGAATGTTTTCCTGATCCATTGGAACTGTGAGATTGTTTTATTGGTCCAGTGTACGGATAAAAGAGTTGTGAGTAACTTTTAGTAAGCGATCAGGAGAACAGAATGATTCAGGAAATCGAAACGCGTAAGTTACATTGCTGACGAAGACCTCGATAAGTTTATGTTTAAAATGTCAACATTGAGCAAATAAAAACGCTTGGATAATTATAAGGTACTTGATTCCGATAACATTGAACAGTCAAATCACCTCAAAGATGATAATAGACAATAGCCCTGTGGGAGGGAGATAATACTAGGCATAAAAAACTGAGTTCTTTAGTTTCTATAATACCTACACAAAAGTTTCGCTTGGTTTGCTCCTAGAAGGGGCTAAATGAAAGTTATCCAACATTATCTTTTCCAATGTTCCACAAAGATAAGCGACAACTTGCAAAATTCACTACAGCGATGTTCAATATTCATTAAACTTGTCCTATTACTCGTCACAATAATGTAATGCACGCTCTTATCCGCAAACATTCACAAAGTAATCCAGCTTTTACAAACCTACATAAAAACTTTTATGGCCTAAAATAAGTTCCGAACTTCAGCGCAGTGTACATATACTTGAAAGTTTCGACGTACAAACTTCGAGAGCTTTCCTATAGACTTTTCCATAACAACTCCGCAAAAAGTTTGTGTTCTCAAGTACTACAATCGCAGATTTGCCTTTAGCCAGTTAACACCGACAAAAGATAAATCTTTATTTTTATGTTTTTGCGAACGTTTCTCGTTTAGAATATTGGTTTATTGTTTATTCAATACCTAATTTACCTAATGTATAACGTGATAAATTTTATTATCACGGCTGTTAGATTTTAAGACCAATTAATAATATATTTATGCATATTTGTTTCACATAATGTTGTTTAAATAAATAAAATCTTACTCTTACTTAAACTCATATGATTTTCTAGACACAATGGATTTAGAATCAGCTTAAACATTATTTTTAATTATTTTTTATTACTGCATCCAAAAAAAACAGCTCTAATCTATGTCACTGCCTGGTTATGGGAAACATTTAAGTGTACATAAAAAAATCATAATAAATTACAACCACATTATATACCACAATCTAATCGAAATAAAATACCGAATTTCCAATTTAACTCCTCATTTGATTGAATATCACTTTGAAACCCATAAAGGGTTGTCATATTCATTGTACTGTCTCAAAGTCAACAAATAGTTATCATATTATATTATTTAACTACATTTATTCATATCGTCTAGCAATATCAGGTAGAACATTATTGAATAAGCATCGTCTGAATTGACATCTCGACGCTAACTGGATATTCATTCGTGCTCGAGGATTCCATAAAAGAAGTGAAGTCAGACAAGTGTTTATTGGAACTAGTTTAAAATTGATATTTTGAAATAATAGTTTGTTTGTGACCTTCCCTTCAAATCATATTCTTCTACTGTTATGCAAAAGAAACAATTGTTACTTTTCCGAACAAAAACCACTGATCGGATTTGATCACTCACATTTTGGTCCCATTTTTAGGGTTCCGTAGCCAAATGGCAAAAAACGGAACCCTTATGGATTCGTCATGTCTGTCTGTCTGTCCGTCCGTATGTCACAGCCACTTTTTACCGAAACTATAAGAGCTATACTGTTGAAAATTAGTAAGTAGATGTATTCTGTGAACCGCATTAAGATTTCCATACAAAAATAGAAAAATAATAATAAATTGTGGGGGCCCTCCATACTTAGAACTGAAACTCAAAAAAAATTTTTTCATCCAATCCTTACGTGTGGGGTATCTATGGATAGGTCTTTTAAAATGATAATAAGGTTTCTTATATCATTTTTTTCTAAACTGAATAGTTTGCGCGAGAGACACTTCCAAAGTGGTAAAATGTTGGTCCCCCCCCCCCTGTAACTTCTAAAATAAGAGAACGATAATTCTAAAAAAAATATATGATGGACATTATTATGCAAACTTCCATTGAAAATTGGTTTGAACGAGATCAAGTAATTAGTTTATAAATTTTTGGGGCTTCCCATACTTAGAACTGAAACTAAAAAAAAAATTTTTCTTCAAACCCTTACGTGTGGGGTATCTATAGATAGGTCTTTAAAAATGATAATAAGGTTTCTTATATCATTTTTTTCTAAACGGAATAGTTTGCGCGAGAGACACTTCCAAAGTGATAAAATGTTGGTCACCCCCCCTCTAACTTCTAAAATAAGAGAACGATAAAACTAAAAAATATGTATGATGTACATTACCATGCAAACTTCCATTGAAAATTGGTTTGAACGAGATCAAGTAATTAGTTATTTTTAAATCGTCATAAATCGTAAACCGCAATTTTCCTCTCATTCAATCAACTCAAATATAAAAACGTCGATCAAACTTACAAAGAACTACAAGAACTTTTATATTATGATGATACTTGCTGCTACGGAACCCTTCATGGGCGAGTCCGACTCGCACTTGGCCGGTTTTTTTTTATGTCAGAGGCAGCAAACGAGCCAGCAGGTCGCCTGATGGTAAGCAATCACCGCCGCCCATCGACATCTGCAACACCAGAGGGATTGTTGATGCGTTGCCGGCCTTTGAAGGTGGGCCTCCGGCACTCTCACAAACCAGACGAAACACAATAGTAGTCACTTATATTTCACGCTGGTATTACGTATTTATCCATACTTATATTATAAGTGCGAAAGTAACTGTCTGTCTGCCTTTTAAAGTACAGACAGGCTAGACGTTTTGAAAGGGTATAAGCTTCTTTTCATTTCGGGATAATGCTCTAACCCCTAGAATAATAGAAATAGAAATATTTTTGTTTGTCCATCGTTCTCGTACATCGCAATGGAACAACGGATTTACGTGATTTTTGGTATGATGAGGCTATGATAGTGAAGGAAAAAGAATTGCACCTGTACCTACTTGCACACTCACTTGTGTACTTTAACATGTCCTGCGTAGTAGTCAGTTGATAAAGATTTTCCACCGTAGCCGAAACTTGGCTAGTAGAAGCACATTATTATGATTAACCCTTTCCCCGCCACGCTTTTTTCCGAAAATGGTGCCCCATACGCCACGACCATTAAAAAAAAATTCCAAAAAATTATTAGATTATACTCAACTCATTCAGGCAAGTAAAAATACAACGTTTCTTGATCATGTTTTTTTGTCTGATATATCAGACATTGGCGTGGAAAAGGTTAAAAATGTGATTGAAGTTCATTATACTCAGACACCCGAATCGCGCCGTATCTGCTCGTATAAAAGATCTTA
Source organism: Mecyna flavalis (assembly GCA_949319885.1). NCBI lineage: Eukaryota > Metazoa > Arthropoda > Insecta > Lepidoptera > Crambidae > Mecyna > Mecyna flavalis. The sequence goes on along the minus strand of OX439407.1, from coordinate 9,493,097 downwards.
TCTCCATAGGTTGACGGCATTGTCAATTACAGGAGACGCGATGCATCGACGCTGAGTGCACTTCGGAAATTCACTTTATAATCTATGCGGCCCCTCTAGCATATACCTTGCATGTGATAAAAACACTTCGGATTCTGACTTTACCTTGTCATTGGTGACGTGGTTTATTAAACCTACCGAATAAAGGTAGGTACTTAAGGTGCTACCTTAAGGTTCGATTTTCAGATCGGCCAAAATCTATTTTTAACCGACTTCAAAAAAGGAGGAGGTTATATGTTCGACTGTATGTATTTTTTTTTTTTTTTTTTTATGTATGTCCGTCGATTTCTCCGTCAATTGTGGACCGATTTAAATAATTCTTTTTTTATTTGGAAGTGCATAGTTCCGAGGTGGTCCCATTGTCACCATGTCAGGATCTGATGATGGGATCCCGGAAAAATCAAGGGAAAACCTCAAATTTTATAGGCTGAGCCTACGCGTTACTTGTTTTTTCTGAAGCCATTCAAGTTTTTGCGTCCGATAGACATCATTTTATGTTGATGAGCTGATGATGGAAGGTACAACTCCTTAACGGTTAGGAGTTAGGGGATAATTCTTTCAGTATTGTAGAAATATGTGGACCGTTAGTTGTATTTCATGTACTTTTGCAGCTAAGGTGATGATGGAAAGTACAACTCCTTAACGGTTAGGAGTTAGGGGATAATTCTTTCAGTGTTGTAGGAATATGTGGAACGTTAGTTGTATTTCATTTACTTTTGCAGCTAAGCTGATGATTACCCGGGGATGGGCTGGTCACTAGCCAATAAGGTTAGCACCGGCTCGTCCTAATCGCGTGTGAAGGAGAAAACGGGGGAGTGTAGTGGGTAGCGGACGCTTCGGTCTCGAGTCCCACACACGGCCGCGGGTCTAGCTAGCCTGCGGTTATGGTGCATAAACGCATTCTCCTCCTACCCATGGTGCTGAACACTTAATGAATACCTAATACTATTATCAAATAATACAATTCTACTCGTATTTTCGCTATCATTATTATGAAAGAGTTTTACTCACTACCTACGTGTTATTCACACTAAAAATAGAAAAATAAACAAACTTTTTTTTTAAAAAATTAAACCGACTTCAAAAAAAAAAGAAACAAAAAAAAACTACCTAAAAAACTGAAAAGCAAATAATAATTTTAATAAGACATTCATCATTGTCTAAGCCTATTAATTTAATTGTATTTTACGTGCTAGGTAGGTACCTACTAATCTGTTTGAAGTCGGTGCCAAGCCAAAGGTAATAAAAAATTATATATAATATTATTATGTATTATAAAGGGTTACTTATTAATCCGCGGACGTAGATACGTAATCTGGGTACCTACTATTTGGCTTGGCACCGACTTCAAACAGATTAGTAGGTACCTACCTAGCACGTAAAATACAATTAAATTAATAGGCTTAGACAATGATGAATGTCTTATTAAAATTATTATTTGCTTTTCAGTTTTTTAGGTAGTTTTTTTTGTTTCTTTTTTTTTTGAAGTCGGTTTAATTTTTTAAAAAAAAAGTTTGTTTATAATAAAAACGTAGATTAGATTTGATGGATATGAATCGTGAAACAGCGGTATTAAGCCCTTTAACCCTCTCAATATGATATAAGCCCTTTGCAATTCAATTGAAATTATTGAATAAATTATAATATTGTTGTTAATAAAAACAAAACAAGTGAAACGATAAATACAAATGAAATATTTAATTTAAGAGTAAGAACGGCAATAAAGAATCATGTGGTTTTCATAACACGGCCTGTAATTATCCAAGCATAATTATACAAACCAAGAACCTCCCATCGAAGCAAAACTACTTGCATTTGCAGTTGATTAAAAATGTACGCGTGTATTATGGCCCGCGCTGCCTTGCACAGAGCCCCGCCAGGGGTAACAGAATTTAACGTAAATAAATACTGGAAATTCTTCACAACACATTTGTTTCCACGAGACATATTATAATGATATAACAGATGTATTTGTACAAAAAATTTGAAACGTGAAAAGTCACGGATAACACATTTTTTTGCCCGTCGGTGTGTCCTCGGCGATAATGCTGATAAAATTCGACAGGACTTTTCTATTGTATTATCCCACTGTTTTCTATTCTAATATTATAAAGAGGAAAGATTTTATTGTTTGTTTATTTGTTTGTATTGAATAGGCTCCGAATAACTGAACCGATTTGAATAATTCTTTCACTGTTGGAAAGCTACACTATCCCCGGTGAACATTTGATCCCGGTACTTTTGATCCCGGAAATGTAGGGGGGAACCGCGGGAGGAAGACTAGTTATTTATAATCGCTTATTTTTTTAGTAATGTCATTTCGATTTTTAATCTGGTTAAAGAGAAAACTTTGAAATAGAACCTATAAAATAAATAGGTAAGATAAGAAGTACTTGTTTACTCATCAAGTGATGTTTTGTGGTGAAACCCTCAAGCGAATAAACCGCAGTGGTGGCTCACCATTAGGTGGACTTCGCATCTGTCTGCTAGTAAGTACTGTTAAACAGATAAATAGTGCAACGTGAATACATTAGTAATTCGGAATAAAACCGGTTTCGAAACGAAACTAGCTGCATCGGCAGTTGATTAAAAATGTAAACGCGTATTATGGGCGCAGCGTGTAACGTGCAGCCTCTATTAAGTTTTACGCGAACCGACGGATAAAATAGTTACGTGGTATCTGCATACAGTACATTATGATTTGAGTCTATTTATTGTTGTACAGCTTGATCAAAGGCTTGAAGAATGGGGCCGGTCAATCCGGTGTGCCGGGAGGAAAAACTGAGAGTTTAGTCGGATGGAGGATACATGTATATGTTCCATTAAAAGTAAAAGATCTTCCTCTTAGCTAGATTGACTGTGTTCGGAGACCAAGGCCTAATGTACCATCTTTGGTTCGTCGTACCTGTGATATTATGCTACCGGGCGACTAATGCTGACGCGATGCAGGATCCCATACTGCTTCGGGTTCGTAAATCAGCGCCTTCTGTCATCAGTTTTTAGAACTGTTTGTGGCAAACGGGTACTTGGTGTTTGCTGTTCAAGTTAGAGATCGCCACATATAGATCCAAATCCCACACATGGCATCAGGTCTCGTTAGACTGCAGTTAAACATTTATATCCGCAAGAAAATAGCAAAAAATTTAATCATATTTTTTCTAATATTTCATAACTTTAAGGTTCATGTCGCGGCTTAAAATAAATTACCACAATCAAGACTGGCTTAAGTCACAACTACATACAGTTGCCGTAAACAGGAATTTACCCCTATGTGCTACGCCTTTGCAATAAGGTTCAGATTCGTGATAGTATCGCCTCACCTATAATATGGATTCAACCGTACATCACGGGTGCAGGTGCAACACCTATCCCGTAGCGAATTAGGGACCTATTCGTCGAAGCTTTACGACTTATACCTCCTTTGTTTTATTGCTTTCGATTTTCGATTTTAATTACGTTTGCTTTGTTACAGTACAGTGAACCTTGGGACTACACCCGTATTACGATGCGATATTGGCAGAACTTTTTCTAGAATCTTCTACGTAAAAAATGTTTAGAAATATAAGCGTAACATTGTTGTCAGGGTTCTTTTTTGCCTTTATCAAACCCTGTGCCATGATTGGAGTCCTGAATTTAAGCCAAAATTTGTGTTTGTTTTTTGGACTCTGCTCGGGTTTGTGATCACCAATCTGCATTTAACATGAGTGGCAATTGAGCCAGTATCCATCATTGTGACGATGAATCGCTTTCAATAATTTACATTCGCCATTGGTCCTCGTAAATATAGTAGATAAATTAATACATAAATGATCTATTTACCTATATGTCATCTAATACAAACAGCTGTTACTGCTAAACCGTTTTTATTACACACGTAAGGTCAGCTAATGTTATCAAAGTAATACTTTTGGGCAACTATCCAGCAAGACAATGGCACTTCAGACTTCTATTTATCTTGTCTTTATATACCCCTATAATAGGATACATAATATTTAGGTCAAAAGTTCCCTAGGGTTGGCTGGGTCCGTGTTTGAGCGAGCTGCGAGCGACCGGATAAAAATCTCCAACATTTATTTAAAACATTTAAGTAATTGCGTTAGTCAGTGTTCTGAACTCCTCGGGTTGATTCAGTGGGAATATTTTTAATAGATATAATCAGATCAGCGATAGAAGTCAACTAGTTCAATCTTGCACTTGCACATTATTGAATATGTTTCATACTTTTTTCTAGCTTCAAACTACTAAAAAAAAATTAGCACTAGACATTCGATTGGCTCGATACTGATTTTTGAAATATGGGAATACAAGGAAATTAATCGGATTTATTTCCTTGTATTTCAATTACGAGTAAATGTGATGCGAGATTTTTCAACATCCACATTTCAGGCCTACGAGTATGGTAAGACTTACTGAATGGTATCAAGACCCCAGATAGCAAGAAATAACAGTTAGGGTTAACGACTTAACGTAGTTACTAACGTTCCATAGATCGGCCTGAATCACTCATCCTACTGTCCATAACAAAAACTTCAAGGAAAATATCTGGAATTTTCAATTCTAAGTTGTAGCTCATTTTATTTATTATTAATTGCAATGTTTTTCCATTTTTCATGTAGTTACTATGGAATAAGTCTGCTAATTTTATAACGCGCATTAAGATTAAAAAAAACATTTTAAAACTTCAGACCGGCAAAAAAATTCTTTCTCAAAGCTAAAAAGCTACGACTATCTTGCAAGGGTTAACATTCAGAGTGGCCCTCACTTCAAACGAGGGAAAGTTCGCCGTCATAGCTCCTTAACTAAACTCGTGCTTATTTCTATTTTAGGAATACAAAATGAGCTTTGTATGCGAGTGATACGCGCTCTCAAAACTTACTGCTCACTAACTTGGGCAGCATTCTGATTATGCAGACTTTTGCATCTCTTGGGAACTGAGCACTAGACACGGAGGCATGTATTATGTATGTTCCGTGTTTTGTGGTACAAATACCGATCTCCCTGAAAATCATTAAATTAGACATCGTTCCTAACTCTATTCCAAAATATTAAGGAAAGAATTCTCTTGTACAAGTACATATCCACTCATACGTCCACTGTAACCACAGTTACAGAGACCATATACCTGAGGACAGTCCGTGTAACTACAGTTACATTTTTAAGAATTCGCGCCCTCCGATTGTTTTTTTCTTTTTCTTATCGCTGTGGATGTTTATAGTCTGTAGTGTTGCTGGTTTTTGACGCTCTATGATATGTACCACACCTTATTTCAAGTGGAACATAACTTCGGCTCATGGCTACAACAAAAAAAAAATTGTCAAGTTGCTTGTTGTTTTTGTGGATCAGTGCGCGAGTGACTCCAGCTATTTTATTCGAGAAATCATGCCAGTAATAAAATATTATTGTTTTGTATATCAAAATATTTATAATCTTACATATTTTCATATTTTATAACATTATGTGCGATTCCAGTCAGTTTTTAAGTAAAAATTTGGATTAAAAATAGGTCGGTGACTCTGTGTTTTTATTAGTGAATAATTGGAAGATCTAAAAAAGTTCTAATATTATATCGTAATTAAATGTTTTAATATGAAAACTTATTAATATTATAGCCTGGTTATTACCATACTTTCTTGAAATATTCCATAATTCATTCAGGATTAGACAATTTACCATACGTGAACTTCGATTTCACAGATCATGTAGCTTTAGTTTTTATTTTATTTGTAATATTTTTAAGATGATTTATAATGGGATTTTGGTTCCAAATGAAAGGCCATTAAGGGCCGGTATTTCAATATATACTTATCTCGATCTTAATCCGGGATTGATAATAAGTATGACTTAAGTGTATTTCATTATAGGATTAAAGTTAAGCGGCACCTAAAGTAATACACTTTTACCTGTCAAAAGTAATACTTATCTTAAATGTTATACTTAACTTAAGCAATAAGATAAGGTTACATGGAAATACCGGCCCTAAATTACCTAAAACCCAAAATTGTTTTAATATTGTAAACGTCAAAAATATCTAATAAAAAAAAAATATTTAAATTGAAAACTAGGACAAAATTAGCATTTCTTAAAGTTCACTGTAAGATCATTAATAGAATATAATGTTAAAATCAAACATAACTATTGCCTAAAAATCGTCAACTAATAAGCCTTTCATTAGTATTTTTCATTTTGCGATATTTGAGTTATTTACTGGGTAATAAGCATTTATTTAGCATACGTCTCCTATCGATTTTATTTTGCGCGTATCACGTGACTCGCGGACTGTCCTGACAACCTAGCGAAACGGCGCGGACGTTTGAGTGGATATGTGGCTTTATCTTGTTAAAATTCACATACATTATGTAATAATTAAAGGACGATGACAGAGTTTCTATGAAATCTGGTCCCACCTCCAATAGCTATGTGTGTTACATCGCTGGATAGGTATTTTTGAGCTGAATAAAAGTTACTATATACTAAGTATACTGATAGTCCGTTCAGATTTGGAACTTGGCGCCAAGTTCCAAATCTGAACGGACTATCAGAGTTATTTTTTATTTAACATTGTAGTTTTAGCAGCAATCAATTAATAATATTTACTTGCTTTTCTGTACTATATGCATGTTATGTAAATACCAACATACAGATCATTGAATTAAAAACCTTTTTATCGGTCTCACTCGCACAGTCCCAAAACCTGAAGGGTACCATAGCGGGACTTTTTGGTAGGTATTTCGCGAGGGTGCAATACCGGTACAGTACCATAGCGGAACTAACCCGCACTCATTAGGTAAGTATTAACAGGACAATGAAACTGGTTAGCGGTACGGAGGGCGGCGTTAAATAAATGTTTATTATTAAAATATTTTAACATTGTTTTATTTTATAAAAAAGCATTTGTTAATGATAACATCTGTTTAAGATTATCATTTTGTAAAAAAAACATTTAACATTATTTTTGGATCCTGTAAAACTACTATGTTTAAAAAAAGAATAACTCTGAACGGACTAAGATTTGGAACTTGGCGCCACAGTAACTTTTATTCAGCTCAAAAATACCTATCCAGTGATGTAACACACATAGCTATTGGAGGTGGGACCAGAATTGGCATCCTCCTTTAGGACAGTCTACACTCATGTATTTTCAAATCATCATATTTTTTATTTAAGTGTAGTTAAATTTCAATTGTTTTATGTAATTATTGAAATACGGTGTATTGTGTTGGTAATAACGAATTATTCTTTATGTCTTTCTTCAAATATCATGCAAGCCCACCAGATCTATACAAGCTACAAAGTATGCATAAATGTTCATAATGACACCAAACAGCTGCACCATAGCAATAACGCCACAATAAAATCAACGATACCCCGTAATCTTTCCAAACCCTAAATTAACCCATAAATCGAAATTAACTATAAAGTTATCCCTCACCCCAGTTCACCTACATAAAACGTTTATCGCGGGAACCGATGCAGAGTTCATCTTAGATAGCTGGAGCAACATAACGCTTACAAATTCTGCTCAGAGCCTCTATTAGCTGATAGTGACAGCGTGTCAGAACTTTAGCTCGCGATTCATCCCCTGTGCGTTTGAAAGTTAACGTCGATACAGCAGTGACAGGTTAAATGTTAGTTGTGTCGTAGCGGTTACCAGTTATAAGTTCGATCAAAGGGAAACGTGACAAGGCGGTTATTACGCACATAAGTAATTTTAAACTGATCTTCAAATCGTGTGAAGATAACATGCGATACATTTGAAAACCATTGATTAGAATTTGACTTGATTCCACCCAGTTGTCGTTTTCAATCTGGCCTGGAAAAGACGATGAAGAAAGCAAGTGGACAATTAATACCAACTTAGTTAAGTTTTTGTATTTTCCTGATAATCCTTTCGTAACATTTTCTTTTTTTTTCTTTGTTACTTTTTTAAGTTATCTGGGTTCTGGTTTAAGTTTTGTGTAATAAAGAATTATTTTTTTCGTCTCAAACTTGAAAAACATAATTATGTTATGAACATATTGACGTAAATACGTACCTATACGTAGTATATGAATATAATATTTTGGAGATCTACATGTAAGTATCCACTGTTTCATCGCTTAGACATAAGAAAACACAGATAGATTCTAATAAACCGTGAATTCAAATTTGTTTTATTAAATTAGAACTCACGGTTTATTAGAATCTACATTAATTTACAGCAATTTTAATCTCGAAATTGATGATCCGAATTTCTGAGGTAGCGATTGCCGTAAAATAACCGAAACTCTGGTTTGAAATTATGATTATTTTTTTATTTATGTAATATCATAACTATCTATAATATAAAATAATAATAAAAAAAAAAATTATTTTTGTGTTTTTTAAAATCAGGACGAGATGCAATCTACCCATGTGAAACCAGGGCAGGCAGATTTAAAAAAACATCATCATAACTAGAAAAAGAACGGTAATTGAGGTTCGCGAGCTCATCAGATTTTAAATGATAAATAGGTCGCTTAACGTACAATTTGGATAATAGGGTTGCATAATTCCCTTGGTAGGTAAAACTTTAACACCTTATCTGAAAATTTAGTGTCGTTTAGGATCCGATATCCACAGGCACCGACACGTTATACTTCGATGTATCGAAAAACCATTTCGTATATTGAACATTATTGAACGGCGCACTCGACAGAGAGACATTATGTTTTGATATCATGTGGCAAATTTTAAAATGTACCGTTTTATTGTTTAAATCTAGATCCAATCTTTTATTTGTGTTCGAATTTTACTTTGGATTTCTGAGTAAAACTTGTTGACTAAGTGTTACCTCTTCTCACCTTAATATACTTAAGAAATTTCAATCAAGAAGCATCCTGAGCTGTGCAACTCGAAAAAGTTACCAGATCTAATGCGAGGGCCGACCCCCAGATCAAAGATCTCAAACCCTAATGGCTAAACAACTGATGAACGCAAGCGTACCGAAATCTTCGATGGGAGTGCGCCCTACTTTTCGACCTATTGTTAACAAAGTTTATTTCCACAATTGCGAATGCTTTCCAACGAAATTTTTGACAAAACACGACGTCAATCACAGTTCATCCGTAACACCGAAAGTAACATAAATCTCCTGGATCCTTTCTGGGTCCTTTCCGGGTCCTTTCACTAAAATTTCAATGGCCACCCATCATTGAAGGCTGCTAATTTCGTAAACAAACAAAAGCATCGCCTAATGAGGCCGGGCGCTCCGCAAACTTTCTTATTCTGAGCCCCGGGCTCTTCCGTCCGAGCCATTTGCTTATTTATCCCGGACTTACGGCTCTGTCGCGGAAATAATACACCATTCAAAGTGGTCTACTGTTTGGTGTGATTCTAAAGTATTTGCACTGGGGTTTCGACGCGTAATGGACTTGTATCTGTATCGTTACAAGCCTTGGAATTGTGCGCGTTTATATTTCTTTATGTGTTTGCGAGATCTCGACGTAAATAGCTTTTTGTGATGTCTTCGAGAATTCTAATGTCTTTTTCTGTCGTTAAAACTTTTATGCTTATATTGCAGACAAGAATGATTATAAAAACTTAGTGGACAATCATTTTATAAATAATATTTAATTATTTTAAAACAATGGCTTACCATTTTGAGTGGAAAATTTCTAGCACCGAGCATAGGTACTGTATTATTCAAGGGCCATCAAAGTGATCAGTGGAACGTTCCAATTGACTAATGTTCATATGTACTATGATGAAGAAGCAAATTCTTCACCATAACTAAAGGCAAAATTATAAAAACTAATTAGGTATATGGAAATAACTTTTGATTTGTTTCATAACTTACTTTAAACTGCCTCATAAATGATTTAACAGCAATGCAGATAATATCCTAAATCCCCATTAACGTTACGTATAGCAAAATAGATCCATAAAATTCATGTCATAAAATCACTAATGAAAGTAATTTTAATGGATCAATATAATTTTAGTACCTAATTAGTAAAGCAAATAGTTAGGAACTTAACTGTACTTTATTATGCTATCGCGTTTGCATATTCCACACAACGATTTGCATGAAACATTGTAGAATTGATGTACTCCACTATAAAAATGTGATTTATATTTAGCTTCGTCTTATTATTATGCGTATGTGCTGACCTTTTAATCTAAATCTTCTTCCATCTCTCCCACACATACATGTCCGCGAAAACATTAACATCGCCCATAGTGGCTCCCTCCTGGGGAAGAAAAAGAAAATTCTCCTTCTTTGGAACCCTGCGGGCATGTCCTTGCATGCCTAATTTAATCCTCGGCTTATTGAAATAAAAACGGCATAGGTTTTCGACAGGTGCGGCGGGGGGCGGGGTGGGTCACAGGTGGCCCCGATGGTCGCAGCGTCGTTAAAATTTACATAAAGTCTCAATCCACGACGCCGCCGCCGCTGGCCACCCCACGTTTATGCTACATTTAGTAATTTTATGATAATTTCGAAAACCGTACCGCCACCCATCGCATTATACTAATAGAGGAATCCGCCGAGGACGGGCCGTCGAAAAAACTCGTGCGCCTCAAAAATAATAAGTTTCGGTTAATAAATCGCGTTCAACGTGAAACGAACATAAATTTTTAGGAAGAATTAATAGCAGATGTGTTGTTGAGTTGCGCGGGGTTGTTATTGGGGCGGGCGGCGCGCTGTAAGTGACTTTGAAACGCATAAATTCGGTTAGGTTTGTATTTTTAGTGAACTTTTTGATTAATGGCGCGTAAAATTAACGTGATCACCCCAAAATACTTTACGAATTTTTATTCGAACGCTCTGTTAGATCGAGCCACGATAAATAATATTAGTCAAAAGAAAACAGAATACGAAGCAATTTCGTAAAGTGAAGGTATTATCTTTGAGAAATACTTTGATATTTTATATTTGTTTAGCAAAAATACAAGGTACGTGGAATTATGTGAAGGTAAATTTCTAGGAGGTCGGGACAAAGGTCTACATTTTCTTTACTCGTGTACCTAAACGTAGTTAAGAACGAAAAAAATGGCAAAGAAAAGATGAGCCGCTGCTTACTCTTTACTGTACATTATATTTGATACATTTAACATTTCTTTACTATGTAAAGGATGGCGGGAGTTTGATTTGTATCTAAAAGTTTGAAACTAACATTTATAACTCATTTAGATTTCACCATCACTGGCAGATAGATCGTGATAATTATTTGTCAGAAAACAATGATGCTGACTTTTTTTTTGTCAGTGGTGAAACTGGGCCTTAATCGTATAAACCCTTTGATTAAACATAATTAACAATCCTATCAAAACTAAAAACCACCCATACAAACAGAGCCTGTCTTCCACCAATATACGACCGGCAATACATCATCGATATTGTGCCTGGAAAACGCGACACCACAAACGGGCAGGCAATAAAAATAAACGCTATTCTTTTGTTCCAGTCGAACCTAACACACCTGCCTCGTCACGAGTACGTGCCAGGCATCGGGATGGGCGTCGCGAAGTGCCCGTACGACCCGGCGGACAACTCCACAGCGCTGTGGGTGGAACGGGGCAACCCGGGCAGTCTTCCAGCGTTATACTCCGGCACCAATGCCGAGTTCACCAAAGCGGATACCGTCATCTTCAGGACGGATCTGCACAACTTGACGACGGGGCGGAGAGAGTTCTCTTTCAAGAGGACGTTGAAGTACGACTCCAAGTGGCTTGACAGTGAGTATTGCAGATAAGTCTTGTATTTTCTGCTCATGATGATTATTTTCATCTTGCTTAGGTTGACGATCATAATCTGGTTACCGGCCTCGCTTGGAACAGTATTCCTATGTTGTGCCATTAAAGTAGGCTGAATCTGGTTTTTAGATAAGGGAGCTAAACTACATTTTGCTTGATTTAAACCAAAAGTAAAAGAAATTACTTGTAGTCTGTATTACTTTAATTAAATACTAAATTCAAAAAAAAACATTATCCACATACGCAACATACCTATAAAGTCCCATTAAATAACTACCTTGTTTGGCACACCATTACACAGGACTAATATACTCGTAGCTAGTACGCTTACAAATATTCAATCTCTATTCGAGAATTTGTTTACCTTAGACAAACTCTCAAATCAGCACAGTGTAAGCTGACTTATGGGCTTGATACACTGTCAAAGTGCCGAGAGCATACCGAAAAGAAACACGATAGTTTTGTATATAAATTACTGAAAATGTAATTGACTTTAATCAGTACTAATATACCAAATTAAACTGTTTACTAACTTTATCACCCACTCTATCGTTAAAATACTCCGAATAACCAAACCAATTGGCAGCTAACAACAAAGTCACGGTAGAACGACTCGCATAGTGCAAACTAATCAAAATCAAAAAACGATCATCGTTATGATGAACGATGAACAACCGACACGCACCAATGGTCCTGAGTTCCGTTCCCGGTAATCATTAGACAAATGTCCAAATTATCAGCTTTGCCCCGATTTACACGGAAATTGCCCTGTGATTGTGATTAAACAATGAAAATTAAACTGTTTTCGCTCTAACGAACAATTAATGTCCCTGATGTCGGTTAATACGCCGGTTTAAAAGCCTCTTGTAAATGCCAGTATTGCAGTTTAGTTTTGATGATACTCAATAACTTTTTTCCTTTTGTTAGTAAGTAGTTTGTTCAGAATACTTACCTTACTGAGAACGTATGTATGTTTGCAAGTATTTGGCGTCAACGCAGTCAGCTTTTCACGGTTCGAAAACGGGACTCTCGCTTGACTTTGAGACAATACTGGTATTGGTTTTCTTTTCACCAAACGGTTACTTGGAATTTATTAACATAATCTTTCTTGCAATAGGACTTTAACACCGCGGTGTATTCAGGGACCAGGGTCAACTGACCAAACACCCCAAATTTCACCTTGCTGTAAAACTCAAAATAGAAGACTACACCACTTAACCTATGCCCCACAAAAATGACATCATAGAAATTATTTCATCTCATAGATAGACTTTTAATATTTAAATATTCGAGATTTTAGAAATATTTTTATTGAATTTAGGTTTTAGACAAAATTTTCTTGTTCTGTGGGTTTTAGGTAATATAGCTATTGTAAAAGTTATTTCACTTTACGAAAAATTTATACGTGCATAAAATATCGTACATCTTTGTATAGGAATAGTTTTCAAAACGATTTCAAACGATTTTTTATTTATTTTCCATCTGCTACCGTTTATTCATTGCTTGTTTCGCACCTGGGCTTCCATATCGGTATTTCTATTTTACAGTCTCTTAAATCTTTTTCCTGTCCAATGATAAAATGGTTCTAACCTAGAGCAATGGCTGAACGAAATAATAATGACCGCCTCTCTAGAACATGGGTGTGAAATCCGTAAGTCATGTGGTCAATTTCCGGTTGGTATGTCTGGTTCTGATAGGACTATTTCAGAGTTCCACTGGCGAGCCACCAGCTCCACAGATGAAACTACCATAATAAGCTTGTATGAGTTTCGGCAATATTCATGTGAGAGCCAGTTAACTTGAAATAATTTCTAAAATCGCTCAACGGTATAAGCCGTTTTAACATAAATGTCGTAGATGATCAGGAAGTCGATATTACATTGGGTTTTAAATACGATTACAAAATATAAGCACCTAACAGTGGTATTCGGATATGGGGCGATTACTTAAGCAGTTTTAGGTTTTATACAAAAGCACCATCAATATTAAGTATACTAATTAATAAACTCATTACGAAAGTGTAAATGAAACAATGCTTAAATCAGTAACAGACAACACTATTGGAAGCAAATAACACAAAAGGGTTAATAAATTGATATTAAATGAAATTAATTAACTGTTAGTGTCGTTTGAAACGCAAGCGATAAAGGCCCAAGAGTAATGAACAAAGCGATATTATTAACGAAATTGCGCAAATTTGTCGCCGTAATTTCTATTCCCATGTTATTGTGGCGCTATCGCAAATTAATGGCCGAAACTGGCTTATTCCCTTTGTCCCAGTTTTGATTTTACCAATTAAAAGCCAACTAGCTTTTACTTTAATGTTAATTTTGATTATATAAATAACAAACGCAGATTTATTGTAAATGCTCCTAATTAGGGGAAAGCCTCCGTCAATTTAATTAATAATTTAACGGGTTCTCATTGTTAAAATACAGCAAACACGACTTCAAAGTAGCACGGTAAAAACAATGTTCCTTTGTTAGTATTTGCACTAAAAATAGATAAATATCACACTACTTCGTCTGCCAACAAACAAATCAAAACACTACGGAAACTACATAGACAGTAGATAAACATACTTTTCTATTTGCTAGCATCGTTAAACATAATAACCAATAACCTACTAATTTCCAATGAAAACCAAAAAGTTGTTCCAAAAAAGGTTCTTTTTTCTATACGACATCAGTTTGCAGACATACCCTCAGCCTACCTGTTAAGCGGCCACTGCTGCTCATTCCATAGAGAGACACATCACCAGAAAGTGTCGCTCCATGAATCAAAATGCATGCAATGCAAACCCACCTTATCAATTTCATAATGAATAGTTAATCATAATTAACTACCATAACCAAAGTCAAATTCGTAACAACACTTCGAAATCAACTACAATTTGGATCCTTCATTTGCGGTGACAGGCATTATTGAACGGCCGACATTTAGCATTAGTGCCATTTTCCATCATGCGAGCCGCTACTGATGTCGATGAATTATCTAGCGCGCCACATTCAGAGCTATTGCATCAAATAGTCGAATTAGGCTAAATTTGGGATATTATGCGTCCGCGTATTGTAATGGACGTAAAGAATAGTACTAAGTTTAAAGCGTGGAAAAATGTGAGAAAGAAAGGATACAAGTAAATCTGGTAACAGACAACGTCATAACTAATATAAATATCTCTAGACATTATTCACACAGGGCCATCTAGCCCCAAACTAATCATGAGCATGTGCTATGGGTGCCAGATAACGCGTAAACATTACTTACATATTTTTTTTCGTAATTAAGTACATAAATTACATATTATACATAGAAACACCCAGACCGATACAAACAGACATGTTCTTGCACACAAATGTTTGTACCGTGCGGGGATCGAACCCGCAACCTATGGTGTAATGGTCGAGAAGTCGGCCGTTACACCAGAGGTTCGCACTACCTACTATCCTTTTATGTTTAGCCCTAGGGTTGACTGAATGCCATGTGGCATTTGTACCATTGTGTTGTGCATTAAAGAATAAGTAAATAGATGATAAACTTAAGTGAATATTAAGAATATTAAATTGCTAGAAATCAAAAATATGTATTTAAATTATTTATACACATGCTTCTACCTAAGCGCAAACATTATAAATCAAAAGGGTAATTTATTATACCACAAATTTTGGTATTATTTGGCTTGACACACGCGAACGTTCCCAAGAGAATATCTAAGGTATCAAAATTAGTGCTATTAAAATGTAATATGCAATAAATAATAGATGAAATGTTGGCGGCAATAACGTGTTACTGGGCATTTATGGATCATATTAATAACAGCTTATTTGTCGGACTCGGAATGAAACTGCCACGTGCTTAGGATTAGGGAATATGGACGCGGTACGCCTCAGTGATCTGATCTGACATAAAATAGATGTGCAATAAGAATAAAAGTTGAAAATATTGCGCACTTCACACCTTTCTCATGACATTTTTTTGCCACGCACGCACAACCAAGGCAAAACATGATTTACTTTTGCAATATTTGCGATAAGAAACGACCTAGTGACCTTTAAGAAAAGAACGTATTTATTAAAGGGCCGGTAATGCATGCCTGATAGCTCTGGTGTTGCAAATATTCGTGGTAAGTTGAAAGAAAATACTGCCTGTTTTAGAACTGTGTGTTTCTGTAATAAAGGTTATGCAAACAACAATCTTTTCGATTATGGCTTTTCTATCATGTTTTTTGGTATTCGATAATATGTTATTATTTCGATCAACTTCTATAAACGTTCATTGCAAGCGTACGCGTTAACCTATGGGCAAAAACGGCCGACGTAACCCAACCTACCTTTCGGCAATATAATAAATAAATAATAAATAAATATTTTCTAGACATTATTCACACAGCGCCATCTAGCCCCAAACTAAGCATTAGCTTGTGTTATGGGTGCTAGACAACCGATAAACATTACTTATATACTTTTTTTTTTGTAAATACTGTTAGGCGAATAATTGGTTCATTCGATTAACACATCACTATGGTCACCGCGTACGGTGCCCCGCACTGGCCGTCAAGATGACAGATAGATTTTTACCGCGCTTTGGTGATATGTGAGAGTTCTTGTAAAACTAAAATAATATATGCTAATATAGAATTTAGAGGTGTTTTATGTCTATCAATACATACATATTATACATAGAAACACCCAGACCGATACAAACAGACATGTTCATGCACACAAATGTTTGTACCGTGCGGGGATCGAACCCGCGACCTCTGGTGTAATAGCCGACTTCTCGACCATTACACCAAATGGCTCGTCAAATAAAAAAAGCCAGATAATAGTTCTTAACCAATTAAACAATACCATTACCGTGACAATACAGTCATGTTAAGAATGTAAAGACGAATTATTTTTAATAAATCATAAATACCCAATCCAATGTAATACAGGTAAAATTATAATGTAATCTCACATTAATAGTGCTCATTTGTCTGGTTCGATATGAACCAGTCACGTGTTCGGGATTACAACATAGTCGCGTGTCCCGTACTTTTTCACTGTCGCATAATATCATCCTGACATGCGCCGCCGGTAGTTAATCTGAGTTAGGGCTTATTAAACTTTAATAAAGCTTCGGATCTTTGGAAATTATTGCCGCGATAAATTCCAGCTTCGTTACAATTAATGGGTATACATTTACATCTATTCGTGGGATGTCATTCGTAATGCGGTAGCGTTAACGAGTATTAACAGAAACTAGTTAGTTTCGCCTTCCATCTTAGATTGTGGGGAAAGAGCTTTTATTGTTTTATGGACCAGTTTGAGTCTGAGAATGTTTTTACTACTAATTGGCGAGAATCGAATCCACGACCTTTTATTCAGGATTTAACCTGAGAGATCTGTGTTTGTTGAATTGAATGAATAAAATTAAAATAATGAGACCATTTTCCGGTATATATTTTTCTCCCTTCTCTATTCCTCCGATACTTTGAGCAGATACTGTCCGCTTACCTCATGCCATAGGGAGACCGTCTGTACTGTCGGTTAAAGTGGCTATTGACCTACCCTATTGCCACTTAGCGTACCAAAGATATTGTAGCTAATTTAACTTTTTATTTCCAGAACCAAACTTCGTCGGGTCCTTCGACGTCGGCGAGTACGTTTTATTCTTCTTCCGCGAGACAGCAGTGGAGTACATCAACTGTGGCAAGGCGGTTTACTCGCGAGTGGCGCGCGTCTGCAAGCGGGACACTGGTGGCAAGAACATCCTGAGCCAGAACTGGGCCACTTACCTTAAGGCGCGCCTCAACTGCAGTATACCGGGAGAGTTCCCTTTCTACTTCAATGAAATACGTAAGTTTATGCTTTAGTTTATATATTTTTTTAAAATAGTGTGAAAATTTGACTACATTTCGAAAGGAATATAAAACAATGAAATAAGTAAGATATAGACAGCATTTTCCCACGGAAATTTTATTAAGAATTTTAGTTCTGTAAGGTATCGCTACGAGCGTTTAGTTCGAATTTATTAGTAAGGGGACGTTTGCACTATGATCCAGAATTTTCCCAAGCCAGTTATTACATTGATCCAACTGCCATCTGATCTCCGCAACCCCCTTCAGAAACAAATACATGAATCAGACACCACTAAATAAATACTTGTTTCTAAATTTTATATACACTTGTATTATAGGGGTCGGAAACAACTAAGTTGCCGCAAAAATACTTAAACAAATAAGTAGCCGTTATTATATAACATTTATGTAGAGGTAGAAGAATCTCTGCCACGCTAGATACGAATATCATCAAAGGGCCATTGAGCCAAACACTACTTTTTAAGGGGCTACAAAGCGTCAGCTATAATCAACATTGACCTCTCTACATACTCCATACTCTCTATTAGATAATCGGTAGTTCAAAGATGATATCCTCGGTAGTTCCGTTTGCAAGCGGCTTGCATCCGACAAGATCCCAAATACGGTAATTTAGGTCAACGGTCGACCTTGCCTCGGGCGTGACACTGCGCTTCTTATTGAATCATCTCTATTCAAAAAGTTACATTGTTGCCAAAACCTCATACTACTGCCAGTGAGTAAATGTTTAGAGAAGACTGTAAACATGAGATGAGAACAGAACACGGTGAGATACGTTGAAAGATTATTGCAACACGTGGTCGATATATTTTTCTTTATCATACAGTGGCTTTTAGCCAACAAATCTGAAGCTGTTTCGATAATAATGTGCTTCGTGGTATTATTGAGATGTTTAATAGTGAAAAACTAATATTTGAGTACCGTATTTTGACTTTGCCCTTCGGATTTTTGCTAATTTTTCTGCATTAGAGACCTTCATTTTAACACATTTACCTATCTATAAAAAATATTTTGACATCGGCAGAATGATATTCTTATAAAAAAAAGTTTGTAAGCGATTACAAACAAATGTATAAAAGATTTAAATCCACATTTAACATTTTGTAAGCTACATGACTTATCAAACTGCAGAAAACAAACTTTGTAGGAGGCACGGTTATGTAAAATGCAAGCTCAATCCAACAAAGCAAATGTGTTCGTCTTACACAAATGTTTATCCATAAGTCACGACGCGAGTCCCCGTTATCCTCACAAGCAGCGTGTCAATCTGGAGCAAATATTTAAGATCTCAAAAGTGCATAGTACGATTTAAGCGACAAAAGTCTAGCCGATTTCCCCGGGAGGTTCAGTCCGCCCAGACTGTGTTCATATAATATTAACGCTCGACGCTCAGGCTCACCACGGTTTTTCACGCGCCCCCCACTACGCCGACTGCATAACTCATGAGAATGTAATAGGTACTCAAGTGCTCAGTATTTGCTATAGGTGTGTTATTTACATGTCTGTTGAAGCGCCATTAGGGACGTTTACGAACTAGTGTCGCGCCTCGTTCTACCATTATCGTTCGGAATAGGACGCTCAAACTTTCGCGTTTACCGAGTTCCTTGCAGCGTTTCACAATATTGCGCTGTTTAAGATATTTATCATCTGTACATAATTTTAAACTTTTTTTATAGAATGGATTCAATGTTTATTTGGTACTAATAAAATAAAACGGGCACATAGTAGAAAGAAGGACACCAAAGAAAAAGTATGATACCTGGTGGTAAGTGATCACTTCCTCTTTGACGTGAACACTATGTCCTATAATTATTTTATTACACCAGCATTACTTATTTTAGTTGCGAAACCCAACCATTTTTTGTTTGCTGAAATAGGTACTTTAAACATGTAAAATGTGAGGAAAGTAACAGTCTGGCTACGCTGCAACAAATAGTGCGTTTTGATATCTCGTAGGTAGTGGGTGCCGGTTTTTTGATTACCACAAAAATATTTCTGTACAACACATCAAAATCAAAGCAGAACAATTCAATGCCTCATTATGTATAATAAAGCATGTTTAAAATAGAATGTGTTTGTTCTAAAGTCATTTAAATTCACTTTCACGGTAATCAGGTGACAAAGGCGTCAGACTTAAACGGAATCTAACATGAATGGAGAGCGATCGAGTTGCGATCTCGAACGTAACAAATTACCCACTTCCGATTAAAGTCCTATTTCCGAAGCGAACATTCAAGTAATGATGTTCCCAGTGAACTAATTTTCTGTGTAGTACATCTCTATTTCAATCGCGTTTAATTTCGACACTATTAGTACACTCTCAAACTAAATTAACATTTTAACACACACAAGGCCATCTAATCCTAAACCAGAATTAAGGTTACGTTTATTGAAGACATATATTTTTTTTAATAAAATAACAGTAGAGTAAAGATAACAGTAAGATATACCATACCACCATACGCTCAAAAATTGGCATTTTGGACATAGGCGAAAAAGCCGCAAAGCTCAAGTGGGATTGGGCAGGTCACGTTTGCTAGATGCACCCGGAAAGATGGGCCAAGAAAATAACACAATGGCAGCCAGTGGATGTGGGATGGGACGATTGCGAGCCAGGCCCAGAAAACGGTGGCGGGATGATTTAGACCGCCATTGTAGGGATTGGCAAAGTGTAGCTATGCAGAGGAAAAATTGGAGGAAGTTGGGGGAGGCCTTTGCTCAGCAGTGGGATATTACGGGTTGAAAAAAAAAACAGTTTAAAGGATCAGCCTACTAACTGTCTCTAACTCCCGTTCTAACGTTACAAGGAATCAAGTCGCGTCGTTACAATGATTGGCAGTGATTTAATCACCCACCACCCTTGTTGCCAAATGATTGGCGATCACAAACTTTAGCTATGTTCTCAAACTTTGAAACAATTTTTCCCCACGAAATTGAACGTAGCACCCTTAGATCACGACTCGGTACCTAAACCACTCCATCATGGAGGCGTTATAAAAACATCAGGGCATAAAATATCCACAATAATATGAACAAAAATTTGCTTGAAGTCAAATGTTTATCTTTAGTAACCTAATAAATATTTTGATATTCTATCGAAACATTAAGAAGGAGGAGATAATAATATTATATTAGACTCAAAACATTAAACGAAACTCAAATGTTTGTACTTATAAATATCAAAGCCGATTCTCCCCAATCGCAGTGACATTAATTCGGATAACTGGTTTAATTGTAGCAGCAACTTGCGAGACATCGAGATATAAAGTTCAGCACCCACAATTATTATAATTTGATAGTCGACTCCCCAACTTTGGACAACTACGAACAGATTAGACATCTTGACAGTGCTTGATAAATTTTCCCTTTAGTTCTCATATCGCGGGCACAATTTAAATTTTAATTACTTTGAACACTCTTGTGAAAGATGTTTGTGCTGTGTGACACATTGTGACAGTGTATTAGCGTCTTCTCTAACTTTTAGTTTGCTATTAATTTGCTGTGTATTGAACATGTAATATGTTATTTAGTCAAAATATTTTCTTAGAAACATTTGAATATTATGCATAATGATAACTCAATGAGTTTCATCGCCTTTGTTGATGAAAAAGCAATAAAATACAGGAGTATTAAAAAGCATAGTGATAAATCGTAATTAAAACATATTTAAAAGCACATTGTTACGTAAAAAAATATATTTAAATCTAACCCAAAGTAACCTCTATTTTGTATAACTGACAATATTTAATGTTATGTTATAATTAATACGACACTGCAGAGCTATCGATAATATTATCTTTAATAGCTATTTTAAAGAAAATGCAATAATATACTAATATAATAAATCTCTTCTTCCAACAGAAAGCATTTATAAAGTACCCGGCGACGACAGCCGCTTCTACGGCGTGTTCACGACCGCCTCCACCGGGCTCATGGGGTCAGCCATCTGCACGTTCACCATCGGCGACATCCAGAAGGCCTTCGAGGGCAAGTTCAAGGAGCAGGCCACCTCCAGCTCGGCCTGGTTACCTGTCATCAGCAGCAGAGTGCCCGAACCTCGCCCAGGGACGTGTGTCAACGATACCTCGGGCTTGCCTGATACTGTGCTCAATTTTATAAGGTGAGATAGTTTTATCATGCCATCAATGAGCAATATTTGTTATTACTTTTTCAGTATTTATTTTTGTTTAATATTTAAGTGACATTAGACTGGCTCGATTGCACATTGATAGTGACCCTGCATCTACTATGAGCCAGGGATCGTGAGTTCGAATCCCATGCAGAATAAAAGCTATGACAAATATGACAATTTGTGTTTGTCCAGTGTCTGGATTTTTATTTGTATTTAACTTTCGTTGTTTCTGATAAGTCCTCAAGCTTCTTACTAGTGAGCAAAAAATACCCAAACTATGAATTAAGAAAATATTATAAAATGAATGAATGAACGTCGTTACATCGTAGTCGTAAAATTTAAAAAAGTAAAATTATTTTGTAGCAAGGATTAATGTTACCAATTTATATTGCTGTCATAAATTTTGATTGTCATAAATAAATCTCTCATTCAGAATGATATTATTCAGAAAGGTAATATTTCGTATTTAATTTCGTCAGTAGTGTAAAAATAACAATAATGTTAATAACACCTCATCCAAAAATATGCCATGCATTTCATTAGTAAGCGCCTTTTAACATTTAAATAATTGTAAAACGCTGCAATTTATATGGCTAGTCGACACAAGGATCAGCGGTCGTATAAAAACAAACACCAACGAACGAGGTTCACAACCATTGTCCTATTCCTCATTAAAAAAGAACCAAGTTCCAAATTAATTTATTTTCAAAAACACCCGAGAGTCGCGAGCAAAAAATGAACAAAAGCCGACTGTCGTTATTGTAACAAGCGCGCCGGACGTAAACAAAGTAGAAAATCGTCACTTAAAAACGTGAAACACGATCACGTCGGACTCTCTAGCGATTCCAGAATTTCCACGCTCATTGAAATCCACAGGCACTTTTATCCTGGCGACACGTCCTGTTAATTATCCGACGCTCTCACACCGAGAGCGTTCAATTATTTTTTTTCCCCGCTTTTCCACGATCCTCATGTGGAAACGTTGAGATTTTAACACTTCACCTGAACCAGTCTGCTGAAAATAGTATAATAATTTTTTTATTCACGACGAGAGTGGAGATTTTAATTAAACGAATGAGGTATTTCGTTGTTAGGTGCAGTAAAGGCTTTTATCTGGCGGCGGGTGACGTCGCGCGACATTATCGTTTGTCGCGCGCGTCGCCGACGGCCGCGACATTGTTATCATCGGGCCCGTAATGTTTCCGCCGCCACGCTCCGATGACTTTCCTTTATTAGAACACTTTTAACGTTCTGAATTGTTGTGAAATAAATTAAATTTTGTGTTCGATATGAATTACGGTCCGTCAGATTTTGCTCAACTTCTTGGTTTTAATCTGATACCTCTGAGTCCTCTGACATTCGTTGTTAACTGAGATTTAACGTAATTTGAGGATTTTGTAGAAATAAACAAAGCCCTGTTGTTAATTAATTGTTATCTTATTTACCAATAAAGATAAGACATAATAATATACGTAGCTGAATTCACAAGCAATATCTAATAATCATTTGTTCCATAGCTGTGATACGATTAAATTTTATTAAAAATGTCATGAGCAAACTTAGTTGTGTATATTTGTACAGTAAAATAAACTTAATATTCGTGTTACTTGAATTAACGTTTACGTGATACATGTAGTGTCTATATTTTTCGGACATTGGAGAACATTCATAAAACCATTAATCGGTATTGCATAAGCAGGAAAAATAAAAATGACTCGATGATCGATAGGATGCATCCATCTTATTGTTGAGTAATACGTACAGAGTGAGAGAGACGTGGATAAAAACACATTCAAAAATCGCCGCAGCAAATCTAAAATCTTCTAATATTTTAACGAGTGATTTTAAATAAAGGAGATCTATTTACTTCTATCTTTAAAATATGTAGGTATCTATGCATGTAAGCGTAATGCCTAGTTTCATTTACTTGTTGAATTCTCGTATGTGATTTTATTTTATAAAGTTTTCATTGATGTGCCAAGATTTCTACTGCTTATATGCACAGCGTTTCATTGCCAATATTTCTTTCTAGACCACATCACATCTAGGTACTACCAGTTCAACAATTGTATTAAAGAAATAAGAATCAACAAAAGTACCACAAATAAATACTGAACTCGTCACAAATCAAAAAGTTCGTCACATGAATGTTAATCCTGGGTGACATTCGAAGTCGGAACCCACAACCCCCTTATCACCTAATTAACGCCGATGGCCGTCGAGCTAAATACACCGATATGATTTTAACCCAAGCTCTCTCTTCCAGATCTCACCCCCTAATGGACAGCGCGGTGTCCCACGAGAACGAGAAGCCGATCTACTACAAGCGGGACTTGTTCTTCACGAGGCTGGTGGTAGACCGCGTGAAGGTGGACATGCTGGGACATCAACTGGACTACACCGTCTACTATGCCGGCACCAGTAAGTGGTCTTTGAGATACTTGTCGCATTTAGGTTTTGAACTTCATAACATACTGGATTTTTTTTCACCTTACCCGAGAATAGTACCCGAGATCTACTTAAACCATTAGACCAATGAGACGTTCTCAAATTCAAATAAAAAAATAATTTTAACAAACATGACAGCAGTACACAATCTATTCGAATTTGAAAGCTTGTGAAAAAGTTCCTCAAGAGTTTATTATTGGATGAAAACTTTTACGTCCTCTCAAAGAACAGAAAGCGATTGAATTAGCAGTGAACGCTTGAAACAATCACGTTTCAAAGCGAGGACGAATCACGCGCCGGACACAGGACGACGCGAAATTTCATAAAAGCATACGAATTAAAAAATGCCTGCCTACTGGGAAATTAAAAAGAGTGAAAGTGGCACAAAGGCCATAATTCGTCTCGCCAGTGACGGCCGGCCATTGGACGCGTCTGGGCGCAATGCACATTCGACTATGAAACAGGGGCTTTAGTCCAAAACACGAAAAACCGATTACACGTATTGTTTCTAGCAGAATGGCGTGCAAAACAGCCATAGTTTAAACCTTTTTGTACTCTCAATTTATTGACTTAAAGTCCCTCGGCAAAGCTCCTAAAGCCGAGTACTCGCAGTCAAATATTATGCGCGTGAATACGTAGTTATTTTGCCATTCAAGTCGATTGCAGCACGTAAATAAATGCAACGGTTATTTTGCTAGAACTTGTACGAAACATTAAAGGCACTGCATTTTCTTTAATAGGTGCATTGCCTTTCAGGTTCACTGTAATCAAAACGAACAAAATTCTTTCTTTTCTTCGGAAAACTCGGGAGTGCATGCACATAAGTATTTCTGTGAAACGGACACGAGAGCGCCGTATCGAGTCGGCAGGTCGTAGCGGGTATTGGCAGACCACAACCGACGTCACATTTTCGCAGCCGCATAAATTCGGCCGCGCTCTAAACAACGTTCCCAAGTGGTAATTTTCGCCTATGTTGTTGCAATTTTCACCAATTTTCCACGAAAATCGTTCCGACCGAAACGCCCCGGCGCGAGGCTACGGAGTGGATTAAACTCACGTAGATATCTAACGAAGGGGGGTTCGTTTACGGAACAACTTTTACGAAAGGAGAGCTACGTTTGAGTTGGCGTTTGAAATGCTTGTGTGGAATATTAAATTGTTTAAACGTTACCTTTGACGTTGCCTCCCTTTCTATTGCCGCGTACCAGCATAATTACTGTAAGTTAATCTGTACAATGTAACTTTGTTTCTGTGTTCGAATCGCGCACGGAGCCCCCGTCGGCGGATCCTTTATGCTTGATTATAGAACTGAACTAAAACGCAATAAATAGTTTGAACGCACCGCAGCGCCCGACTGAAAGCGGCGTACAATAAATGGTCTCGTGTATACACCGCAGCAAAGAGGAAAAAGAGGAAGTGCCCGAAAATCCGAAGCTCTCTTAGTTCACTATTATTTACACTCGGAGCGCAAAATAAGTTGCACGAAATTCCGTCACAAAGAGCTCGAGGCGTCCCGTGAAAAAGGACAGTTTACTCTTTCAATAAAGAGTGAGCTCGTGCGCTGTCTACGGTCGCGATATTGCCTCCCCGCTTAGCCCATTTTGAGTGCTTACCGCGTTATAATATGCATTAAACTGCACCGGCGGAAAGTTGTACCGGTGCGCGCGGCTAGGAATGCTAGCAGACAATGAGAAATGAGCGCATGATGCTCCGGTCCCGCATTGCGGCCCCTCTCCTCGCGTTCCATTTGTTTTATCACGCCTAAATCACTGTTGCCAGACAAGTTCCGAACGCGCCCCGAGGATGATAAAACTTTGACAGCGACTGTCATGTACACACCGAGCGGAGCACTCGCGTTTGTCAATGCAGGGGAGCCGAGGTATCAAAGACGTTAAGAGTATTTAGAAGTTAACGAAGTTAATTAAATTCCCCGAGTTAGACGTCAACGCCGCGACTCTTTAGTATCAAGGGCTCCTTTGTAAACAAACGCACATAATAATGTTCACGTATCGCGTTAGTACAGCCGGTGTAACAATAACTCTTTTAGCGTAATTACGGTGTCAGCTTTTTAATGAAATAAAGAAGTTTGTGGATTTTTTATATGTTGGAAAAAGTTGGTGAGTTGAGGAAAAAATTGGGAAATCAAATTGCAGCGGAGGGCGAGCCGGGTTAGCTTTGACGTGATGTGCGCCCGTGATACTATTAAAAACGATTTAAAATTCACAGTCAGCTCGCGGCCGAGTCGCCGCTGGTGCGTTATGGGCATTTGATGACATAATGATATCAGCTCAAGCGCAGGACGCTCTCCTTTGATGTTTTGGATTCGAGCGGCTGCGCCCGCCGCATCGAGCGCTTAATGTGCACTTATGCTAATTTAAAATGTTTCTATTTGCGATTCCTTTAATATGTCATGTCTCGAATTAAAAATTACTTTGATGGCGCAGTGACCGAACACGAGGATTCTAAATGGTTTCTAATTATGAAAGACACAAATTTTATTTGTTCCTTGCTATATAATGCTAGCTGTTGTTTGCTTGTAATTTTTGCTAAATAAGAAAATTCCGCAAATTAAATGCCCGAAGTCATAGTTCACACCGTTCCTCATTCATCCTCTGGTGCAATGGAAGTGATTGCCTTATGTGTGAGTTCTTTTTATACACTACTTAATTTAGGTGACTGGCACGCAGCCAGATGAGTCCAGAAACATCGCTCAATATACATACAATCATACTGTAAATTCCTACCTTATATACTAGCTCAAACAACAATATTACCCATTCCTCATTCTCTGAATTACCATACATTAAGGCAAAATTTTCAAATATAATTTATAGGAGCTCTTATTTTCTAAAGTACACCTTTAAATACACCTCAAAGTTCTACCGACGGCGAATATTTATCGATGCTTTACCGTCTTTATAAATATAACACAGGCAATAATTTATAAAATAGCTCTGCATGCATAAAATGTAGCGGTACGCATCGTATACACTGTTATAAGTATCGGAAAGCCATTTGCTTAAGTGCATGGACTCCAAGTTTTGCCATAAACATGAAATGCGATGCCGCAGAATGATATGTTAAGGTGTTTCTGAGGTATTGGAGCATCGGAAACTGTTTAATAAACTAGAGTCGGAGCAGATGTGTGCTTGCGTACTTGCAAAGTAGTAACTAATGTTTTATGTGTTTTATGAGTTGTTTTCTCTCTGGACATTATTCACACAGCGCCATCTAGCCCCAAACTAAGCATTAGCTTGTGCTATGGGTGCCAGACAACGGATAAACATTACTTATATACTTTTTTTTTGTAAATACATACATATTATACATAGAAACACCCAGACCGATACAAACAGACATGTTCATGCACACAAATGTTTGTACCGTGCGGGGATCGAACCCGCGACCTCTGGTGTAATAGCTGACTTCTCGACCATTACACCAAATGGCTCGTCGTTTTTGAGTAAATTATTTATTTCTGCTTTTAATAAATGAAAATAATAGTAATCACTTTGTACGATTCACTAATTAACGTTCTATGTTTCAGTATCATAAAATTCTCATTGAGTTCAATACTGAAATTGTAATAAGGCAATAGTTATAATGAGTAGAGCACTAGCGAGCTAATGGTAAAACTGGAAGGGCAAAGGTTATTGTATTCAATACCCCGTTAATTTCAATATTGGCTACACTACCAAATAACCAAATTGATTTGATTTAATGGAGTCTTAGTTAAGTCCGCTGCAGAGAAGGTGGCAGAATCCCTGCACAATACAAACATTTGTTTCCAAGAACAATACTCACATGTTAACATAAGATTTACTCAGCTTGGGGGCCTTGAGGCTAGATGGTGTGTTCAGTCTCCCACATTAATATTACCGGAACACAGCCAAGAGTAAATTGCGGCAGACTTTACCTGTGGTAATAATAGAAGTACAAACGAGAAATAACTGTGCATATGTCACTGTGGCCGTCTCGCAAATAAAAGCAAATTCAATGCAGCAAAAATCCCGTAAGTCGTAAACAGATACATTCAAAAGAAGGCAGTGCTATGTGCATCCCGCCTCGTGCGTTTAAATACATCTTTATATCGCGTGTTGCCAGCGCTGCATTCAAACTACTTATTTTGTTACTTAAGCTAAGCTAATAATAAAACTGGACATTATAATAAAATCACCTGAATGTCTGAAAATAATGATGATTCCGTGATTCGGAAGGCACGATAAGCCGTTGGTCCCGAATATGTTCCAAGTAGGTCTGGTTTCCCTTGTAAGAATTAGGATTAGGTGTCGGCAATCCAGGCTGGGCGAATCTAGAATCATAGTCGAAGCGAGCCCTGGGCTCTATACTGGATGTAATCGGGAATACCTACGCTGAGATGATGATCATGACTATTTACAAAATACTGAGATACGCATAGATAATTATTCTTAATCCATTTAGATGCTCTTCTTCTCATGGAAGTCACGATATTCCGAAAGAAATATTATCTGACCAATTTCCGGAAAAACAATAGTCACCCAACACATGATATTCTACGAAAATGTTTCTAAAAGTCTTTCAGAGCTAAGTAGTCTGTCTGGCAACACTGCATTTGCGTACAATCGCGCTCGCCACCGGAGAATTTCCCTAACGTTGTATATTCCACATCGACGTGAGCGGCCCACAGGACGAAAATGAACAATATTTATTGCCAAGTTGCGATACGATATGTCGGAACGGAATTTTCAAAGTAATTTATAGTTCGGAGCACCTTGCCTTCAATGCTCTGTTTCTACCTGCAAGTATTCCCTGATAGTAACTTGCGCAGTTTTATTGGTTATTTATTAGGTACGATGATTAATAGACTTTCCTATTTGTTTTGTCGGAAGTTTTGAACTTGCCTCGGTCACTGGCTCCCCCTTGAATATTTTAATTAATCCAGTTGCGTGTTCCGGAATGGACATCCTGCGGCTCTTTGAAGTAGACGATAATTTATAATATTCTTAAATTAAAAATTTGAATAGATTTTTTTAATATTTGAAATTAAAAATTAAAAATTTACGCACTATCAGTCATAAAGTTGGCACTACGAGTATGTATAGTCACAGTGTTATTTCTTATATTCATTATTCAATAGCCATTTTTGTAGCTAATAAAAGATACAGAGCAAATACTTTATAGATACCTAACACGGCAATTATTACGAATATTGGAACCTTGATCCAAACGCCATCTGGTATTAAATTTGTCTGCCTTCAGAATCTGATACCTGTTCGGGACAATGATCCAATCTCGGCGCCTCCGGAGAGCGATTTACGAATCAATCGCGCCTTCACACAATCACAAAACAATTAGATATACTAATAATTAGCATTCGAAACGCGTCCAACGAGAATAAACATTGATTTTTTATTCCCCCAAAACTGGGGAGGCCGCGGTCCCGGGCAGGCCGGGGAATACTAATGTGTTCACTTTTGAGCGCTTATTCGCGCCCCGCTAACGCCCAACGTTTTTTGCATAAAACATCTCATCAAAGGATTGCTTAGGTCCCGCAGTATATTGAATATCAAAAGGTGCACGAACGGGAAACTTTCGGGAGGTGGGCGCCATCCCTAATGCCGGCCACCGTGAAAGCCTTCTTTAAAAATACACCTTTGAAACTTGTCCGGAATAACCGCTCGCTTAACGGCTACTCGATTATTTCGATCGGAATATTATATATTCTGCCGATAAACAAACATTTGTCTTGCTATCTGAATAAAATATCGAATATCAGTTTCATTTGAATGGCTTTTGTTGTTCTAGGAAAACGTAGTGTGAATAGGAGCCCACGCTTTTTGCAGCGGTCTAAAAAGAGACTTATCGTACGAAAATGTTGTAGAAACTTTGCTACCAGATTTGGTCGCGACTATTAAAGTGCAATTATTCATAACAATCGCAAATATAAATGGAATGAAGCGGCCCGTAGAGCGCAGTCAATTCTTGATAGTCACATAAAATTTGGAGCGACGAATCTCGTAAAATTCGGCCGAATACTCGTAGGCAAACGTTAAAAAGCCACGTTCCTCGATTTACGGCGCCTATAAAATACATATTGCGATCCGTGATAAAAGTCCCTGCCGAATCCGCTCATACTGCCAATCGCGGAATTTATCTACCGCACCGCACCAAGCAAGATCCGTACTAATACCTACCCCTACCTCTGAATGTCTTCGTTTTTCACGTCGCATTTTCCTTTCAGGGTTCTCTATATAAAATTTTCATAAGATATCATAATAATTTTTTGTCAAAAAAGTTACAACGAACATTACAAAAATTCAAATTAGGTATACAAATTCAGTCCGCAAAAAAGGCACACAATAAATTTGAATTCTAAACCAATTTCGAGCCCAAGAACAAAATACTGCGTCCAGGTGAAACGCGTCGATTCAAAACATAAAGATAATAACTCACACAAAAGTATTCATTTCCCAAATCCGAGCCCGGGGACAACAAATCTGTTGTAAACTTTTTCCATTTCTATTTCAAAGGTATCGCCGAAATAACCATACATTGCCACATCGCAGCGCTGCCAATAAATACTGAACATAGCCGACGCCGTAATGAATAGCACAAAGGCGGAAAGAGAAAAATGTCGCAATGAACGTTGGGGTGTTTAAGGAAATCCCATCTGACCTCTAACTGGCAAATCTATACGTTAAACTGGGAGTTTTTTATGAAAAGCAATATAGATGTTAGAGCTACTTTGTGTTTGGGAATTTATACCACTTGGAGGAATAAAACTTATATTGTTCGAGGGATCGCAAAAAGTTTTCACTTAGGCCTGTCGAAGCGAAATCTTTATTGGATTGCGGGATTATTTCTTTTGAGACAGACATTCGGGGACCCTGATCGCTGCCAAGAAAAATAATAGAAAAGATAATTATGTATGAATATCTCGACATCTTTATATAGGAGTCTGATTCAACTGCTCTATCTACACACGTACGAATACGTTTTACGAAAAGATAAGTTATTTGATTTATACTAAGATAAGTTATTCTTAAGAATATTTGATCATTAAACAAATATAAGTGACTTCTATATGAAGTGTTCCACAAGTATGTACATGATGAATGGTCATAAATAGTTTTTTTATATAACCTTTTTATTTAGTATCCAAAATAAAATGGTTCCATCACCGCTCAACACTGCGTAGTTAACAGCGCTTCAGGGTTTCATACAAATAATCTCGGCGAGGACGTTTTTTGTTATGCGAAAGCAAATTTTGTCTGATAGAATTGGGTTCGTTTCGGTTATCTGTATTTGTAGTCGATTTATTCAGTTATAGGATATTTGATCTTTTATGAAACTGGAAATCTTTTTTACCATCCTCTTTTATGAAATTAAATAGAAACATATAACCGCGAAAATCTTTCTTAAATCGATTTAATCCAAAATAATTCAGTTGATATTATTTCTATTTAATATATGAATAGCAACCCTATTCAAATTTAGGGAAACAGTTAAGTAAAGAACCTAAGTTAGGGTGCCATCAGACTGCGCGCAGTCGCTGCGGTGCAGTCCGTCTGATGGCACCCTTAATGTAAAGACAATATTTATTTATTTGTCTGCAGAAAAACAAACACCGATGTATTAGAAGCACTAGCTTTCGCCAGCGGCATCGTCTGCTGATACGTTGATAAAAAGTTACCTGTAAGTTACATAATGACAATGTGATAAAAAGCTATGAAATACTTCAGAAAAACTACCCTCAATCGGAAAATAAGAAGCTTAATACTGAAAAGATTTTGTACCACTCTTGTGTCGGGGGCATAAGTGCTATTATCGAACTGCGTTTATCGTGATGTGCTGTTGACCTTACCTACACGTACACTTAATTCGCACAATAGTTTTTAATATTAGTAAAAAAAGGTTATTACCAATCCCGTCTAACATATTCGATCCGACCGAACTGCTCACAAAGATCAACAATACGATACTAATTGTGCCACATAAAATTGACATTTGCAGGTTTTCCGCTTCCCAATGACGTTATGAAATTCGTTATATCTGCGGTACCCGCGGAGGGGGAGTCCGGCCCGATTGTTTAATTATTTTGCCCGGACGGTAGCCGTGATCCGAATTAATGCCTGGCCTAACATGTTTATTGGACCTTAGCGATGGATTAGGAATCGGAAGATACGTTGTTTGTTGGATGTTAATTTATATATGGAATTTCATATTTTATTAACTAATGCTTATTGGTTCGGACTTAGAGTCGTGTTGTTAATTGAATATCTTGTAGGCTTATTTTAGACGTGCTATAGTGTACCGCCAGTGATGCCACGAGTAATTTAGATATTGCGTTATAGTATTTTCGATAGATTTCGTTTTTTTTTTTTATAGACTGGATGACCTCACTCCATTTGATGGTAAGCGGAAGTGAGGTCCAAATATAAGGTTGACTGGCTCAATAGACGTTTAGCCATTAACCTGTTTATTTTTAAGCAAAAGCTCAAATCTAAGCTAGGTCCACCAGTTTCTAAAAGTGGTACCTGATCACAAGTGTATATGTCAGCCATCACTTTACTTAACAATATAAAAAAAATGTAATGACCCGACATTCGTTCATTTATAAAAAATATTTGTATATTTTGTAACGATCCATTCCCTTACAATAATATAGTTTTTTTTATAGTAACAAGAAACTAAAATTTTATCTTACCTCTGACACAGAAATAGAAATGCTGTTATCAAACCGAAGCAAATACACAATTGAAACAGCACTACAAGTGAATGCCGTGAGCCGGTTGCGGTGTATTTGTTTAAAGACACATATCTGCACTTAGGTGTCGCCACCGTCGCCACGGAGCATCGAAACTTAAGTGTCTTGATGTGATAATAGCTGGTACACGGGAAAGCGTTCAACAAACTTGTCGGGAGCCGTGCGGCTGAGCATGGGACTCAAATCTGTTTACGCAGTCTTGTTACGCTTGGAGCTTTAACGCATGACGTGTTGTGTGTACACGGGCTAATATTGAGTTACTTGCTCGTGGGAAATTTAATGTTAAATACTTTGGCTTAGAAAAATTCGTTAAATAGGGCATTTGCTTTTAATTCGTTTGTTTCTTACTTTTTAGATAGTTTTAAACAATCGTTTGCTGGGTCAGGGGTTCAAAGGAACACTACTAGTTCCTCTTTGTACGAGTACTACAGAGTCCGCTTGTCGGTAACTTGAACCTGTGAAATCGACGCACTCAACTCAAAGTACACGGAAAGAACTTTGAGACATGGTTGATTTCTCAGTTGACGACTTAAGAGGATGCACAGACATATTTATTGTCCCATAAGTAAAAAAAAAGAATAAATCAGAGAATATAATGTATTTAAATCGTAAAAAACACAAATTACATTAAAAGTCAAAAAGCGTAAAGTGTTTTTAATCTCGTCGCTTAAGCTCATGATGACCTTAAACTGTTTACTAGGTTTTCTCACAACATTTTCACACAAAATGTTGAATCTCAAAACACTTAAAATTGTTAGCTACTTTAAGCTTTAAGTAGCATTCAGTCTAAACAAAACGGACGCTTGAGCTATTTCAATTTCAGAGTAACATACATCAAAATAACATTACAATTTATTATATACATATACTACTATACTATGTGTATATCTTTAAAGGGGCTGTATAGTTAGTAACTAACTAATGGAAGCAGACGTGCGATTCAAGCCCGCCTCGTCTGATACCCACTTCAGGATAATTGACGCAAGATAACTTCCCACTAGCGCCTTCACACTCGGAATGACAATCGCTCCCGAATATAATAACTCTAATGGAAACCCAGGAGGTAAAGCATTTATCATAAAATGCACGTAATGTGATATTCTTCGTTGTTTCTCGAAATGTATTTTTTACCATTGGCTCCCGATTTCAAATACTTTTCCCAAACTTCATTTAACTTTTTATCCCATTATCGCTTAACTGTGTATTCAAAAATTATACAATTTAAAAAAAAATAATGACGATACTGTGATACAGATTCAATACACATAATGATAGGCATTTGATCGATACATAACCATTAAAATTGAAAACGGTACAAGTTTGCAAGCATTATTTCAAAAACTATTATAATACCGTTGTAAAAACACAGCTACACGTAAATACTCGTAATGTGCAAAAAAATAAAAAATCTTTTATTTAATGGAAAAATATATCGGAATTCATTTAATAAAAAGAAATACCGATATCGTGATCATAAAAGGCAGTAAAGTATTGCAATCAACAGTTCTAAAAAAGACAAGTTCCGTCCATTCAATTGTACTCTTATTTGAGAATAAAACTGATACCTTAACACATAATATAAAAATAACAAGCAATCATTTTAAGCTCGCAGTCTATTTTCATAACTGAAATGCTGTAGAATATTCTCATAAAAAACTAAATAGCGAACTTAAATTTGTACACGCGCTGAGCCCGAAAATATAAAATACCAGTGTTTATCACGAAAACTTTGGAAAAAATCTTCTCAAGGTCCTTAATATAAGGGAGCGTATTCTTTCCGTCAGTAAATTAAATTCCGTGCGTATTGCAGACGTTTCAGAACGTACGCGTAAACAACACACCACGTGCCAATTCACACAATCAGCATTACCATTCATTAGGAACAACGCCTAATATAATTACTGATTTATAGCTCGGGTACTAAGGAACACAATAACCAGCTGGCGTCTTAGGGCGGCGCCTGGGACACGTACGTTACTATTGTATGTAACCCGGTTAGGTAATTTCGGTACATGCCTCTAATCCAATTAGCTATTAAGATTCGTGGCTCGAATATTAATTCTACGGGTTTGCTTTGTAGGCTGGAGCAACTGTGACCTTATGGAGACCCGCGTGGTCACGTGCTAGGCCTATTGTGTTCTATCGATTGTGTTTACAGAGATCGCGGGCGGTTGTTTTATTTTACTGGAACTTTTGTTACGGGTAGAATGCTTTGCGCTCACGTACAATGTACCTGATGAATTTGGGATTTTTCGCGAGACGTGTGCGAATGGAATGGATTTAGTTTTTTTTTTAATTTGACCACTTGGCAAGTACAAACAATATTTTGACGTACTTTACATTTCAAAGTACCGGTACCTGCTCAATCACCACTCTTGCCGAATGCCGATTCACGATCTCAAATCCAAAGGCCATATTCAAATATTCCGACATAAATTTTGCCCGTCCCGAGAATCGAACCCAGGTTCCTGACGACCTGGAACTTAAAAACTAGAATACCGAGTGACTACAACTTATTTTCTAAAACTAGTACGAAACCATTTAAGACATGATTATTCTGGCAAATTCTGTTTGTGCCAATAGTTTCTCTTGAGAATGTATTGTTTCTTTAGTTTATTTATAGTATGATGGTTCGTATGTTGAGCCCGCTCAATCAGACATCGACCTCGTTTGTGGGCTTATCTACCTACGCCCAGCAATAATAGATGAAAGCATCGCAATCTGCCCTTATACGCTGCCCGATAAAATACCCTTATGATTGCGTCTGCATTCAAACTATACCTGGATATATACTCAGCGATATCACGGAGATTAGTAAGTTAGTAGTAACCTAACCTATCATTTATATGTTTGCCTTGGTTTTTTAGATATCGTCACGAAGATATTGTTGCTGTAAAAATCTACGATTACTTTCCTTGAAATTAGGGAGCTACTGCGTTTGTGCAAATCATTAATTCCAAATACTTTTAAATAATAAAAAATAAAATAAATGTTTATTCATTTCTTAAAAGGTTTTAACAAATAAGTTGTTGACCTCCTCTTTTAGGTACTTTTATCGCATAAGTGATAAAATATCAAACCTTTTGTTGATTTCAGAAATAAAACATGAAAGTCTATAACTATCTGCGCTATATTACATATAAATGCGTTCTTTCTCTGGTTTTATACTTATCTTTTCTTCGTTTATCTTTACCAATAGATAGACTAAGAAAGGATAAGTAAAGTTTAAACTAAAAGAAAAGTCAACATTGGTTCCACGTGGTTCTTGTACACGTGCTAAGCCCATTATTTAGTTTAAAATGAAAGCCTGATGATCTGAGCCTTTAGTTTAAAGCGTATTCAATTCCTACGCCTGATACTTCAATTCCACTTGTTCAGTTGCATACTAGTACGTACATTAACAACTTAACAAGAGACATAAAAGCTCAGTTAAGTGTCGAACAATAATTCGTCGCGTCGCACCCGTGACTTTTGCCTCGACAGTGCAAATTAATTGACCCCATCATTTTGACGAACCGGCATCATTTGTCAACTAGTTAGACAAATAGTTGGAAATGAACACCGCTGTGATTGGTGATTTCTCGTGACGATTTGTTAGAAGCCTGTTCTATTACTTTGTATCAAGTGTTCAGTACTACATACAGTATTACATAATGACTAGGTACTCCTTTAAATAGACTGCTGTTGAATATGTTGTTCCAAAATCAATTTGGATTTGTAAATAATTACAGCCCTGTCTAATACATTTGTATTTCTCGAATAAATGTTAAACACGTTTAATTAAACCTCAACTTATTAATTTCAAAGCCATATCTAAATGGGTTTTCCAAAACCAGACAAATAAAATCGATAAAGTAATGGTAAATTATTAACTTATAATTACCAAGAATACAAAACATTTACAAAGTTGCCGTCCAGAACTACATAGTTGTTGGTGGTTGTTCTAATTTTAATTTCAGTCACAAGGGACTACTTGTCTGATCCCCACCATACCTCTTTGTACAAAACAAACTATTGAATTCACGACGTTTAAAATGATTAAATAATGATATGAAAACACGACACCTTCGGCTATCCGTCAAGTCAAAAACAGTCTTTATTCCGTTGGCATAGAACTGACAAATATTGTTCTTAGCGTGAATACAGTAAAGTAACATCCTCTTATACTAAGCGTAATTAATATCAGCTATTATTTCCAGACTTAACTCCATTTGTGTTTGTTTCAGACGAAGGCAAAATACACAAGATCGTACAATGGACGCGGAACGGTGACAGCCAATCGGCTTTGCTGGATATATTCGACGTTACTCCTGGGGAACCTATTCAGGTAATAATAATGAATAATATAAATAATAATGATCTTTGGGGATAATCCTGCTAGAGCCCATTTCTTACGCGAATATTTAAGTAGTGGGTTAATTAATTTATATCTTCA
Organism: Mecyna flavalis; assembly: GCA_949319885.1. Lineage (NCBI taxonomy): Eukaryota > Metazoa > Arthropoda > Insecta > Lepidoptera > Crambidae > Mecyna > Mecyna flavalis. The sequence continues at coordinate 9,455,719 of OX439407.1, read as the reverse complement.
GTGTAAGGCGTAGATAAATAATGACAAAACAAATATTATTGTGTGACTGGACTAACGTAATCTGTCATTAAGATACATTATTCAATCAAGCGTAGTACTATTATGTGTTCTGTGCTATAAGGTCAGTGGTTCAATTCTTATTCAGCAGAAAAATAAATTGATAAATGAAAAACACGATTGCCATAAAATATCTATTCTGTCACCCATATTAAAATTTCTATAAAGTTACTAGTTACGTGTAACTTTGGTGTAATGTGTTGGAGTTTTAGGAAATTTTAACAATTGGATATTTTTGTCTAAACTTCCTATTAAAGGTTTGTCAAGAACATTTGTTTAATATTTTTCTGTATCATTTGCTAAGTTCTGAACAAGTGAGGAAAAAGTTTATCTCATTCATACCTAACCATGGCTGACCCTGATAAGGGATGACGCGTTATAAACGTATTTTTTTAATGCGATGATAGTGAGCCTTTCTTAGGCCCCTGCCTCGAATTTCGCAAGAGCGGAAGCGCACACTGGCGCACGGTGGCAGTCACCGCTTGTCAAGATCGCACCGCTCGTGACAACTCGTGACGGCCTGCGTCAAGCGCTGCCCACTCAAGTGCCTGCAAACGCACCCACTCCCGCTTCCGCGAAATTCGAGGCAGAGGCATTAGACCCATATTACACATGCGCCCTGTTGGTAGAAGCTAGTCAATTCTAGTGACTGTATGAATATTAGTCAATGAATATTTCGTAGGCAATGGCCATCTCCCGCGCACACGGGTCGCTGTACGCGGCGTCGGACCGGCGCGTGCTGCAGCTGCGGCTCGCCCTCTGCGCGCGCCGGTACGACGCATGCGTGCGGTGCGCGCGCGACCCCTACTGCGGCTGGGACCGCGACGCCGGCGTCTGCAGGGAGTACATGCCCGGGTGAGTTCACTTGATCCAACACACAGTCACTAGGCCATTGCCGTCACCCGCGCACACGGGTCGCTGTACGCGGCGTCGGACCGGCGCGTTCTGCAGCTGCGGCTCGCCCTGTGCGCGCGCCGGTACGACGCATGCGTGCGGTGCGCGCGCGACCCCTACTGCGGCTGGGACCGCGACGCCGGCGTCTGCAGGGAGTACATGCCCGGGTGAGTTCACTTGATCCAACACACAGTCACTAGGCCATTGCCGTCACCCGCGCACACGGGTCGCTGTACGCGGCGTCGGACCGGCGCGTTCTGCAGCTGCGGCTCGCCCTGTGCGCGCGCCGGTACGACGCATGCGTGCGGTGCGCGCGCGACCCCTACTGCGGCTGGGACCGCGACGCCGGCGTCTGCAGGGAGTACATGCCCGGGTGAGTTCACTTGATCCAACACACAGTCACTAGGCCATTGCCGTCACCCGCGCACACGGGTCGCTGTACGCGGCGTCGGACCGGCGCGTTCTGCAGCTGCGGCTCGCCCTGTGCGCGCGCCGGTACGACGCATGCGTGCGGTGCGCGCGCGACCCCTACTGCGGCTGGGACCGCGACGCCGGCGTCTGCAGGGAGTACATGCCCGGGTGAGTTCACTTGATCCAACACACAGTCACTAGGCCATTGCCGTCACCCGCGCACACGGGTCGCTGTACGCGGCGTCGGACCGGCGCGTTCTGCAGCTGCGGCTCGCCCTGTGCGCGCGCCGGTACGACGCATGCGTGCGGTGCGCGCGCGACCCCTACTGCGGCTGGGACCGCGACGCCGGCGTCTGCAGGGAGTACATGCCCGGGTGAGTTCACTTGATCCAACACACAGTCACTAGGCCATTGCCGTCACCCGCGCACACGGGTCGCTGTACGCGGCGCGTCGGACCGGCGCGTACTGCAGCTTCGGCTCAGGATACTTATGACATTAAGCTATCCGAATAGTCTTATACGCGGCCAATTAATAGCAGTCAACTAAGAAAATAGGAGGCAGATTTTATGTAATAGCACACTGTGAATGTCTACGACACTCTTGCACATGCTACGATCACTGCTACGAAAAGTTTTACGGTCTTCTACGAGACGCTACAGACGCGATGCTACGAGTTGACTACGATGCTGTCTTCAATTTTGTTAGAGTGGTTGAATGAAATGATGACACCTTTAATGGCCAACTTACATACCTATTTATACTTATCTCTTTCTAACAGATTAATACAAGACGTGGCGAACGAAACAGCGGACATCTGCGACTCGTCGATAGCGCGTAAGAGCGTGTCGGCCACGTGGGGGCAGAGCCTGCATCTAGGAAGCTTCGTCAAGATGCCCGAAGTGTTGCATCCGAGAGCCGTCACCTGGTTCCACTACTCTAGGGAGAAGGGACGCCATCCTATTACATTTAAGTGAGTATTAGATAAGTCTTATAATAAAGATTTCTTTGTTTTTTTTTTACTTTTACATAGGGGGCATTTTACGAGAAGCAAACTAACCCAACTGGATGAATCTTGCACAGGACCATAACAGTTGGCGTGACAAAGAGGAGGCCTATACTCAACAGTGGGTGGATACGGGCTGATTAGATAGATAGATAGAAACTAACCCAAATAAATTGAGCTAGTAAAAGTTGTAGTGGACATGGAATATGCATACAATATTTTTTTATATATTTCTTACCAGAATGAGCTGTGGTTGCCGAGAAGTTTGAATTTGCACACACCTCATCTTTTTTTGTAATATTTCATTTATTTATTTATTCTTAGGAAGACTAACAGCTAAATAGTACAATGAGCTCAGATACAATAAGTAAGATAGAAACAATGCCAATAACAAGTCTTTGCCAATCCGACAATATGCCAATAACTTCTCACCAGAATAAGTTGTAGAAATCAATAGGTCTTAAACGTCGCCTAACATGCTGGCACGAAATGTCCCCTAAAATGTACGATTTGAATTTACATTTTGCTAGGATATAATTACTTTTTCCCTTAGTTAAATTTCTCTTGAATATGATATTGCTTAACGACGATTATGAAACGTTTATGTATCTCTTTTTCAATTGAACTTAAGTGGTAGAACGATGTCAATTTCAAGAATATATTGTTTATTTTCTTTGAAACGAAGACATTTAAGTTATCTCATGTCTTGATGTTAAATTCCGAGCCAGGAACGCGGTATGTCAGTTATGAAACTGTTATTTGTAAAACGATCACAAACACGACTAAGTTATCTTAAGACTGAACTCGGAACTTTGTTACATAACACTCGGCGCAGTTTAAAACAGTGCATTTGTATTCAAAACAGCACTTGCAAAGAAATTGCTTGCAACTGTCTCGCCCACGTTCCCAATGAAGACAAACAACAATTTAAATGGCTACGAAATTGTTGAGAAAACACTTGAACTGAACACGCATGCAACAACATTAATTAAAGTCTTTCCAAATCTGCCTTTATCGCACTTCCGCCGGTATAATTAAAATGCAAGGGGAACTCGAATTAAGCCTGTTTATGGAGTTTCGTTAAACAACGCTATCCTCCCCGTCATAGTAGGACGAGTACACAGTACGTTATCTTCATACAAACGCACCGCTAGTGGCTTGTAATAATATGTGTGCGCCATTAATATACACTGCGTGTTTTTTAGTAGTGGTTTTCCCGCAGCAGAACGCTTCACCTTTAGGAGTACTATCGGTTTATGCAAGTAAATTTTATTTGTTATTTTTTTTTTTTCTAAAAAAACCGTATTAATCTATTGTACTACTTAGATAGAATCATTTTACTGCGGGAAAACCAGGACTAAAATGTCACGCAGTATGAGTCACTGCACGCTCATTCAAATAAAACCTCTTTGAACTGAGAAACGGATCGAGATTTTGTTTCTGTGTGCGTGTGGCGCCATACATCGCCCCACGCACACAACTTACGAGCCGCGCGCCGAGTGATGTATGAAGATAACATACTGTATATTATTTCTACTATGTCTCCGTTGAGTGTCTTTGTTCTTCGACAATTTTAACCACAGCTTTCATTCACGCAACTTCCCGTTGTAAAAATATCTAACTAGTATTTGTTTATGTTCCACGTCACGTCACGGTACTTCGCTCGGAGAGGGGCGACTGCAATTTCAGTGAAAGTAATACTTCTAATTAAAAAAAAATTTGGTGCGTTTCGCGTGTTAAAATAGGGCGAGTAACACTCAAGCTGTCAGTAAAAGTTTCGGGTGAAATTTACAATGTTAACAAGTGAGCGAAATTGGTCACAATAGTCGTTTATGTGTCAAAATTTGTTTTGTTTACTTTATTTAAATCAAAAGAAAAATAACTGTGTTTTATGTTACATTAAGGGTAAATATTGAAAATAATAAGTCTTATAGAATTTTACGGAACCTTTAGGAATTTCACGTTGGTAGAATCTAAATTTTGTTGTGTGTCAGTATCAATAACAACCAAAAAAGCATAGTAGTAGGCTACTACTACTAATAACAAATCATTTTAGCTACTAAGCTAAATAAATAATATAATACTCGGACACTGAACAAACACACAAAACTTAGTCCTGGACAGAATTTGAACTCCCTATACCTAGCAGAGACACTGAAACGCGCCCTCAGACAAATAAAACAAAGATCCATGCTATAAATAAGCATACCTGCATCTGTCTAGCCTATTTAATAGGCGATAGAATTTCAAACAAAACAGACGAACAATCGAAATCTTAATTTAAAATTTCCATCCGATACAATAAAATCATAGCGCGACTAACGACTCTTGATCCTCATGTTTTTATAACTTGCTTGAAAAACTTGCGCTTTAGTGATAATAATTTTTTTTATTGCAGCAAACCTGAGAAATACATTGAGACGTCGGAGCATGGGCTACTTATCATATCGGTGAACGAAGGCGACGCAGGCAGATACGACTGCTGGCTCGGCGGGTCGCTTTTGTGCTCCTACAACATCACTGTAGACACCCATAGGTAAATTATTTGAAATAATAAAATACGACTTAATGATTTTTTGTATAAACTTGTTTTACAATGTAAGCCATAAACTTATTAAAAATATTGTTTATTTCTTTCATAATCAGGTTTTTCAGTCGAACAAAATCTCCTTAATTTAATTTTGAAAAAAACTTGCATTCATATAGTACAAACCCATATCTTTTATACGTACTGTAAAGATATGTTTTGACTAACGGCTTTTTGTTCTTTACAGATGTTCACCCCCTGAAAAGAGTAATGAATATCAGAAAATTTATTCAAATTGGTGCCATGAATTCGAAAAATATAAAACTGCTATGAAAACTTGGGAAAGAAAGCAAGAGGTAATTAACAAATCATTTTACTTACTTTGTCGTTTTCATTGATAAAAAAAAAATTATTGGTAATCTAACGATACCTATTTTATTTTACAGCAATGTGCGAGACAGAACGACTCGAATCAAAACACGCATCCGAACGAGATAGTGTGATAGCTTCTGCACATCGCCTATCTCATGTTTCAGTCGGTAAACTATTACGCCGGGGCCATCCCGATACCGTACATATCGGCCGGCCTTAAATACTTCAATATATTTTCGTGAGAAGATCCGTCGCAGCATCCGCTCCAAGTATACTCACTGATCTCAAACACTCAATAGACGTATCAAGCTCAACTAGTAGTGTACCTATCCCAGTGACACCCCTTAGCGTTACAGACATTTAAAGTGTAGTGATACGCAATAGTGCATCGTTCTGACCTTACCGGGATCATGAGAAGGTGATTTGACACTTTAAAATTAAAGGACATTTTATTGAAATTAAAGGAACGATATTATTATCGGCGTTGTGCGTTACATTGTTGGATATGGAATGTATAAAAGATTAGGAATCGAAATTCTCAAATTGTAAGTACGCTTTTGTTGGATAAGGGTTTAGGAAAATTGTTAGAATTATTGAATGGAAATTAATTTTGATAAATTGTGACTGTTGACGAAACAGTTTTGAGCATTGATACTCGTTACTACTACCTTTGTTTTATTTGAATGTAATAGAAACCTTGTGAAATTATTGCATTTTTAGTTTAAGTTAAGTGTAGTAAATTATTTTTCGTAGTACCTACATTTTGATGTGTTAGTGATAAGGTCCGTCACTAAAGTGCAAGGACCAAGACTCCACGCACCGAGTACCCGGGCACTAATGATCAAGTATAGAGATACGTAGTGGCCGCTGCCTTACTGCGGTCGCAATTTGAAATCTCCGAGGGTTGTGGGAGGGTTCGCCTCATTATTTTTCCCCTATTTGTGTAAATAGTTACCTAATTTCGTTCAACTGTACCTACTAATGTAAGTGTACGTATAGCATGCACGTCCCTAATGGTAACGTATATAATTTAAGCCTGTGATATATAAGAAGATTTAGATATTTTAAGTAACTATGGGGATGTATTGAGACTAAATTTTTACCGTTGAAAATGACCCCGCTTTTTTATACTTGCACCTTATAAAATCTTTAAATATGAATCTTAGAGGGGTTTAATTTATGAACATATCGCACACCCCGTGCAATAAAGGCGTAAGTCGAAAACACCAACTTTACAGGAGAGCAAAAAAACAGTTTATTTTCATTATAACATCAAAACTATTCATGCTACTTAGATGTATTTTATATCATTAGAAACCTCTGAATACGCTCTTAATTTCTGAGGTATTAGCATTAAAGAGAGATTGCTTGTTTAATCACTAGAGAGAAAAGAAACGTTCACGTTTTTATTGTACGGGGGTTATTTATAAATTACTGTAAGTAAATGGATTCACTCCTATTTTGCTATTCACCTGCCAAAAAAGAAGTGAATTATTTACACATACGCCTTTATTGCACGGATTTTTGGATGAAATATTTAGAAGTATTTATCTAATACGCACTCATTGCACGTCATATTTTAATATTTGTTATGAAGTAAATTGAATTAAATGTTTATTGCAGGGGCATTTTGCAAATCCTTATCAGAGTATGTGATTCACTTATTTATTGCATTACGGAAATATTTTTACAGACTTAAGTATTTTTGTACATTTTGATAATCACAAAATTAAAGTAAACATTTTAATGTAAGTAATAGGTGTGGGTAATTTCTTATATTTTTCTTAATATTTTTCTGTATTTTAATGTAAAAAATAGTGAATATATTATGCAAAAATAAAATACAATTGTAAAAAAATAAAAAATATTTCTTTTGATATTATTTCTCATTTCTTAACAAAATCAATATCGATTAAAGTAGTTTTCTGTCATAATCAACAAAATGAATTTTACTTAACATAATTTCACCGTCACGAGATCAAAAAAGACTAAATTGTACTTGGTAAAGGTAGCGCTAAAGTTGTCTCGCGCTATTTATAAAGGACATTTATCGAGAAACAACTTTTACGCTACCTCTAACGTTAGTTATAAAACTAAGACATACGGCAGGTACTTTATGATTAAACCTAGATAATCAAATACAATAATAGACTCTTACTATCAAAAACATAGTAACAGCTGTCATAAAAAAAATCACCATAGTCATATAAACAAATAACAAATTGCCCATACAAAACATCTAATTACGTCTATGGTACATAGTTGTGACGGGTATAATGTTAATGGCTAATGTTTTTTTTTATTTCGTGTCAAACTTCTGGATTAAGCATTAGTGTCAACAACAATAGGATCCGATTCATATCCATACTTTATGAAAAAAATTCCGGGATTGTTGGGAGTAACAGAAACTTCTTTAATCTTACTCCAATTTATTTTGCGATTTCCCGAATCATGAGACCAATTTTTGTACCGTCTACTTGTAGTATAAAGTTAAAGAAGTCCTCACGTGTCATTTCTTTTACAATACCTATATTTATTATCCCAGTAACTTTAGCATATTTTCTTACCAGTGAATACATCTGATCTGGCACGAAAAGCACTTGACGCTTTTTTTTCTTTTCGATATCAGAATGCATTGAATCACTCTCATTTTGTGTATGTCCTTTTTGTAAGAAACGATGTGTAATTTTAATTTGTATTTCTTTTGAGGCATACAAATACATACCAAACACAAATCGGTTTCTATTTTGTCCCGAGCAATTATCAGAATATAAGGAAACCTCTTGAATACCTTTTGCTCTTTCATTTTGCAAAAATATACATAAGCAACTAGCTATTTCATTAGCGCCACGATTACCTATTTGCGCATGCCACATGTTACAGTATCCTTGTTTTAAAAGAATGTCATAAGTACACCGTCAAATTGAGGACTGCTATAATATACACATATCCAATACCAGATTGAATTTAGGGTTCTTTTGCCCGAAAAGCATATAATTAATTATTACATGTAACATGCGGAAATAGGTAATCGTGGCGCTAATGAAATAGCCAGTTGCCTATGGATATTTTTGCAAAATGAAAGAGCAAATAAGGTATTCAAGAGGTTTCCTTATATTCTGATAATTGCTCGGGACAAATTAGAAACCGATTTGAGTTTGGTGTGTATTTGCATGCCTCATAATAATTACAAATTAAAATCAAACATCGTTACTTACAAAAAGGACACCCAAAATGAGGGTGACTCAATGCAATTTGTTATTGATAAGAATAAAAAGCATCAAGTGCTATTCGTGCCAGATCAGATGTATTCACTGTTAAGAAATGCTAAAGTTAGTTGTCTTTTTAGTTCCGCCAGGGCTTGTGGGTTCGAATCCCAACTAAAATTGCCATTTATGCGATGAAAAATTGCTGGCGCAGATACAAGAAGGTATTATAATTATAGATAAATAGATTAATATTCTTTATCGCACAAAAATAAATAGAAAAAACCTTTTTTTTTTTTTTTTCGGAGGAGAATGCGTTTATGCACCATAACCGCAGGCTAGCTAGACCCAGGGCCGTGTGTGGGACTCGAGACTACTAAACTCCCCCGGTTTCCCCTTCACACCCGATTGGGACGAGCCGGTGCCAGCTTTGCTATTGACCGGCAAATAGAAAAAAAAAAAAAAAAAAAAAAAAAAAAAAAAAAAAAAAAAAAAACATGTAACCTGATAAAGCTGTATATACTATACACGTGGTAGTAAAAAATAAGATATTAAAATATTCCTTAAAGTAACATAAGAATTAGCACGGCCTAAGAATTTGGGCCCACTGCAATTTCACCATGCCATACCCATGGCCATGACTCCGCTTGGGCAGCCGATGCGCAGGAAAGAACGGCAAATAACCGGATACGAACAAACATGTTCAAACATGCACTGAAACGTGTGTACCGTACGGAAATCGAACCCGCGAGCTATTGGAGTTATAGCCAACTTCTCAACCATAGCACCACTAGGATGTCCAAAGAAAAACAAAGATGAATCAAACACCACACACAATTTTTTTCAAAAGCAATTCAAAATTGTGGCGCTGGTAAACTGAACCCACAACCCTTGGGCCTCTACCGTGTAGCCAACATAGGAAGTCAATTCAACGCAGAATACAAACATGCAACACATTTTTTTAAATTAGGTTTAATTAACCTAAGTTTTAAGCCTAAATGCTTTAAAAACCGACTATTATAATAATGTAACTAGAGATACATTTAAACACTCGACATTAACATTTACTGTACATCTAAATAAGAATCGTAATGAAGAAAGTAGATATCTTGCATTAAAGGATTAATTGACTTAAGAAACATTTTTAAAAATTCTTATGATGTTAATGTAGTTACGCATGAAAAAATATGTAACATTCATACACATGTAAAGTTACGAAGATTTTATCTGAAAATCTGTAGTGCAATAAAGGAGTAAGTGACTTACGCGAAAAATACGTCTTCAACCTAAGAGGCAACAAGGTCGGATTTGTAATTACGCACTTATTGGTACGGGTTTTAACAAAATGTGTGTGTAGTAACTCAATTTAAGTGTTTATTGCTACGGAATGAACGCATTTTACGATGGAGTAGCTTTTTGGTTTTTCCAACATATTTTTTTGGTTTCTGCAGAAAAAAATACGAAAAAAATTGCGGACACGTAACAAAGCATTTTCTATCGTTATCTGAAATAAAAAAAAAATTGCGTGAGTTCATATACGCCTTTATTGTACGGGGTGTGCGATATTGTAACATACACGTATAATAAAAATAGTATACACATTCCCAAGGAGGTGTCTGTATTAACCAGAATCCCTGTTTACGAGGATCACTAGTGGGACGGCTGAGTAATTTGCGATTAAGAAAATGTTGTGAATCTATTTATAACATAATGTTATCGAAAAGAAAATGTTACTGCCATTTTTATTAATACAGTGTTCCGATCATGACGCTATCAATTAACGAAAAATAGGTAAAAATGCTTTTATATCAACGTATATAGCAATAAAGATCTCTATAATAAATTTTCATCGACATGATTGGAATCACAGCTAAAAAATTCGAACGAAAACAAAACCAATTTTATCCGTCATCGATTTTAGTATTTTGTTAATTAGTCCGTAAAATTATAAGTTCATGACAAGTTATCTTAACGCACTTACTGGAGAAAAAATCTAGCAAGCCACAAGTTGAAGCAATTCGTTTCAAAACCTGTATAGTAAGGGCACAACTTAATGTAACTTAAAATTATCTTTAACTGCAGAAAAAAATACAAAAGCATAGAGAATATCGACTATCACCGATTTTCCCAATTCTGTGGTAAGTAGTAACCACTGACGTTTGTTGGTACAAAGTTTATGGGTACTAAAGTACCCAGTGGCGTTTGCGGGGAACACTCAACTTTCTTAGTAGTAAGTGAAAAACAGAAAACAAGTGTTTAGTATAGATTGGTCAAGTAACTCAAAGTTGTGTCATTATACAGGCAAATTTCAAACTGTCAAATGAATTCCATACATTTTGAACTGTTGACCATTGTAAGCTTCAAGATGGATTGAAGGAGTTTGACAGTTCTGCTATCTTACTTTCTTTCTGTTCATTTCCCGACGAGCGGGCGAAGTCAACAGAGGCGAAATATTAGTGTAGAAAGGTGTTTTAGATTATCTCTGCATATTTTTGTACAAAGAAATCAAATATTAACATTTTACTAGACGAATAGCATGTAACTATCTAATATTTCAACTGTTCTCACGTATCACCAACTTGTACCTACTTATTCGGAATTTTATTCGATTTCATATCATGATGTTGTACCTAAGAGCTTGTACATATTGTATTAACATCAATTTCATCATTATATTTACACATAGCGGTCGGATAAAAAAATTTGAAAACGAATTTTATAAAAGTACATATTTTTTCTAGAAATTTATTGACAAATTGCCATAAACGTTCCGCTGCCATAAGATACAGTTATTAGTTTGAGTAATACCAATAGATTAAAAATAATTATTTTACTGTAATCAACCATATTGTCAACCGTGCCATTATTAGGTAATTTAGAAGATTCCTATACACAATAATATACCGTAGAGTCTAATAGTACTTTTGAACTACTTTTAACTAAGGATGATAATAGTGAAAACATTTGAAACTTATAGAATGCACTGTAACTTCAGTACCCAATAATAATGACCCGGTTGGTAGTAATGTTCTCTTTAGATCATTAAACACACATTACTTAGATAATTCCGTTGAAAAAGTCGTAAAAGCGATCGTTACTCACAACTTTAGACATTCATCGCAGAGCCTCGTTCGTAGTCAAATAATTGTTAGTCTAATAGGTGCTTCAATGTAAACTTTCTTTTTGCAAATACGTATATTTTGAGACTTCTTCATATCATAATGTACATACATAAATGGAAATAGATATAAAATTCATAAGAAATATCTGAGCTTCGTCGTTTATTATGTATAAGCTAAGTTTCGTACTTAAGTATTCTAGTAATTACTGAACTAAGGATTTCCCTGATCTTGGGAAGATCTTGCGCAATAATTATATAACTAATTACTATTGTCTGTACTAATCGAATAGCTCTGTAAATTTCACATGTTACTATACTGTAATAAGTTAAATTCAGATGTAGCGTTAAGATTTTATATAATAAATCTATGAAATGTATCTTTCACGTTGACGTTTCATTTTACATCCCAATTTTTCAAGACACAGCATAACTAATTATAATAATAAGCAAAATGCGAACCGCATATTCTAAATACTGGATTAATTTACCTTGATATCAATAATAGAGTACAGTCAATCATGAAAGTCACAGACCGAAGGAGCCGAAGAAGAGATAGCAAATGGTAGAATTATTTTCGTAAGTGTCTTATACAATATTTGCATCACGTGGACCACCAACATGTAGCTTTGTCGTAACTAAAGTAGTTAGATGTACATAAGAATAAAAATTGCATATACTTCAACTTACATTTGTTTGTTCCTCAAAGAGTTTAAGTATGCACTTTTACAAAGAATCAACAAGTTTAGCTCTAAAAACTTCAATTGAAATAAAATTGTAAAATGGACATTAACCCTTTCAACGCCAATGTCTGATATATCAGACAAACCATTTTCGTGCCCACCACGCCAATGTCTGATATATCAGACAAAAAAACATGATCAAGAAACGTTGTATTTTTACTTGCCTGAATGAGTTGAGTATAACCTAGTAATTTTTTGGAATTTTTTTTTTAATGGTCGTGGCGTGAGTTTGAGGCACCATTTTCGAAAAAAAGCGTGGCGGGGAAAGGGTTAAGTAGAGAATTGATTGTGAGAAAAGTAGGTTGATACGATCCCTTGAATGGGTAAATATTAAACCTTAACACCCATAATACAATTGATGACCACTTTTTTGTAGTACTTAAATAACCTGCGACATATTTTCACTGCTCTTTAAAATATATCAATAGATATAAATATTTTTTGTTTTCGTCGTAGCTCTTATCGTGACATACCTAAAAATAGGTACCTTCTATTGTGCAACGTAGATTATGTATGTCCTCTCTCCCTGTAAAAATATTAATATACTTCTACAAAAACGTAACAGACCTACGTTTTCGTAGTAGTCATTATGGTGCGTCTATGCTTACGAAGCGAGCACGAGCGGCGCACGAGCGGAGCACGAGTCGAACCGTTCTGCTCGCGTGACAAGTGTGGACGCACTTACGAGCCTGCCACGAGCCTACGACGATCTCTCCTCGAACATAGTTTCAGCCTAAATATCGAAAAACCGGCACGCGGTGCGAGACAAAAAATTGTGTAGTTCTATCTCTTTCTTTTACGTGGTCTATCCGTATCGCCCTCTTTTTCTTGTGTGAATGCGATAGATACTATCAATTTGTATGCAATTTGTCTATAGTTTTCTCTGTCTACGGGCGGAGCACAGTCGAGCACGAAACGAATGCTCGAAGCGCGCTCGTTCGAGGCTCCAAGTCCGTCCACAGTACACGAATTTTGGATCGGCTCGTGCTCCGCTCGTGCGCCGCTCGTGTTCGCTTCGTAAGCATAGACGCACCATTAGATGCGTCAATCCCTTCGGAAGTGTCGCCGCGGGCCGTTCACGTACCCGACAAAATATCAATCATCGTCCGAAAGTTACGACGTTGTTGTGTTAAATAACTATTTCACGACGATAAAGCCGTCATAAAAGCGAGGAGAAAATTTAAAGTAGTGTCAATTCATCAAGTCGCATACCGGCTTGACATTTTCGTCATAACAGAGGTGGGGGCGTCCCCTCTAGTAGGGGCTATAAAAACCCGGGCCCGTAATTATATAGTGCCACTAAACTAATTTCACGATACATTGCCGACGAAATCTGCGCTTGGCACCAACAAAATATGATTTTAACATTGGAAATGTTTTTTCGATCGCGTTGGTAGGGGGCCAATTTCAGCGAAAGTGCGACATCGCTCTGGTGTCGTCAATTTTGGGGTAACGTAGGTAAACAAGGTGTCAAAAGACGCGTCTTGACGAGGTCTATAAGACGGTGAAATTTTTTTTTGAAAAAGTCAAAAACTTTTTCGATAAAGTGCAAAAATGATGAAAAATGTTGTGATTTTTTACGGTCTTCTCAACTTGAATCAACAATTTCTCAAAAACGAAAAACGATAGAGACAAAATTAAAAAAAGGTATCGGGGTAATTAGTTGGGCTACAGTTTACAAAAAACCGGACCTCGCTATCTATAACCGTTTAGGTGGTAGTAGCGCCCTTTCTATCATCGGAGTTGTCCGGCGCGTGGACTGGTGAGTCACGTAAAGTATTGATAACGGTTGGCCCAACTAGCACCGCAGCGTTAAAAAGACTATCACATGAGTTGTATAAAGGTGTTCGTTGAGAATTAAATACTTCAGATTACCTGTAAAAGAGGCGTTACAGAGTCCTCTAACACCCTTATAACCGCGAAAAAGGCGACTTTGAGAGTAAAAGCTTTAGTTAAGCGTATAAAGTGGTGTCATCGAAGTGCTTAAGTTATAGAAAGCCTATAGAGCGGTGTCATTGTTAGTTTGACTTGTTTTTGTACAAGCACTTTTTTTTTGGAAATTGCAGCTTCACAGTGCAGCAGATGTAAACCATGAGAACTTATTTGTTTTATTTTCCATTCCAAATATCATTATCGATTGCGTGATGTACTGATGAAGCAAATATATTTTTTTGTCTTATACGGAGAATGAAAACTTACCTATAGGCTGTTTTTTTTTCATTTGTTACAAGATAAATTGTTTGACACATGAAGTAGAAAGTTCCTTCAAGTAAAAGACTATGTTCATTTTTTACATAGTTCGTCTTCTCGAACGTAAGAATAGCGTGGCTTGTATAATGCAGCTGATGATTCCACATCTGGCGGACGAAAGCGTGTGTGCAAAAGGCGAAAAAAACTGCGTAGTCCGCTTATAAAAAATAACGTTACTCGACGCGGCGGGTACCTGTTACTATAATAACCCTTGTGTATCTCTTGCGCAAAGAGATGTTTTCATTATAGTTTGCCCTATCTAAGTACATTTCCAATGTACCAGAAGGTCGTGAAAGGCACGAGATCTGTGAATTTTTTTCTTTCACAACCTCTGATTACTATTGTTACGTGTTATTCGGTATGCATTGCTAATGCCGTGTGTTTACTTACTGGCATCGGGCCGGTAATGAATAGCTGATGAAGGGTGTAAAATTACTCTGACCTTCACTCCGAGGTTTAGATGGCATGTTGATAGGCCCTCAACCAGTGTTATTACTGGTATTAGTATGTTTTTAACTGTGTACTTAGGCGAGGTAATTAGTATTTTCGGTGAGGTTTCAATGTGAAACGTAGTATTAGCACTTTTATAGTCAAACATAAACCTCCCAACTACCAAAACAAGCATGTAATTTCAGGTTTCAAAACTTTATAAGTACTTCGAAAGAACAATATGTCTTCTTGTAGCAAGTTAAAGTACAACACGGTACAACTTTGACTTCTTTGAAATAAAACAAAAAGCAGTTAAGCGCCTTTTAAAGTAAAATTACCTACGAATCTCTAGTGCTTTGTTCCGTAAATAATGTGGGTATATACGCCAAAATCTGTGCATTAACTGTTAAAAGGTCAAGCAAACTCAAAATCAAAAATACCTACGTTAGGATTAAAAAACAAAAACAAAGCCCGTCAAACATATGTGGGTTAAGTGTCTACTTACCATAATCTACGTGCATGGCTGCCTATATAATATTAAGGCTTTAGTAAGAATTAAGCTGTGCCTGCGGCTTTGGTTTGCGTACATACAACCTGGGATAACTAAATACAAAGCCGACTGACAGCTGATATTAACTAAAATAATAACAGAACATACAAGCAGGGACCTCAATTTTGTCTTTGTATAAGTGCCAGCAGGGCCGGATCTACCTAATGGCTTTTTGGGCTGCAGCCCAGGGCCCCGTGGATACAGAGGGCCCCTAACCGAACTGAAAACAATAGACGATATTGTCAATAATAAAAAATATCTAGAATTAAAAAAAACCGATCATAAGGTTGGCAACACTGCGATCAATTAACTCGTGTGCGCATCTATCAAACGCAACGGGGAATTTCCCGTCGGTTGTTTTCGGTCGGTATATTACGTGTATTGTCCAACAAACTACAGACTTAATGGGCGATTTTCTGACAGCCCGTTTTGTTAGTTCTCAATAGATGGCGCCGTTCCACCTATGCAGTCACACACAAGGAACGAAACGTTAAAAAGTTTACTTTTACTTTTGTTTCATAAAACGGAACGTTTTGTTTTTGTTTATAAGTCATTTTCATTCCCGAAAAAATTACAATTGGCGGAATTGTTAATAAAAAACAGAGCAAGCCATTCATTAAGAAGAAGAAGAAGAATGATTAAAGATTATGGCTCCTAGATACAAAACAAGAGGTAACAATAGATGTACATACTTCGTTCAACGCCATCTAGTGAATCTTTTGGAAGCCTTTTTTTAAATGGCCTGTCAGAAAATCCCCCATTTTCTCAGTTAAAGCTTGTTTGTAGGACCAAAAAAGCTTGAAATCTCTTTTGAAATACATATTTTTTTCATAAATCATATTAATGGGATCCGCTTATTGCCCGCCCGACGAAATTTTGTTATTTTGCCGCACTTCTGCTATCGTCGACTATACATAATATCAAGATGGCAATAGGTAAGAGAATTCTCAATAGTTTCGGCGAAAATGAAAAAGTTGATTTCCGAAAAGGGACACGAAAGGGCATTGAAGATTTTGGCCTTGGTCCGCCATTTTGAGTTTTTTTAAAACAGCGTTTACTTAAAATTCTTTCAAAAATGGATACTTAGTGATTAGAAAAAAAAATCGTAGTGTCACATTTCCAAGATACGAGTATAAGCACCCAAAGTTTTACTTTATTTAGTTTTACTTTCATATCTTTAAAAAATATAATTATTAAAACGTGACCCTTTACGGGATTTCGTCTAATGACTTGTTATGTTTGTATTGATATCAGGTATCCATTTTTGAAAGAATTTTAAGTAAGAAAGTAATTTTGAAAAAAAAAATCAACATGGAAAAATAAAACTTTGGTTGCTTATATCTTGGAAATGCGACGGATTTTTGTCTAATGACATTTTGTATATGTATTGATACTAAGTATCCACTTGTGAAAGAATTTCAAGTGAACGCGTTTTTGAAAATTTCAAAATGGCGGTAGTAGTAGGTAAGCCAGCCTTTATACAAAAATCTTTTTACCCCTTTATTTAACAAACTGGCGAAACCAGAAACTGCAATTTTGATTGTTGTTTTGGTAAGAAATTTTGGAGAGATTTAATGTAGTTAATAAAAACATACAGAGCCCTGGTTTAGCTATTGGTGAAGGCATTAAGTTAATTGTGTCATTAAAAGAGTTCGTGAAAAACATAGAGCAACGATCAGATCAGAAGCAAAAGGAATAAGAAGAGAAAGCTAAAAATTGAGTACTCCTTAGTGTGGGAACAGACTACAGTGTCATAAATAAGAGATGCATTACTTCAAAATTTTCAGAGCAAGTCTCAGTAAACGGCGTAGAAAAAATTTATAAGAGACACGCTTAACGTTGCGTTGGATAAGTAAGATGATTATGCAGTTCTTTCCTTTTATATTGCGTTTTAACAAAGGACTTACAGTGCGATGACCAAAAAAGAATTTGCAGCAGAAAAATGCAGAAAGTTTGTATAATTTATATAACATAACCATTCATAACCTGTCAATTTATTTTGCAATAAATACATAATGTTTTAATAAATAAATAAAAAAAATTGTTTTCCTATTTCCTTCCTGTACTTAACATAATTATGTAAATTATAATATATACATAAATCACTACAGAAAACAGTTTTTTGACTAAATGGCAATTGGTTGAGTAATAAGGTAGGCCCCTAAGCAGTATTAGCCCAGGGCCCCACAAATTCAAGATCCGGCCCTGAGTGCCAGCCTTTGTAAAAGTCTTACAGCAGGGAAATTACTGGTACTGTACTGGCTTAATCGCCAAGCTTTCAAAATGGGGCTTAGTGATCCGTGTATACACTTTTACAACTATAATTGAAGCCTCGTAGCTGATATCAGATGGGGCTCGTTTATAATTGGACTTCAGGAACGTCGTAAACATAATCTTTTCCCGCGTACTAAATGAGTATCTAATCCTGTTCATATTTATCGCAAGAAACTTTGATTAGGTGATGTAGTAGCTGGCATAAGTCCTCCAATTACAAGTTATAGCGGTGTCCTAAGCGCTGCATTCATATTGTTAGGATAGCGGCGGTGGTGCGCTGACAAATCTCCAACTCCGGTACGTGCGATATGCAATCTAATCTGCGGACGCTCGCTAAACCGCTCCCAACTTGTCAGGCATTAGCGCGTCACATGCATTCTAATGGCATTCCTGTGTATAGATACCAGTTGTTTTAATGTTAATGCTGCGTTTATGACTAAGGTTCAAAGGTATTTTAAATAAGAGATCTCACCTTCATGGTATCACTGACTATCACTGAATGTCGAAAGAAACGATACATCTGGTAAGAGAAAAAGGCGGCTTTAATTTCAATGAATGTTTACTTCTCTAAGGTATAATGTCATTTTCAGTAGATGACATTTGCAAAACCGTAGCTTGGCTCATAACACCTGAAGGTCGGGGATGCAGTTCCTGTCTTGTGGCCGATCAGGGGAAGGACTTTCTCAGATTTTGACTGGCTAGAAAGCAACCCCAACAGAGAAATCTCTAGCCAGTCTGGCTGTTCTAGCAATGTAGGGACCAGTATACTTGAAACCAAGGGCTCGACGATCAGAGGAACCTAGTGTTGTAGCACATTAAGGTTCATTGAGGTCACACCTCAGAATCGTTGCAAATGAAAGGATTTGGTTTATGGCTTCCCCTGCTGGAAAAGGGCGTGACTGTATGTATGTGTATGTATGCAAATATCTTCATGTATCCGATCGGCTCTATTCTTAAAAGGTCATCAATTAAACAGGGTAGGGGTAGTTCATCCTAAGCTCCGCGCAGCCGCAGCAGCCACGCGTAAAATGTCTCATTTCACGGCGCGCGCGGCGCGTGTCTTGCGGACTTCATCTCCATCGAATAATTGCGCACGCCGAGCAACGCCGGATACGAATTATTGTTGGGGTAACGGTTGTTGGGTTGTTAACACCGTTTGTAAACGTTTTTAAACATTAATCTTGTAAACAATAGTAAGTCATGTCCAACAGTATACGGTTGGGAGCATTAATCGAAATAACCTTTTTGCGCTAATCGAAATAATTTTTTTTGAAACGGATTTGTTTTGAAATACCATTCGAAAAGGATATAGACGTTTTATCGCACTAATGCAGTTATGCCAAAAAAACTAACGCAACATTAATAAAGGTAGCTTCCAAGTAAGTTATTATTCTGTTTGGACAAAAGTTCTGTAAACTAAAAATAATACAAGCCTTTTTTCAGGACGAGTTTTCCTCGACACAAAGTGACTACTTCACTGCCGAACTTTTATGCTGCCTTACAAACTTTGGCACCACAACGGAAAGATCAAGAGTCATTTAAATACCTAGCCAGACCAGACAATCACCGCAAGACAACGGTGGTGTGAGGTCAGGCGCGTAATAAGCGCATTACCGAATTAACAATTAGTCATGCCTACGTCTGCCTACGAAGTTTGCACTAATTTACATTACCATAAAGGCGGTATTCAATGATGGCATTTTATCGAATCATCTTTTTGGTAGGTATAAATTAATTTACCACACTTGTCAAATGCGGATTGGTGATTACAAACCCTGTCTCAAGCTACGTACTTATATTCCGGTTGCATCCGATATTACGACAAGGCATTATTGAATTTAATAGATAGACAAGATACTTTTCTTAGAGCCAGTTTCAACCAATGTAAGATAAGTTTAAATTATTTTATGTCGTACAAAACTGCTGTCTCTCGTTAATTGTCAAAAAAAAGAGACAACAACAGCGATTGGTGACAGAAAAAATAAAACAAGAGCGTATCTACGAGTTGGAAAACTATTACGTTAGACATTTTAATCCTTCTAGCCCCGGATTACTAGACACAATAGAAAATCTATTGTTATGCGGCACCCGAGTGCCGGTTCGGCGTTGAGTGGTTAATACTATGTTTTCTAATACACATGTCACTTACAAAGTTTTCGGCGGTTCATGTACACGCCCTATCCTTAGCACAGACAATCAGGGGTCACCGCAAGACAACATCGGCGCGAGGTCAGCCGTAATCCGAGCAGCGCCGCGGCTCTCGCTAAGCGCATTACCGAATTAACAATTAGTCATGCCTACGTCTGCCTACGAAGTTTGCACTAATTTACATAACAATAAAGCCCTTTCGTGCGGCTTCGGTCGGTTATGGCGATTTTTAAATTAATTGGATCGGGAACCGTGAAAAATTTGTGGTCCCCTTCGCCCTTCGCAATTGCGGTCAGTGTTTTTTATGGAATAGGTATTGACCGTTTTTTATACATTTAAAAATTTTTGGTCGTACATTATGTGCCTGTTACGTCCTCGTAAATTGTAAATTTTATGCCAATGCAAGGAATGCGGCGAAAACGCCATTATAACAAGGATAAATAGGAATCATACAGAAGTAGGACACTTTAATATTAATTAATTAATAATGTTACTTAAACGATCTATTTCTGCACCCTGTATTTAACTAAGAAAGGAACTATCGATAGAAGTTATATTACCAGAAAACCAAAATAATATTAATAAGAAATACACCCATTATAATTTAATGACATATTTCAATTATTGCTATGATTGGTTTCTGCGAACAAGGTTAATCGCATCTAATAAATTATTTGCAATCGCATACTTCTCAAAAGCGCCCTACCGGACATACCTATTTCAAACAAATATAATATTCAATAAGCAATAATAAAAAGGCGTATAATTATTAATACGTAACTTTTATTCCACCGGGCATGAAACTTAACGAATAAAGAGCTTGCACATCTGCTTGCGCACTCAAGAAAGAAAGTATCAACTTATTTAATGTCCCAATTTATTCGCACAAGCGAGTTCCATAAACAAATGGATTAATAATGGAAACTAAGTTATTTTAACAATTCGAACGGTAATCGCGATCGCACATCGATACGCACGAGCCAGTGAAGCGCGCAAGATACGCCGGGTCCAAATGGACAGCGATAAAAGCGCGTAACTAAATGAGCAAGAACAATGCTCCGCTTAAATTTGTAGCATTGTGCGCGACGGGCGGCGACACGTCCGCGAAGAATAGAGTCATTTGCCTCTAACAACATTAATGCCCGCCTGACCCTCATACCATCAGTTTTTGTTTGTTAATCTACAGAAAAGGGCGTAACTCATTTTGTCAACTCGTAATTTAATTTCTGTTGAACCCCAACAACTCAACGCGCGAGCCTCGTGGCCGGAGGCGGCTCAGGACATGGGCCGCAGTAATTTATTTAGTTAATTTATCGTCTGTTTATGCACAGATTGTCGGATTGATAGACGAAAACATTGACACTAAGACTCGATACAACACAAACACAACTCGAAATTACCGTTCGACTTTTACTGCTCCCGGGTAAATAGTAAAGTTTGTAATATGCAATAAATTTCCGACTTTACAATATCGCAATACGTGCAGTCCCGCCGCTATTGAGAAAGTTTAATGTCTCTCCGAAGTATAAAAACCACCAGCCTCCCGGCCAAAGGTGACGGCCGCGTTTAGAAATGCTTAAAATGCAATTTTACCGGAGTACTTTTATTTATGGCCCCCAAAAATGTAAAATGCAAACGTTTTATTGCGGGGCTTTATAAATGTAAGAAGAACAAACAATGTCCCTGTTATGGTAAGTAAGGGATGTCGGCGCATGTTTATCCGCTTGCTTCCCGATCTGGGGATGCACCCTGCTCGTCTTCAGGGAGGTCCACAGGTAAAACTTGTCTAAATTCGAAACAGACACCCTAATTTGAAGAACAAAAAAGTTTCGTCCCCGTGATTGCAACTGAGTGTGCAAACATAAACTTTATAGTCCCGAAGGCAGACCCTTTAAAATGAATTTAGAGATTCAGATAGCGATAAATTTGATTACTGCTCTCGACAAAGAGATTTAATTTTGATAGAATCAGCGATCATTGTTGTTGAAATGTATTATTTGCTATGTGCGTTTGATAACTTTTTATTAGATAGCTTATTTAGAAATTATATTAGCTTATTTAGAAATTATAATAACACGTACTCGTATTTCTAATACATATAACTTATATTAGAAATACGAGTACGTGTTACAAAAAATACGATATTTTGTTACCGTAAAATTAGCTCGCGGGCCTCGGTATTCTGGTAGCCACTTTGTCTGCCGTAATAGCAACATTATGTTCCCTCTTCCGAGGCGTCGCGAAGTGAAGTGTTGAAAAATGTGAAATATTTAGGATGCAAAATTTTATAATAAGCATAGCCGAGATTACACCTTGTGCTCATCTATTTTTAACGCGGCGTCGGGAAGTGGGACATTTTTATTGCCCCCAGCCCTAGATTAGTTTTGTTCTGTGAATTTGATGCATATAAAATGAGCTCGATTATTCAACACCCCCGACTTGCTTAGTATTGTAATATGAATTCGAAATGACGCCGTATGGCTCGTTTGTGTCTCCGACGTTTTGTAAATATGTGTTGTTTATCCTTTAGATCTGCGTGTTAAGGTGATGTTTGATATGAATATGCTGAATTATTTTATGCTTTATATTACTTAATACATTTAAAAACAATACTTAACTCAAGCAAAAATATTTCACAAATACTTACAATTACACAAAAATTCACAAACGTCACACTTAACTTGGAAAAAAACACCACTTAATAAGGTCTTTGAATATACAAACTATATTGAAATTGTGATCTTTTATTTGTAGTATCTACAAAATCACAGTGAAGAAACCAATAAAAATTTAATAAAATAACTATGTTCTATGTATAAAATGTAAACGAATGACATGTCCCAAATAGTTTCTTTTGTGTAATTTAATAGAGCTTTTAACACGACTAAATCGAGTCCGAAAATTCTGAGAACAAAATCGTTTCGCAGTAAAAGTGACATTCTGTGTCGAATGTACAACAAAGGAGAGAATATGAACATGTGCAAAAAATATCTGGCGTATGCATTTGGGAATTTCGCGTGACAGAAAATTTAATACGAGGGGAGTTCTAATATTAAACCTCGGGGACCCATCACTTTTAATATCTGGCCGGCGTCCTAGAGGGCTCCTAAATTATTTACCAAATGGAAAGGTAATGGGTGAAGAAGAGTGCGGATCAAGGTATGCAAATGTAAGCATGTATTGTCGGCTATAAAGCGAGTTAGGCGGCCGTTACACTGGGGTAATGAAGAATCCGCGGTCCGCGAATGTGCACTTTTACGAACCGCGCGGCAGTTTGGTCGCACCCTAATCGCGATTTATGGATTTTGGACAACATGCTCTCAATGTGACCCGCGTTATGCTTATTTCCTACGTTAAATTCAACTTTTTGTGAGCCTTTTTTTTTTTTTTTTTTTTTTTTTTTTTTTTTTTTTTTTTTTTTGACCCGGGGAAAGCCTAAATTAACTTTGGACCATTAAGCACACCAAATAAAACATAAATCCCGGTGAGAATAATGCTTTTTATATATTTTAAAGGACAATATTTTGCGATATTTAAAAGATTTATTTAAATTGTGTTTCGTTCTCACTACTTATTTTATCGCGAAAATGAAAAAAAAAACCTAATTATGAAATGATTGGTTTTGTGAAATGAAATGATAATTTTTACAATTTTACAGTCAAAACAAAAGAAACAATTTAGTATTTTTAATAAAATAAAAACATCAAGAAATCTTCTTTTCCTTAGCTACCGAATTATTTGTTTCTAGAATATTGTTCTATCACAAGTTGTCTAAAAGTAATACATAAAATACGATACCCAGCCCTTGAACTTAATTGTTAAATGTTTAACTATTGAAATCAATAGTGCTTTATAATGATACATGTCTCTTCAGCTTTAAAAGGTTAGTTTATTATTTATACAACTTTGACGTCTTAATAGAGCCCACTGACTGTGTATAGTCCAAAGCTACAAATCCACTTTTGCGGCGATAAAAAGGTACTCAAAAAGTTTATTGTAATCGTTAAGTAGCCCAGACAACGATCATAAAATTTCCCCATACAACAGGTAGATCCCAGCGTTAAAATACGACATGTGAAAATTCTTTTAATATTTTCAAAAAAAGTTGACACGGCAAAATGTAATACAATTAAAACACAACGTTATGTGTAACGCATTTAAAAGCGAATGAAAAACGCCGCAGACTAAATTACTGCGGATTCTCGCACACATAAATACACGCGAGGTGTGTAAAATTGAATTGTGTAACAATTGGACCTTTTAGCTTTGAGGCACCGCGGGGATTTATCGGAAAAAATCACGATTAATTCGTGCACGTGTCCGCGTTTAGGGGCGAAAGGGGTGAGTGCGGGGGTGAGTGGGGGGTGAGAGGGGTGAGCGGAGTCACGGGCCATAAAGAGTCACGCATCGCAGCGGCCGGGTAATGACTGCGCGCCGAGACGGGGCAGCCTTGCACTGGCTACACTGATGGCTAGTGTTGTTTCTTATTACTATTCCTTATCCGGACTTTCGCCCACTTCTATATCCCTGAATATCCCTAGACACTATTAACACAGCGCCGTCCAGTCCCAAATAGACTATAGATGAGACTGAGATCCCACAGTCAAACCGTCCAGCCTGTTTTGTGGGACCAGATATATCAATTTAGAAAAATGAAATGTGTTTTTGCACGTATACATAACACTTTATCATATTACATCAGTTTACTATCAGTTAGAATATACATAAATATCCAAGTTTTTAATCTATGCAGTTTAAACTAAACCTAATGTCTAATATTATTTTAAAGTTAAAACATTTCACCACATTTTAGTCAAACACACCAGAAGACAAATCAGAATCAGGCAATAACAAAGCATCTTTATTTAACCGTTCCCATAGTAATTAGAGCAAATTCCGGACGTCCGTTCAAATATCCGAAGAACCACGTCACTGATTAGCACCGAAACACTTTCGTTCAACTTTGTGCCTGCATTAGGTAAGTTTTCTTCATTACGGACTCGCCGTAAGCCACAATTTTAGCGGCAAATAGCTGAAGTACGGTGTAACAAACGTATAGGACCATCCATCTGCAAACTTTTAGCTTCCGCGGTGCATAGACGGCTTTCATGTTGCTCGTGTTGCCATACAAAACAACCATTTCACTGGTATCGCTCTATCTTGATACAAGGTTTTTTTATTTTGTTCCGAGCTTTCTCTAGTTTATATTTTTAAGGTTCTAACCGATCCAATATTTAAAAAATCATAGTATTTTCGACAATTTGCTTTACAATTTTAGACTCATTAAAAACTTTGTAGTACTTAATGCTGAAACGAAAATTTAAAGAGCGTCTAGTTAAAATGTGGATACTCATTACAAAGTAAGTGTAATGAACAATACGAGTATAACATTGGTTATCTATAAATAATTATTTTGTTCTTACTTAATAATATGCAATTTAAAAAATATGTTAAAGTACATATATCATTGTGTTACAATGACTCTAATATAAATATATCTAAATGACTCAATTTCGAAGTAGAATGTTTAATCTACGCATATTTTGAACAATGTTCATACGCTCAAATTCCGCAAGAGAATTATTAAGAAATATTTACACACTACGCGTAATTTCAATAAATAACACCCTGTGCGCGTATGTATAGGCTGCAACTCCATTTTATGTGTTATTCAAATGAGCATTGCGCTATGTACGCTTCTTACGCGGGCCATAAAAAGGAACATCATAAATACGTAAGGAGTACTACGGTGTAGGCAGGTATCTTCACTTAGGAGCGAACATTCCGCTGAAGATGTTACGCGTAACATTGACAAAATTGCCGATTTAGCCGACAGCACAGATCCAGAAATATGGTTATTATCTTGACAGTGTTCTCGCGAGTTCATATTCAGGAATTATATTATTGAAGGACAAATAATATTATAACCTGCGAAGTGCGAATTTTGTATTTCTTCTTCGTGTTCGTTATCAAATGTTTGGCAGGAGTTGCGGGTTTGATCACTTTATTTTATTTTAATAGTACCTACAAAAATACAAAAAATGATTTATGAAATGGTTTTCCAAAAGTATTTTCCTAAGCATTAAGGTAGCTTTATACCTAGTCGAACGGCCCTCAAACAAAAATTTCATAACTTACAGTAATGTTTTCATTTCTTATTCGAAAATTTAATTTTAATCGAGAGTCATGCATTAAAATTGGTTTTGCCATTTCCTTTTTCATAGAACACTTTAAACGGATGAACGCATGACGGGACGACGCTAAAAACGTCTACATTTTCACATCCAAATGTTTCAATCGTTTTTTATATTAACAAAATAAATCAATAGTGTACCCGGTCTCCGTAATCTGCGGCACAAGCTACACTTATTAAAGTTGAATCGGGCACGGTTAGTTAGGCGGGCAGGGGTTGAACCTTGTTTATCTGTGGCGGGTTCGGAGGTGGCGACGATCTGGGGTGCCACGCACCGTGATGAGCAACTACAAAGATCTAAAAACACACGTCCTTACCTCAATGCGTACTCGCACTTTTGTATTTAACCGCCGACGTAAAAGAAGGGTATTGAGTTTGACCCGCTTGCCTGTCTCGCATCAAGAAAAGCATCCTGTCTATAATTTTTTTTGTAAAGTTTTAGCAAAATGATACTTATTACATAGTTTTCAAATTAAAACTTAAATCGGCTACTATGATGCTCAGATTCGGCACACAAGTGATAAAGTATTGAAAAAGCTAGGTATATAACTAAATTATATATTGTAGAGATGGTTGTCGGTAGGAAAGCTAATATTTTTTCAAAAATAGAATCAATGTAGGTATCTAAGTAAAAAATGGATTGGCTAGACCGGGGAATTACCATCTTCTCACAAACAGTAAAAATATATAAGCTACTGTTTGTATGTTTGTAAGCTCCCGTTCCTCTTCACTGATCAATGATCACTTACCATCAGGCAAACACTACATTGTTTGCCTTTCTTAAAAATAAAAACTTAAACTAATATAAAGGCTCTTTAGTACAAATATACCTATCACTCTATTCTATATATTGATAAATCTCGCCTTTCAATTTGTCGGGTGTCGGGACGAATCGCTTTAAATTTAATTTAAGACCCCTTTAACGTAGGAACCGACTACAAAAGCAACGACATAACTATAAAGGGCACTCTAATATAATTTTCACCGTCTTTCAGATGACTGTATATAAGATATACAGCGTGCAATTTAAGTCGTTGTTTTCCCGCAGTAAAATGATTCTATCTTAGTAGTAAAATAGATTAATAAAGTTATTTTTTAAGTGAAATCAAAAGTTTTACGATTTATGATAGACGAAACTCGAACCAATAGTACTAGCTGCGTCACGGACGGTCAACGGCCGGGGTCATTGCCCTTCGCGTTTATTAAAAAAATGATTATTAACTATTTACTCACATTTTGTTTCCATTGTCCCATCAAACTTTAAAAAAAAATTCAAAAAAGTTATAAAAAAAATTAAAAAAAAAATCAAAAAAAAATTACATGCATAAATCGATAGTACTACTGAAGGTGAAGCATTCTGCTGCGGGAAAACAACGACTAAAATAACACGCAGTATACAGTCAGTCCATACTAATATTACAGATGCGAAGGTAGCTTTGCCTATCTATTAAATTTTCACGCCTAAATAAAAACAATAAATCACTTACATCGCCAACTCTTTGATTCACGCACAGGTTCACATAAGCTGTGTACGCTACTTAATACAAAAGGAACAGAAAAAAGTTTTTTTGTACCACATCAGTTGGCAGACAGGCACGCAGCCCCCCTGATAGTAGGTAAGCGGCCACAGCGACATATATTCTATTGAGGGACATTTTATGATTAGGCATAACTATGTATATCATAAATTTAGGGTACAAACGAAAAACATAAATAAAATTGTAGTAAAGTATTAAAAACACTGCTACAATATTGTCTGCTGGTAACGTATGTAGCTCGTTGTACAATGGTAACATCAATGTCAAACCCACCTTAATTTTTTTTACATTACTTTTTCGATCCGGGATAAATTTAAAAGGAATCCTTTTCATACCAACAAAAAGTATTATTTTTACAAATATGGACACATCTATCGCTATAATTCTTTGTCAGGCAATGTTTTTAGTGTCTGAGACGACAATCGTCGTGCAATATTAATATGCGCAATCTGATTCGGAAACAGTGATTGTATGCACGATAAATAAATTAAAGCTGGGGTCCAAAGTGTCAAAGGTTAGTAATGAATCGCAGCGGAAATAAAGCGGGTTCAGCAATTCAATATGGTGCGTAGGGATAATTTATTTCCATAGTTTTGAAAGGTACGCAAAATAGTAATACTCGATAAACTCATTGGCGCATTTGATGGTGACCCTTCCTTTCGCACCAGGGGTCGTGGATTGAGATCACTCAAGAATAGAGTGATCATTTGAGTCGGTTCTGTGACTGTTTTCAATAATGAATTTTCTTTTATATAAGAGAGAAGACAAACGAGCGATAGGAAAAAGGTGGGCTGTCCAAACGAAGTGCAATCGCAAATACTACACACCCGTCGGCCTTCTGCCAGAGGGGGGAACTTCCCCGGTCGAGCCAGTCTATTTCTACTCACAGACAAGAACTGTCCAGCATCCCTCTACTATGCAAAATTAGTTTTTATATTTCGAAATTATATTCAAAACTATTATTTTCTTTGAGCCATCTTCTCTGGACGGAGATGGATAGCAGTCGATCCAACTGGACATATCAGACTAGGTACTAGATGATTCAAGCGTAACGTGCAATAAATAAATCGGGACAAAGCGCTTGGAGAAAGAGGCCCATTTTAATTTGATGCTTGACAAATCGACATTCGACGAAACAGACGAATGGCCAGCAATGACAGAGCAATTTGAAAAGCAATCCAAACCTCCTGGGACTCAAGAAAAAGTAGCTAATTAAAAAAACATCTCCAAAAACATTCCAGTTGGGATTTTCAGTTCATTAAAAA
The DNA here is from genome assembly GCA_949319885.1 of Mecyna flavalis. Lineage (NCBI taxonomy): Eukaryota > Metazoa > Arthropoda > Insecta > Lepidoptera > Crambidae > Mecyna > Mecyna flavalis. The sequence goes on along the minus strand of OX439407.1, from coordinate 9,426,740 downwards.
GAAAACACGCCTACTTTAAACATTCTCCCCTAAACAACCCTAATTATACGGGTTTTTTTCTCTCTCGCCCACTGATTGTGCGTTTCTTCATTTGCACGTAATTCTTCCTGGTCTTGAATATTTACTGGGCGTCGCCGCCTGAGACTTTAAAATTCTTTTGTTTTTATTAAATTAACTTTTTCTCTAAGTTACTAATTGACTAGAGGACTCGTATTTATTTTACAGAGACACCAACTTTGGATCTACCCACAGCAATCTAAATAACAGATCTACCCGTACAATAAAAACGTCAACTTGATCTAAAATAGCTACTAATTAAAAAACTGAATACATAAACAAGAGATTTTTGAAAATATACTTTTTATTCTATCACACGATTTTTTATTCTTTTTTAATAACAATCTTAAAAATAAGCAGAATTCAACAAACCGCTTGTGAGGGAATTCGTTTTGCTTCATTTCAATAAAACATTATCTATTTACCTTAAATGGAAATATACATATCTTTAGAATGACTTCGCCAAGTTTCCTAATGTACGCATCAAATATTATGTTATTGAGGAGCATAATTATTAGCTAATCAACTAGAGTTAAAAAAGCCATATTTTCACCGTGTAGTCTTTGCAATTTTAGAGCAATAACAACGGAACTCGTCAACAATCGCTTTGAACACAATTTGAACACGACTAGGTCGCAATCTTGCTGTTTGAGTATTCCAATTTCTCTCAGACACATGTATCCTATTCATCAATGCTATTCGCTTGGTTAAACCACGTATTCAGTTTGGGTGGACAGTGGCTAACGTTCCGTAAGTCGTCTCGTAGTGGTCAGCTTATGGGTTGCTACTGACGTGCTAACCCGCTTAAATCTATGTATTTACCAAGCCTAAAGTCGTATATGTAAATTTATTGTTGAGAAAGTGGGGAAACAGCATATAGTCATTTTTAAATTTTATAGAAGTCAGAAGACATGCGGTGCGGACTAGTGGTAACCTTAGTTCTGTTGTCTATTTCAAAAAGTCTTTATGATACTCGCATGGACTTAGCGGTGCCTTTTATAGCTATTTTCTTAGCAGGATCTAAACTTCATACCAAATTTTATAATGTGAACTAGATAACTACGCATTTAAACATTTTGGTAGTGTTCCGGAATTATTAGTCGGAGCTTAAACCACCAGCCACCAGCTCAAATGATTAGTGGTTTCGTTTATGTAGGTTCTACCGATTTCAGAGGACACCGAGAGAACTGTTAAGGTCCGTTTTCTAACACAGTGTTAAACTAAGGATATTATTTATATATAGACTTGGATGTAAATGCGGTGGGCGTGTCCCGGACAGTCGGCTGCGTCTGCGGTCGCCGAGCGATGCGGGCCGCCACCGCACCTGCATCGCCAGCGAGTGCTAATACATCAATGTCCCCAGGTATGTTAATAATGTTACAATTAGTAACATATGTCACTACTATGCTAGAGTGCCTCCGTGGAGAAAATAAGTAGCTCGCACCAGTTCAAGTTCAAATTCAGGGTCGGTTTTTCAGGTAACCAATTCAGGATCAAAGCATTTGTAAACAAGTCACTTTGAAAAGTTCCCAATCTGGAATTAAAAAGTTGGCGTCTTGTTTAATAAGATAGTATTGTCGAACTTAAATCTGAAATGTTGACGACTTTTTGGTCAATCCTCGGCGCTGTAGTGTGTACGTCTCCGCAGTCCGCTATAGTATATACTGTTTATAATCTCAGATTATTGTATTAGTTAGGCTCATAATTAAACCTATTATACGCGTATACACTCGTCTTTATTCGTCTCCCGTCGTCTCACATTGCAGCGCACTGAAGAGTATAGCGCGCCGATGTTCGTCGCTTCAAATATTTCTTTTTTCAGAGAAAGAATTATAATTATATTTTATTTTCATTGTTCATGTTAATTCTAGTTTTGTCAAAGTAAATCTATTCAATATACTTCTTAGTATTATTTCAATAACCGAGGCGAGTCTTCACCAGATGTGATAGAGTTCACTAAAATCACTTCTGACTTTAGAATTGGGTCATATTATCATTATCTGTATAGCTAGTACTTACAACAAGTATTTCTGCTATGGAGATAGTCGTGGTCGGCTTATGGCGGCGCGATGTGGTCGCAGGCTAAGCCACTTACACCTGCATTGCGAGACCGCTTGGCGTCGCGGCGAGACCAGTTGAGACGCACTAATGCCACTTGGACTGTACAACATTTACCGTCTTTGTATGGAGCACAGATAAGTAAGGAGGATTCTTAGATTATTAAGAAAAGGAGACTTATAGCGTATAGCGTACGGTATTTGGTATATGCCTCAAATATACACTTAACTGCATAAAAAGCTGGTACGGTTGTTTCGACAAAAGTATAATACAATTAAGAATGCATTTTTTATTAGTAAATTTATTTATTTTCAACTATTTTAGGCTCGCGGAACTACTATTTTCTGTGATACATTAGTTAGCTAGTACAAAGGAGCACTATTTACTTCTAGTTGCAGTACATCAAAATATTGTTGTAGTAGAGTTATAAAAGCAAAGGTAAACTGTAACTAGAAATAAAAAAAACATTACTGGAATCTAATAGTTTAGTTAGTATTCTAAAATCAAACCAACTTCCTTGATAAGTATCGTTCTGAAAGAACGTATTTCATTTCAATGTATCTATTTTTGAATGAAATTACTGCAACAATAGATTTATTAAGGAGAGTTTCCCAACTAAGTTGTCTAGTATTAACATGGGGTCGATAAATAAGAACTAGTGTATTTGTATAACACAGCCTGGGCGGTGAGCTCAGCGCTGGTCCTACATAATGCCTGCGGCGTGTTGCAAGGATCAATGCAGGAACATTACACTGATAGGTTTATGTTCGCCTTAAATGTACCGGTTAGTGTAACAGTGATATTTATCTATAGTAAATACTTTTAACAAAATTAAAACGTTGGATGGCAATTTTAATTGAGGTAACTCTGATATCAAAGCTACTATAGCTGCAATTATTAAATATCAGTTTAATAACTACATAGTCAGACAGACTCTAAAAAAGTCGTACATTCAACCAGAACTAAGGTGTCAGTCAAACTAAATGGGTCTTGAATTTTTTTTATATTATGTGCAAAGTTATTTAATATCGCAATTGAAAGTCAATTAAATTACACTTCATTGAAGCTAAAAGAGAGAGATTGGTACTTACAGAAATATTTAAATAAGCGTCTATGAAAGATTAGAATCAAAATGCGGTGGGCATTCCGGTCCGTTCGACTGCGGCTAGGGTCTTGGTTCCCGCACCTACATTGCCACCGTACACTATGAGCTTAACACATTATTGTAGCAACAGCAACTAACGATTCATACAGCAAGAATGTGCTCAGTATCACTCTTAATTATTCGCCTCTTCCCTACCTTCTCCCATAGCGACTGGAAATACTCTTGCAGTCCTTAAAACATCCTATCATATCACAAGAGAACTCCTGTAATCAACTCGCCAGAAACCAAAAAAAGGCTGTGCTCAGTGTTCAATTCTTGCGTCCTACGAAATATATTGATTGAATATATTTGTTTAAATTTTTTCACTCCTTATTTTTCCTTCACACCCGAATGGGTCGAGCTGTTGCGAACAGTGATGACTAATCGGCCCATAATTTGTCTGATTGAAAGCTGCGACAAATTTCGCAGAGCGTCATTTATGACCTTCAATGGCTATCGTTTTGGTATCTAGGATCAAATAAAATACCTAATCTGTGTCAGTTTGAAATAGTTTTGATATTATAAAGCTTATGAAACTTATTAGTCTTACTAGAACTAGCAGACATATTTTCTAAAATGAGTTCGGACTTACTTGAAGTAACCATCAAATACACGGCACTCTGTAAACAAGAACAACCTTTATAGTGCGAGTAGTTTCTAAACAATAAACCTGTGTCTCAGACATTTACAATACGCAAACGAGAGGCGTAATATGCCATGTCTTGCGCAGTCCGCGCCGAGAGGAGCCACCGCAGCCGCCGCTACCGCGCGTGAATCAATGCCCGCTTGCCCACCACACATTATTCGCCATTGGAATGCCGGACATACTATAACTTTATTTATAGTCATACTATAACTGATGCTATGTATCGGATCATTACATTTCCTCCCATTGATAGTGTATTTAAAAAAGAGGTAGATATGCCATCCTTTGACGCACGGCGATTAGAATTTGATCCGTCGAGATATACTAAATCTATGTGCTTCACCAACCGTTGACATTATGCGTCTAAAATGATTTGTGTCAATTAACACAATATGAGCGGAGCATTTTTCGAGCGCTAGTGCCGTATCTACCTCTTTTTTAAATACACTATCATTGATTCCTCCTATATAGTTACATGTGTAATTAAAATGGCGGCTGATAAAAATTTACAATTAATAGGTACATCTCTAAAAGCCTACATGAATAAAGATTTTGATTTTTAGTGAAAGTAAATGTTAATCAGGCGAGTATCGTAACCTGGACTTGCCGCCTTTGAAGTCACAGAGCGTTGTCGCCACCAAACATGCATTGCCAATTTGCCACCGTACCTGAATCCTATATACCCACCGCACATTACAGGTCACTGGTATGTTTGTTATGCTTCTTATTATTATGTGCACGAGCACAGATGCACTCCCTATTCCCTTACTCTAGTCACAACCGAAAAGACCAACGGCTTTTCGTGCTTTCGAAAGCACGAAGGGCAGTTAAACACTGCCAACTTTATTAAATGACATAGAAATTCCATAGGCTTAGGTACAGTCAACAGCACATCACGGTATACACTTGCAGTTCGATAATAGCGCTTATGCCCCCGACATAAGAGCGGTACAAAGTCCAAAGTGTTACGTCTGACGTGCTTTTGACTGTACTTTAAAAATAAAAAAGAGTTTTTTAAATACTTGCTTCTATTCATTTGATTTTACTTGTTTTTTTTTTTCTGTTTATTAAGAAGAATTTACGTATTATGACTGGCCCGATTGCGCATTTGGTAGTGACCCTGCTCTATGCGCCAGGGGGGTCGTGGGTCCAATCCCACCCAGGAGAAACACTCATAATATGATGAACATTTGTGTTTGTTCTGTCTGGATGTTTATTTATATTTAAGTATATATTTGTAATACCTTAATTATTTCTGACACCCATAACACAAGTGGTTAGGCTACTTACTTTGGGGTCAGAACAATGTGGGTGATGTTTTCCAATATTTTTTTTTATAAAATTTATATTATGTGTTTAATAAAGAATTTTATTCTCAATTATTAAGGAAATCATATTCGAAATACAAGACAATGCTTACATCATTGCGTACGGGTGAATCACCCCGGAATCCACAGATTAGCTCCTGTCGTGATGACGTCACTGCTCTGATATTCAGCAACGCGAGCACGAATCTAATTATAGACACGTTCAGTAAATTGACCTATTGTTTGCTTTCAGATCGATTAAGGAACCTTAGATTGAAATGAGACGCACAAGCCAGTGTCTAGATTAAACCACGAAGTAATTAATTTTTAAAATATTATCCCATTCTCTGTGCTATTAAGTTCATCACATATTATATAATTATTGCATCTGAGACCATAAAATTTTTGGGCATAAAAACCTATCCTATATTCTTTTTTTTTATTCTAATTCAGTTGGGAGGCATGCACGCAGCGCACCTGATGGTAAGCGGTCACTGCGGCCTATTCCTTTGAGGGACACTTACCAGAAAGCGTCGCTCAATGTGCTGCCAGACTGTAGGATTTCATGTGTACTGGCTCCCACATTAATGTTGCCGGAACACAGCCAGAGTTGTTATGGCGGCAAATTTCACCAAATATTCTTTTCAGGGTCTCAAACTATTAGTGTCAGCCTATTCAATGTCCCACTGCAGAAAGCAGTATGCCGCTTTCTGGGTAAAATTAGAATTTATGACACTATCAAATTTAAATTTAATGAGCTATCGAAATACAATAATGAATCCATTCACTACCACAAAACCTTAGTTTAGAATAATTTGGAGTGTCCCTTTTTTTGTCTAAAATAAACAGACGCTATAATCATCCGAAGCCGGCCGTCTGTTATGATGGTGATAGGGAGTGGGGCATTAAAAACATTTGGAAATGTTTGCTAATTCTTCACCAGAAAAGAACAATCGCGGCGCGTGAGTGCTATGTGTTGTGCATTAAGGCGGTGTGTGGGCCGAGCTACACGGTTTAGCGAGCACAAGAATACCTACTCGATTTTAATTCTTTGTCTTAAATATCCAGGCAACCAGGCTTTAATGTAGATGGAATTGAAGGCAGAAGCACAGCTATTTAACGTACAGACGGCTGTCTGTGAGATCAACCTACCCTAATCTGTCAAAAATTCTCAATTAAAAGAGAACTCTATGTGAAGTGAACAAAGCTGAAAATTGGTTGTAGAAATTTGACAGATTAGGGTAGTCTTGTGTGCTGTCGCCTGTACATAATTATACAACTTTAAGTACACTGTGATACAGGCCATATTCCAGCTGATGGAATAAACTTAATGAAAGGCAGTTCATCAGGAATCTAAAGAAATTGTGCTTACAAACTGTTAGCTCTTTTAATCTTCAAGGCTTTGCTTTCACGTGTGCCCGATTCCCATAACCTTATTAGCGGAGCATGGCCATTGCCATTTTTGCAGTAGATTTCACCTAAAGATCACAGTAAAACTAAAACATAAAGGCACCCTTTAGTAAGGTTATTACAAAATCAATCTTATTTCGCATTGATAAGAAAGAATATAAAAGAAAATATTTATTTTGCACAAAAACGAAATCATTAATCAGATGACAGAACAGTACAAGAAAACTAGATTTTAAAGAAACAAGAATCGATTCCTCTTGTACATTGGACCGCACTAGCGGAGATTAGCGAGAATAGACTAGTACAGCAACATGAGCCGGGCTCCACTACAGCTTTGTACATTAACTTCCTTTATACACCTGCATTTAAAGACAACGTTTTGTTTTATTTGCCTCCCTGAGTGAATATTGCGCCGGGAAAGCTACGCGTATTCTGCCTTTAAGTGCACCTAATACCTCTGAGCACACTCTCAAATTAATGCGGAGGTCCCGCACTGTTTATTTAATACTTAAACGTTGAGAGCTTAGAAACCAGTTATTAACACTTGCGAGAATGAACGCGGTTCTTTTAAACTTAAATCAACGGAATGTTTTTTTTTGTCTCATTAGAATTTAGTACTTTTCGTAACATATGTTTTTTGGCTTACGATGGATGGATGGATTTGGCTTTGTCATAGAAAAATTGTCTAGGTACCTACTATACCCGGGGGCGCAGGTTCCATCCTCCGCACAGTAATTACTACATATTAGATTTTATAAAAAAAAATCCTTGGTTTTAGGCTACATGGTGTGAAAAGTAATGATTCTGTTAATATTGTTATTGTTTCAGAAGTAGATAAGTAGACATATTTTCTTATTAATCTACTATACTAATATTATAAAGATGAAAGATTTGATTATTTTTGTTTGTATTTAATATGCTCCGAAACTACTGAACCGATTTGAATAATTCTTTCACTGTTGGAAAGCTACACCACAGTTTAACATTTTTGTAATACTGTGGCTACACTATCCCCGGTGAACATAGCCGGGGGGGATATTTAAAAAAAGAAATAACGCGCGGGTGAAACCGCGGGCGGAAGGCATTTTTTTTTATTTACGTTGATTTTTTATGTAATAACAGATCCATAAAAATATAATTCTTCATTCAAAAAGTCTTCGGTGAATATACTTTCATACATTTCCCTCCCATTATTTTGTTATTGTTATGATAAAAGACCTTAATCTAGATAAAATCTAGAATTGAAACACACAAAGCCGTCCCCGCAAAATAAGCAATGCATTTTGTTTATGCTAGTGCTAGCTTATACAATTCTTATATCTGGATAAAGCATTTGTATTCTTCGGACATGTTTCCCGTTATTCTTTATTTTGAAATACATTTTGAAGTGTTTTAAAGGCGGTTGCTATAAATCCTTCAAAGCAGTAGGTACAGAGATCAGGGCAAAAGTAGGATTTACCGATCAATTGAATTTTGTCTAGTTGAGAATCCAATGCAAGTCATCCGAACTCAATCTGAGCCCGATTTGATAGCTACTGTTTGTGAAATCTGTCCACAACATATGTACTTAAGTACTGTCAGAGTTATGTTGGGAATATCTAGCTATATGGTGTCTGTAAATAGTAAAAGAAAAGCAGATTATCATCATATGGGCTAGGCTACGTGAATGTAACATTGAAAGCATTATAAGTTTAGTATTTGTTTAATGGAAATCTGCCAATCAAATGACAAAATCGCGTACTTAAATACTCCAACGTCCGGAGAAATCCAAGAGTTCCTCACTTAAGTATAACTTTTAAAGTACGTACTGCTAAAGTAAGTTTAGAATGTCCACACTTAGTCTGAAGACTTTGAGCAGTTATATTTAGTTATCCACGACATACATACAATGACAAACTTAACTGAAGAAGACACATTTAGACAATTGAATGTGGCAAATCCGCGTACTGTAGCATATTCCGCTAACTCCAGCAAATGCGTCGTCATATCGCGACATTAGCGGCTGAACCAGTGCGGTAATGACGCGCGTGCGTCGCGACGAGTCCGGCCATCAGCGCTATCGCGTCGCCGATCAGTGCGTCATCGCCGATGTTTGCGGAGCAAGATAACCGTGACCGATCTCTGGACGCCCTCAGGAAATGACGCGGAACAGCAGTGCAGTACAGTAGTATGTTGTATTTATTTTTTTCTTTTAGCGCGAATGAATATTCATTAAACTGAATAAGACCTAATGGTGCGTCTATGCTTACGAAGCGAGCACGAGCGGCGCACGAGCGGAGCACGAGTCGAACCGTTCTGCTCGCGTGACAAGTGTGGACGCACTTACGAGCCTGCCACGAGCCTACGACGATCTCTCCTCGAACATAGTTTCAGCCTAAATATCGAAAAACCGGCACGCGGTGCGAGACAAAAAATTGTGTAGTTCTATCTCTTTCTTTTACGTGGTCTATCCGTATCGCCCTCTTTTTCTTGTGTGAATGCGATAGATACTATCAATTTGTATGCAATTTGTCTATAGTTTTCTCTGTCTACGGGCGGAGCACAGTCGAGCACGAAACGAATGCTCGAAGCGCGCTCGTTCGAGGCTCCAAGTCCGTCCACAGTACACGAATTTTGGATCGGCTCGTGCTCCGCTCGTGCGCCGCTCGTGTTCGCTTCGTAAGCATAGACGCACCATAATAACGTAAATTGTTGAGATCTACAGAAAAATAAAGCTAAGTGATTACAAAATAATAATAATGGAGCGCATGGCTTATGTATTTCAAGCCATTTGATTGAACCCAGTTACATTAATATTAATACTCAATCCATCATGACAAGATATTATATACATAATGGAAGAATTAAGCTTAAAATGTATAACAACAAATAGGAGAAACGGGTGCGACTTATATTGTATTATACTTATATTATTATATAGTAGCAGCATGTTTCGTTATAACAACAGCAAACGCGTCACATTAATGTTTAATCTTGAAAGAAAAATAACAATTTTTTATTACCTCATCAAAATAAACCACAATATGAAAGAACGAAAAACAAAACAACTTAATTAAACCATCAATCTTCGCCCTTAACAGCGTTGTTGCGAATACGGAAATAAGCATTTAATCAAAACAGAAGTCTCTACTCCACCCGTGTCCGAATCGGAAGCGTCTCCTCCGGCATAATGCGTTGACCTAGGTCGCCGGCCTCCTTGCGGCTGCAGCCATTACTCATTGAAAATTATACCGGACTAAGTGGTGTTTCGGGTAGTATCCACTCATGCGAACAGCCCGACTCTCCTCCGCCGACTACTATCGAACACTTTTAAACACATTTTGAACCTTATCCCACACACCTTAAAGATGCGACACTGTCACAAATATTCAATGCAACTAGTTTAAATGAAGTGAACGTGGGCTATCCCCTAGCCCTCACCAAGTTTCGGATGCACATTCGTTCTCGTAAAAGAATTACTTAGTTCGATTTATTCCGGTCACAATATTGTGTTTTCCTGGAGTATTTAAACGTGAGGTAAAAACTTGAAGATTTGAATTTACGTCAGCGAAACGACTCTGGAAATTTTATGGTCGGTAAAGCTCGAATAAGTCTCTATTTCACGTCTGTGTTTATATTGTTTATTTTGACTGAACATGTTATATCTAATAAGAATTAAAGGAAATACCACATTCATTTTACATTCAGTGATGATGTGACATTAGAGATGCCTATATCTGGTGATGAATGGGAACATGTTGTTGATGTAATGAAGTGGCAATTTATTTTCCCAAAAAATGTATTTGATTAAACATAGTTTTTAAAGAAAAGTTTCAGCGCGAATCGTATATTACAGCAATGAATCAATGTTGCCACCGAGATCGGAATTGCTAAAATTATCGATGCTTGTAAAATCGTATAACAAAGCGGACACTAAAGCGGATTTAAGTGATTAAATATTTTCGAACCTTTATAAATTGATACATCTTCCGATAAGTTTTATGTGTAAATAATTGATCGTACCTACATTTTCACGCTCGTAACATTATTACGGTGCAAGGCGGACTGACAACGCAATTTATCATCGTTCATTAGATGCCCTCGGAGGGCGGCGTCTCTAGTGGCCATATTAAAAGGGTTATGACTTTGCTGCTACCTACAAGATTATAGACTAAACTTAGTTTGTTAACTAGTAAATGAGATAAGGATTTAGCTCTGTACAGTATACATGTATGATATGTACAGTTTCAGGATAAGCAAGGATTCTGTTGACAATTTGACATAGTTTTTTTTATTAATCTTGAGTCTTGGAGACGAAGAACGAAAAGAAGTCCTGATGAAGACAATGAAGCATCGTTAAATGTGCTGCAGCTGCTATACTGGCAGCTCTTTGAACCGAGGCAAGATTACCTAAATCAGCTTTTATTCTCTAATTTATATTTCACCAATGCCGCTTTACGTCAGGGTTGCCAACTCTAAAAAATATTTATCCCTAAACCTAAGTCAAAACCCCCTAAAATCACCTCAATTGCTTGAAAATCCCCCCAAAAATATTTAATAAAAATAATTACAATTAATTAATAAATAAATAAATAAATAAATATCTCTGGACTAATTCACACAGCGCCATCTAGCCCCAAACTAAGCATTAGCTTGTGCTATGGGTGCTAGACAACGGATAAACATTACTTATATACTTTTTTTTTTGTAAATACATACATATTATACATAGAAACACCCAGACCGATACAAACAGACATGTTCATGCACACAAATGTTTGTACCGTGCGGGGATCGAACCCGCGACCTCTGATGTAATAGCCGACTTCTCGACCATTACACCAAATGGCTCGTCTCGACAATTAATTAATAAAAAATGTGCAGTAATATAATTTGTTTTTACTCTTCTATACTAATATTTTAAAGAGGAAAGATAAATAATTGTCATTGTCATTGTCATATTTGTCATAGACAACATGGTGGAATTCGTGTTTTATTTTTTATTCAACTCTGTACTCTTAATAACAAACAATCGCACTAGATGTCGCTAAGGCGATATGTATAAAAATGAACATGATTCGCTGGCTTGGATTATCCCAAGGCTATGGAGACTACTCACCTTTATTTTGCTGAATTTGAATTAAAAAAATATATATTTAAAGTTATAAAAATCCCTAAAAATACCCCTAAAAATATAACACCCCTAAAAAAATCCCATCTCACTTATTTACCCCCTAAATCTGGGGGGAAAACCCCTAAGTTGGCAACCGTGGTTACGTTGTGAAATCAGATATGAATGGTTAAGGAGGCATTTTGACACCTTTAAAATTAGTGGATACTTCTGCTTCTTCATATTGTTTTATACAACTGCTTCCTGTTTATACATAATATAATATAACATACAATACACATTCCTTGCTGGTCAATCTAACAGACTCCTGCTAAGTCAGCCGCATGGCCCCTTCGTTCACAAATGCTTCTTCTCGCAAAAAAACTCGAACATAATACGTCTTCGGTTATTCGATTACCCCTAATAATGAATATATGATAATGTAGTCCGCGAAGAACTTATGCTGTGTGTTGAGATTAATAATTGAAAAGTGAACCGATGGTTGCGAACTCGGTAATCCGCGCAGCCGGTAATGGCCGAACATGGGACGAACTAGTGTTGCCTTATTTAAATATTTTAGATTATCATAGATTAGGCTAATTTTAGTACTTTAAGCAATAAATTGAATTTACTGGTTATAAATCTATATTTAAAAAACTCAAAGGTGACTGACTGACTGACTGACATAGATAGATATCAACGCACAGCCCAAACCACTGGACGGATCGGGCTGAAATTTGGCATGCAGGTAGATGTTATGACGTAGGCATCCGCTAAGAAAGGATATCTCGATATTCCCACGGGAACGGGAACCACGCGGGTGAAACCGCGGGCGCCCGCTAGTTATGAATAAAAATCTTTATTTCCGCCAAACACGTGGAATTATTCTATTTAAATATAGAGACATTATCCTTCACACCTGAAACAGCAAGGGACAAGCAGCTTTCTGGCGATTGACCAGCCCAAATAAAATAAGGATTAATTTAGATTACACATCGGAAAACCGATCCAATCTAGTTTTACCCAAGATCTTTTTTTATACGATATCAATTGGCTGACAGGCACGCAGCCCACCTGATGGTAAATGGCCACTGCAGCCTTTTCCATTGAGGTAGGTATTCTTAGTCAGGAAGAGTCGCTCAATGTGCTGTTACACTGAGGCTTCTTTGATCTACGACCCTTTGATTTCTAGTTTTCTGGATAATGAACTCAAAAATTTGGATTTTTATGAACCATTACAATACTCAAAATTATTTAAACAGACTGTTTTGTAAATCTACGGCGTTTATTTCAAACATTTTCCTTTACACTAGCGTAGCAACACTGAGCCCGAACTATTAGAGGCGAACTTAAGAGCATTATCATCCCACGAGGATTGCGCCTTTTCAAAGAATGCTCGCAAATGGGCTACCCGTAATTCAAACGGAAATTGAGGACTGAATTGTTGAGTAAATTAGATTTAACATATCTTCAAGGTTCGTATTACCCACTCTGTTATAACAATACGAATAGTACTTCTTATAGCAACTAACATTATCGGTCAATTTCTAGAACCACAGACCTTTGTTTTGCTTTTGAAATCTGTTCATTGTAACTAGCGTTCAGCCCGCGGCTTCGTCTGCGGGTACCATATGATGTTATCCCACAGGAATTTGATATACATTTTTGGGATAAAAACATCTATTAATACAGCTATCGAAAACTTACCACACCAATTAAGATAAAGGCTGTGTAAAGTGAAAACCACAAAAACAGTAATTGTAACGTTGACTTGAATAGTCTTGAATAGTCACTAATATTAATTTATGTATCTGTGAACTGTAAAAAGCTAATACTTTTACTTGAAAATTGAAGATAATTAATTATACAATTAGCAATACACTTCTTTTTTTTTCGTTACAAACAGATCTTAATTTAGAATCAGATGACATAACAATATGTCTGTGTAAATTAGATACTGTTTTTAATTGTAATACCTTTTAATATAAACCATAATGCTAGTTTTAGTACTGTTTAACTCTACGGTATCATAATATAAATAGTGACTAAATACATAATAATAAGTCCTACGCTGACGCAAACACATGGTATTCCTACCCGCGACCGTACCCTTGACATTTTGGTAAAACTAGAGTTCCAAAGGGTTGGTTACAACGCTATTACTTACTTGTACGCTTCTATCTCTCTATATTCTCCAAAAGTAATATTGTATACGTACGTACTTAGCTGTGCCCCCTTTGTTGACTATCCATTAATGTATGGATTTTTCAATTCGGCGGCGGTAATTGTAACATGATGCAAAAACTCAATAGAATCTGGATAATGGTTACGTAGGGCATAGACTATATAAAAAGAGTTCGCGTGAACCTTGTCTGTCACCAGAAAGCATATCTTGATCCCGCCAAACCTAGTGTAGCAGTCATGACAACAGACACACTGATATTTTTACTTTCACATATTATATTTGTATGAGAAACTCGTATAGGTGGTTTTTTATTCACAGCGTGTTTGCAACAATTGAACAATGAAATAGCCCCCCTAGATGTTACCACCGATTCTATTATGTGTGAATTTACATAACCATACAAAATAATACACCTAAAAAAATATGAACACGCGCCATTTTATCTACTGAAATCACGTATACAATGTAATCACATTTTATCATAAGGATTAGACGTCAGCACCTATGTAATGTTTCCGGATTAAAATTAATCACAGTAAGGCCATAAGCGCTGTTATTACGATAAGCATAATAAAATGCTTAACAAATAGGGCAGTTGGTTCTACTTAATTTTTTATGTTATTTTATTCTGACCAAAAACAATCAAAACCGTGATTAGTTTGATTGTTGGTAACTCTTGCAATTGATGATTCAATCATGGAATCATAAATTGCAATAGTCGCAAAATGTGCCAGCCACACAGCAATACAGCTTTGAAGTTGGATCGGCAAGTACATTTTAAAATTTATAATTCATTTAAAATGATAAACACAATAATAAATGGCAATCTGGACTAGTGTCTAGCGACCTCAAAAGCTGAAAGCCGTTTGAATGGCGTGTTATCTGGAAAAGTGCTTTTAAGATTGTTTTAAATAGAGAAATAATAAAGGAAAGAGATAGTGAACATCCCTAAAATGGTAGGTACAATTTTGATTCCGATGCCTATAATACAAGTGATTAGTTCGTACTTTGGGATCAGATAATGTAATAATGACGTCCGAAATATATGACATGTCTTACACTTACATAAATATAATAGGGTAAGCAAGTCAAGTTTTATAGTTCCAATTCGCCACAGATTCTATAGTAAAGCATTTAAACTAGCAAAATTGGAAAGCAATCTGTCCGGTATCGACTTGGAAGCATGATGACCAAGTGAACTACCGTGTCCAACTAGGAAATTGTTTACGTCAACCCAGTTTTAGTGCGAACTATTTAATGTGGCAGGAAGTCGGGACAAGTTGCCAGCGAGGGTACTCTGCCGAGTGGGACACTCCAGTATTCGGGAGACCGTTCATTTACTTGCTAACTTGGTTATACTAGATAGAGATAACTTTTACTTTCGTATTAGAATTACTTTAACTAATTCGCGGTTTAAAGTGCTTAGTGCACTTCAGAGGAGAATGATTCTAGATAATGGTACATCACATCTTTAATACAAAAAAGTCTGGTGATACTGAAATATTTTTTTGACTTTATTCTAATGTTTTCGACCGATTTGTAGTAGTGTTAAATAAGTCTTCTACCACACTAGAGGTCGCAGGTTGGAGTTATAATATCTTTTTTTTGTATTGGTTATTGTTATAAATAAATGTGCATTATTAATTATAAAATATTAAAATTATGCCTTACCTTGGTGGATACGGTTTTGAACAGGCTACAACTTAATTACAAACTTCTATATACACATCTGTGGAATAAGCTACAGTCTAAATACTAGACTTTAGATGATGTTCTCATGATGATGATGTAAAACTTTTTTAACATACATAAATTTTGTAAATCCTGGTCTTCCTAAAATAAATAAATAAATAAATCTGTTTTACCTAATATTCTGTATATCTAGATGCTTACCTACTTAAACTTACGCAATCAAACTCCTTAACTTCTTTCATGATAATTTTGAAATGTTTTTAAACCTCGTGGCATACATAATATATTACTTAACCCCTTAAAAGCAATGCTCCTAATGTAAAAGTTCAACAATCTTCTTTAAAACCAAAGTTTTTGCTCCTCTTTACGATGAAGGGTAAAGTCACGTCAGAAAAATGAGTGGAAGCAGTCATTTGTTTTGACGTGTTTAGTTAACTTTGACACGTCTACTTACCTGTTGACAAGCTCTCCGTGACGGCCCGACCCTCCTGTGAACTTTCTAACTTCGTTCATTTTGTGAAAGTAAAGTTAAAAATCTTAGAAACCGTCCGAAAGTTCCCAATCCAACTCAGTGTTTTACATTTTAATAGCGCTATTTTTGTGTTTAGGCTTACAACGAATTAGGAATTGTAACAAAATATCAACTCAAAATGGAAATAGTTAGTTATAAACGATGGCCTAGTTAAACTTCGTCTTAGAAGACGAAGTTTCAGATCAAGTAACGCACGCACACGCACCTGGATTGTGTTGCAACCAATTAACACGTTCATATTTCATACACTTTTGGTCCAAATCTGAAAAAGCCAGCAAAAAAATCTCTCTGTATTCTGTTTGAACGCGCCCGTCAAAGCACTTATTATGACACCAAAGCTTTTATTCTCGTTGTTTTATTTGAGTTCACAAAAACTGTATTTTCAGACTATATTTTTGGTAAAAATGAATATTTGAATTCAGAAAATAAATCACATTTACTTTGTGAACGCGAGTTATTGTGGAAATAATTAGATGTAGAAAAAATTTACATGGCAGTCGAATAAGCATGAATTGAATATTTTTTTACCAAATCCATAGGCTCGGGGACCATTGTCATGTTTACCACTTCTGGTGTGTCAGAATTTTATAATGTTAGTGGGCCACAAGTACTTTGCTATTATTATTATTTTTGCTAATAATTTAATTCCATAAATTATTTATTGCGGTTAAAAGAAAGGACTACCATACCCCCACAAAGCTCCTCAACAATTAATATTTTATTTCGCCAATGAAGACACCCTTCTTAACTCTTGTGTCTTTCACTCCCTACATCCTTTCCCTCCCTTCATTCCACGCCATGTTGCCATATCAGGAACTAACTTAGATGATCACTATGCCTAATAGATCTTTTATGTGTTCAAAACCAATAATTGGTGGGCACCTGACGTCCATGGCACTCCATCCACTTGTTTATCTCTCCCTCATTTCATATTCCCTTTAAGCCGAACATATTTTACTGTCATTTTAAGCCACAGTACCGAAACTCAAAATTTATGTTGTTCCACTATAAAAAGATTTTATATCGTCGGACGATAAATGAGTCCATCAATTTGTCCATTAATTTCGCTGAGATTAACTCTTTTAGTGGAATAAATACCATTGTTTTCACACGTGCATCGCCTTTGTCAATTTTATCAGAAAAGTTTCCAATAAAACAAGGCTTTACAATTATAACAGGTAATTGATTTACGTTACGAAAGTTTATAAGGAAAGTGGAAATGGGAGCGTTGGAAGGGGAAGGCCTAGAAGGACATTCCATGACCAAATAGGCGATGTCCTAAAGAAAGATCAGATCCGGAGTACCCTAAATCGACGAGCATGTATGACGAGATTAATGAATGTCGAAGAAGCGAGAGTTGTGTGCCAGGATCGTAGCAGATGGAAGGAATTGGTCTCTGCCTACCCCTGCGGGGAAAAGGCGTGATTGTAATGTATGTATGTATGATTTACGTCAGATTTTGTAATTTAAAAAATATGTGAAGAAAAACATTGTAAGGAGAACGGCGTGCATAATACAGGCGTGTAGCAATGATACACTGATTGACGTCTTTTAGTCCTGCCATGCTTACTATAATAATAGCTAGGGCCAGCAACTCCTAGACCTAAAGCTAAGACTAGTGCTAAATAAAACGCTTCAAGTTGTTTGTAGGTTTTACGCTGTGGTAGAGTTGTCTCATTATGTGACTATTGGAAATTGTGCTTGTGCTTTCTAAAATAACATGTATAATTTTTTATTATTGTTTTAGGGAGTATAAATAAAAAATAGTCATCTACCTACCCTATTGTATTTATGTGTAAAAAGGGCATTTACGACAAAACGTTTAAAAAAATATCCATTTCTGTATTGTCACCTGTCAGTTAGATGCAAAAACGAACAATCAAAGAGCATCCATAAACCTGCGGGCTGATTGATGCTTTAAACCTGTCCCGCGAAAGGCTAAATCCGGATGAAACCAAAGATTCAAGAATGCTAGATGCGCCTTTACTTTAAAACACTGGAACTTGTAATCGTGCCTTTAGTTAATGGTACCTTTAATGTGAATAAAAAATGAAATATTGGGAATTTCGATTTTTTATTACTGAGTTATAAAATTTAAGCGTAAATCAATATGATATTAGTCGCTGGTACAATCTGATTCATCTTTTAAAAAAGACGAAAAATTACCAAAGTTCCACTATGTCACAACCTGTAAAATTACTTTGACTTAAGACCACCCTGGGGGTGTAATAGACACTCTTACTTCCTAAATAGAGAAAATACCTTCCTTATTTCAGTGCCAAATAAATAGTGTACAAAATTTTCTGCATTTACTTAGCTTTTGCAACTCTCTTAACCGTTAAAACCGACATGCTGCGCAAGGTACATTTTCACGCTGCGTGAAAAGCCACAAATACAGATAAGAGAAATGGAAACCGTGTTACCCCCAAAAATAAAACACGATTAAAGACTGATAAAAAGCAAACACAATCAAAGAGTTGGGCGTCAGAGCGGGCTTGATTGATGCTTTAAACTGTGTGCGTGATGCGCGCTAAATCCGGATGAAAACTTTAAAACGGGCCGACATTTTAACCGGCGGACATTTTAGCCGGCCCACGGGCGTAATTGCAGTAACAAGGGTGCTCTAACGTTATTTAGTCCGCCAGCATTAACGGCCCGCCGCTGTCACGTTCGCGACACTCTTTGCATTTAATTATATTTATTTTTCAATCCGCACTTTTGTTGCGGAACTTTTATAATTCGCACCCAATTTGTTTTCGCGTGTTTGACACGCCGTGCGATACTTGCTTTGCATTTGTAATTACGGTTCTAGTTTCGTTTGTTGTTCTACGTTTCCTGTTTGCCTTGGAATACAAATAGGAAGCAGAATTTTCAAATTTCAAATCTAATTTTACTGCATTTATACTACGAGTAGATATTTCGGTGCAGCAAAATTGCTTTGCTAATCAGCAACTATTGTCTTTTTTTCGAAGAGATACCATTTCCAAAATACACCAATTTTAAAACCTGTTATAGTTTTTTTTACATTACTTTTCATTACCTGGGCACAAACAAAACTGGATGTAAGTCAACTTTCCATTTTAAAATATGGAAATACAGATTGGAGCCCGCCCATGTGCTTGAAGAATCACAGACACAAATTCCCGACCCGAGCATTGAACTAATGGCCCCGAGATCATAGCCCAGAACTTAAACCAATAGATCATCATCAGTTATTTTTCTTTATTTGGTCACAGAAATTCGTCGCAGGGGAATGTCAAAGCCAGGTGCACGTAGGCATAGCTGAATTCCATTTCTGACGGCATCCTCAATTCGGGACCAACAGTGATAGTGCAAAATCTATCACACGGTTAATGGAGTCGAAGTTAAACAGGCTAACAAGCCGTCGGGAGCGGGCATAGCTCGCATGCTGTCGACGGCCGCTGGCGTTGCCAGGACGAACATTCCTTACCTATTGCGTAACTTGTTCCGACACTTGTGTACTCAATAATGCAATTATGTCTAAGACATGTTTGCTACTTATCGAATTACTTGTACAATGTACTCGATAGAATTCATCGGGTAGAAACTAGACAGAGGTAATTTTAGACGGATCTCATGAAGATGTTACGTCGTTAAAGTATTTATTACCTATAATTATACTCGAACTAAACAGAAGTCATCATGGAAATTATTGCATATTAAAATGGATATGATTATTGATTTTCAATTTGGATTAGTTGATATAATTCACCGCTGGTAATGAAAAGGTAATAATTTTACGGATCGGAATACAATAGTGGCTTTTTATATCTGAATCGATCATATTTTAATGATAATGAAATGTCGCCAAAACCTCAATTAAATTAAGACTTAGACGAACGAACAACGTGCCAAAAAATATAAAAGGTTCATGATAAGGTGCTTTCGACATACTTTGTCCCGCGCATCTTTACTAACTTATTATTTCATCAACGTAATACTCGTAACTTTCGATAAACGGTAATTTTCATAACGTTCGACTTTTCATCTCTTAAGTTCCCAAGACAACAAAACAACAACGACACGTACGCCTAAGCGCTTTACTTTCACAACAATCTTACAGATTGTTTACGAAAATCAATGTTGGGAAAAGTTTGACTGAACTTTGTTGGAAAATAGAAACAGCAAGTAAACAATTTTTGAAACACAGGCTGGCTTAATGTCTTGTCTGACACCTTATTGTGCTATCAGCCTTGATATAATTTGTATAATTTAGTTAGGCATATTATAAAGGTCAAGCAAAAATTTGGTCCATTTGTTAAATTAATGTAACAACGATAATACCTTGTTTTATATTTTATATCTTTTTTACTCACAATTTATAGCCAACAGCGTAATTCTAGTCAATATTCTGGGAAAGGAAAAATACAACATATCCTAAATAATTCTGCAAGTACGTGAATAATTTTTTTAAACTATATGTAATGTAGATTATATAGTTTAAAGAAAATTCAGGAAATCTTCAAGAAGCGTGACATGAATATACTGAAAATTGCGATTTTGAATAAAACTTTTTAGCATGGTGTAATGGCAACCCATTCTCGCACCCCACGCTGCCAATCAAGTGGGAGATCGATGGGCTAGTTATATGTAAACTATGGTTAATCCACGGCTTACGCAGTGCGGTAATCTTTGACAGGCCATCGCGGCACGCAGCCCCTCGCACATTCTATTAATTTTAAACAAAATATAGTAAAGTACAGGTTATTGTTGTCCTTTTGCAAGGAAAAGGCTTCCATCGTCGAAAACAAATCTAGACAACCCCGGGCTAAGTTTGAATGATCTGACACAAACTTTACTAAAACCGAAAACGAAACGTTACTACTTACAACCTGTAGCACTATCCTACACAATTATATATCATCCCTACTAATATGATTAATTAATGCAAAAGTTACTATCTGTCTGTCTGTTTGTAACGCTCTCACGCCTTCTACTACCAAAGAAAGGGACATAGGCTACATTATATCCCGGGACAAATCACACACACATTCACAGAAATTGAAGTCAGCGCAGGTATAGATGCGGGCCGAACTAGTATTTACATGCGTCACAACATAACTTTTTAAACTAATGAATATCTCTCCTGCTTAAAATTTTCCATTTTGTGCATAGCACATATTAAATTGCTCTTTAAAGGAAACTGTGGTACAACTAAAATCGAATTAACCTCCCATCAGTTAAGTCGCGGCAGATTTCCCAGGGTAAGACGAGAGCGGACGGGCCGCCTAATAGCGAAGGTAGAAAAATTTCCACTCTCTAATGGACATCCTTTTCAACACATTAATAGGTTTTAAAATTCACCTAAGTGGCGCGGAGCAGGCAGGGGTTGATGCAAAGCCTGGTGTTATCATGTAGGGCTGCCAAACTTCTTTGATTTTACTTCGGAATATACTTAAATTTTTTAAAGAGAGATTTTCTAACTTACTTTGCTATAGCATTACATCCACATGTTTACAAACTCGTTTTAAATATATTATTATCCTTATCGCTTATAACGTCATTTGTATACATTTTATTTCACGTGACTGGACACCGCATTCACATAAGTCGTACAACAATACATAAGTACAGTCAAAAGCACGTCAGACTAGTGGATGGACACTTTGGACTTTGTACCACTCTTATGTCGGGGGCATAAGTGCTATTATCGAACTGCAAGTGTTTACCGTGATGTGCCGTTGACCGTACATTAATACAACTTTTTTAAATGCATGAGTAACTCTAACTTACTTTGCTATATAGCTATACATCCATATGTTTACAGACTCATTCAAATATTACCCTTATCGTATAAGTCGTCATTTGTATTCATTTTATTGCACGTGACTGTACACCGCATTCACGTAAGTGGTGGAACAATACATAAGTACATTAATACTATTTTTTTAAATGCATGCACCCCTTAACCACTGAAACCTATTTTGATAAACTTCGTCTAAATAAACGTCTTAAACCGTAACTTCGGTACAGACTTGCACTAGACTTTCATAATCTTTTTATCCCATGCTTAGTTCCCATTGGAAAACACGAATAGAAGTGTGTATATTTTGTCCTTCTTTCACGTCAAAACTGACCAACAGTTCGACGGGTTAGAAGATAGTTTGGGATATCACATTCCTTCGGGATAACGTACACGCAGGCGTAACCGTGTGTCGAAGGCTACGCATAGAAAGTCACACACATCAGTTTGTATTACAACAACCGCCGCTTTATGGAATGCAATTTAAATCATGAAATTAAATTAGCAAATAACAAGTTAGCAGCCCTACTATCACCCCAATCCCGATTTAAAAGCGCTCTATGGGAATTTTTGAACCCACACCATTCTCCGGGAATGTTTTGTTTTAAGCGTTGTCTTTTCGAATTAAATTGACAAGTTTATACAGGCGACCCTTGCTTTTATCGAAGAAAAGACATTTCAATCGGGAGCCTCGTTGTAAACCAACACACTGCTATACAGTTATTTCCTCAAAAATTACTCCCAACTATTACCGGATCATGTTATTTTTTTCTGATCATTTTAATCGGTTAAAATAAAAGAAAACTTATCTATCATATCATCATGCGATTTGATTCTCACTTAATGCAGCACTCTCGTGAAATAAAAATATTTAAATACATAGACAAAGAAAAATCCTTTCACTACGCAAAAAAAAGGAATTATTCAGTAAAAAAATAGCAAAATATCTCTTCACTTTTGTCTTTAAAAATTACAGTTTTTATATTTAGCAAAATTTAATAATATTCCTGGGCTAATAAGTAGGTACGAGTACTTCATCTCCTAATACCGACTGATTTGAGAATTGTCTGCTTCTAACGAGGATGCAGTCCCACACAATCGCATCCCTTCCCCGGCAAGGGTAGCATTTCCCCTCAAAAAAAAACCTGATACCTAACCTAATACGCATATGCTTTAACCCCGTCCTAATACTACAGATTCATAATATTCTTCTTACGTTGGGATTAAATGTTCGTGTGTGATGTTGTCTGACTTTAAACATTAACTGTAGGTACTTTATAAGTCAGTTTATTTAAAAAATCTAAATATTTGCACGTTCTTTATCGAAAAAATTGGGCTCATGCTTACGCCATTTACTGATCATAACATGGCATTTATTATATCTGTTGATTAACAATTGTGACCTATGAACAACGAATTTAAATACCCTATGAAGTTTGATTGGGAAAGCTAATTATCCGATTAAATTAATCTTATCTCTTATCAGTAATAAGTAAAGATAATTAAGCATGTAATTGATAAAAACTACATTCAATTTACAACAATAATGGTATCACATTGTAATACAAGCAATTATATATCTTACAAAATAATTTGCCCTAAATATCGACACCAAGCCGAAACAGAAGTTTTACAATTATTATTAGGTAACCATTGGATATTCAATCTGAATTATTAAACCTTAATCCTAATTATTAGAGATTAAAGAATAGTTACTACTCACAGTATTGTAGGTACGACTAATTTACCTGATATTAGGAGTAAGTAGTTTCATCACCTCGCTGTGATGAGCTATTTAAGAGAGGCTAGATTGCTAACATAAGGATAATACAAATACATTACATACATACTAATACATTTTCATATTCAAAACTAAACATAAGCTTTCAATTACGATATCCAGCAACTAGGATCAGGATAAGACACCTAAAATCCGCATTTTATATTTTGTGTCACGTGAGATTAGCCCTTATACTCGCATGCACACACTAGTATTACATTCAATATTCATAATATTCTTTATAAACAAAAGACTTACGCAGATAAGCCAATCTAATAAGCGCAACATTGACGTTGTTCCACAAATGAGGAAACTTATTGCCTCTATCTCTGTCACGCGTATACAGGTCTCCATATTGTTTCGTCTCAATTTTCCGCACAGGCAGTAAGTACGAACCGTATGGTACTGACGTTTAATAAACTTGCACACCGGATTATAGAGTTTACGGTGATACGTTTTTGAAGAGTTTGATAAGTTAGTCTTGATACTCATCTTTAGAAACAAGATTTTTAGTATATTTTCATAATTTTGTGAAACCGTGATTAACACAGACTCTGCTTAGTTAAATAATTCGCTGCCATCATTTTTTATTTTTATGCAGATGTTATTTTATTTTCAATACGATAAACCTTAAATCGCAAATGCGCAGCATAATGTCTTGAATAACCATAACTACAAAATAATGTGATCAAGATACTCTTGTAAGTAAGTGCATGTTATCTCATCTCCAATCCATATAATTCAAGAAACACTCATAATATAATAATAATAAATATCTCTGGACATTATTCACACAGCGCCATCTAGCCCCAAACTAAGCATTTGATTGTGCTATGGGTGCCAGACAACGGATAAACATTGCTTATATACTATTTTTTGTAATTACATACATATTATACATAGAAACACCTAGACCGATACAAACAGACATGTTCATGCACACAAATGTTTGTACCGTGCTGGGATCGAACCGGCGCGACCTCTGTTTTAATAGCCGACTTCTTGACCATGACACCAAATGGCTCGTCATACATAATTATGCTATAACCTTACAAATATTAACAAAATCAAATAGGATGCTTATGGAGTGACGGAGACGTCGAGGTGCGGGCCGCTACGAAGTCAAACCGTGTCTAAGGCTGCTACAGTCTAAATCTCACAATATCAACACGATCAAGTAAGCGAGGTGGATGAATGTGACTGACGGCCCAGCGGGGCTTCAATGCTACGAAAGCACTCCGTATTTATTATCTACGGCTGTTGTTTGAAACACACAAAAATTAATAGAAAAATAAGAATGTAAAAAAAATTATATCGCATACAGAAACATTTACCATGTGGTAGGTTCCTGTACTGGGCCATCTACGTGGAAGCACTTCTGTGTTTCGGGGAAAGGGCGCTGAAGCTCATATGAGACCTAATAACTGTCGTCTCGGTGTAGCGGGCGCAGGGCAGTGCCAGACAGTAACTGCTTAGTTATTGTTTGGCACTGAACTGTCTAAGGGCAAACATTGCAATAAAAAAAAACATATTTCGATGGTCACAATAATATTGGAATTTCAGGTTTTTAACCGGAATAATGTAAACGTCTACGTAATTGCCATTACATGAAATTGCCAGTTATGGTAAAGGAAACAGGTAATGGGAAAACCAGCTATAAAACTATAAGAAAAAATTACCACGACCAAGTAGTTGCGGTCGGCGTACGCGTCAGTGACGGCGACGTCAAGGCGCGGGCCGCTACGGAGGCTCTACTGTCTACGGCTGCTGCGGCCCGCGCTGAAACTCACTAATATTAAAAGGCGTCTGACACACACTTTGAGGAACTCTGATAGGGTTTATGCTGGAATATAGGCCGTTAAAATGTAATAAATAGCCCAGCGGAAACGCTGTATGCGAATAGGAATAAAAACGTCTGGCATTAAGCTCTTGATGAAGCAGGCACGCAGCTCACCTGATGATAAACGGCCACTCCAGCCTACTCCAATGAGGTACACTTTACCACGTAGGGGAAACCGGGGGAGTTTAGTGGGTAGTAGAAGCTTTAGTCTTGCTTGAGTCCCACACATGGCCGCAGGTCTAGCTAGCCTGCGGTTAAATAAACGCATTCTCCTCCGAAAAAAAAAAAAAAAAGGAAGCGTGGCTCAATGTGCTGCCACACTGTAGGCTCATCATTTGATTTTCGAGATTATGATTTTAAGTGAACTGGCTCTCTCATTAATATATTTTTTTACTTCTTACTTATTCAAGAATGGAAAAAACGCAACAATGTTTTTATTTCTAACAGATTCGACAAATCAATGTTTAAGCTATCCTTATCATTTTATCTTACGATACAACTCTTGTAAATTATTATAATTACCTTATCTTAAGTTTATCATGACTGCACTTAAGTTATATTTTTTGGTTGTGTTTTTATGTATTTATTGTAAGGACTCATTCTTTAGCTGTAAATCCGGGGCAGTTAATAAAAAAATAAAATGCAAAAAGTCAAACGTCCGACACAAACCTGATGCTCATCTTTGAGCATCATTATAATTTTTCAAACTTACAAAATAATCTAGAAGTTTAACTAACTAACATTTTCACAAACTGAATAATCCACATAATAATGGTCGGATAGTATACATAATATTCATTAATTACTTGGCCCACAACATACATACATATATGTAAGTCGGCGGTGTTAGGTGAGCGGACGAGACCGCGGGCGGCAATTAACGCGCTAATTAAATTTACGCCGTTATTACTAATTTATTCGATAACAACGACCCTTCACTCCCGGTTAAGTACATTAAAAAATTAAAAACGTCGCGCTGGGCGAATGGCTGGCCGGATTTTTCATTTTATTAGATTCGCTTTTTTTGCTTTTTTTGTAAATATGCAACGCATAATAAGATTTATTATTCTGAATACTTAATTTAGTAAAAAGATGTATAAAAGATATTCATTACTTTCGTGTTGACTATAATATTAAGTCCAGCTAACATAGTAGGACTTAACGTGATATTTATTAAATGTGGCCTAACATTTACTACAGAAATTCAAAATCATTAACATCAAATAATTTACGCATTTTAATACGCGTATAAGACCCATCAGAGTGTATGTTAATCTTTATTAATCAGATTATAATATTATGTACGGTATCTACAATCATTTTAAATGTAATGATTGAAATGATGAAACGAACATGGGAAGACAAAGATTCAAAAATTGCCTCTAACTTTGTGTTGTACTATATGTATAAAGGGATACAACAGGAGAACATTTCGATGCAAACATGTCAAACCGCACAGTGCCAAATAAATGAAACTCTGTCTTTTAAAAAAAACTAAAATAAAATAAATCCGATCGTCTCTCGGCGCATTTTTATCGGCACGAGCGATGATGACGCTACGCTACGTGCCGATTCTAATTGGCGCTGCTGTTCTCCGGCGTCGGGGCATGTTCGCTCGCTCGCTCGCTCCGACCACACGAGCGTTTTGTTTACGAGCTTTCGCCGTGTAATGCGCTTGAAAGCACCAGGTTTAATTTTTGACTTGTCTGAAATTCGAACGCGTTAATTACCTATTCTTTTTTAATAAAAACGAAGAAATCGCTAACAAAAAATTCAGAACTCTTGAATTTAACTCAACTGAAGGCAAATTATGTGCAATTAAAATTATTATTTTTAAAGTAATCTTAGACTTCAATGAATTTCACGGACGATTTTTTTTTAATACAAACGACAGGGTATCTAACTTTTCTAAACTTGGGTAATTTTTTGTTAGTTATTTCTGATGCCAATTAATTATTTTGTGCTTTTAGTTAAAATAGAGATTAAACATTCTGAACAAATCATACATTTCTAGAATACCTTGCAAGCTTGTGTCGAATTGAGATTCGATTAGTCGTAGTCAACTCGAACCCGAGTGAGTAGAGGCGGGCTCAAACGTTAATCGAATTTCGGTCTTCGACGTTGGACGATCAAGTGCGTTAGTTCACATTACCAGGCCTCTCGTGTCGCTCTCGATACTTGCACTCGATTGCTCGATATTCGATATCCCGATTCTCGAGATGTCTGCCAAGTGATTGCAGGATATTGAGGAGCCAACAGAGGATCAGTGGACCCGATGCACCAATCTGGAGCAGTGCTTCTATAAGACGAGTTTGCAATACGATACCTTATCTTTGTATTGGAATTTGCTTAAGCTATTATACCATGAGGAATAGTATATGAAAAAAAATATCTTCAATATTAATAATGCGACGATATGTATGTCCATTTAATTTTTAATAATAAAGATATAGTTAATAATGTTATTATTTACACCTGGACTTTTCAGTGTGAAAATGGTGTTTTTTTCCTGGACTTAAGTACAACTCGAAGGTACAACATTAAAAAAAGACAAACAAAACCAGTAAAAATATAGATAGCTCCTGCTACGACTACAATAAATCAGGGCACCGCTGAAATCACGTAACGCTTTTAAAATAACGCAGCACCAACGCACGTAAAATATGATGAAAAGTGAGATACGTGTAGCAATTATCTGAAGCTGATGTCGCTGATGATCTGAAGCTGTTTAAGGTTATAAATAACGAGAACGATGTAGCGTTGCTTCAACGGGACCTGGACACATTCTTGGTGTGATCAAAACGGTCTTAAGTTAAATGCCTAAAAATGTTCTCACATTAAATTTACAAGAAAGCTTCGCAAAATTACATCTTCCTATTCAATGGCAGGCACTACTCTTACTGAAACGAACATTGTGCGGGACTTAGGCATTCTTTTCGATTCGAAACTTACTTTTATACCTCATATGGAACACATAATTGGTAGGGCATCAAGAATTATGTCAGATAAATCTTAAAATGTATTAGTGCATAAGTTGTTGGTAGACCAATAAACAATAAATAAATAAATAAATTACCGCATTTGTCTGCAGGCTGGTGCTCGCGTCATGTCATGACAGCCGACAGAACAGTGCACGGTGAAAGCCGCGCCAGCGACCGCCATTGTCCCGCGACTTGCAGCGATGGTGCATCGGCCCCGTCGCATTAAATACAAGCTAAAATATTCACAGTGTTTCGCTACGTGTATATACAATATATTAAATCATTAGGTTAAACTCTGAAATCACGTTACCCTTCTAAAATAACCTAGAATATGATGAAAAGTGCCAGACGTGTACCAATTACCGCATCTCTCTGGAGGCTGGGGCTCGCGTCATGTCATGACAGCCGACAGGACAGTGTACGATGCAAGCCGCGCCAGCGACCGCCATTGTCCCGCGACGTACAGCGATGGTGCATCGGCCCCCGATGCATTGATTTTCCCAGGTTTGCCTCACATTGCGCAAATTGACTGTAGCCGAAATTCATTTTAACCCTTCAAACTTAGAGATAGAAAACATCAAGAAGTTTTAATATGACCGAAACATTTCAAAAATAATATCTATAAATGGCTATTTTTTAACTTTGTCTCTAAGTAATTTATAAAGTTAAAAAATTGTTTTCAGGAAATACGAAATATTTCGGAACAAATTGACAACGATAATTACCTATGTAGCCCTTATTTATTTTGAAATGTGAGCTTAATTTCGCAATAAAAATATCCCCATTATTACTTCATAATATTATCTAGTAACTCAAACTGATTTAGGTAAAAACAACCATTAATAATGTACTTAAGGTCTAATTAAAATTGCACAGGTACCTATAGCTGATCATTTTAGAGAATCCTTACTTATTCATAAATATTCATTTGATGTTTGATGCTATAATTCCAGTTACCAGCATCACAGAGTCATCGTATACCCGTATATATGCTTAGATAGAGTTTCGCGTCATGTCATGTCATGTCAGCCAGCCGATAGTCATTGGAGTTAACGATGCCGAGAAACGGGAGCAAGAGTCCATTGTTTCCTCGACATGACGCCGAGCCAATGTTTGCTGACTATAATTGAGGTACGAGCCTTGCATATATGTATATAAGTATGCAAGGCACCAAGAAACACATATTCTCCAATTAAATTCATGGTCTTAATCTGAACCGTCAACCTCGCGCATTTGAAGCGACGCTTGAAATCACTCTGCTACTCTACGAGTGCAGCTTTTATTAGCTTTTTAAATGTTTATTAGAAAACATCAATATCGTTCCCAATATCATGACTGGGCTAATCAATGTTAGCAGCAATCGTTTATATCAATATTCAGACTCAGGGCTTACACAAATTTTTATTGAACTCACATACTTAAATGATGACTAAGCGTAAGCGCTGAATCTTGTGTATAAAATTGTCTTCATATTACTATACTCTAAATAAACAAAACTTCTAAAATTTCGTCACTATACTCTAAATAAACAAAACTTCTAAAATTTCGTCAAATTTAAGGAAAGTAAGTACATTTTTTTGCTTAACCGATTAATGCAGCCGCTGTAGGTACCTATCTCTCACTCAAAACGAGTGATATCCAAAAAGCGTACATGTGAATTGAATCTGAATGCAATGTCAGCATAACTAAAGAGTTTGGCTGTAGACTGTGAAGAGTAACCACACACAAAAGATCTCCCCTGCCCCCGTCAGAACTTTCGGATGGGCCAAGGCGGGGTCAAATGTGGTGTATTTTAGAGATCAGACTAAAGTGGCTGGCTAATATCATTGGGTTGTTCCGGGCGAGTGCTTGAGTGACAGTCCCCTGTGCGATGCAGAAACTGACATTGTTTGTTTGTGGAGGCGCATTGCGGGAAGTCATCCCTCCGCCGAAATACAAACTGTTATTTTTGTATACTTATGCGATTTAAAAAACAGAATGAAATGAATTCTTTTATATTGAAATACAAAGCAACATATGCAAAATTACAAATATATGAGCACCGGTTTTACACATCTGATTTTCTGGAAAAAGTGATCGTCCCTTATTACTTTTTCTTGAAGCTATGTCATAAATATTCCTCTTAGTGCTTGATACCGAGCGGCGCTATCAATGCGACCCTGAGGGACCACACGGTTTTAGTGGGTAGTATTTATTAATCCGTAGATATTTGTCAATATTTCTGATACATAGGTAATCAAGTAAATGAATTAAATCTGCCAAAATACTCTGCAGGATAACTTGTGGCGAAGGATAACTTGTGCCGAATTCTCAACCATTACATTTGTATCTATGGTTTTAAAATGTGCATCTATTACGTATTAAACCTGGTAATGCTTAGTGAAATGTGATTACATTCTAGCATTATCGCCTAAGCGTCTAAAGTCCCTAACTTTATCAACCGGTATCTTTCGCGATGCCTGGTAATCAGAGAAATATCAATTAAATCTACTGTATAAATACCCCGGAAACTGAGCAATTGTTCACCTAGTTGTCAACCGTCGACATGAAATTCTTGGTGCTCTTTTTGGCCGTGGCTGCCGTCGCATACGGAGAGGTGCAGGTGCCTGACCACCACACCGCCTATGGCTACCTGCAGAGGTCTATTGCCGTAGCTGACCAGCGCCGTGCGCTGGAGAACAAGCACCAGAGAATCGTCGGTGGTATTCCCGCAGCCGAAGGACAGTACCCTTACCAGGTATAAACCTATTTTTTTACTTGTAGAAGTTTACGGAGTTTTTTTAAGTAGTAAGTTAGTTGAACTACTTTGTTTTGACGAATATCTTCTTTAGCCCATTTACTTGTTTCCCGTTTTATTTTTCTTTTTAATATTAATGTTCAATCGTCTTTGAAGTTAGTATATAAGAAAGAATCTCGAGAAATTGGCAACCCAGCACCATTTGGCCCCAAACTAAGTAAAGCTTGTACTACGCCAGTCATATTTATAGACAACAGATAAACGAAACGACCCAATCTTATGTACGCACGAATATTTGTACAGTGAAGAGATCGTACCCTTTGGTGTAAGACCAGACTTCTAAACTATTTCACCGTACATAAAATTACTTACACATTTTTTTAATCAAACACACAAAAAAGATGATCTCAAAAAGATCGTTGGAATTTACTGAATGCAGGTAGCGCAGAACCGATCGATCCTCGGGAGATGTCTATGTGCAGCAGTGGTCGTCTTTTGGCTTGAATGATGATAATTAATTTCTTTTTAAATTCTTTCAGGCCGGTATCATCATCGACCTCGTAGGTTTGGAAGGCCGTGGTATCTGCGGTGCATCTCTGGTCTCTGCCAACAGGCTGATCGGTGCTGCCCACTGCTGGTCTGACGGTGTGAACCAGGCTTGGAGGTACGAGGTGGTCCTCGGCTCCGTGTTCCTCTTCCGTGGAGGAGAGAGGCAGTTCACCAGTGTCGTCATCCAGCACCCGAACTGGTTCCCACTCTTGGCTCGTAACGATGTCAACGTAATCTATCTGCCCAATAGTGTCCAAATTAGCAGTAAGTTGGAGAAATATTTACTTTATTTTGTCAATATAATTATGTTTCAAATATTTTAAATAATAAAATCTTGTAAATTGTGAAAGATAGGAGTGAAGAATTTTGACGTAATCAGTTAGGTATCCCAACAATGGAAAATATCTTCAATTGAGACGATTTAACAAAAAAAATTAATTTAGCTCACACAAATAATTATAACCTATCTTGTACCCAGCAGTATTTAATTTATATATATATAAAATCAAAGGTGACTGACTGACTGACTGACTGACTGACTGACTGACATAGATAGCTATCAACGCATAGAACAAACTACTGGACGGGTCGGGCTGAAATTTGGCATGCAGGTAGATGTTATGACGTAGGCATCCGCTAAGAAAGGATTTTGATCAATTCCCACGGGAACTGGAACCACGCGAGTGAAACCGCGGGCGGCTAGTTCGATTATATAACAGAGAAAAATTGTTTAACCCCAAAGTGTGTAACTTATGTCATGGACCAACGACGGTTTCCCAACTAAATAATTAACAATGTACAATTACAATTTCGTGGAAAGGATTTTAACCCTTTAACCCTCGAACGACGATCGAATCCATAAATTTGTTAAAACTATGTTAATAACATTACTTTAAATATTTCCAGGCAACATCGCCCCTGTTTCTCTTCCTTCCGGAGCTGAGCTCCAAGAGGACTATGCCGGCGGTGTCGCTATCGCTTCTGGATTTGGACTGACTGCTGATGGTAAGTAATTGTCAATATCAATCTAATCTATGAGATAGTTTTCAAGTGATCTTGTACTTTTAAGTTAATCATTCTATTGCATCAAATTCCCCAAATATCCGTAAACACATTATTCTTACTTAAGTAGTAGACTATTTTATAAAAAACTGTCGAAATTTGATCCCGAAGACCAGCAAAGATTTTGTATTTTTTTATATACTAGGTCAGTTGGCAGACAGGCACACAGCCCACCTGATGTTAAGCGGTCACTGCGGCCTATTCCATTGAGGGACGCTTCACCTGGAAACGTCCCTCAATGTGCTGCCAGACTGTAGACTCATCTGATCTTCGAGCCTCTGATTTCAAGTGCACTGGCCCCCACCATTAATATTGCCGGAACACAGCCAGATCTGTTATACTTATATCGGTAGCTAGCCAGTCGGACTCTAAAAAATCCCTTCCACCAAACAGACCCAAGGCGGGAATCGAACCCACGACCTCCGTGTTTTTATACCCGAGCGGCTTAGCCACTGTTCCACGGAGGCGTTCAAAATTTGGTTTTTGTAATCCATAAATGTAATTACTAATTATATCACTTAATATTAAATTGTTATCAGATACTTAGAGAAGACAGTGTCATATTATTGATATCTCGCTAATTAATTATCACTTAGATATCTGTCACTGGTGGGACTGGCCCTAGTTTCAAAGAACACAAGCCTCTTGCAATGGTAAAACGTTTAATTTCTATTGGCACCAAGAACTTTTAAACTTACACCATGCTGCGTGGCTGGGCTGATGTAGGTAGCATAAAAAAACTCATCATCATCATCCTAGCGCTATCCCGGGCTATCCTATGCGTCCTTACGAGGCTCAGGATCCGCTTTATAGAAACTATAACGATATTTTTGACGAGCCATTTGGTGTAATGGTCGAGAAGTCGGCTGTTACACCAAAGGTCGCAGGTTCGATCCCCGCACGGTACAAACATTTGTGTGCATGAACAATATGTCTGTTTGTATCGGTCTGGGTGTTTCTATGTATAATATGTATTATGTATTTAAAAAAAAAAGTATATACCTAAGTAATGTTTATCCGTTGTCTGGCACCCATAGCACAAGCTAATGCTTAGTTTGGGGCTAGATGGCGCTGTGTGAATAATGTCCAGAGATATTTATTAGAGAGAGATATTTATATTTGTGTGTAGGTGGCAGCATCGACCGTGACAACCAGTTCTTGAGCCACGTGACGTTGAACGTGATCACCAACAGCGTGTGCCGTCTTGGATTCCCTTTTATCCTCGCCGACAGCAACATCTGCACCAGCGGCATCGGACAGGTTGGCACCTGCCAGGGTGACTCTGGCGGTCCATTGGTCGTCACTAGGAACAACAGGCCGGTCTTGGTAAGTGCTTAACCAATGCGTCGAAATATTTTGACACCAAAACACTCTTAATTGCTCGTAATTCTTTCCTGTAAATTCAATTGTCGGACTTTTCTTAAAAAATAACTTATTAGGTACGCAGTTACTAAAATCGACGTCTTTAAAATCCAACATTTCGATTGCTTTACAGCAATCGTGATCACGGAATAGATTCCTTTTTAATTCGTTTTATTTAATATTATCTAGCTTTACGATCATATTCCTCATCGGCTAAGCGCTTTCAAAGTTATTTTCTGCAATGTTATAAAATAAAATAAAAAAATATTTTTGGAAAGGAGAATGCAAAACTTGCCTTTGCTCTTGGGCCCAAAAAATTTAAGTAAATGTGCAGAGATAAGATGTATTCTACGTGAAAGACCACACACACACAATCAACTTTTATAATGATGACACCATAATCCGTCCCAGGGGAAAAAAGTTATCGTCCATAATAATTTATTCATTTTATATGAACAACAATAATATAATTAACATAAACATTTTTTTTACTAGGACCAATTTTGTCGACGCTTTAATAAAATACTACTACTTCGTAGTCTACTTCGTACTCAGTCCCAAATCTGCACAACATTTTTTTTTTTGGGCCCTGTCTTTTGCATTGTCGTTTTAAGCATTCGTAGTTTCATTGCGAAATTCAAAAACTCAGTGCAGTCCACGCATGTTCATTTGTAAAAATTTCTGTTTTATTTTTCAGATTGGTGTTACCTCCTTCGGAATCGTTCTCGGTTGCCAGGTTAACTTCCCAGCTGCCTACTCGAGAGTGACATCCTTCGTGGACTTCTTCAACCAGCACCTAAATTAACCAAATAAACCAATAAAATCATAAACGACTAGGATTAAATATATTGCATTTTATTTTTACGTATAATTCAAAAACTTCATTTCATCATCGTTTTTGTTTAAAAATAACTGATATCAATTGAATCGTTTTAAAAAAAGAAATATACGAGTAAAATGGATTTAGAACATTAGACCAGTAAACCTTAACGTTCTAGTCTGGAACAAATAATTATCTAAAGAATTAAAAACCTATTTGTTTTTTAAATTTAATTCATAGTACTTACGTACTTTTTGTTGTGTGACTGATAATGCAAATAAACGTTATATCTATCTATCTACTTATATCGAAATCAATCGATTTTATATATTCACAATATAATGTATTTCAACATATCGATTACCTACTGCTATTTTCTGTAAAACAGATATATTAAGTAGATAAAATAATGATTAATGATTTTGACTTAACCTTCAATTATAATGAATTAGATCAAGGTACAAATAAAAGAAAAGATGAAATGATTATTTTTACGCCCTTCATGCCATAAAACTTACGAGTGTTACGAGTAATACCTACAGCTCGATTATTACAATATCGGACAACACCATAATATTTGTGGTACATACCTTAGTAGAAACACAAATCATATTCATGCAAATCCATATACAGAACCATTATGTTGTTCATCTTATAGATGACTATCCTGGGTAGGATTCGAACTCACGAGTCTTGATGCGTATTAGGGCATGTGCTGGGTCCACAGAGATCTATGGACTGGGTCACTTCAAATGCGCCGTGTGGGGCCAGTCAAAATGACAAAATTCTAAGTACCTAGTTCTAGTTTTGACCGCACTGTGGAACAGTGGCTAAGCCGCTCGGGTATAAAAACACGGAGGTCGTGGGTTCGATTCCCGCCTTGGGTCTGGGTTGGTGGTAAGGCTTTTTCAGAGTCTGACTGGCTAGCTACCACCCCCACAGGTGAAATCTGCCGCCATAACAGCTCTGGCTGTGTTCCGGCAATATTAATGTGGGAGCCAGTACGCTTGAAATCAGAGGCTCGAAGATCAGATGAGTCTACAGTCTGGTAGCACATTGAGGGACGTTTCCAGGTGAAGCGTCCCTCAATGGAATAGGCCGCAGTGGCTGCTTACCATCAGGTGCGCTGCGTGCCTGTCTGCCAACTGACCTAGTATAAAAAAAAATGAAACTTTTCTTGTGAACTGGTCTGTTGTAGGTATACTATTTTGGTGCTTGGTCATCATCGAGCACTGAAAACAAAATAATCTGCTAGGCAAATGATAATCCATTATCTTAAACTAAAAAAGGAAATAAGCAGCATAAAAAGCTAAGACGCAAACATAATGAGAAACAAGAGTGAACTATTTCACCAGTGACGCAGGCATCTAATTGCTTTTTAAGTTATTAAAAAAAACATTGTCCGTGTGCGTTATGGCGATTACCGAAAATCAAGGCCAACAGTTCTTAACTTTGCCCCACTTACCATAGAAAACTACACCTATCAATTTAATTCCTATCTATATATCCCATAATCCGATACTATATCTATTGCATCTACCTTACCTATAAATAGACTAAGGATCCATAACCACCACGCTAGTTCTATCTGGTTAACATCATGAAATCCGTTTTGATCCTTTTGGCACTCGGTTTCGCCCATGGTTATAAACTCAGGGTACCTGATAACCACTCCGCGTATGGATACCTTAAGAATTCTATTGAAATAGGTGAAAATATTCGTAAGCAAGAGGAGGCAGGTCTTGAACAGCAGAGGATCGTCGGTGGAGTACCTGCCGGTCTTGGACAATATCCTTACCAGGTAGCATCTACTCTTGTAAATGTGTAAATCCATGTTCTTTCACATTATACTTAATTTAATTTCAGGCTGGTCTTCTCATCGATATTATTGGGCTCGAAGGACGAGCCATATGTGGCGGGTCCGTGTTAAGCGAACTCAGGGTTATAACTGCCGCTCACTGCTGGCATGATGGTATTCACCAAGGCTGGAGGATCACGGTCGCCCTGGGCACTGTCCAGCTGTTTAATGGAGGCATGAGAATACAAACAAGTGCTGTTGCAAGCCATCCTAGCTGGTTCCCGCTGTTAGCTCGAAATGACGTGGCAATCGTCTATCTACCCACTGCAATCACTTTTTCACGTAAGAAAATGGTTACAATCCTAGTTTTTCTTTAGATTCAGTATACTTGTCATTCAAACGTTCTTATTTTATTAGTGTGTCTAATCATCTTCCCTGCGTGTTCGCAAATCGTCTGGGGCCGGTTCAATTGTTTTTATGAAAACAATGCTTTAAGATTGCTTGATTTGGAGGACAGTCACCAGCTAGACCACAGAACAAGAATATTTTCTCTCTGAGCTAGACGCCTATGTAAGGTTGGATCACTGAGATCCCTTAGAATTCTGTGATGTGAAAATAATACTCAATATACATACATTTATATCAGAATGACTAATTTCAGACACAATCGCACCAGTGTCATTGCCAACTGGATCGGAACTTCAAGAAGATTTTGCTGGTCAGCAGGCTATTGCGTCTGGATATGGACTAACAAAAGACGGTATACCTATATACCTAAGTCATAATTATATTTTAAAGACTTACACATACTATTCTGTATAAAATGGAGTAGATAAATAAGGCATCGTTTAATTTAACTGTGGGGAATTAACGTCTTTTATAGACCAGTGTATAGAAAACTCTTGATATTGCAGGTGGAGTCATAAATCAGCAACAATCCTTATACCATGTCAATCTAAAAGTTCTCACAAATCGAGTTTGCCGGTTTGGTTTCCCATTACTACTACAAGACAAAAACGTTTGCACGAGTGGGGTTGGTGGAATGGGAACTTGCCGTGGTGACTCTGGTGGCCCCTTGGTCATTAACAGGAACAACAAAACTATATTGGTAAAGTATATACGCATACGCATAAAATTATCATTGTATCTACTTTTTTTTATACTATGTCAGTTGGCAGACAGACCTACACGCAGCCCACCTGATGGTAAGCGGCCACTGCGGCCTATTCCATTGAGGGACACTTCACCAGGAAGCGTCGCTCAATGTGCTGCCAGACTGTAGGCTCATCTGATCTTCGAGCCTTTGATTTCAAGTGTACTGGCTCCCACTTATTACTGCCGGAACACAGCCAGAGCTATTATGGCGGCAGATTTCACCTATGGGGGTGGTAGCTAGCCAGACGGACTCTGAAAAAGCCCTACCACCAACCAGACCCAAGGCGGGAATCGAACCCACGACCTCCGTGTTTTTATGACCGAACGGCTTAGCCACTGTTCCACGGAGGCGGTCAAATTGCTACTTATTTAGATATTGCCAAATACCACCACCTTTCCACGGTTTCCGCCTATCACCTACGTATATTAAATCTCAATGTCTTAGCTAATCTATTTAATCTAGATCAAATATTTTACAGATCGGTGTTACTTCTTTTGGAATCGCACTGAGTTGTGAGGTAAACTTCCCAGCTGCCTACGCCAGAGTCACGTCCTTCATGGACTTCATCAATGAAAATCTATGAAACCTTGAATAGTGCTAGATATGTGTAAATAGGTATATTCAATAAATCCTAATACACATCCACATCTTGTTGTAATTATTTTTAGATTTGAAAGTACATATAAACTTTGCAAAATAGAAATTAACTATTTTAAAAAATACTTTTAGCTCATATTGTACCTGATTGTATTAGTTCAACACTACTACAAAGAAACAACATTACAAAACCTATTAATCGTGCTTGCAATAAGCTTAAAATTACTGTAATTGTATTTATGTATCACACCTAAATTGAATTTCTTAATAAAGAAAGCCTCACTAAATACATGACGTACGACGAGTAGGTAATAGCAGGCTGTGCTGTTACCGACCAGATAGCCATAAAATCCTAAGTTCCTTTCCCTTTCGATATGTATTGTAAAACTTCTAATTACAATATTATTATGTTCCTTTTTTACTCTAATGTCACAAGTGGTGAGAAGTTAGTAAAACAAATGAGTAAAAAGGAGTAGATTGTTAGGGAAACGCTGCGACATGAGTGCGACACAAAAAACAGAAACAAATATAAAATTTTGATATTAGAAGTATTCAAATGATTATTCATACTAAAATAAAAAACGTATCGTATTCGTTCTATTTACTTTGGGAGTTATATCCGCTGGTTAAATCAAACAATTTTGTGTACCTATTTCTGTTGTTAGTTTTATTTATATTCTAAATTTTTTTAAACATTCCCGCGAAATACCATAGACGATAAGACGACACTGAGCTGAGATGAAAAAAAATATCGATTAGGTACATAATTATTATAAGTTTAAACTGCATTGCTTTTTACTAAACTTATTATTACTTTTGTTAATAAATGTACAAAATAGTGTATAGGAAATCATTTATTTGCGATACTTTATGCCTTTTTTATTTATGAGCAACGGAACGTGGGTGACAATGCGCATTATTTTGACATTTCACATTGCGTTCAAGTTGACGTTGATTGACGTTTTAGATCATATCGATCATATCATTTAGAAAAGAAAATCGGGTTCACGGATCACGGTGATTTTATTATTATTGTTACTGAAATAGTTGCACATTAAACGAAAATGGAAGAAATTGGTATTATATTGCCTGAAAAGGTAAGAGCTTTCTTTTCATACTTTGTTCGTGCAGTAAAAGTCAATGATTTACAGTATACTAATGTCAGCTTTGTTGTAGGATGACCAAGCAACCGACGCAAAGGGCCTTTCCTTTGCTAGTCCTCAATCTTTCGATGATCTGGAATCCGAAGATTTATATACAAAATACAAGGTAACAAAATATTGAAACATCATTGTTTGTCCTATGTTACATTGTATATTTTGTCATAAAAAGTTCATAACCAATGCATATAAATTGTGCAAAAGGTTTTATAGAAATGTTAGTTTTGTATACTACTAAAATGCAATATCATTTTAAACAACAATTAATTAAAGTTGTCTTTGTTGTTTGATACAGAAACTGCAACGCATGCTAGAATTTCTTGAAGTTCAAGAAGAATACATAAAGGATGAACAGAGGAACCTCAAAAAGGAATACCTCCATGCTCAAGAGGAAGTAAAGCGTATACAGTCCGTGCCTTTGGTTATTGGCCAGTTCTTGGAGGCCGTGGACCAAAATACAGGAATTGGTAAGTTTTGGTAAATTGTAATATTTTTTTATTATTGCAATGTGTAACAAGACGAGCAGATCGTACACATTTTGCAATTGCAATATTTTTTTACTCAAAAAACTGTGAACCCTAAACAAGATTTTGGATAGATCAACATTCCAGATCACAAACATTTTGGAATTAACCACTCAACGCCGAACCGGCACTCGGGTGCCGCATAACAATTGATTTTCTATTGTGTCTAGTAATCCGGGGCTAGAAGGATTAAACCTGATTTTGAGTCTTAATGCTCGTTACAATTTTCATTTCCATTCATTTATTATAGAAAAATCTCAATGTATCTTATTAGAAAGTCCACTAAAGACTGAATGATATCCAGAAAAAGGATTTATTTTCATGACTGTCTAAATAATTATTATATTCTTCTCTAGTGGGCAGCACAACAGGGTCAAACTATTATGTCCGCATCTTATCAACCATTGACCGGGAGCTGCTGAAACCATCTGCATCAGTGGCACTACATAAGCACTCCAATGCCTTGGTTGATGTACTACCACCTGAAGCTGACAGTTCCATATCTATGTTACAAGCAGGTAAATAAGTGTTTAATGTAGAAGATAATACTTGTTAGATAACTGTATGGTACAAAAAGGTTCTTTGTTTGAACACTCACAATTGCCTACTTTGAAAATTCACTGTAAACTTATACCAGCGAATTTTAATCATACCCATAATAAGCATCTTATTTTAGTTCCTTAAATAGTGTAAAAGATCTGAATATTCTGAATGGTCAATTTGAAAGAAAACAGAGTGACTCTACCATCAGATTTAGAATGTTGTTATCCTAACCAGCAAGAAATTCTAATGCACAATACCAAACTAATCAGTTTTAATAAATAGATCATTACAACTTATTGTCTTATGTTGAAGGTGCAGTAAGCACACCTTTGAATAATAAATGTACATTTACAACATAATTTTATAACTTTATTTACTTATGTTTATTTATAGATGAAAAGCCAGATGTACAATACTCGGACATTGGTGGAATGGACACTCAAAAGCAGGAAATCCGTGAAGCAGTAGAGCTGCCTCTGACCCATGTTGAACTGTATAGACAAATTGGTATTGAGCCGCCAAGAGGAGTGCTCATGTATGGGCCACCGGGTTGTGGCAAAACTATGTTAGCCAAAGCTGTAGCTCATCATACTACTGGTAATATATTTTGTTTTCTTAGCAGCAGTTGAAAAAATCTGACATTTAAAATTGTGCCGCATGCTCCTCTACTGCGATAATTATGAGTTCAGTAATATTGCATTGTGTATGATTTACAGCGGCGTTCATTCGCGTCGTCGGTTCGGAATTCGTGCAGAAATACCTGGGCGAAGGGCCACGTATGGTGCGCGACGTTTTCCGTCTGGCTAAAGAGAACAGTCCTGCCATCATCTTTATTGATGAAATTGATGCTATTGCCACCAAAAGGTAAGAGAAAGTATTTTCTCCTTACTAAAAAACCTTATAAAATCTATAAGTTATATCTATAAGTTATAGTTGTATTAAAAACTTTTGTTTTATTACAGATTTGATGCCCAGACTGGAGCTGACAGAGAAGTTCAGAGAATTCTTTTAGAACTTCTGAACCAGATGGATGGTTTTGATCAAACTACTAATGTTAAAGTAAGTAGGGTAAACTATACTAATGTTGGCCCCCCTCCAGTTGTTGGCACTCTGGGTTTTAAACTTAAATATTAAGCTTTTCGCGGCAAAAATCCATAAACTAAAGATTTAGAATAAAAGTTCAATTATTCATTTACAACACTAAATAGTAGTTTTTAAATAATTACAACTGACAACACTAGAAAAAATTCTTTTCGGTCATGGTCCCGAGAGAAACCAGTTTGTGCGTGATTCCTTAAGAAAATTTGTGAATGCAGGGTAAGTTTAACGACTTATTACTTTTTATTTTGTAGATAATTTCTGGTCAGTGAATGTTTTTTAGTTAAATAAGATGTTAAATAGTGGGTTTTGCAGCAAATACAATCGTAAATCTTGTTGGAAAAAAACTTTTAGGGGGTGTCAATAATTGTAATTTTGTTTGTATGGAGAACTAGTTCGTTGACACCCCCTGCCAATTATTGAAATACGGTTTTGCAAAATCGCTGTTAATGTTATGATTGTGTTTTAACCAGTCTCGAAAGTTCTATTCATAAAATGCCTACTTGTCTTTTTATCTATTGTGGTTTCAAATTTTAGCAGTGCCAATAATTGTACTTTTTTACGATTGGCATTGCCAATTATTGTACCTCGAAGGGTGCCAATGATTGTATCAGCTTTTATGAAATTCTAATAGTGATGTGCCACTGTTTTGTAAAATGTGTTTATTAAAGCATTATAAGTCCTACTAATAGGTAGATTTTTACACGGTGATTTAAAACGACTGTATATTTACTCAGCTAATAAAAAGTGAGCTACCTATCTACATATATCATGGGAAACCCTTGGTACCTTCGGCGCTCCCGCTAAATTCCCCCTCCCAGTCGTGTTTGGGCCCTTTGGGTATCCTCAGATGAGGGTCCCGCGACGGCCTTAGGTTTCGGAGGGGGAGGCTTTAAGCCTTGGGAGCCTTTGGGGACTCCCGAGGGTTTCAACGCTCTCCTCTTCGATTCCTTTACGCTGCTGTTGGTGGGCAGTAGATTCGCCACTTTTGGGGGTTCCGTCTCCTGGCCTCCTTTGATTTTGAAGACAACTGTCCTCACACCAAATTTGGCCTCTCCACGGTTGTTTTGAGGGCTTCCACAGACTGGTCATCGAGAGAGAAGGTCACAATAGATCCTGTCGCTTCCTCTTTCGTGTGGAGAACCCTCCAAACTTTTGGGTTGAGATCTTCATTCTGCACCCATAGCATAAATTGCTCCGGGGCAGAATGCGGTCCCAACTTTTGGCTTGGGCAGTTCGCTCTCTGGCATAATAGAGAGCTTTGCACCGGGCCATGGTTCCGTTTCTCGGATTAAGCCCTCAAGCCAGTCCTTGGTTCCCTGGTTTGTGCAGTCGCCAATATACAGCCTGTCTTGTAGGCAAAACCCAAGAGTTTCGGTACCCCCCTGAGGCTAGCATCTACCACCTTGTTGAAGCCTTGATAGCCTCCTGTATCAGCCGCATTTGCTCCTCGGTCATCGGCTTCAAGTGG
Organism: Mecyna flavalis; assembly: GCA_949319885.1. NCBI lineage: Eukaryota > Metazoa > Arthropoda > Insecta > Lepidoptera > Crambidae > Mecyna > Mecyna flavalis. The sequence goes on along the minus strand of OX439407.1, from coordinate 9,383,378 downwards.
CTAATACCGACTATATAAGAGCCAGCAATGTCGCTGTATTTGGGGGGTTGAGTTTGTCCACCTACGTCCATTCGGGATGTTTTCCTCGGTTGGACTTGAGTACCACGGCCGCCTACGGAGATACCAAATTGGATATATTTATGATCCGAAAAGGTCTCCGCGTCGGCCACCCGCCACTGGGTGACGCGGCCCGCCAAATGTGAGGAGGCCAGGGTGATGTCGACGACCTCACACAGGTCGGCGTGCTCCCCCTGTTGAGGATCACTAGTCCCAAGCTGAGTGCCTAGGACATTAGGTCCTCGCCGAATGGATTGTTCGAGGGGGAGCCCCACGTGGTGTGCTTGGAGTTCCAATTACCGCCAAGCAAGACCTACGTCTAATTCCTCTATTTTCTCACATTTTTAAATATTTTCTGGACTTTCACGAACATCTGAAAACCAAAATTAGCCAAATCGGTTTAGCCGTTCTCTAGTTTTAACGCCTTTATCGAACGGCAAATTATTTGTATAGGTACTCGTAAGTGTATAGATTTCACTTTTCCCATCACTATCAGGCGATCCGATTAGTTATTGGCACGGTCACGTGTACAATTATTGGCACTGCCAACAATTGTACATTTTTCTATGCCAATATTTGTACTTTAGGGTGCCAACAATAGTGACTTTCGGTGTTTTTTCATATTTTGCGGAAATTTTCGTATTTCTAACACATTTCTTAACTATCAACCCGTTTAAATCTATTCTCAAATAAATAAAGAATCATTCGAAATCAAATTAAAGTCGATATTTAAATTGGCTGATTTTCTACAGGCCTTTAAAGTTGCGAAATTCCTTAAAGTGCCAATAATTGTACCTCTTACCCTATATAAAATGTTTTATCTTACCATCTTACTTAGGCTATGTTTAAATGGAATGATACAAATCTTAACAATTTATAGGTGATCATGGCAACCAACCGTGCTGACACTCTTGACCCTGCCTTGCTGAGACCTGGTCGTCTTGACAGGAAAATTGAGTTTCCTCTTCCTGACAGGTAAGAATTAATGAAATACGATTTGTATAACCAAAACTCTACCTCATTCATACAAACGTTTTATACAATCTTTTGAAAATTGCCTACCAGTTTAGTCATTTCGATGCCGGAGATCGGAAAAATTGCGTTATTTTTATTCAATCATCATATTATTTTGCTTCACAGGCGTCAAAAGCGTCTGATATTCTCGACGATCACGGCCAAAATGAACCTGTCAGAGGAAGTGGACTTGGAGGAGTTCGTAGCGCGGCCGGACCGCGTGTCGGGCGCCGACATCAACGCCATCTGTCAAGAGGCCGGAATGCACGCTGTCAGGGAGAACAGGTATGCCTCTTAATCCCCAGTTTCCAAAGCCCAGTAGACCCCCAGGGGTCTATAGGAGACTCGCCAGGGGTCTATGCTGGTGATCTAATCTTTTTTTTGTTGAGTTGTGGTACTAAGTTAGCTGCAAGGTCTGGAAACCCTCTGCTCTAAATATACAACTTTAGTTTCATCATTGAAGTTAGTGAAAATTTATTCACGATCTGAGTATATTACAAATATTACAATTTAGTACATGGTGATCTTTATTTAGATTTAAAAAAGAATATCTAAACAAAATGTTTCTACAGGAAGCTGCTCACACATTGAAAACAACTTTCTGAGCTTACCGTGACTTTTGTCTACTTAATTTTAGTTTTTAAAAAGTAGTAGAGTACATGTCGCTTAAATAAAATTGATCAATTTGGGTTATCATTACAGAATAAATCAAGAAATCCTCTTTTTATTAGTAGGCTGCTAAAAAAGGAACTAAGACACTTACGCTGAGCGTATTATCATAGAGCTCAGTGAACTAAGAAGACTATATTCTTTAACATGTGACGGGTTTTCGGCAGCCTTTATTGTTTAATTGTGTTTTGTTTTGTAACGAATATTTTTTACTTGCAGGTATATCGTATTGCCGAAAGACTTCGAAAAAGGCTACAAGAACAATATCAAGAAAGATGAGAGTGAATATGAATTTTACAAATAAGTTCATGCCTGATTTTAAACTAATTATTATCTTGAAAATATATAATTAAACTTAAAACATCTTTCATTTCTTTTTAAAGAAAGCTTAGGACTGGTCAATAAACTGAAACAATTTCTTATTTCAAAATCTATATTTTCTAACAATTCTTATCAACAGTGTGATATAATCCATATATTTGGCATATTACAAGACATTCATACAATATAATATACATAATATTGTGAACATCGCCACTCGGGTAGGTACTTCTTTTATTTTGTGATGAGAATGAGTTAAAACAGTATGTCTATTTCAGTATTATACCCGAGTTCCTAGTGTAACTGACAAATTGAAGCAAACATCTCTTGTACAAAAAATAAATTATTAGTGAACATGTAACACAGATTCACTGGATGGACAGTTAGTTCATTAGATCGATAAAGTTGCGTCAAACAGTGCAACTCAGTAGTCAAGTTTAAAATATAAAACTTTTGTTCTACTCGTAAATAACAATTATAGTAACATAAATAAGTACCCAGTAACAACATTAAGTGCAAACGTGCTTATTCCGTTAATATCTAAGTTGTGTAAGGCACTAATCTATTCACAAAGCTCTGATACAACAAAATAAGAAAAGATGATCTCATTATTCACTTGTATACAATTCTAGCTGCCTAATATATTAAGTACTAATTTATAATCTATTACTGAACTTTTTAACAATATTAGCCTCACTATTTACTACAGAACATGTACTGATAGTAAAGACTAATTCTGCTCAGTGAACGAATATCTTATGTATAATAAAATTGGCATTTGCAAGGCGCTATAAGGGTCTCCAAAATCACAGTTTCAATAAGGCCAAATAGATAGTAGGAATTCACCATTAAACTCTATACCACTAAAACATTATGTAGTAAGTAGATGTTGAGAAATGTTTTGAGACTTTAAGATAACATGAAAGGTAAGCAAATATCCGTGAAATTTCAATGCGATTGTAATCTCCTTTCAAAGGAGAATTACCCATCTTCTATACAAGTTTCCTCTCATAGTAGATCACAATTATTGGGGTAATCGTACTTTAACGTATCGCAGGTGTCATTTTTTCACGGCGTCAATTTCATTAATTTTATAATAATATCTCAATAATAAAACATAACTTAACATGTTATAGGAATGTACAGTTAAAACAGCTGCAAGTAATAACAAAAACTTTCTGAAGAGTTGATACATCTAAATAAATACTAAGGTGTTTATAAGTTATATGTTAGTAAAAATAAGTACACAAGCAGTTTTGCTACAAAATAATACTGATTTAGAAAAGATACTTCGAATATCAATGAACTTACTGTTTTCTGGCACAGGAAAATAAAATCCTAATGAGTAGTCGTTACATTAAAGTTAGAAGGCACTAATTTGGTAACAAATTAAAGTGGAACCAATCATGGTGTACTAATATCACATGCGGTATTTTTGAATGACACATTTTGTTTAACCTAGCGTTTACCAATATTTGGGTTTTTGCTTGTGATTTATAATACAAAAATTACAAGTTATCAGGCCTGTTCCACTAGCGAAAAGGGGGAGGCGAAGTAGCGAATTTCTGATCTTAAGTCCCTAAACAATCTATAAGGGATGAAAAGTGAGAAATCGACTATTCTATTACACCACAAGGCAAAAGCCAGATTTGCTTGGTACATTACATAAAATAATATAATGTAGGATTTTTATCCGTAGTTTATCCAGCCTACAAATAAAAATAAATACTATATAATATATTCTAGCATATAGTACGGACAGCAGCAGATCAACCTACCCTAATCTGTCAAAAATCTCAATTGAAAGAGTACCCTATGTAAAGTGAATAAAGCTGAAAATTGTTTGTAGAAAGGACAATGCAAAACTTGCTAACAACAATGGGCCCAAAAAATTTAAGTTAATGATGAGATGTATTCCATGTGAAAGACCACACACACACCATCAACTTTTACTATGATGACACCATGATCGGTCCCAGGGGAAAAAAGTTATAGTCCATAATAATTTATTATTTTTATATGAACATAAATAATTAACATAATAAATATATATTTTTTCACTAGGACCAATTTTGTCGACGCCATATTAAAAGTTGAAGGTATTTATTGGATCTACTTCGTAGGCTATGTCCCAAATCTGCACATTTTTTTTTGGGCCCAGTCTTTTGCATTGTCATTTGACAGATTAGGGTAGTTTGATGAGCTATCGACTGTACTATATAAAAATTCTCCTAGAAAACGTGCCAGCATACAAGTCTACCCTATTCGTTCAAAGTCGAGTTTATTTTAGAATAAAGTAGACCACTTTCGCTATCTCTACTTAAAATGAAATAAATAGATTTTTTAGGTTTTTCAACATGAATACTAGCTAAAGTTACTATGAAATGTTAGCCAATTACAAAACATTTGTCAATTTATAGTTCTTATACATTTACTATCAAGTTTGCCTAAAATACATTTATTAAGTGTGTATAAATTTCATTCATTTGTATATTCTCATTAAGATATTTAATAATGTTAGTTAATTGACCTGTTATAATTTCACGACCTTCTCTTATTGCGTCGATTTTCTTTTAACTTATATTAATTATATTATAATATATAAAAACATATTCTAAACAATTTCATTAAGAAAATATGGCTAAACGCATAAAACTGTTGATTGAAAAATAAGTAAAGTAAGGAATGTATCATAATACTAGTGACAAAAGTGTATATTCTTGAATTTTTTGATTTAAATTATATTAAATAGAAATATTTTTCTGAAAATTATTACATTACACTTATGAATGGAATGATTTCACTGGAAAATTAAATTATGATTAAATAAATAGTAGATTTCCGTGCCCGCGAGAAAGACCAAACATTTAATAGCTACACAGTTTAATATGAATGTATCCATCCTTGCTATTTTATTCATTCTAATATCAATTGACAAAATCATCTTCGTATCACTTATAAGCGATTGGATCAGTATCGAGACAAAATAAATTTCTGATTATACAAGGTCATGGAATTACAATTAAAATACACTTCATCACAACCAAAAGGCATCTTCGATTTTTCTCAGTGGCCAGGCCTAAAATTCTACAAGTATAAGTATAATAGTAAGTTGTAATATGAACAACTTTGGCATGTCATGCTGTTTTTTTCATTTGATCCATAATATTAAAAACACCTTATAAACAAATTACGTTTGATGCAAACGGCGGTAGTTAGGTGGGCCAGTCGTCATAATATTACCTGTAAAATAAAATAAAAGCATTTATTTTTAGGTTAAACAAAGTGTAACTTATAAGATAAATCCTAAACTCAGATCTTATATTTTTTATTTTATTTGCAGAAATAATAACAAAAAAACTTAAATATTTATTAATAAAAATAATTATTATAGGGAAAGGAGTTTACGACGAGTAGACGAATTCGGATGACGCGGAAGTAAATAACGCCTGTAACACACTGCAGCGAATGTGAAACGAAACGCCTTTATTGCGTGCGCATTAAAGGTTAGTGTTTCGTTTCGCTCCGCTTCCGCTTGGCATTCGCTGCAGTGTGCTATAGGCGTAAATTCGGCGCAGAGACGTAAGTAGGATAGCAAGGGTAGCGCGATCGAATCGGTCGATACGGTCGTATTCAGACTGGCTGTGTGTTACATAGATCGCATTTTACATTGCTTTTGGACCTCTCATGTTACCTTCTTTTATGTAAAAGTAGCCCTTGCCCTACGCTTCGCTTGGCTCGTCTTGGCAGGGGCACTACTGTGCAGTTACAGTGTAGTCCATTTTTTTGGCGAGGCAAGGTCAAAGTTACTTTAGATCTTTCGACACGTTTGGTCAAAATAAACTTCTAACATGCAATGAGGCGCTTAAGTTAGGATGATCTGCACGTTGACGAGCCATTTGTGTGCATAAACATGTCTGTTTGTATCGGTCTAGGTGTTTCTATGTGGTTAAGCACTTATCTTGACACGTACAGAGTGACTGGTTCAGATGGTTGCATCGAGGAGTGTATAGGTTTCTGCGCCAAAGATCGGCGACTGATTCGCTGGAATCCAAGGCGCACCACTCAACGCAATTAGACTTTTTTATATTATTTCTTTCCACAACAACCTCCTTGCTATTTCGATTCGAACTGCAGTGTTTTTTGACAGTGTCAGTTATTAAAGAAATAAAATGACAATTAAATGTGAACCCCTTCCGTTTTTACTTCGAGATTGTGCGGACGCGTAATTTTTGGTGTCGGATTTTCTCGTGCAATCCAGTTGTGTTGGAAGTGCTACAGCACCCCTACGTACCTCTTGTAACGTGGACGACGTAGTGTGAACTGCTACACTACTTGGAGTGGGATCCTGGTGGAAGGCGGTCATAGCTGGTCTGAGGTTAGTGGAACCTTGCATTGTTCGGTGTGATCGTCGATACCAGTTACTCTAGGGTGTGCTTTCCATTTTAATTTTTCCGGGTGTTTTATTAAAATTCACCCGAGGTCGCCATCTTACACGTGGCGCCTCCACTATGTATATGTATGTATTTACAAAAAAAAGTATATAAGTAATGTTTATTCGTTGTCTAGCACCCATAGTCCAAGCTAATGCTTAGTCTGGGGCTAGCTGGCGCTGTGTGAATAATGTGCAGAGAAAAAGAGAGAGACGTTAGCATACTGACTTGGCAGAGGCTTGGTGATGCGGCGCTGTGTGAATAATGTGCAGAGAAAGAGAGAGAGACGTTAGCATACTCACTTGGCAGAGGCTTGGTGATGCGGCTGCGCGTGCGGCTGCTGCATGAGCGGCACGAGCAGCGCGGGCGGGCCGGCGCGCCGCAGGAACGGGTGGTGCAGCAGCCGCGCCGCCGACTGCCGCGCGCCCGGGTCCCGCACCAGCGCGCACTCGATGAACGACATCAGGTCCGGCGGGCAGCGCGCCGCGTGTCGCGGTGACTTGTACGGTAGCATACTCACTTGGCAGAGGCTTGGTGATGCGGCTGCGCGTGCGGCTGCTGCATGAGCGGCACGAGCAGCGCGGGCGGGCCGGCGCGCCGCAGGAACGGGTGGTGCAGCAGCCGCGCCGCCGACTGCCGCGCGCCCGGGTCCCGCACCAGCGCGCACTCGATGAACGACATCAGGTCCGGCGGGCAGCGCGCCGCGTGTCGCGGTGACTTGTACGGTAGCATACTCACTTGGCAGAGGCTTGGTGATGCGGCTGCGCGTGCGGCTGCTGCATGAGCGGCACGAGCAGCGCGGGCGGGCCGGCGCGCCGCAGGAACGGGTGGTGCAGCAGCCGCGCCGCCGACTGCCGCGCGCCCGGGTCCCGCACCAGCGCGCACTCGATGAACGACATCAGGTCCGGCGGGCAGCGCGCCGCGTGTCGCGGTGACTTGTACGGTAGCATACTCACTTGGCAGAGGCTTGGTGATGCGGCTGCGCGTGCGGCTGCTGCATGAGCGGCACGAGCAGCGCGGGCGGGCCGGCGCGCCGCAGGAACGGGTGGTGCAGCAGCCGCGCCGCCGACTGCCGCGCGCCCGGGTCCCGCACCAGCGCGCACTCGATGAACGACATCAGGTCCGGCGGGCAGCGCGCCGCGTGTCGCGGTGACTTGTACGGTAGCATACTCACTTGGCAGAGGCTTGGTGATGCGGCTGCGCGTGCGGCTGCTGCATGAGCGGCACGAGCAGCGCGGGCGGGCCGGCGCGCCGCAGGAACGGGTGGTGCAGCAGCCGCGCCGCCGACTGCCGCGCGCCCGGGTCCCGCACCAGCGCGCACTCGATGAACGACATCAGGTCCGGCGGGCAGCGCGCCGCGTGTCGCGGTGACTTGTACGGTAGCATACTCACTTGGCAGAGGCTTGGTGATGCGGCTGCGCGTGCGGCTGCTGCATGAGCGGCACGAGCAGCGCGGGCGGGCCGGCGCGCCGCAGGAACGGGTGGTGCAGCAGCCGCGCCGCCGACTGCCGCGCGCCCGGGTCCCGCACCAGCGCGCACTCGATGAACGACATCAGGTCCGGCGGGCAGCGCGCCGCGTGTCGCGGTGACTTGTACGGTAGCATACTCACTTGGCAGAGGCTTGGTGATGCGGCTGCGCGTGCGGCTGCTGCATGAGCGGCACGAGCAGCGCGGGCGGGCCGGCGCGCCGCAGGAACGGGTGGTGCAGCAGCCGCGCCGCCGACTGCCGCGCGCCCGGGTCCCGCACCAGCGCGCACTCGATGAACGACATCAGGTCCGGCGGGCAGCGCGCCGCGTGTCGCGGACGCGGCGGCGGCATGTCGCGGATGCGACGCATGGCCTGCAGCGGCGGCTCGTTGAAGAACGGCGGTTCCCCGTCCACCATCTCGACCACCATTATGCCGAGCGACCATACGTCCACCTCGGGACCGTAGGGAAGTCGAGATATTACTTCCGGCGACATCCAGTACGGGGTGCCGACAAGGGATTTGCGTTTCGGAAGTTCCTGAAGCGAGAGAAACGAAAATTTTTAGTAATCGCATAATCGTTGAAGTACCTTTAATGTTGTAATTGACAAATAAGTATACTTGTATTGTTATCTAACTTCTCGAATTTATGTAAATGCATAATTTTTTTAATATCGCGTATTCAAGAGAAATTGTATATTATTATGATTTAACAATTACTTTTAGTCCTTTGAGTGAGGATAACATAACATGACGAGTGAAATTTGCATGATAACAAGAGATCTAACCAAAACAGCATAAAATTTATTGGATTATAGCCCATGTTATAAATAAAAATTAATATCAACAAATATCTTATCTAAAAAAAAGATTACAGATATTTATGAGCTGGTGGAAGTATGAAGGATAAATGTAATGCATAAATTATTTGCAAAATATGGAATTGCAAAACTTATCAGTAAGTATTGTATCTTTCATAAAAAAACATCTTACTGATCAGGTACCTAGGAACAAGAGTATAACAAATAAAACCATATTCGTAGTTACCCCTAAAATACTAGTAATCTATGTCAGTAAATACACCAATACAAACCGTTAAGTCGCATAATGCCTAATTCGCAAAATGGCTACACAACATACACCTTAAAAGTTAAAATATATTTTAATAAAACATTACATACCTGTGACACTTGAGCACAAAAACCAAAGTCAGACAATTTGACACGGCCGTCCGCCGTCATGAGTATTGAGTCCGACTTGATGTCTCTGTGTATCACTCCTTGAGCATGCAAGAACGCCAACGCCTTCAAGCACTGTTTGCACACAGTAGCTATTAACTCTGGGTCCATTCTCGCCGCGTGGCGCGTTACTATGTCTGTGAGTGCTCCGCCTGCCATATACTCCATCACTACCCAGAGCTCGTCCCCGACTAGGTATGACGCATGCATCTCTACTATGTTCGGATGAGGGTAGTCCCGCATGATGACCTGAAAAATTATTTATTAAATAATATATTCCAAAGTAAATGTGGATATGAGACGATATATCGCCACTAGGACACAGGCTCGTCCTCTTAGGGTGTAAAGGGGAAACCGGGAGTGCTCAGTAGGTAGTAGGACGCAAGCTTACGGTTAAAGTCTTTAAATGCATGCAAATGATAACAATTAATAAATTCTTTCGTATTTTATATCGTGATTTCAATTAGAAATTTTAATTAGTTGCTTTTAATATATGGGAATAAGATGACTGACTTAACAACTAGCCCTTGTATGATATTCATGACATTCTAATGAATTTTAAAGTTAATTGGCTACATAACTGAAAAGCAATAAACCAAAACTTAACTATTTTTTGTCCTAAGATCATATTATGGTTATTCAAATTCAAATAAACACAAATTAGGAATATAGCGTGACTTTATATCTATGCACTTGAATTTCTGTCAAATTAACATTTATTAAATCAGTGCAAAAAACTTAAGAAAACACGAAGTCTCGAATTCTTAAAAGGTAAACTTAGATTGATTGAACGCATGTGGAAAGTGGAATTGTATCATAATTAATTGAAATTGCTCCATTTATAAACGACAACGAAACCGAATTGAAATGCAATGGAATACATTGTCGACCACTCGATGCTCTCAAAAAAACTCGTCAAATGCATTCGGCGTATCTATTTACTGCTGACTGTCATTTCCTTTCATTCAACAAACATACCAAAGAGTAATTAGGTAATTACACAAGCCAGTTACAATATAACTGCAATGTTTTTGTACCTGGTCTCATTACCAAAATATTATTTCAAATTGTTCAATAGATAAGTTGTAGTAGGTATAGAGCCCTTTCAACATCCGCTTTACTTCATGGGCATTATTGCTAACATCAAAGACTTACGAGTACTTATTAAATCAAGCTGTTTTTGTGATATGACAGGTACAGAACAGGTGCGTTATTTTTTTAATTAATTAATTTAAGCCTTTCGCTGTTTAGTAAATAATTTGTTTTTAAATTGCATGATAAATAAAAACATGCAAAATAGCGCATTAGCTTTAAATAGACTTACCACTTCATTAAATAGCAGTTCGCGTCGCTGCTGCTGGCGTAGATTCATCATTTTGACGGCGACCCGCCGCCCGGTGTCCTTCTCCGTCGCCACGCACACCACTCCGGTGCTGCCTTCGCCGATCTTGCTGAAGCCCGTGAGCGACACGCGAGGGTCGCCTTCACTGACGACCAGGCACAGGGCTGCTCGGAACTATTGCACAAAAGTAAACTATGTCAGCAAAGTAATAGATGGTTCATTGGACCATGGTCTCAGAGCACAGTCAATCTAAGTCGAAGGAAGACATTTCTCTGTTTAGTGTTAGTCTGACTATGACTACTGATATATATTTTTTATTGTTTTTGATGATTTTTGCCCAGATTAATCTCTATTGATGCATTTGAGTTATTAATGGAGACATTCAATATAATAAGGTAAAAGTTGCTTGGGGTGGCCTGTTGCGAATTGATACGATAAGTCTTTTGGTAACTAATAGAGAATATGTGATTCAACTCCGACATTATTGTGATTGATAGATTGACTGTGGTAAGAAGATTATGATTTATACTGCTGGCATTCTCTGCAGCCTGCATTTCAGACATACGATTTTAATAAATCTGCAAAAATCAAAACTTTTAATTGAATTTATTAAGTTACACTCTTTATAAAAAAAAATTTAGTAATCACTTTATATGAAATTAATGAAAATCATATTGTTTCGTAATGAATTCGCAAATGTAACAAGTGTTATCACGCAAGGGTCAATAGAATGGTAGAACATAATAATATTCTCATGCATTAGCGAAGTAACTCTATACCTGTTCATGCGTCAATCGCAGTTCATGCTTGGAGGCGGCGAGCGGCAGGTGCGGCGCGGCCGACGCCGGCATGTTGTGCTGATGACGCGTCATCGGGTATGACTCACCTGAGACCAAATGTATCAACATTATTAAGCAATCGCATCAGATGTTCAATGTAATTGCAATTTTCAAGAAATGCTTTGCTTTGCAAGCTTCACATTCCTTTTCGTTTCCATTAATTACATAATGATTTAGAGGGAAGCAGTCTGGTAAATATTGTAAGCCAAAAACCTATGATATAAATTAGCAAAATCCAACAAGAAGAGATTTCTTTTGAGATAATAATTAAAATCTAATTAAATCAAATAACATAATTTTATTCAAAATGATTATAACACACAAGATTATGTCACTTTTTATAAGGTTTCAATCCAGTAAAAAATATGCATTTTGATTTTTATGTCAGCAAACTTATAAATTTAATGCATTATACAACTGTTTGTGTAGCATGAATACAATTTGTGGGTTGGTACACCCTAAACGTGTTTTTATCGGTCTAAAGACCATTTCAGTCCATCAAACAATTAGCTACATAAAAAAATAATCCTAAAACATTTTCCACAAAATGATATCTAACTCTAAACTAAGTAAAACTTGTAAGTAAATCTTACCCATATTGACATTATTTCCATTAAGACCCTGGTGCATGTTATGCATCATTGGCTGTGGTGGATGGTTATGCTGATATGGGACATTTGCATTTTGTATATTCTGATAAGTCATTGTCATGCGATGGTTGTCGTTCATTTCAGGCACTGCTCTCACAGTGGCCTCATGGGTATGTTGAGACCAATCTACAGGTGATTCTGCTATTGGCTTATTCAAGGTGTAGTTACTCTGTTCCCTTCTCAAGGTAGGATACTGTTGTGGGGCAGGTGGTACTGGCGGCGATTCTTCTGGCACTGCAGGAGGTACATTTGCTTGACTCCGTAGCTCTCTACGGATTTTCGGTGGGCTTGTACTCCTTAAAGAATTGGATCTGGCAACATTTGATGTTTTTGGTAGGATAACACCATTTTGAACAGGCTGACTGGGTATAGTAGCTGATATTGGGCGACTAATAGATGATACTGAAGTAATCCGATGATCCCCTCTTACAACTGTCTTGAGATCTAATATTTCAGTGGGTGTTATTTCTGAGGGGTCAACTAATGGCAATGGTCGGTTAGTTGATTTTAATATCTGAAAAATAAATACAATATTACAGGAAATGAAAATATAAAGTCCAATAACTAAAAAGTTTATTCTAGGCAAATTAAAATCAATCAGAAGTCAATATTTCAATCAATGCCCACTCATGACTAAGGTTTGGTAATGAAGGTATTGAACATAAATTAAGTGGGACGAACCTCACCACAACAAACACATCATAGAACATTAGATATTATAATACAAGAATCAAAGAATATTTTTTCTGATAAGTGCAAAATTTAACCTATACAGATTTATAAACTTTATATTTTTTATAAATACATTATACATAAAAACTCAAAGCAATATAATCTTACTTTCATATTATTTACACAAATTATAATTAATGTCTTTGGGCTTTAAAAAAGTTGCTCAACGATTGGAATGTGATGTTCTCATCATTGCCTATCATCTTAAGTTTAGTTTGATCTATATCTGTATCTAAGAAATCAACAGACAGAAGACGGGTTCAGCTTCAAAGATATTTTTACTCACCTGGTTATTGCCAACTAAGGAGGCCCATTGTAAAGGCAATCCCACAAATTTTCCTTCCCTCTTGTCAAACCCAGTATGCACTCTGTGCTCGAAGTTACTTGGGGGAGATATCAATGGCTTCTTCTTTTTCTTAGAGAACATTTTGAAAATTCAGAATGATATTAAACTGAAAAGAGGAACCTTTTTTAAAAACAATCCTTTGCACATTGTCATCATTTCATTATTGAACATAATCTATAGCACGAATTCATAATAAATCTAAAAATTGTTCATGTTAAAGGGCTATTTGCGTTGTTTATTTTAAAAAGAGTTAATGGTAAAAAAGAAAGCTCAAATACCATACAACTTTCTTTTGCTTATTACCTACACGGTCGACAGGTTCTTCACTCGGCATTATTAGGCAAGGTACGTGTCTTACTACAACATAACAATACACGAATAAGGTCAATACAAACCTACCTGTCGTAGTACTCAAGAACACAAATTGAATACTAAATCAACAACCTACTCCGACATTCCGTAGCAGCCATTAGTTTCCAACCAAATTGAATTAACGTAATAAAATTACAGGTGCGACTTCCACAAATCAATTCACCATAACCACATAGCACTAGATGTTTGGATGAACTCAACAAATTTTAAAATGGGATGGCGTATTTCTGATTAAATTGAAATTTATTTTCGTTTCGCAAGTACGTAACAACAATACACTTCATTGCCAGGTACGACCGTAGACTAAATTTAAATAACATTTTACTTTTTAAATAACTCACACAGATTAAAACAGTTGGTCAAGGAACTAATTTCATTTGCCTACCAAAGACAAGTCATTATTGGATTTGGTTTTCTTTCTCAGTGTTTATTTTTGAAAAAGCTTACATTGATTGAATACAATCCTAAAGCTGGGTCTCTAAATGACTTTGGCAGTATAGTCTTTGTTTGATTGACCTTAGCTGGTCCAGTAAGGAAAAAACTAAAAAAAAAAATGACTATTTTGACGTGTCTGTCAAGTCTGTCATAAATTGTCATCTTGTCATTTGTCATGTCAAATTGACATTGTCAATTTGTGGTTGCAGCAGCATGCATTCCGTTCCGTGAACTAATTTTTCTATGACTATCGTTTAAACTAATTGTATGTACTATTCAAACTAGTTTTAAGAGATTTACTGGCTGGCTATCTATCGTGCATCATGAAAGAGAAACGAAGCAAAAAATCCAAAGAAAGAAGAACAGAGAGAAAGAAGCACCGTAAACAACGAAGTGTAAATATCTCTATTACGCTTTTATCAATAACAAGTTCAACAGTGTTTATGAAAAATGTAAATGCAATGTATTTAATAATTGTTTGATATTTCAGTCTTCAGGTTCCAGTTCTTCGGGGTCGGACGAATGGGTCGAAAAGAAATCTTCCAAAAATTCTATACCACCTGAACGTGAAGACTGGATGTCCATGACAGGGATGCTAAAGACCTACACAAAAGAAGATATAAAACCTAAAAGAGAAGAGCGCAGTAAAAATCACATTGATTCATACAACCCTGGCACTAGTAGTAGGGAACTTAATCCATACTGGAAAGATGGTGGAACAGGTCTGCCACAGACATCTGAAAGTTTTCGTCAGTCACGACAGTTCATGAGACCTACAAATGATGATGATGATTATTACACATCAAAATCATCTTCATCAAAGCGTTATGGAAGTGCTAAAACATATGATATTAATTATTCAGTGGATACTAAAAGATCAAGCAAACAAGATTATGAAAAGCCCCGAACAGACCGTGATTCAAACCGATCTTGTAATTGGAGAAGACAAAATGATGCAGAGCGCAATAGTGCATTCAAAAGTACAGATTATGAGAGTAGCAAAAATTTACAAAAAGAGCCTGTCACTACCTCATTCCCCTCTAAAGAAACAAAAGAAAAACAGAAGACTGATGAAAAGAGCAGCCTATATATGAGTGATGAAAAATTAAACAAACTTGCTGCAAAAATTGTTAAAGCAGAAATTATGGGTGACACAAAGTTAGTATCAGAATTAAAGGAAAAATTGGAAGCTGCAAGAGAATTTAGGAAACAAAATCCTCATCTTAAAGAAGAAAATGATGCTGATGAGAGAATTATGTTGACCTCAACAAGTAGCACAGGGAACTGTAGGCCCTTGATGAATAGTGCAAGAGGTGATCCAAAAAGTAAAGGGGGTAAAAGAAAAGCTGAAACACATACTTCAGGAGAAAGAACCAAATACTTTGGTAATGATGATATGTATAACTTGGCAGAAATGGTAAGAACTTAAAAGTAGTTTTCAGCATTTGGATTTTATTATTTATTTATAATTATTTTACATATTTATTGTATGTTATCTTTCTTACAGTTTCAGCAAGAAAAATATGGAAATAACTTTGATGATGAAGCACAATTGGCCAAAATTGCAGGGAAACATAAAAATCCTAATGATGACCTCGAAGACATATTTATGGATGATATATCAAAGAATAGGAATGAGGCAAAAGATAGAGAAACTGAGAAACAACGGGCAATTAAGCAACATGCAAAGATTGAGCGTTCTTTGGAAGGTTGTGAACGCTGCCTTGATTCTAAAAACATGTTGAAACACCTTATGGTGAGCTGTGGGAGCAAAGTATACTTGGCATTACCATCTAAACTGTCTCTTGTGCCAGGGCACTGTATCATATCTACAATACAACATGCTACATGTGCAACTGCTTTAGATGAAGATGTTTGGGAAGAGATTTTGGTATGATTTTTAATTTCTACCAACGCTACACTTCTATCTACTATCAATAATAACAACTTCAATCTCTATTTTTATAAATTTATTGGTATTATATTCCTTTTATTTTTTTTCCAGAATTACAGAAAAGCTTTGACACGCTTTTTCAACTCACAGGATAAGGATGTGGTTTTCTTTGAAATTGCAACTAAATTACACAGATTCCCACATATGGTTATAAATTGTGTGCCATTGCCAAGAGATGTAGGTGATACAGCAGCAATATACTTTAAAAAGGCGTTATTGGAGTGTGAAACGGAATGGTCAATGAACAAAAAGGTTGTTGATCTGATAGGAAAAGATATAAGAAGGGGTGTTCCTAAGGGACTTCCCTATTTCTGGATAGATTTTGGAATGGATCCAGGGTTTGCTCATGTAATAGAAGATCAGCAATTATTCCCATACAATTTTGGTGAGGTAAGTACATAATATTCATTGCTGTCTGGTTTTTTATGTAAAGGTTAACTAACAAGCAGTTGTGGCTAGATTGACTTGTAATAATTCTTACTTCTATTAGCAATTTCTGATTGCAATAATATTTAATTTCAGGAAATTATTGGTGGGATTTTGGACTTAGATCACCACCACTGGAAGAAACCAAAGGTGGAATCTGGAGATGTTCAAAGGAAGAAAGTCCTAGACTTTCTTAAAGAGTGGAGACAGTTTGATCCTGTATCAAATTGATACTTATCCATTACATTTTAAACTAAGTGTAACTAAACAATGTACAAATACATTTTATTCCGTTCTTCCAATTTTAAAGCAGCAATTATAACAAAAATATGATGTTGTAGTTTTTGTATTGATTAACAAACCTACAGTAATAATTCTCAGATTTTACTAAAAATTCCTCCTGAACTCTTTTCCAGCAACTGTAACAGATTACATTTGATCAATCTAGTAGTTACATACCAAAATTTAACTTAGTTCTATAAATAAAAGCCTAGTACTTTAGCCATTATTTTTTATTTCAGTCCAAATTTTTATATCTCCCTCTGTTTTATTTCCTGTATTTTTTATATTTTTTTGTATAATACAAAATATTTACAAAAAGATGTTTCGCAATATGTTGCAATTATTTACAAGACCAAATTATTTAGGATTGGTTGGTGAATGGACTATAAGTTGTATATAACTATTCATTGTAAAACTTAACTATTCAGTTGTTGGATGAATAAAATGTTCATTTTGACTGTTCTTCTTTCATCATTTCTTCTATTAATTTTTGTCTTTCTGCAGCTTGTCTCATTTTTGTTAAAACTAAAGACTCATAGTCCCTATCAGAAATAAGTGATGGGCCACCAACATCTCTTTTAGTAGTTAATACTGGTCTTTCATTTACCCACTTCAATGTTAATGGGTTATCTGGCAAACCTGAAAAAAGGAATATATCATTAAACACAAAATTGTACCATGGTTAACACTGCATTATAAATGACCACATTCTGAAATTTAACAAAAAAAAACATTTTAACACATTTGCAGCAGTTCCTTTCTTTATGCATATTTCTAATAATTAAAAAAGGAAGACAATAGTATTAAAGTTTTAAATAATAAACAGTAAAAATAGCATACTACAAATTAATGTTTAAGTGATTTAACATACTTGGTCATACATACCTTTTTCAAATTCTACAGCCATTTCTGATGCCTCCTTTGTCGAAAATTCAACCAATGCACTGCCTTTCTTTTTGGGTGACATAATCAAAGCTGTAATATTGCCATATTTCTTCAGGAACCTCCTCAATGTTGGTTCATCATAGCCACCATTGTTTGTGTCATTTTTATCAACTTTCCACTTAATTTTTATTCTATTTAAGCTGGAATCCCACACTGGTTCTGAGAGTATACCCATTTTTCTCCGCAACTCTTCTTTCACTTTTTGCTGTTCTTCCTGAAGAAGTCGGCTTCCCTCTTTCTGTAATCTTTCAATTTCAGCAGCTAGTTTTTGTTCATCAGTGAGGTTTACTGTTCCTCCTCCAGAGGCTGCCTCCCTTTCTCTTCTCTCCAAATCTTCTTTGAATTTCTGTCTTTTACTATCTAATTCTTGGTGTCTCAATTTAGCAGCAGCTTTAGCTCTTAGTACTCGATCATATGCCCCTCTAGCTGATGGGTCTAATAATATTTCCAATGCCCTAGAGAGCTCGTGAAAAGTTTCTGCAGCTTTAGGATCATCTGGATTTTTATCTGGATGGCATTGTAACGCTTTTTTTCGATAAGCTTTTTTAATCTGTAAAACGAAATAAATAAAATTTTAATAAGACCTATCACGAACTTGGAGAAAGCTAAGAGAACCTGCATAGCCTTATAATCTTGTATATCGTCGGCTAAGGTCGCAAACCTCTTAACTCCATTTTGACGTCAAAATATATTTTTATAGTTTTAGATAGTGCAAATTTGAACGCATCTAATAGTAAAACTTTTAAGTCCTTAAAAAAAGCCGTTACAATTTAAAAAGCAAAATAGAAAAGCTTGGAACTCCAAGACAGCCATTTTTGTAAACTCAAACCACGTATGTCCCCCCGCCCAGTACTGCTCTCGATTAGAGATTGCAAATATTCGCTGATTTTTCTTTACGAATATTTTCAAAAAGGGCTAAAATTGAATTTTTTTGCTAAGAAAACTATATTTTGAACCGGTTTTATTGCTTTAGGTATTCTTCTTCTTCTTTGCGTGTCGATGGCTAAATTTTGTTGGCCCAGAATCCAGCGACCCGAACAGCTTTTTGGTCAGCGCGCAACAACTCTTCTTTTGTGCAAGTATCAGGGCACGCGGGGCAACTGTTTGAGAGGAGGCACCGCAGTCGCAAACGTTTTTAGAAGGCCCCACGTAACCCCAACGCTGCAGGTTGTCCCTGCAGCGGCCAACCTGACTCCGCAGTCTATTGGCGCTTTCCAAGTCGATCACAGCAGATCATGGCCTGGAGCAAGGCTTTCACAGGGTGGGTACAGAAGAAGGGGATGCTTTTCTTTCTAACTGTTAATCCTTACCAAGGACGGATCATCAGTGAAAACTGGTTCAACCCTCCTGTGAAAGCTTCGTCGACTTTTGAGTCGTTGCGATACAGGGACGTAACCAAATATGTATGGGGTTACGGGGGTCTCGCTCTACCTTCGCTTTTTCAAGACCACTAGCCACACCCCTTAGAAAGCTTTAGGAATTATATTTTTAACAGTAGAGTGAGCCTGTAACACTGCCTTTATGTCTCGATCGAGTCAAAGGACTTCTCATAGTCCAAAAACGCTAAGCACAATGGAAAATTATACTTCTCGGTCTTCTGTATAATTTGCCGCAGCTTGTGTTTGTGGTCTATGCTACCCGTTTCGGTTATCGGCTTGTTTGGTAGGTTGGAAATCATCAAATCTGCGTGCGAGACGATTTGTGATGACCCTTGAGAACAGCTTGTATACATGGCTCAACAGCGAGATAGGCCAATTCTTCAAGCGTTCTGTGTCTCTTCTCTTGAAAAAGAGCTCTTCCACACGTCTTCTGTTCCATGCCTGTGGCGTGAGACCCCCGAGCAAGACGGAATTAAAAAGCTTCTAAAACAACTTCAGCACGGGTTTTCCACCTGCTTTCAGGAGCTCAGAAGTAATACCGTCTTCACCCGGCGCTTTGTTGTTCTTAAGCTGTTTCAAAGCCATCCCAACTGATGCCCGGAATGTCTTTAGTTTAGTGACAAGCTTGGCTCTTAGGTCTTTAGCCAAGTTATTGACAGGTTTTGACACCGAGGTATATAGCTGTCCATAAAACCTCTCGATCTCCCTTAAAACCTCAGACTTTGTAGCCACCATCCGGCCGTCCTCAGTTTTTAGCTTTCTTAGCTGACTTTGCCCAATATACAAGTCTATTGCAAACGCTTTGGAGCCTTTATTCCGCTCTTTTGCGTCTTCAATACGACTTGTTTAAAGTCTCGGATATCGTGTCGCACTTCGCAGGGACATAAAAATCCGTCTATTGAGCTGCCAACATGCCTCAGCGTCATCAGGAATATGCAGCAGCATAGTACGACGCTCAGCCATGAGCCCATTAGGTTAAGGGTGTGATCCGTTAGTTTCTGAGGTTTATTTGTATCGTCCACCGTAACGCAATTGTCAAGGTAACTTCAAATGTCAATATCTCAAAAATGCCTGTAAGTGAATTGGATCCTTTTTGCTTAACTACGTTCATTATTGTACACTTCTAATATAACATTAAAGTTCAAGATACAGAGATTCCTTTTAGCAAAGCTCATAACTCCCATATTGTGTTTTCTATTTTTCGATCCAAAACTCGTAACTCCATATTTTATAGATTTGACGAAACGTTTCATAATAAATGTCATAAAATCTGATAACTAGTCTTAAATATAGTCTACTGGTAAAAAAATATCGACAAGCTTTGAAAAAATAAAAAAGTTATGAAGTTTTTTGTGCCTCCTGTAAAATTTGGTCTGAGGGAGTTAAGTGGGTTGCGACCTTAGCCGACGATATCATTTTTATTGTGCTTTTTTAATTTTATGCACAAAACAAGAAAATTATAAAACACTTACCTCTGATTCTGAAGCAGTGATTTGTACGTCAAGAATTGCGTACAGGTCTACATCTTCAATGTTTTTCAGCTTGGACATCTTGGTGTTAAAGAGAATTAGATGCAATTGAAAATTTTACTTCATTAATAAGATATTGTAACAAGTAATAACAAGGAAAAGTTGGTATTTGTTTGGTCGTTGACAAACAACCTTTTGATATTAATCTGTGCTTTTGACAACGAACGAGACACCAAAATACAGTTGACACTTGACATTGACACTGTCAGTGTTGACATTCTGGTTAAAAATATACTAAATCTATGGGTTTTCTACTACTATAATATAATGGTTCTACTTAGTACTCCTCTGGAGCTTATATCCTACCTGGAGACCGCACGTTGAACAATTTTTTTTTTGTTAACATAGTTTCGTTTTCGGCCAATTTTCGGCAATTTCGTAACTTGCCGAAAACTCACTCAAGTAAATATCATTGATTCATGTGTTTATGGTCTGTATGCACGCGGCCTTTACATTTTGCCACAGATTAAATAAACATAAAGTTGAGGTTGTAGACCGACAAACTTATCTGTTCCGGTGGCGGCGTCGCTACTGTCGTTGTAATACTGTCATTAAATATCGTTTTTGCATTGCGTTTCATGTAGTTCCAATATTGGCCACCGGAACAGATAAGTTTGTCGGTCTTTAATAATTATGATGACCACGGTTGCCAACTTAGGGGTTTTCCCCCCAGATTTAGGGGGGTAAATAAGTGAGATGGGTCTTTTTTAGGGGTGTTATATTTTTAGGGGTATTTTTAGGGATTTTTATAACTTTAAATAATTTTTTTTTAATTCCAAATTCAGCAAAATAAAGGTGAGTATAGTCTCCATAGCCTTGGGATAATTCAATCCAGCGAATCATGTTCATTTTTATACATTATCGCCTTAGCGACATCTAGTGCGATTGTTTGTTATTAAGAGTACAGAGTTGAATAAAAAATAAAACACGAATTCCACCCATAGTTAAACGTAATATAACTAACTAGACTGTGCTCTCGTGGCTAAAAAACGAGCCAAGCGAAACAGTCAGACAGAGCAGCTTGTCCCTTTCTAATAGGGTGACAATAAGTTTCGGATAAGTGAGACAAATTCAAACATGCAATCTGCGGAGCTGCCTAATAATAGTATTTTTAATTCATGTTAAAATATTTCAACAGTCGGTTGTGTCATCATTGTGTCGGCAGCAAAACTTCATATTCAACCGTTGATATAAGTTTATAGAGAGCTGTGTTGTTTAAGACGATGTTATAAAATGATATAGACAGTACAATAAATGTGATAGAAAGGCTCCTGGTCTTATTCATCACATAATGCTTTACGGGGTAACTACCATAAGAAATTAAAAAAAAGACAATTTATATACATTTACGCTTTTTCAAGAATACATTGAACGAAAAATAAGTAAAAATATACAATTGTAAATTAATACATTGTAAAAATAACATTAAAATACAAGCGTTAAATTAAGTTTTTGGTCAGGCAAAATTGTTGCTTAAAAACATTTCATAAACTGACAATATGAAAGAACGAGATACGCCTCCGTCCTTGCCATAGACCTAGTTCATGGTCACTCTAACTATGAATGAACCTTCATTGCGTGCTGGCAATGTAAAAGAACGAGACAAGCTACTCCCGTCTTGATATCTCTCTCGTCTCGGATTTGCCTCGCGTAAGGCGCAAGAAAATATAAACTTTAATGCGTTGGGATAGTGTTCATTTTCAAAAATGCAATTTTTTGAAGATATCATTCCGGTTACGTAGATAATATTAATTCCATGATTCCACCATGTTGTCTATGACAAATATGACAATGACAATGACAATTATATCTTTCCTCTTTATAATATTAGTATAGAAGAGTAAAAACAAATTATATTAATGCACATTTTTTATTAATTAATTGTAATTATTTTTATTAAATATTTTTGGGGGGATTTTCAAGCAATTGAGGTGATTTTAGGGGGTTTTGACTTAGGTTCAGGGATAAATATTTTTTAGAGTTGGCAACCCTGATGATGACATTTATGTCAAATCAAGTCGATAGCAAAGCAAAACACGTTGCTTGGAATTTTTGGATTTACTCGTTTACGACTAATTAAAATATTGTGAATATTCATCATATTATTATTATAGTTTGTTTACAGTTTTATCGATATGCTTCTCAAGAGTTTAAGTAAGTTAACAAATCATTTTTAACTACTATTCTGGTACTCATGTGGCCTCTTCTACTTCAATTCTATTTGAAACTGATATTTTGTGAGTTCTGCGTTACATCTTTATCCTGACATATTTCCATATACATTTACTTTTCATACATTGCTGCAACTGTAAAGCAATTTTATAATTATATATTTGGACAATTTCCAGGGTTGATCCCGTTACGGGTTAGTACTGTCTGTTCAAGAAATAGAGCTACATCTGCGCAGTCACTCCCAGAAAGCCCTCAAGAAGGTTTGTTGGATTTTTAACAATTTTTATATCATTCTTCCTTTTGAAATTCCATAAACTCAGTTTTAAATATTATTAGTTATAACAGTTTGACCAAACTTTTTATTAATTACTTTATTTTTAAAAACTTATTTCCTTCCAACATTTCAGAAGTGCAAGTGCAAAGAAAGAATCCATTAGACCATCCAGATTACTTCCAAGTTCACAACTTATTCACTGTCAAGGATTTATTTGATGCCCGTGTGCACTATGGACATAAGGAGGGGTCACTTAATGATTACATGAGGCCGTACATCTACGGGTCAAGACTTGGTCATTTAATATTTGATTTGGATATCACCGCTGAACACCTCCGTAAAGCACTTAATTTTGCAGCCCATGTAGCATACAGAGGAGGCATAATCTGTTTCTTCAACAGGAACTCTTTAAATTGTCATATAGTAGAGAAAACCGCAATTGAATGTGGAGAATATGCCCACACAAGGTTTTGGAGAGGAGGCATTTTCACAAATGCTAATCATCAGTTTGGGGCTGTGACAAGACTTCCTGATTTATGTATATTTTTAAATATCCACAATAATATATTAAATCAACATACAGCTGTTAGAGATAGTGCCAAGATGCTTATACCAACCATTGGAATTGTGGATACAAATTCTAATCCAAACCTGATCACTTATCCAGTGCCTGGAAATGATGATACTCCAGTCGCAATAGAACTCTATTGTAAATTATTTAAGGAAGCTATTCTTAGGGGCAAAGCAGAAAGAATGAAGTTTTTACAAGAAACCCTTGAGTGAAAGGATGTGTTGTAGATTAACCTAATAAATAAATAAATAAACTATCTTATAAAAAAATAAAAGTTTGTAACATGTTATAATTCTTTATTTAGTACAGTTACAATATTCATATATGTACATATTTTATAATAACTAAAATAGGAAAATTAAATGATTTTTGAACTAGAAAAGAGTTAACAATTTGTATAACATAACAATTCTTTTGTAATTTAAAAAAAATAAAGCACACACATTAAAATCTTTTGTGTTTAAAGTTTGACTGCTCTCAGGGGTTTTAAACCATAAGACATGAGCAGTATCATATTTGGTATATTATGGCTTCTAAAGCACAAAAAATATAAAAAGTTTTTGGTATTTTATTCTGTGTGAGTATTAACCCCGTCGTTACGGCACGGCACACACCGTTTCATCACGTAAATCTCAAAAGCAGGACTAAATAAGAATGATACGTATGTAATAATCGTTGAGTTATAATAGTTATATTATTTTAAAGATATAACATTGTCTTATTAAAGATTGTTCATGGCATGTTATAATATACTTCGCACATTATTATTATTCGATTGTAGTCTATCCTAGGAGCACTTTACGCATCATGTGAGAATTGCTGTCCATTTCTCTACTCTCCCAACTGCCTGTAATGCATTTAGAGCTGCATAAATATTGAAGGAGTGGAATCCTATATTTTCCGCAAAAGTCAACGAATTTAATATGCTCAACTCGATTGTCGAAGTAGACACCTGTAAAAGCAATAAGTTATTATTTAGTATTAAAATAAGTTATTATTAATATTAAATTAGGTACATAAAGAAATTGAATGCCTATAATAAAAAAGTTACTGGAATAATCAGGTCAGGAGTAATGGAGTCAGTTTCTCTCACAGAAATCTGATTTCTCTGTTTCGTGAATGGAGTAATATTTTGATGGCCAAAGCCAAAGTCTGGGCCCGAAAATTAAAAAAAAACCTACTGTCGTGTATTCATTCTACCGCACAACAGATGGCGCTAGTAACAAAAATAAACTTGGTATGGTAAAGGTGCCTGCAGACTTGCGAATACTACATTTGTGCAATAGTTTTTATTATGTCCAATTTTAATGTGTATTGACTTTTTTATTTATATCTGGCTAGAAGTTTGCTGGCGCATTAAAAAGTATTTTTTTTAAAATACGGTTTAACATTGCTGAAAGCAACAGCTTATTTAGCAATAGCACAGGAGTCTTGTGCCAAGTGTTAGTACATATCGTCACAGACACCCGAGCGGCAGCTAATGGCACCAGCTCATGTTACATCACAGGCTCCGAGCCACCAGACGAAACACAATCGCACCTACTCAGACATGTCATGTTTTAAAAATTATGCTGGAGTTGTAGACCTTGGTGAACTGACCATACACAATTAGATTCATGTAGGTAGGCTTGTAAGTACGGAATACATTAAATTTGATATCAACCTACCTCTACATTTTGGGTTTACACAGCATTGAGCTGCATTCAGATAGTTGATCAAAGTAGTAGGAATGTCTCCCAAACGGACTGGTATTTGGTGCAGTTTGACGGTGCGCCCCGCTAGCTCGAGCAGCGATGGAGGCTCTAATGTCATGTCCCGAACGAATCTCACTACTAAAGGATTATCACGAAGACTTAGCTGAAAATTACAGAAAAATTAAGTAATTGGTTTTAAACTATCGTGTTCTGTTTTCCGTAGTTTTCATAGGTACATAGGTCAGGTAGTAGCAATGGCTTCGCCGTCTGTCTGTTATTATCTTAACTTGTGTGTAATGTATAAAGGATGATTAGTACTACTGTAGTACTATTGTTAACAAATCCAACTGGCTTGCTGGCCATTACAGGTACCGGCAAACTTCTTGAATACCGGATGGGGATTGCGCAGAACACGAATTTTGACACGCCTGCGCGCTTTTCGTTAGAAGCATACCTCTGACCAATAGCGCGCGCGGGCGTTTGGGAGATTCGCACGCGCAAGTGCACATGCGCGAACTTTCCCCCTCTCCGTTGACCGATATTCAACCAGTTTGCCGGTTCTGTACCTATACTGTAATAATGTATATGGTAATAAAAGTATCGAAAAATGAAGAAGTGTAACACTATGATATAGAAGTCCCTGCCTCTGCTCAGATCATTAATGAATGAATGATGTCTACGTGTGCCTCTCATTGCTTTGTGTTCTCTCACGTGTATAAAAATTGCCGGTGCATGTGCCTGTTGATAAATTCGTTAACACAAACACTTTATCTCACGCTGCGAGTTATTCCTGCTTATTATAATTACATATAATAAAATTTCTTTTTTGTATATATTTTTAATGTTGTAAAAAGTGAATATTGTAAACGATTTAACATTAATAAAATTTGCATTGTCATGGTCGGTATAACATTTAGTAACGAACTAATCTATAAACGTTTGTGTTATTCAAAAGTATCCATATGATAATCTTGTTTTTCGATGTTGTACACAAGAACATCAGTATAGATTAAATTAAGTAGCAAAATTAGCATTTTTAATGACTTTGGTGATAATATTCATAATGATTGTAATTGGTAAATAAAGATCATTATCGAAGTCCTATGATGACAAATAAGTAGGTACTTGAACATAAGCAAAATGGAAGATGTCTTTTAGCCAATTGAGTTCTTGAAAAATATTACTTTATGAGCAATGATCAACTATTTTTCCACAGAGATAGCAATTTTATTGCGCCATTCACACGTAGTAACAGTCACACATTGCAATGCGTTTTGTGTGCTTAACATGCCAACGTCGTAAGTTGTCGGGGTCAAAATCACTGCTTGTTACCTAACATCAGAAAAGAATAGAAGAATAATTATTGAGATGTAACTCACCTCTGTAAGGCATGTCAGTTTAATAATTTGCGTCGGGAGAGTTCTAAGTCGATTTTTGTGTAATCGCAAAGAGCGCAGTTGCTTCAAATTGGCGATGCTAGCTGGTAGATGTTCTATAAGATTATCGTTTAAAACTAGCGCCTGAAGTGAAGTCAGACGACCAACTGATTCTGGCACTTCCACTATTTGGTTTCCAGCTACTGAAAGAATCTGCAAACTAGAAAAGAGACAGTAAAACAGCAAAACTTACATAAATACCTACATACGTACAAATATTTTTGCCAATACAAGATACCTCATAAAATAGGTCGTCTTATCTCTGCTGACGATTATTTTCAGCCAGACCTGAGATAGGGGAAACGACTGTATCTATTCTAATACCAATAAACTTTCGTATGGCAATGATTAGGCCGTTGGTGATAATATAAATAATGGGTACTTAGGTACATCCGAAATAGATACATAGCATTGATGTCAAATTTCTAGAATGTTGGGAGTTGGATTCCCGATAGCTTTAATGCCAAACCAAAAATCATTATCAGAACTTATTATATAAAATATGACAAAAAAATCCTTTTAGGTGTACTTCCATGCTCCCGGTATTAGAAATAAGTAAACAATCTCAACTCGAAACGCACATTATTTATAAATAGAACCTCTCATTTATTATTTCAATAGACAATAATATTATACGAACATGATTAACAGTGGACTGCGACAGGCTGACGATATCTTGAACTAACTTTAAGGGCTTTAAAATTAATAGCTAATCCGCCAACTCAAAGTAATAAAATGTAGAGTAGGTACATACCCTAGATAGTATAAACTATTTTATTTTGTAGGCACTGTCCCGCGTAGGGTTGCCAGGTGTCCGGCTTTAGCCGGACATATTTGGCTTTTTTGGGTTGTGTCCGGCTAAATATTAGCGTGTCCGGCCTGTCCGGCTTTTGTGACAGCGCTTTCACACGGGCAGTCCAGTTTTTTGTTTGCAGGATCCCGTTTTTTGCAGGATCCCGTTTGATGGCGAATGTGTTTATATGATAGCGTTCACACGAGCATCCCGCATGCGGGATACTGCAAAAACCCGATCCGGCATTCGGCTTTGTCACTAGAAACTGGATCCGTCGTCCAGTAAAAAGCGGGATCCCGTTTAGTGGCACTATATATTCGGCTTTTTACTTTGAATTTTGAATTTCGAATTTTACTGGATCCCGCAAAACTGAACTGCCGTGTGAACACACCGTCCAGTTTTGCAGGATACAGTAAAAAGCCGGTCCTGCAAAACTGGATGCCGTGTGAAAGGGCTGTTGTTTAGCGATGAACCATGATAACTTGCGCTTGTAGAACGAACGCAACGCGCGGGGTATTAGAAAAAACGTACGACCAGTGGCGACCAGCTAAAAAAGAAAAAGGATCGCTATTGTCGCTAAACGGGCGGCCCACCCCTGTCCGGCTTTTAGAGCAAAATGTCCGGCCTTTTAAAGAGCAGAGTCCGGCTTTTTTGTTTTAGGAGCTGGCAAGCCTAGTCCCGCGCATCTCGCAATACCGAGTATGGAGTTAAAACTCTTGTTATGGCCAAGATTAATTACCATTCTATATGTATCTGTTGTATAAAAAATAGATATTTATGTGTAGGTAGTAATAATAACTATTTTATAACTCGGAAAACTGGTAGTACCTTTTAGTTTAGAGAAGTTTTAAAACATTTTATTTTAGGGTTTAAAATAATCGTATCATAATAATTTTATACGGTTTTTAAGTTATATAATTTATTTTTAAAGAAAGCAGACAAGTATGACAGGATCGGCTTAAACTGCGAACATTTGCAAACTTTTCCCATCTTACATAGTCAAATAGGCTAGATTATGGCTGCCCAGACATTATTGCAATCTTCAATACTGACGTATTAAGTAGGTACATGATATCACAACACTGTGAATAGAATGTATGTAAGTATGTAAGATCGAGAACAAAGGAGTTTAATGTTTACCATTTGTGTATAATTGTGTAAATCAAATATTGTAAGAAAACAGACCATTTTGTAAATGTCTCAAAGTAAAAAAATACCAACCTGCTTAATTTCCATACATCCTTTGAAATATTTACTATATTATTTCCTCCCAAGTAAAGATATTTGAGCGAAGACAGCTCTATCACTTGTTCAGGGAAAAAATTTAGTTGATTGCCACTCAAATTGAGCTCTCTTAGTGTAGTCTTTGCAGAATAAAAGGTTTTTGGTAACGATTCATTTGTCAGTTGATTATGTTTTGCTATCAAAGTAGTAAGAGGACAACTTTTAAGCAAATCAGGTAGAACAGTAAGCCTGTTATTGCTCACATCTAATATCTTCAAGTTGCAAAACCTGTTTATTGTTTCTGGTACTGTATTTATTCTGTTGTTGTATAGCAGAATTATCTCGTACCTCTTCGCACAGTCCTTTTCATCAACAATGCCTTTTAGCTCAGACGATAAGGCGATAGACTCCAATGACTGACAAGATAAATCAAGAGTTTTTTGTTCCCTGCTATCACTGTCGCAGCTGTCCGACGTGTAACACTCCATTTTGCTGATTAACTGCGCTGAGGCTCCTCTGACCTCTATATCTTGCGCAAACTCTTTTTAAAATTACATTATCAAATTATTTACACTCATTAAACGAAGCGCACGCCTATCACGCCGGCGGGCGCACGCGCAACTGCCAAGCCAAACCAACTAACTGCGTATGAACACCACCCACCCACCACTCAAATAATAAATTGATCGATCTCCGACGTCGTCGTCGTGGGGACATGCTTTAATTTACCAACCGCTTAAATATATTATATTAGAATACCTAGAACTCTTTCATTATTTCTATTTACAGAATAAAACAAATCTACTGCCTTTATCTACTTTCTCATTTTCTTATCCTTTTCACAACCTAAATGGAAAACATCTAGCCTAAATACCCCAATACTTACCGAAATTTTATTAATTTGTTTTAATAAACAGTTTTATTATTATTATTGTTAAAAATGAAAATATACTTGTGTGGTCAAAAATACCAACATTAAGATCACGATGTCTTGACCTCAACATATTTATAATAAACTCCGGTAAGTGGGATATCCAAAATTATCTGAAGGAAGTGATTGTTTGATGTCGTCGACAAAAAAATGATAGTTCCCTTAAGAGGCCTATTACAAATTTCCACTCTGCGAGAATAGGCATTTGACATGTTTTGACAACTCATTGGTCACGTGACCACAATACTGTGTTGAAATAACGACCAAACCATTATGATACTTTTCCCAAGTTTTGTTGTTTTGTTTCTATGGAATAATCGTTATCGCTATACCCGCACATTTGTGCCATGGATCTAGTAGGTGAAGAAACAGATTATAATATGAAGATGATATCATAAATGAGACAGATAATATTTGTTAAAAATTAAATTTATTTTATTACCTTGTCATTTATCTAGCAAAGGACGTTTTTCGTTTTAGATAAAAGTTATAGCTTAGATTAGAATAAAACTTATGACAATTTACATGGTTAGTATAAAACACCATAAAGTAACTAGGTAGGTATTTTGGTGTGAAAAAGCATTAAAAAGACAGTGTTTTTATTACAGAGTCAAACGAGGCCAAACATTTGTTTAGATTAGAATACTATATGCCTAAATGGCATCGATTTTCGAGAGTTGACTATTTCTGGGAGCAGACACTCGTAGTAAAAGCGTGTCAATTTGGGTAACATCTCGATGTTACAAAAGTTATCGTTCCGTGGAACTCTAACTACTTTCATTAATAGTCCGGACCAGTCCAAACTGCAAAAAGGCAGAACTACGTAATCTGTCACCTGAAACAATTATATTTATTAATAAAATATAAAAATAGAATAACAGCTTCAAAATTCTTGGGTTCATTCATACTTACATTCTCAGATTCTGTTTCTATCGTCCTAGCATTAATTATCTCCTCAAGTTCTGCTATTGGCGGTTCGTCTACATTAATTGAATTTTTTTTGTGTTTTGTGTTTTTCGACCCATGCTGAAAATAACGAAATGAATATAAAGAATAATTTAACAACATAAAAAGCTTTGTAAACTCAAATAATTTTGACAAAACAACCGACCTCAAATTGCACATCTGGCACAAAAAAAAAACTTTTGGACTTCCACTACAATAATAATATTAACTGGTATGTAAATGCTTGAATAGTTATTAAAATTACCGAAAGCGGTATTTGTTCTTCCAAATCAGTCATCAAATAATATCTGCCTATATTGCCGAATATGTTCGGATGGCCATCTGCGGTCTTCTTATTTAGTTCTACCACACCAAATGATACTTTCTGAATGCAAATGCTTGATTTGTAGCTAAAAATATTAAAATCTTTGTAGGTATGTGCCCCTATAATGTTTGAGAAGTTCCCTTAGTTCCTCGGGGATCCCGTCATCATAACTGGATTGTAATGACAAACGGGACCAATAAGGACTTAAATGTTTCTAAATGAAAAAAAAAAGAAAACGGTTTATAATTACAGAGTTCTGAGGTAACAACAGACGCGACCAGACGCGACGACGCGACGTGACGATTTGAAGAGTAGCTGTCCAATTATTATTATTTTCAGAGATCAACTCTTTCTTATTATTATTTCAAAAAAGAGCAATCCATTTAATACAATGTGTGAAAATTTCGGAAAACAAATGAATGTCGGGAAAACATTGTTTATTGATCTGAAGTAAGAAAAAACAGGTGCAAGCGATTTTCGACCTTATCGTCATTTACCAAAATAACGGATTTTAATGAACCAGCAAAGATAGTCAACAAGCGGTTGCGAACAAAATTTTAAATGTCAATAAGGTTGAAAATCGCTTGCATCTGTTTTTCTTGTTTGTCTATTTATTTGAAGTAAAAAAAACAGATGCAAGCGATTTTCAACCTTATTGACATTTAAAATTTTGTTGCTTTTTCGCAACCGCTTGTTGACTACCTTTGCTGGTTCATTAAAATCCATTATTTTGGTAAATGTCGATAAGGTCGAAAATCGCTTGCACCTGTTTTTCTTACTTCAGATCAATAAACAATGTTTTCCCGACATTCATTTGTTTTCTCGACATGCATTTGTTTTCCGAAATTTTTGAAATAATAATGATAATATAATTGGACAGCTACTCTTCAAATCGTCGCGTCGTCGCGTCTTGTCGCGCAAAAAAATACTCTCAAAAACAAGTCCGCATTCGTACGGTACATAGGCATCTACTGGGGTAGCCCTTCCTACCTATCTAAATAACCAGTAGGGGCAGTCGAAACTTTGCCCCTACTAGGGGCAGACGGAACTAAAAAGTTTCGACTGCCCCTACTGGTGGCAGACTTAGTAGAGGCAGTCCGGAATAATCCCTACTAAGTGATAGTGGGTACTTTATTTTGTCAGTGATCAACTTACGAGTTGTTTATAAATCAACATTTGAGAAAAACTTTATGGAGGCCCTTATTTTGTTTTGAGTAGGAGATTCAATATAAAACAAACACTAAAAATAATTATACTTACGTGATGAAAACTTGGTGGTCGCACTATACACTGACGCTCGCTCGATCGTACTGGCGCGAAAAAATTCGACATAGGTCCAACGCCGAGAGCGCTCCGCGCAGTACTGAGTTCGGACGGCCAGCGCATCGCATTTTGTAGTAATTTTGCAGTTATATTAATGTTATTATCAAAATAGGATAATAAATGAATGGTTTAAAATTATAAAATCTTCATTCCTCATGATGTAACAATTATTTTGGTATATATTTTGCCTAATTGTGTTGTCGTAGAAAGGAGAAATTCACAGTTAACTTAAAGCGATTTTCGAAGATTTTTGCTTTAGGACTAGATGTTTTTTTATATATAAAACCAAAGATATTTAAAAATCCGAGGCCGCTAAGAACTATACGACTATATAAGAGATAACATTCTATTTTTTTTATTTAATTTGCTCAAACCAGTAGTTCAATCCAGGAGCTTAAAAATGTGCCTTCGCGCATTTTATGAAAATCTTTCTCTGCAATTTTGGGTTCAATTAAAAAGTTAAGCAAAATTTCGAAAAAGCAAGGCCGCTACAAACTATTCCAATAGATACTCTACACTATTTAATAAGTCATTATTGTTAATGTATTTTTGTTTCTGAGATCGATAACACCAAAGTTGGCCATTTTATGCAAAAATCACAGTCGAGATGTGATAGGTCTCTTAATTTTTTATTGCTGTTAAGATTTGTTAAACAGCGTCATCTGGTATCCAATAGCTAAAACTTTGAGTAATAGTATACATACTCCTTTGTTGTTTCTTTATTTGGTCCAAACCATGGAAATAATATTGTATGGTCCAAACGTTCTTCAACCCTATTTTTTAAAAATATTTATCATAAGTTCATAATCACATGTAACTTATTATAACTTACTTGTATAATAGACGTCAGTGTCATAACTTAACGCCTCGATGGTCTTGTGGTATAACGGGTCGAGACTTGGAGTCCTGGGTTCAATTCCCGTGTCGAGCTTACTTTGGGTCGATTTTTTCGGACACTGCTCGGGTTTGTGATCACCAATCCGCATTTGGCAAGCGTGGTGATTAAGCCCGCAGTACTCATCATTATAGCGATAACAAGGATGGGGCCTTTGCCCTGCAGTGGGACATTAATAGGCTGATACTTTACTTTATCTTGGCTTTGCGAGCTACTTTAATTATCAACTAATTACAAATTACACTTTCACTCCACATCATTGTGGTAGCAATGATGGTAGCAAAGTAGTAGGTTATAGCTATACATCGTTATCGCGCGGGCAGTTTCGGGGCGACGCGTTGATACTGATGAATAGGGTTGCCACGCATGGATCTTTTTTTTTAAATTATATTTGACCAATAAAAATATCGATTTTTAAATCGATATTATGCACTGAATCTATTTGTAATCCTAAATCGACCACTGACACAAAAATGTTACCTTACAATTTTTTTCGGTTTCGATAACTTAACCAATTTTGTGAAAATGTTATTTTTATCCTAATTACTCATTTATAGCTGTATGATGTCAATTTCTGACTTACTGGACTGAATCAACCCTCAGAGAAAGTGTTGCTAACTTAAACAACGCTTCTACACTACTTTGTCCCAATTTTGAATACAATATCAAAATAGAAATAATATTCTATTCATCCTCATAAGGTATTTATCCTCATAAGGAATATACATAACATGAAAGGCTTTAATTTAAAGAATAAAAAAACATGCAAATATTCTAATACTCGTTATATACGTGTGACAGCCCTTCGGTCATCTATGCGTCGCCCCCAAACTGCCCGCGCGATAACGATGTATAGTTATAGCATAGGTTTAATAATATTAAGAGATAGAATAATAAGTAGTATAGATATGTATAGATAATAATATTTATATTTGCATGCTTTCTAAAAAAGCTAAATAGGCATAAGAACCTTATAAACATTTCGTACCACCAATGTGAATTACCTATTTATGAAAAATAAATTATTTTGATTTCCATACTATGAAATTACGCAAGGTATTATATTAACCATGTATAAAAGCTTTACATTTTGTTGAACTAAGTGACTGATCTGGCAACACTAGTTTAGTCTGTTTTACCGATAGTGTATAAGTTTTGCAAAATACATAACAGATGGCGCTAGTGTATTGCATGTGACGTCATGCTCGGCCAGTGATCGAACGTCCGAATGAAACACGAAAATAGCCGAACGAGTGAGCGAGCACAAGTCAAGAAGGAAGACGAAGAAACTAAAATCTGTCGTTCACTTTAGTGATGTAAATTTTGAAATTTTAAGAAAATGGTATTGTAACAGCTAGAAAGGATAATCTTATTTTGATTTTGATTGTATCATAGTGATATTGTTTTGACTATTCTATCCCAGACCTTATTTTAACGTTGGTAAAGTGAAAGAGTTTAGTGCGTGTGCAAGGGTGGTAACGAGAAATGTGAAGTATCTATGAAGTTCAGGATTCTAAAGCCGTTTATTTTATAAGTTTAATAATGAGCGGACGCCCTAGGACCACGTCATTCGCCGAGGGCAGCAAATCCGTTCGAAAGACATTCGATAATCAACCACCGAAACCACCTCTAGGAGGCGTAAAAATTAGCAGTAAGTACCACCTAACCATTCTTTTGTCGGCCATCGTGATTTCTTTGCGCCTGTGACGTATCTTGATACTGACAATTTTAAATATGGCTGCAAACTGACACAAACCAGCGTTTATCCGAGTAAATTACGCTAATTTTTGGATTAATCAATATCGGCTCGACATTTACGTCCATAGCATTTCAAAAATGGCCACAGGCTGTGCTTCGTTTCTGCCACATAGGCCTGGCATTGTGACAGCTATCACGTCAAAATATCTAATTCTGAAAGCGATGCGTCGAATCATGATGATCAAATTGCCTTGTGGTTAATTTATTCCTTCGTATTTTATTTCCTGTCAGTTGGGATCAGCTTTTTTTGCCACTAGCACTGCCCAGTAGTACGTAATTTCAGTAATTTTGAGGTTACTTCAATATGACGTAATTTAATGTGAGCATTTTGAGAAGTATTTTCTAAAACCTGGCTTGTTACCTATTTTAAGGTGTAGGCTATGCTAGATATTATTTTTACTACTATTGGAAGTTTAAATATTATTAATTAAAAAAAAAACCAAAAAAAAATTTAAGTTAATGCTTTAATTGAATCTCAAAATACTTCATTTCAGACGCAACATGATGATGCTAAAATAATATTATTGATCCATAGAAAATATTGCTTTTTTTTGTAAAGAAAGAGTATGTTGATTGGCTACTTTATTTAATTAACTAATGAGATTTGTTATTCTCCAGTAAGAAAAATAGGTAATATCAAACAAGAATACTTAATTGTTTGAGTTTTCTTTCAGGAAATTGATGTACAATATTAAAAACACCCCATACCCACAATCTTGAAAAAGTTGTACCTAAATTGGGTAAAATTAGTAAAAATAACCTAATTTAAAGTAAAATAAATTGAATGGTGATTATTTACTTTGATGATTAAACTACTGCTTCTCATTTCCTACAGAAGTCAATGTCTTGTTTGTTGTTATAATGTTTATATTTAACTAGCCTTCCGCCCGCGGCTTCGCCCGCGTGAACTATAGGACGTTATCCCGCAGGAATATCTTTATAAATTGTAGCCTATGTGTTATTCTGATGTATGAGCTATAATATTGTAAAGTTTCATTAAAATCCATCCAGTAGTTTTTGAGTGAAAGAGTAACAAACATACTCACAAATTTTCGCCTTTATAATCAATCAAATCAAATCAAATCAAATCAAAATATTCTTTATTCATGTAAACTTGTATCAAGTATTTATGAATCGTCAATTACAGAGTGACTCTACCACCGGTATCGGAATGCAGTCATCTGCCGAGAAGAACCGGCAAGAAACTCGACAGTTACTCTTTTTCATCGCCATGTTTGTTTACAATTTGTTTGTTACAATTTCTGATTAGTTTTAGAATACCAAGCCATACAGTATAAAGTATAAGAATGAGACTATAATCTAGAAAAATCCGTGAGCCCTGGAAGACCAGTGCCCAAAGGTGGCACCTGCAGCACAAGTATGACGTATGTGCCAGCCATAATTTCACTCAACCATATTAGAGGGAATGTAACCACCCGACACATAACATATTAGTAAGATAGCTATTTCATATATTTATATTATATTTTTTATATTATTATTTACATAACTTAGTCTAGGAATTCATACTTGTAATAAATAGTATGCTATTTACAATTTTTAAATCTTTGACGTGAGATGCAGTCTTGATTCTCTGAATGGTCAAAATGAAACAAACATGCATACTTTGCACAATGTGTCTAAGTTTCAAACATAGCATTATGTATCTGACTAATTTTGTGGTACATGCTGCAAAGTAATGATGACTATATTTAATTGCTTCAATTACTATCTTTGTTTTATACTTTCAATTTGTTTATGGTTCAATAATTGCAGACATTCCAGATGTAAAGATAGTTTTACATCGAATGCCTGCTGTTATAGTTTAGATTAAGTTTCCACCATTAAGCTAGTAGAGGCAGAATAGTGGCCACCATAAATATATTTAAATATATTTTATTATAATATAGGCAAGAACCAACAAAATATGTTCAGACTTAAAAAATAAAAAAATATCAATCTCTAATGTAAAATATTGACTTATGGGGTTATTTGAAATAGCTTTAGGATTATGTGTAAGTGTAATATTTTATTAGTATTATAAATATGAAGCAACATAATATGTTTTGTTGTAATGTTTAAAAATATTGTGTGCCTAAACATGTCTGCCTGTGTTTTTTATTGGGCTGGGTGTTTTTACATATAATACTAGCTTTCTGCTCGCGGTTTTAGCCACGCGTAATTTCTCTTTCTAAATATCCCGCGGGAATGATACTTTTCCCATAGGAATTTAAATAGCCATGACCTAATCCGGGTTATAAACTATATGTGTGCCATATTTCATCTAAATCCATTCAGCCATTTAGGTGTGATTGAGTTACAAACATCCAAGCATATAATATTAGTAGGATGTATGTTTGTTTTGTTTATACAAAAAAGTATATAAGTAATGGTTAGCCCTTGACTGGCATTCATAGTACATGCTTTATACTTAGTCTAAGGCTAGATGGTGCTGTGCAATTTTTTAAAAATATAACATTATTAATTTTTTTATATATTTGTTTAGTTACTTGAAAGTTAAGATACTAAGTCTGCCTAATAATCCTGAATTAAAAAGTATACTCTATTTTGTCATTGACTTTTTTGTATGTAGGTATATTTGTAGTCTATAAAAATTTAGTTGCTGTGGGGAAAATGCATAATGTTGAGGGATCATTTTATCTTTAATGTGTCATTAAGATAAGACCTCTGTTTTTCCTATTATGTGGTTGAAAATTAATTGCAAAGCCATTATTTGAAATTTCTGATGTATTTGCAAGCTACATCAGAATAATAATTATTTTCAGCTTCAATTCATAATTAGAATAGTCATTCTAATAATGACTTGAAAATAAATATTAGAAATTAAAGAAAATACTCATTGTAAGATAGAGCATTGAATGCATGGAAGAAAGGAAAAGTATGAAGAAAAGAAGTAAAATAAAAATGATCATCCATTTGGTCACACATCTGTTTCAATAAAAGAAAGTGGTGTTTGTTACTTACACTACCTATTTATAACTCAAGAACGGATGAACCGATTTTGCTGAAAATTGGTCGAGAGGTAGCTAAGAACCAGGAGACGGACATAGGATACTTATTTTCCCGGAAATATGGGGCAAAGGGGGGATAGTTGAAAAAGAGGGCGACCACTTGTAAAATTTTAAAAAACCTGGAAGTTCTTTAAGTTATTCCTTAACTTTGTTAGTCAGGTTTATTATTCAGTGTTGAAGGCAAAACAAGTTTTGCACAAAAACTGGTTTTTGTACATAGTTTAAATTAAATTTTACTATGTGGAATTGTACAGCAATTTTCAACTGTATATATGTATTTTTGCGGCCTGGCGCGTATAGGTCAGAATCTTGAGATTGACTGATTTTATATCGCTGTAAATCACATCTACAGCCCACATGGTTCAGTTTGTGTTACATCGCCTAGTCTGGTATGTGAGAGATACAGGAAGGGATGATTCGCTGCGAAGCTAAGTGGCAACGCAGTGTTACGATGTGTCGATGCGCATCGCTTGTGGCCGCCCAGTGC
Organism: Mecyna flavalis; assembly: GCA_949319885.1. Classification (NCBI taxonomy): domain Eukaryota; kingdom Metazoa; phylum Arthropoda; class Insecta; order Lepidoptera; family Crambidae; genus Mecyna; species Mecyna flavalis. Next base: position 9,345,089 of record OX439407.1, on the reverse strand, counting down.
GTAGTAGATATTAGTGCGGTTGCGCGCACTACCACGGTGCCTTAGTTCTAAGTCGCAAAAGGTTAACTTACATACAAGTCTATCTAAACAGATACGAAATGTGTGAAACAATCAACAATGTTTTTCCTTATAGCTAGGTATTTCGTCTATCACAAAATTTTTTGGGTTAGTAGTCGATTCGCACGAAAATAATTCGCACTAAAGTGCGAATCGACAACTTTCAAAAATGATATTATTTTTAGTAGTCGATTCGCCCGAATGAATTTTAATCGCGTGCGAGTCGACCCCTTTAAGAATTGATAGTAGGTACCTAGGCGATTCGCACTTTTGCAGTATGTGCATAAAAAACAATCGAAGTACAGTCGTGTACAGGAAATCTTTGTTATATTTATAATATTATTAACATATTCCTTGTCTATATATCTTACAGCATACAGAATCAATTAAATTTCAAATGTTATATTTTTTCGGACAGAAAACATGTTAAATTATAAACTAATATCATTAAGCGTTAAATTTTATTTGATAACTTTAATATTAAAATGACACCAAAAATTAGAAACGAAAATGTATTGCTTGTCTGTTTTTTTTTACAACTTATACGAATACTTTAACAATTTATCATAACATTTTATTTTATTACGTACAATTTATTTTTTTATTATTCGCGCCAGTGAGTGAGCTTTATATATAATTACCTACTTTTAGTTTAAATTAAAATACTTTAAATACCCTGCTCCCCACCCCCCTAGCTGTTAGCTAGAAGCACGGCGGCAATAAGCCGACCAAAGCTCAAGTCGGTATCCTTTGGTTTCTATGACTCATCAAATAAGTATGTCCGGGGCGAGAGCTCTGATCAAAACAATGTACCGCACTTACAAACTAAAAGTAATTATACATAAAGCTCACTCACTGGCGCGAATAATAAAAAAGAAATTGTACGTGAATAAATAAAATAAAATGTTATGATAAAATTGTCAAAGTATTCGTATAAGTTGTAAAAAAAACAGACAAGCAATACATATTCGTTTCTAATTTTTGGTGTCAATTTAATAATAAAGTTATCAAATATAATGTAACGCTTAATGATATTAGTTTATAATTTAACATGTTCCCTGTCCGAAAAAATATAACATTTGAAATTTAAATGATTCTGTATGCTATAAGATATATAGACAGCGAATAGGTTAATATTATTATAAAGATACCCTGTACACGACTGTACTTTGTTTTTTTTTATGCACATAATATTGCAAAAGTGCGAATCGCCTACTATCAATTCTTAAAGGGGTCGACTCGCACGCGATTAAAATTCATTCGGGCGAATCGACTACTAAAAATAATGTTATTATTGAAAGTTGTCGATTCGCACTTTCGTGCGAATTATTTTCGTGCGAATCGACTACTAACCCAATTTTTTCAGTCTTCAGAATTATAACATTTTTTTTTAAAATTATACGGAAGCAGTTATTTTATGACCTTATCTCATTCCCGGATTATTATCTCATGTATTTTTTTTCGCTTCAGCGCCACCCTTCGTCTTTTGGCTGTTTTTTTTATGTTTAATTCTTATTTCTACCTATCTAGAAACATTTAATTTGGTTAAATACGATTAAATCCAGACTAAATTACTTTTTATGCTAACGGAATTCATGATTAAGGAAAAGGAAGCAAGATCTACTTAAAATTTCATGAAATACCTGCCTATACAAGCAGAGACTAAATTTAATGAAATAAATGAAATAAATTACTTAACATTATTGGTATTTTCAGTTCCGTACGCATTTAAGTGAGATTGCGTCGAATGATAACATTGCGCCCTAACTTATCTAATTCATGACATCACCGACAACGACTCTGAATCTAAAAAGTAATGTACCTAAATAATTGTGTTTATACTTTATTTTTCTAGAGAGATTTAATCCTTCCTGTTAGGGGAGCGTTTGGTTTTATCTGGGATCCTAGCTATGTCGTGGTATGAAACGACGTTTCATACCACGATAATGAATAATGAACACTGCCCTGCCTACGTGTCTAATACGCTTTCAGAGGAGCGTCACGAGATCGTGTTGATACGCCACCGAGACATTCCGCTATCAACTGGGCTCATCTCGCGCGCTAGAGGGGGCACTCAGTGCATCGAGTCACCTTCACGTCGTTTGTTGAACAGCTCAATAATGGTATATAGTTTGGAATCTAATTAACATCAACTTATTGACGTGAATATCAATATCGACGAAGTTCGTGATCCTCCCATGGGAAAGGCAGGGTAGCTGGACTGAAATAGGTTCTCACATACAAGTTGTTAAAGGAGAGAATACCTATTAGAGATTAATGCAGGCATAATACGCGTGTTATTCTCCAATATCTTCAGTAGAAGTGAGTGTTAAGTTAGCAGTATCACGTCTTGAAGAAATAGGTGGGTACACTGGGTACCTCATTGGTGGAGTAGGTTGCTACACCGATACACTTGTCTTCGCGTAGTGGTAACACCCATCTGTGGTCACAGCCCCGCCCCACTCTGCTTCACTTGTTTCGCCTATCATGTAGCGTCATCGTTGAATTCAGTGCACTGGTTATTTTTTTATGGATGGACAAACCCACACAGCAATATCTTCTCCTGTGTAGTTGACTATTGACTAGGTATTCCCTAGTCTCGGAGGGGGAAAAGACGACGAACTGCTCATCGTCTCCTTCCTCTCCATGAAGACCAGCCGGTGAATGGTACGGGGGTGCCAGCGCCGGCATTGCACCGGTCTCCTTCACTGCCTGTTAGGGACGGTTCGACGCTCTCGACTGTCCCTATCTCCCCCCCCCCCCCCCCAGCTTGGCCGGGGGGGATAGCGTTTTGCCCGCCGTCTAGGCGGGCTCCGTCCGCAGAGGATCGCGTAATAGGCTTCGTGCTAGTCACCGTGACTCCTCCCCACTATGGACGATGAGGGAGCGTCGCAGGGCTTTTAGTGGGTAGGCCGTTCTGGGTAGCTTATTATGTGCATCCCAGACGGAGAGCCCCACATAACCTGTCCGCCTCCCGGCGGCGGGTATGCTTAAGGCAGCATTTCCCCTGCGTCAAAGAAAAAAAAAAAGGTATTCCCTAGTATGGCGAAATCTCGTATCGGAGGCCAAGACACACTTCGGGTCGCTGAGCCATCGGAGTAAGTAAGTAGTCTAGACCGAATGAATACAAAATAATGAACTTTCTAACTGAAGCTGCTGGCTTTGTATAGAGATATTTTATTTATATTTGGTAATATCGCTAAATATCGTGAAATGAGTGTGATAGTAGAAGATCCGGCCCTACATCGACCTTCACCGAGTTGATAATAGAATGAAACATATTTTATCATGAAATAAGTATATTAGAAAACATATTAAACATAGGTTTGCTAAAAAAATCCTGGACTGACTTATTTTAAAATTAGTTTTAAAAAAATATTTTAAACAGAATATTGCATTGTCAAGATAATAAAAAAAAAAATTGTTCTGGCTTAACGTAGAGAACGTATAGAATGTGCCGCCGTTGGGTTGCCTATCATTTACCTGGGCGGACACTGGGTTGCCAGGTCAAACACGTATGTCGATACGAGTTATTTTTACTTGATTGGATAATAGAAAAATAATTATATCATCTTAAGCGCTGTTTTATTACGAACACGTTGATATAGGGTTGTCTGCAAAAAAATCGGTCCTACTAGGGGTTTGCGAATTTTAAAGATTTTAATTTTAACGCGCGTGGAAATGTGTGACAAGGAAATCCGAGGTAAGTATACTGTTAATAGAAAAGGACCCAACATCGCAGTCGTCTGTGATGGGACCCTGAATATTAGAAAGTGCGCACGCTCGAGATATTACTATAATAATTTAGATAACGAGGGCATCGGTCAAAACCACTTTTGCCTGATTTTTGTAGTTAAAAGTGGTTTTGACCGGCTATGAGTTTTGACTGTAGCATATATATATATACTTATAATCGTTATAATAATTATATCTTTAATAGACAAGTTTTTGTACTCGTAACTCTAAATAATATAAATAAATAAATAAATGTTGAACAACATCACATACATTGATCTGACCCCAAAGTAAGTAGCGTAAGCACTTGTGTTATGGGTGTCAGAAACAACGAGGATATCACAAATACATATATACTTAAATACAAATAAACATCCAGACACAGAACAAACACAAATGTTCATCACATAAGTGTTTGTCCTGAGTGGGATTCGAACCCACGACCCCTGGCGCATAGGGCAGGGTCACTACCAAATGCGCCATCGGGCCAGTCAAATATGATAACGTAAATAATAAAAATATCAATTACTATCTTTGAAACTTTTTGCTCTTTCTGGAAAAAATTAAGGAGAAACAAAGTGGACAGCCGTGAATCAAATAAAAAAATAACAAAAAATAATGAATAAACATTTTTTATTACATTTAATTTTTTTATAACAGAACAGCAATAAAAATAATATTAATGAGAAATAAATTATAATACATGGCTACTTCTTGGAAGAGCATTTTCTGAGTGTCACAGACTCATTTATTATCTCCTATTAAAATAAATTATAACGACAAAAACTACTATTACAACGTTTCTTCATTTCATTTCAAGTTTTTAAATAAAGCTACAGTGGAATCCGTTTATAGTGACATCGAAGGGAATTGACAAACGCTTAATAATAAGCGGACGTCATACAATGCGTTTTGTAAAAAAAAAGTTTATTTCTTTGTTTCTCATGATTTTAAAACTATTTAAAGAATTAATGCAGAAATTTCTTGTCGCGATTTTCGAATCGTTCAATTTAAATGTTTTAAAACCAAAAGGTTTCAATTGAACGATTCCTTGGTGCTGTTGTATGAGTATGATTCTCCATTTTATAATCTGCATATGCATATAATTTTGCATATTTCCCCTCAATCGTAAATGCTTTACAACGTTGAGATGACATTTTTTCACAGGATATCACTAAAAACAATGCATGACCTTCAAGTGTCAATTACTTACTGAGATTCAAAACAAAAACGAGCCGCGTGCCAAACGTTGTCGGGAATCAACGAACATGACGAATCATGTCGGTCATTAAAACCGGACAATTTATTAAAAATGGGTCAAAATAAGCGACATGTCACTGTAAGCGAAGTCATTATATCCGATATTTTAACAAAGATTTTGTATGAAAACCAAACTTCTTAGAGTAACTACATCATAATAACCGGTTGGTCAATATAGGCAGAGTTATAATAAATGGACTCTACTGTATCATTTTTGCTAAATATTGTTTTAATACATTGTAGCTCTTTATACTACCCCAATTAACTAATATGACAGCTTAATTTCATATCTGTCATGGTGTTTAGCAAAATTTGATCAGCTGGGTAATTTCCGTGGCCTTTATTGTAATTTCCATGGTCCACCAATTTTCAACATGTTACAATGATGCAGAAGAGCGCCAGGCATGTGTTTTTTGACACAAACAAATTTATTAATTTTAATGTCATATGACTGAAAAGTTTTTATGTGCTATATAAAAAGAAAATTGAATTGGGCAATTTGTAAGCATTTAATATTAATTTAAGACCAATCTCGATTCTTCCAACATAAAGTACTCGTAAAAATCTGAAAAACATTTTTTCTCAAATGCTTTCTCATTTTAAAATAAATAATTTATTGCATAGTAATTAGTTTGGGTTCACTAGAGGCTACTACAGATGCAGGTGTAGCACTCATCAAACATATTTTTGATGCCTGGGATAGTAAGCAAAAATAAATATATTAACTGTGCTATCACAATAATATACTGGATTGTGATGTACAAAAGAACATACAAATTTTTTCAAAGATATCAGATAATCATCAATTTAACACGAGAAATAAACATAGGCTTGCTGTTCCAAATATTAGGCTTCAAAAGATTGGAAATTCTTTTAAAGGATTAAGTATTACAATGTATAATAAATTGCCAAAGGATGTTGTTAGCTTACCCATACATCAATTTAAGTCGTGTATCAAGACCCGTCTGATGAAAACAGGTTATTAAAAAATAGAAGATTTTCTTAATGATGGGGATCTGCAGATACTGGTAGTAAGACTGCTTTGCTCCCTGACCGCGCGATCTGTATTATAAATTGTGTCATTATTGCTACACACTATGGCCTACAGTTATAATTTTTATTTTTTTAAATTATTTTTTCTGTTTCCACACGAAAACTGTATAGTATAGATGGATTAATTTATCAATGTTGTAAAAAAATTTTGGCAATTGAAAAGAGTAACTGTCGAATTTTTTGCCGGTTATTCTCGTTAGATAACGACATTACGAATCCGGTGGTAAAGTCGTTCTGTGTATTGACGATTCATAAATACTTTATACATGAATAAAGAAGATTTGATTTTGATTTTTGAATAACACGTGTTATATTCCGAGCATGCGCACTTTCTAATATTCAGGGTCCCATCACAGACGACTGCGATGTTGGGTCCTTTTCTATTAACAGTATACTTACCTCGGATTTCCTTGTCACACATTTCCACGCGCGTTAAAATTAAAATCTTTAAAATTCGCAAACCCCTAGTAGGACCGATTTTTTTGCAGACAACCCTATATCAACGTGTTCGTAATAAAACAGCGCTTAAGATGGTATAATTATTTTTCTATTATCCAATCAAGTAAAAATAACTCGTATCGACATACGTGTTTGACCTGGCAACCCAGTGTCCGCCCAGGTAAATGATAGGCAACCCAACGGCGGCACATTCTATACGTTCTCTACGTTAAGCCAGAACAATTTTTTTTTTATTATCTTGACAATGCAATATTCTGTTTAAAATATTTTTTTTAAACTAATTTTAAAATAAGTCAGTCCAGGATTTTTTTAGCAAACCCATGTTTAATATGTTTTCTAATATACTTATTTCATGATAAAATATGTTTCATTCTATTATCAACTCGGTGAAGGTCGATGTAGGGCCGGATCTTAGACTATGAGAAAATCTTTATTTTCAACATCCCGTCCGACTCGCAAATGTGGGTTACGTTACGTTGCGGATCTATAGACCTTCATTTGACAGTTGAAATGTCGTCTTGTAGGTATAGGTACTTATATTGTCGCATTGGTGCGCAGTTCGCCCCTTTTAATTATGAATGAAGGTTCCCATCCACTCTTTCTCAAAAAAATTAAGGCTGCCTCCACGATAGCGTTGCCCCTCTTGTCATAACTTCTTTTAGATTATAATATGTCTCAATCTAAATATAAAGAATGACTACCTAGTTATCTTATTAAGTTGGTAAGCTTCCGAACTTAGGGCGCAGCTACACAATGAGTAGTATGGGAAGTAGCGAGAAAAAGCGCGATGAGCATAGTGTGGCTGCCCTAATAAAAATTTGAAAGAGAAGACCGCTCCCTACCTTCCAGTCTGTGGGACTGGTGGCACAGGCAGTGGAAACGTCGCTCAAAGCTCCTAATGTAGAATTATTCGATCTTTGTTTTTATATCAATTATGAATGCGGCCAGTCAATCACTAACAGTCATCGAGAGTCGACTGAAGAAGTCATAGCATCGACAAAGACTTATCGTTGAGGCTGATCCACCCTTTTACAGAGAACGTGTGGCTTAGGGCCAGCCAGGTCAGCTTAAGGAACCTATATTCATATTATATCTTATCAGCACGTTAAAGAAAATAACGTGACGTGTTATACCTAATTATTGATTCGTTCAAAGCTTTTTAGGGAAACCTATTTATAATTCGCCGATTAAAATCCACATCAGTTGGCAGTGTTTTAAGTATACATAAATGGACAAAAGCGGTTGCTCTTTTGACGCCTGCCTGATTGTTTTATATTTAAATAGTTTAGTAGTTTAAGTAGTGATCGGGAGACTGTTGAATAAAATGAACAGCAAAATAAAAAGGTGCAAACGCAGCACAACTTATTTTCACTTTACAAACAAAATATTTAATTCTACAAGTAAGCATATAAAAATATACGTGTTGTATTGAAAACCTTGTCCTTTTTTGTTGGTTAAAAACAACAAAATAAAATTGAAGCCTTAGTAATTTGAATAATTGCCTAGGGTTTTCATAAGTCGTACAGAAAAAAATAATATTCTAATCAATTTGGAACTACCTAGTAGTAACCTTGAGTAGAAAGCTTAACCATAGAGTATCCCCCGCTTCGCGAATTTTTAACACTGGCTCCACTTGACGTCTCTAGATTGTTGTCTAACTAAACGTCAATTTTACAAAAACCCATTATAGAATAGCCTAGGTGATCTATACTGAGTTTTTGTAAACTTGACGTTTAGTTAGACATCATTCTAGAGACGTCAAGTGTAGCCAGTGTTAAAAATTCACGAAGCGGGGGGTACTTCATGGTTAAACACCTAACCGTGCTCGGTTTTGCATTTTTAATGACATGGCAACTGGCGTCGCAGCCTTGGCTACATTTTGTAGCTTAATGATGACTCTTGATTCAATTTTGACTTTAATTTGTTAATTTAATGGGACATATCTATGTACGAAAATGTAGTGACATTAATTTGTAATGTGGTACAGAGCAAGTAATAAAACAGCTGCGCGAAGTATACATTAAAATTAGATAAAGATTGCTTTATCTTGTATTTTTAGACGTTTCATTACACGAGTGCGAATGTGAAGTGAGGTGTTACCGATGTAGTATTTACCTGCGGAAGGCGGTGTTAAGTGTTTGCGCGTCTCGTGTTCAAGTGAATCGTTATCAGCGTTATCAGCAACAGTTGTCGATCTCGCTATCTCGCGGTTGGAGTGACCGCATCATCCTACCATTCGCGGAAGCGCCGTGGCAACGCACTCTCGGTTTTCGTCGAGTCGCCTTTCGCTCGTCGCCCCCGTCACAGTCGAGCGACGTGGTCGCAGTCGGTGCATGTTGCAAAATTACCAATTGGTTCGTTAACCCACTTCCTCAGTGCTGTATGTACGCCGATGTTATCCGGTGCGCGAACAATTCGAAAACAATATTTTCGGTCGTTGTTACCGTTAACGCCGAAAATTGTTCAGTGAGTATTCATTAAGCAAGTGAAGTGTTGAATATTTAGGCAGTGATGAGCAAAAAATTGACCGCGCAAATGTTTGGTGATAATGATCGTGTGGTCAGTGGAGTGTAACATTAACCTTCATGTGGAACTGTGCGAGTGACCGGGAATAATGTTGCGCCGGCGCGGAACTTACATCGTCAATAGCGATCGCGATGATCGCCACTCCAGGGCCAAGACAGCGGAACCGTCAGCGTTACTAGTAAAAAAAATCAGTAAGAAACGAATTATGTTTTCAACTTTTTTTACCTTGTTACGGTTTTTCGGGCCTTATTTTAATTCAGACAATGCTGGCTAAGAATTGTTGCTGAACATAACGGTTTTCTAGCAATGTGTAACATAAACAAGTGAATGCTGTGAAAGCAGCATAATATATAAGAATAATCTTTACTTTCATGTCAAGTCTTCAATTAAGACGATATAATTATTAAAATTTTGAACAGCCATTTAAAAAGGGGTAGTACCTACCAATATCAATACCATAACCTGTATGCATAGTGAGAAATATAGCTACGTTAGTTAATACGTTAAGATTAATGGGTTCTCGTGGTAACATAAAACTTACCTATTTAATCTATTAATCACTACATGTTGATATCAGTATATAAAGATTTGTGGATCGTGAAAGGCCCAGGATTCGATGCTTGGTCAGATCAATGAACTTTTGCTAAATTGGCTTGGGATTAGGTGTTCGTTCAGTGAGACGACCCAGTCATCGATATAAAGTATTTATAGGCTTCTAGTAGTACCTATTGTTTTTAGCATTTTTAATAAAATTAAAAAAAAATGTGAAAACTCTTAGTAAATTCAATCCAACACGCACTTAGCTTATATAACGCGGCTGGTTCTGGTTATACCTACCAATAATAATTGTCGCCAATAAAATGTTTATACCTAGCAATATAGCATTTTACATTGCCTGTCTACGTAATCCTTGTAAAATAATAATCTTAGGTTTTGATAGTATCCGGATGACTAGGTACTTTTAAACGACACGATAATTTGAAACATATATTTTCCTTGGAAAACATAGACATAATATTATTATCTTTAAATTTTGTTTGTTATACCTATGTCTAAGTCGCAAAAGCGTCACAACCATGGGCTGCCTTGGAATTACGCCCAGATTTTTTTCAGCAGTTTCCCAGCATAAAGGTAGACAATATTATAAATAGATTAGAGATCAATTTGAAAACAGTTAACTTTTATTTTATTTTAAATATTAGGTAAAATGCTGTTAAGAACCATGTGATGTGATGTTATACACTTGAGATTATTTGATAAGAGCTTTTCCGATATTTTTGATAAGGGGCCGTCCATAAATTACGTCATCGATTTTTTCAGATTTTAGACCCCCCCCCCCCCTACAATCATCCTATCGTCATTTCTTAATGACCCCCCCCCCCCCCTTCTCCCAAAATTGACGTCATTACCAGTTTGACAAAATTAAAACATTGCAGATTTGAGAAAAATAGGGTATTAATGATTAAAACACTTGATTATAGAACGATACGAACTATTTTCATAGGTACGATGTTATTAATAGTTTTAAAAAATAATGTAGACATGCCTTGACCTTTTTAATAAATAAATAAATAAATAATGAGTTCAATACATAATTAATACCATTAAATACTTGCAAAATATCACAAGAACACTATCTTTTCTTAGTATGAGATATGTATTTAAGTATAAGTATAGTATTTATGTACTTTTATTAATTATGTAATGTTGTAGTTATTATATGTATTGTGTTTATTATCAATACATAGTATAAAACAAATTAAGTCGCTTTTGCTGTCTGTCCCTATGTATGCTTAGATCTTTAAAACTACGCAACGGATTTTGATGCGGTTTTTTTTAATAGATAGAGTGATTCTTAAGGAAGGTTTATATGTATAATACATGTAAGTACCACGGGCGAAGCCAGGGCGGGCAGCTAGTATTATATGTAATATTATTGTTAGAGTATTTTATCTGTAGTTATTACTATTTGTGTACATCTATGTTGCATTATGTATGTTTATTATCAGTTATTTTAGTACTGTACGCGCCTTAGCCGCCTCTCACATTTGCAGTCTCACTTACTAGGTGTGCTGGAAGAAATTTCTTTTTAGAAATAATCTTTTTGTACGTGAACAATAAACTATAAATAAATAAATAAGAATGACGTCAATTTTGAAACACCCCCCCCCCCCCATCTATCATTTGCCGTCATCCGCAGACCAACCCCCCCCCCCCTAATTTAGAATGACGTAATATATGGACGGCCCCTAAGGTCCTAGATAACAGATAATGTAACATTATTGATAAAGGTGTGATCAGTTTTGGAGAACAGTGGTGATCGATCGCAGAAGTGGTCTCAAGTATCAGTTCACATTATAAAAAACAGCTGAGATTTAATTTTACCTCAGAATATTAAAACTGTCAAATACATTGCACACTTGCTGGCGGTGACAGAAAACATCGTGAGGGAACTTGCACAGTTGAATTTCTGTGTAGCCAAGATCCAAGTGGTGGTTACGTCGTACCAGATGGCAGTCGCTCCAATGTTTTATCTGGACTTGCTATATATCGGAGTAACATGCTCGTCGGAAAACGAACAAGACATTCAATCAGTCTTGAACCTCAGACTAACTTGATAACGAATAATAAGGCTTCCTCCGCGTAAAGGGGGAATCCTTGACGAAAATCATTTTCCTAGTAATATCAGCAAACTGCGTCGTATAATTTCCGTTCTCGGCGTTTCGCTTATTCCTTTTATTCAATTCTTTCTTTTGTAAGTACCTAGCATATAGGTAACTGTCAAAACTCTTTGTCAGTAGAAGACAGGAAAAGAAATCGCCCAGATGTGATAACGTTATCTTTTTAAAGACATATTTGTTTTCACTGCAATGCTTGTCATCATAAAATACAATGCACTCACATTGTCCAGTTTGTGTCTTGAAATTATATGACCAAAATCTTTTAGCGTTAACATTATTATTTTATATTACTAATGAATACTCACGATAATAACTGTGATGATGATAATGACGACGGCTGGATAATATTTAAATATAGATAAAAGAAACTACATTTGCAACAATACAATTAGGTAATTTGAAATTAATAGTCAGTCAGACTACAATATGACAGAATTGAGGGATGTTTTCTAGTTATGTTCGACTCGCCTTGATGGAAAAGGCCGTGCTGGCGGTTAACCATAATTTGGGCTACGTAGGTACGTGTCTGTCTTCTGGCTGAATTAGGTGGTAACCTATATGCTTGCTTACAATGTTTCACATCCACCTAGGGGTGGAACTTCTCAAAATAGCCTAGGAAACAAATACGCCAGACTTTACTGTATTGTGTGGGAAACAAGTGGTTGCATACGTTATTAAAAAGCTTGTAATCGTCATTAGCTTAAGTGGTTTTGGCTGGGCGTTGATTTGGCAACGGGGAAGCTCTTTATATGTTAAAATACGTATAACCTTGATATTAAACAATGGTAAAACATGCAAATTCTGTAAGACGTAGGATGATGAGCGAGAAGTAATAATAGCAGGGATGCGCTCGCGTTTAAAGACGAGAGATGCGTCATGAAGCTGGCAGGACCGGTTCCCCCATTATCTGTTGGTGAAGCCCGTGACGATAGAACCTTGGTCGAATTCAAAAGCTGCGAGTGTGCGCTCGGACCGTAAAGAAGCGCAAACGCGGTATCGCTTTCCTAACACAAAGGCGTTGCGCAGCGGCCTGTGACATGCATAAGTGTAACTGACGAAAGATTTGGTAGGTACTCGAATGCATTATACTTGTGTTTTAATGTAGTGTTATTTTTACAAAATTGCACGCCTTTGGGATGCGAGTGCGCCATTGTAGCAGTGAAATTATCATAATTATTATCATAAATTATTACCGTTAGGGATTTTATTTATTTCTGAAGTTTTTATAAACATTAAACTTTATTTATTTATACATATTTAAACTCTATAAAAAAGATCATAAGACCTTCATCAATTTGATCAAAGTACAATTAGATAAATGCATTTTCTAACACAAAGAAATAACGTTAACGAGACAGCAAGAAATTTACCAAAGAATAGAATTATCGTGTCTTCATCAATCATTTATTGAAACATTATTTATATATGTATTTATAAAAACTTTATTGACCACACAAGTTTGGTACAAAAGGCGGACTTAACGTTAAAAGCATTCTCTGCATTGTCAACCAAGTACAAGTGAATGCGTAATACAGGTGCATTCCGTATCATTTATTTACCCACGGGGCTATTCCTTTGTCCGCTGGGAAAGATATCTGACACGATTGGGAAAATACCAGTCGCAGAAATAACGGTTTAGATGCTTTACAATTTTCGGTCCGGGCCATGAGATAATACCGTTTTTGTACCTGGACCATTTCGAGTCACATCGACACGCTTCAACATTCAAAATGTACAATACATTCTTCACACTTCATCGTTCAAGAATTTGAAATTATTGTGCTAAATGGTTGACAGAATATCTACGATGGTTTCTCGAATGCCTCGATTGTTATTTCATTGATGCCCTGAACAGCCTTGCGCAATCAGCGCTAATCGCCTCGCTTGCCAGTGAAAGCGTATCGAATGTCAGGTGCGTGGTCTGAGAGTTCCTCGCGTGCTTAGAATCCAACAAACTTCCCCAAAAATTCTAATCCAATTGTCTTTTGTCCATGACGCTCATAATTCTGTTAGCGTGCAATCAGCCGTAGATTAGCCAGCCTTTAAATAATCCCGATACTAAATTTATCACTTACCTGATACTAAATCTATATCAAGTTTGCTTATTCCAATATTATGCATATTTTATGTGTGCTAACTCTTATGATCATTAGGATAAGGTGAATTGTTGTGTAAGAAATCTTTTAACGCTACAAATAATTTAGCGTTGTTTGTGACGTCACAAACATAGCGAAAATCACATTATCACGGGTTGTATAAAAAGGTAGACACGCCGTGCATGAGCATGATACTGATCACACGATGACAAGAACTACCTACATATATTTATACTTTTTCCATGGATAGGTCCTTTTAAGTATTTATATCATTTGCTTGTTGATTTTTTATTTACTTCAATAACATGGATTTATTAAAGAAAAACACAGCAGTAGGAATCTCTGCATTTAGAATTAATAGTAGAATGACGTCTATAAGCAATTTATCTAATAAAACGTCCATGAGTTAATTAAATCTAGGATTTACTTCCCGTTTAGTTCCGCTCTTTCTATCGTTGGTCAAGGATGGCGATGAAGCCAGAAATAAACGAATGTGACCTTTATCCTACAGAGGGCCATTATTTTACTAAAAAATAGCTCGTGTTAGGAACACTGGAAGGAAACCCTAAAATATCTCGTTTTGCTTTAGTGAAATCATATTAGGTTTGAAAGTTAGATTTTTACGTTTGATACTATGAGCACTATTCACTGTGTAATTAACTGTAGTATAATATAGAAGTATAGTCTGTTTTGCGAAGTTAGAATTAGCACAATAAGTATGCTCTTAGCGATGCGAGGGTCGTACCTGTCCGGGGCGGGGCAGTGCCGTCGCGGAGCGCTGACGACCGACAGTCTATCACGACGCGCGCTCGCGTGCGATCCTCTTCCAAACTGGAGTGTTCCGCGGGGCCGGTATGCTTCGACAACCTAGGCGTCTCCGACGGTCCCGCGATGGTGGCCCTCCGCCCAGTCGGAGAAGTGGCCGTCCGGTCAGAGCCCTCGCTCCTTCGATTACTTGACACTGATAAAAGCGGCCAACTCAGCCGCGCCCGCGATCGCATCTCCTCCTTCTGTAAGAAACTGCGGCGTACCATTAGTGAGTGTCTTAGCCGTTTCTTTCTTTTCTCTCTTTAGACGTCTTTAACGCGTTGGATGTCATGTATATTCATGTCCCATATCACTTGACGTCTTTTCGTGTAATATATGTATGTCAATGTAATGTTCTAATGCTGCTTTTGTGTTTTGCTGCGTCTCGCAGGCGACGTGGAAACTCCTAAAAAGACCGAGCTGGCTTCGGAAAAGAAGGCGGCCTCCTCGCATCGTAAGTGCTAGATGTGGCGCACGTCAATTAGATGGGTCGTAGATTCACAGTTACTATTTTCATTATGCACTCCCATTATTTTAATTAGTATTCGATTATTGCTCAGGGACAAAATTGACGGGCTATCATCATCGATGATGCTCGTAAAAATGTAGAATTAATAACGTATCTTAGTAATTGTGTGGTTTGTGTCCATTGTCGTGACTTTTTTATTGGCCTGTGTGTGGATCAGATTAACGGACTAATTTGTTTATGGTTTAAAATTGCTCCAGCAGTAGTATCAATTTTTTAAATGTGTAATTCTAAATCGATGTGGTAGCATAGTGAAGTATTATTCCCTGTTTTCTTTCTAACTGTTTATTCGATGTTGCAAAGTTGATAAGTTTTAAAGTTTATTATGTCGTGTCTAAACTTAAATTACTGTTTTTGTTTTTGAGTTCTGAAAAATTATGCTTATTTCTGGCATGGGTGGTGTATGTGGTTGATTGGCATAAATGTGAAATGGCTTCAAAGCTTTTGATATGATTGAATTGTGTTCTTATTATGGCGTTAATTTATTATCTCGTACGTTACAAGAAATAATGCTTGTTGTTTTCTTAAAATAAACTGACTTTAAAAAATATTGAGAGGATATGCAAAAAATTATGGCAATTTTTTTAGGAGGTAGGTAATTTTTTTACTTGAATAATTATTTATCGCATATAATGTAAACGATTAAAATTATTATTATTTAGCTCATAATATGTATCACCATGTCAAATATAAGGGGTTTCACTAAAACGATCATCATTTTACCTAAATGACATATTAGGTATACAATGACGTTCAATAACGTCTATAAACATTATGATGATTACCCCTGTGCGTAAACTAAAGCACTTTAAAGAGGTAGCCTTACGAAGCAAGCTAAACTGTTTTTACTTTCTACATTATGCCCGTGATATAAACGATATCATCATCGCATTCATACGGTTGTTCGGTAACAGGAAACGAATTATCCAAGTTAAATCATAGTCGGAACAATTGGACGACAAAGTTTTTTTGTAGGTATATTATGATGATTACCCATCTACCTGTGCGTAAACTAAAGCACTTTAAAGAGGTAGCCTTACGAAGCAAGCTAAACTGTTTTTACTTTCTACATTATGCCCGCGATATAAACGATATCATCATCGCATTCATACGGTTGTTCGGTAACAGGAAACGAATTATCCAAGTTAAATCATAGTCGGAACAAGTTGACGACAAAGTTTTTGGTTTATAATTAGAATACTGCTTATAAAAAAAATATGTATATTAAAGTGGAAACAAAATACTTTTCTCTTTGCCCATGCTTCTGTGTAACACAGTTTTTAATTATTACATTAGCGTTAATTTCATTAAAACGTGAACATCCAACGTCATAAAAAGAGGAGTGTTAATGTTTTTCTACGGGTATTCACAGACCAGATAGTGGTACATATATTTTGAAGTATTTAATTCCAATTTAGCTAACTTAGTTTCTAGCTTGATCCCAACGTTAAAGCATTGGGCCGGTATAAATAAAGAAAAAGTACTCGGATAGAATGCTGATAAACAAGGGTGGAGTGCGCTAGGGCTTGCGTCAATAAGGGTTGCTATGTGGGTGCGGCAGTTGGTTTCTTTCAGGGTGGCTATGATTGATATCCGACCTGGAACTCTAGTTACTTTAATTCACCCTTACGAGACCATTATGTATACCTATGTTGCCGTTGATAATTATCTTTGTGGCATATTTCGCATCTTCCATAATAAAATTGACCAAATCAAATCAAATATTATATTCTTCATTCGTCAGCGAAGTAGCGAAAAGTAGAATCAGGCTGTTATTAGTAATTGTAGTAAAATTGAAGTGATTGCTTCAATATATTTTCCCTGTCTTCCTATTATTAGATCAGGAAATAATTTTCGTAATCATTTGTAACTCTTTTCATCCCAACAACTGTTCACATTGCTTTAAATAATATATCAATTAAAACAAAGTGTACGATTCGTTTAAATATTGACTAAATAAATATATCGGGATTCGAAATCAATATTTCTGTCACTATTATTGAAACCACTAGGCCAGTTTTGCAAACTATAAATCGCTACATATTTGATCTCCTTCGATCATAAATACCTGTTGATCTCGTATTGCTTAGTATACCTACTTAATACACTAAATAAATACCATCGAAATGTATTGACTATTATGACTGATTTATCAATCAGCTTTTCTCTTGTCTGTTGTCACTTGTCTCAATGATATTGTCGGTAGTATGTGTTTAAATCTATACAATTATTACTTTAAAAGAAAATTAATGAAAAATGTAACTTATTTCCTATCAGTCTAAGATAAAAACCTTGAGTGAAAAGGTTTGATACCAATTCAATAAAAAAACATTGTGCTTTCCGACAGTCTGAACCAAACCTATTGGCCTTGCTTAAAATTTACCCTTCTCATTTGCTTCGACTGGCCTTGGCCCTAAGAGCCAAGAGGGATCGTGGCTCCAAACATTACCCAGACAAACATTTGGTTTGTGGTGTCCGTTTGTCTGTTCATATACAATATAATATACAGGGTGTTCGGAAGAACGTTGAACATACGATAATGGGGGGTAGTTGGGGTGGTCTGTTAACTAACTAGCTCAAAAGATTTCACCTAGGTCTCAAGATTTTTTTTTTTTTATTTTTTTTATAAATTTCTATAATTTTTCGGTTTTGTACCTTTAAACCCGTCTAACTTTTTTTTTAATGACCAGATCCAAATAATTTTTTCATTATTGGAATCTTAGTGATTGGTAGGTCCCTTTAAATAAAAAGTTGTAAATTGCACATTGCTAGAAACAAAGTTATGGGCCCTCAAACATAAAATAAGAGTTGAAACAAATTTTGAATCTCAACTTCGCGTAGCATTTAAAAAATAAATAAAAGGGATGGATGACTTCTGATTTGTTAAAAACATCTCCAAAGTGTGAGCTTTCTAACGATATGTCGTTTGTTTTGATATCTTTTTTGTAACCAAAATTATTCGATGTTTTCTACCCAGGCGGACCATTTCGACGAAAATCTACTTGTGTGAAAACTTAAATGTTTTGCGAAATTTGTCAATGCAAAGGTCAAAATAACAAATAGTGGGATAGTGACATAAAGAATGTAGATTTTTTCTTACTCTTGAACACATAAAGGCTATCTTTTCTCTCTTTCACTCTGAGTGAAATACGCGGCGAGTGACGCTTCCCAAGAAGGTAATAATACTAATGTTTCACTCTAGTACACTTCCATCGTATCTTCCCTCTCTTTCGCTTTCGGAACAGGCGACTCAGTGTAAGTGTCAGAACCAAAGAGGACAGAATTCTTAGTCGGGACTTAACTGCCTCTGCGATCATACGTGCCATTTGTGCCTACTCTTGTTACAGTTATCTTCGTTTTGTATTATTGTTATCAGTTGTTTTGTTATTTCTGTTACGTTTGTTAATCGGTAAAATGACTTCATTTACCAATGAGGAATATGCGGACATTTTAATGGCATATGGAAGGGCTAATTCAAATGCGCGTGAACCGCATAGAATTTATCAAGAACGAAGATAACTGTAACAAGAGTAGGCACAAAGGGCACGTATGATCGCAGAGACAGTTAAGTCTCGACTAAGAGTTCTGACACTTACACTGAGTCGCCTGTTCCGAAAGCGAAAGAGAGGGAAGATACGATGTAAGTGTACTAGAGTGAAACATTATTATTATTACCTTCTTGGACAGTTAAGTCTCGACTAAGAGTTCTGACACTTACACTGAGTCGCCTTTTCCGAAAGCGAAAGAGAGGGAAGATACGATGGAAGTGTACTAGAGTGAAACATTAGTATTATTACCTTCTTGGGAAGCGTCACTCGCCGCGTATTTCACTCAGAGTGAAAGAGAGAAAAGATAGCCTTTATGTGTTCAAGAGTAAGAAAAAATCTACATTCTTTATGTCACTATCCCACTATTTGTTATTTTGACCTTTGCATTGACAAATTTCGCAAAACATTTAAGTTTTCACACAAGTAGATTTTCGTCGAAATGGTCCGCCTGGGTAGAAAACATCGAATAATTTTGGTTACAAAAAAGATATCAAAACAAACGACATATCGTTAGAAAGCTCACACTTTGGAGATGTTTTTAACAAATCAGAAGTCATCCATCCCTTTTATTTATTTTTTAAATGCTACGCGAAGTTGAGATTCAAAATTTGTTTCAACTCTTATTTTATGTTTGAGGGCCCATAACTTTGTTTCTAGCAATGTGCAATTTACAACTTTTTATTAAAAGGGACCTACCAATCACTAAGATTCCAATAATGAAAAAATTATTTGGATCTGGTCATTTAAAAAAAGTTAGACGGGTTTAAAGGTACAAAACCGAAAAATTATAGAAATTTATAAAAAAAATAATTAAAAAATACTCTTGAGACCTAGGTGAAATCTTTTGAGCTAGTTAGTTAACAGACCACCCCAACTACCCCCCATTATCGTATGTTCAACGTTCTTCCGAACACCCTGTATAAGTATTTGTTTCTCGTTCAGTTATTTTAATATCCATAAAACAAATGCTTAATAAATGAACTTTAAAAAGTAAATATTTACGAATAATAATTCTGCTGGCTTCCACCAACATTATCTCGTGCCAACAAAAATATTGCTTTATGCTGCCTCAATGGCTGGCTGGCCACATTTAATTTTATGCAGAACTTTTCACACACGTTGAATTCGTGGAATACATATCCAGCATCGAATCGCTACACACACACATAGATTTTGTTTGACACCTTCAAGAAGAGAACTTCTAAAGCCCGCTCTACACTTAGCCCGCGAATCGCGCGCGATGGCTGCGAAAGGGCGCGAACGCTAAGTGTGGAGCCGTCTCCTATTTTATGCGAAACGGCTCCACACTTAGCGTTCGCGCCCTTTCGCAGCCATCGCGCGCGATCCGCGGGCTAAGTGTAGAGCGGCCTTAAGATACGCAAATTACACAAAGTCTGGCAACTCTGGTTCTATAAATTTGATCTCTTACCATCAGATATACCTAGTGTTGTGCCGTTCTCGAGAACGTTCTCCCACCTGAGAATATTGCCGGGAACGCTCCCGGCAACGTTCTCCAAAGTGAGAATGGTTGAGAATCATTTTTATAAAATGGAAACGACCAACCTTTCTTAATTTAAATAGTATCAAATAAGGTCGACAGATCATTGTGTATAATACAATACAGTCTATTTGCAGTAAAATACTATATTCCCAGTATTCTCGAGAATATTCTCGGGAACTTTCTCGGCAATATTCTCAGCATTACTGCACCTATAATATTTTTTTTGAAATATTATTTTATTGATATTGGACTATGACAGCATTTTCTTTTTATACGTAATTAGATAATAAACAGTTTAAATTATTCGTTTACTGACATGAAATATAATAAATTTTGTATAGTAGAATGGGCATAATGAAACAAATTTTCGCAATCAACTATGTTTAAGTAATTTGACAAGATAACATCAACTTCATGACTACAACATTGACTAAGAACGACTGACTGAACGCTCTGAAATCAGATTTTAAAAAATTCAAAATAATTCAGTCTTATTAACTACTGGTTAATAACTAAAAATAAATCAACAACTATCCAAAGATAAAATTAACCGACTGATTGGAAAATATCAACTTAGAACTAAGGGCTCTTTCAAATTAGACGTACCGGGAACGCTCGACAGCAATACGTCAACCGTACTGTTACCGCACCGCGTGCTATGTATTGTTACGACGATACCCGGCAACGGAGCATGCACGCGAAAACGGACCTAATTCCTCTTCCCAATAAGGTTCATTCTCGCGCGCACTCGTCTGCTTGTTTACATCCGCGCGCGCTTGTTTAGATCCGAAGAATTATCCTGTTCGATCGCGTGCGATCGCGCGGTTTCGCGAATGATCCAAGAAATTAATAGAGCGGCCGCGCCGGGTATAAATAGAGAGTAAGCGACGCTGCGTCAAGTATTAATTCTTCGGAAAGCGATCAGTGCGAACTATCCTGCTACGTTTGAAGTGAACAGCGTTTACGAGTGTATGTTTAGAATTGTCTACGTGGATTGTAAAGTGTTAAGTTGTGTTAAAGTTGTGTATTTCAGTTTAGTGGTTTAATCCTTCTAGCCCCGGATTACTAGACACAATAGAAAATCTATTGTTATGCGGCACCCGAGTGCCGGTTCGGCGTTGAGTGGTTAAAATAAATAATTGTCTTTTCGTAACCGGCATTTAATTGAATTAACGTACCCCGTACCCGCAACAGTATGAAAAATAACGACCGTCCGTACGCGGTATACGGCAAACGCGTGGCTACCGTACCGCAGCCGTCCGACACAAAACGTCCAATTTGAAAGAGCCCTTAACATCTAAAAATCAACAACAATATTAAAATTAACAATATTTAACGACCATGAATTTGTGTTTGGGTCTTATTTGAGGAATTAGCCATTAGGAGTTTTATTCATAAGCTTCCAATTATGAACCACGTAACATAGTTTTCCAGCTCTATCAGTCCTTAGTTTGTTTCTTTTCCGGCTATGTATATTAGAAAATGTCGAAAACTCCTTTCCACAGTTGCCGAAGTTGATGGTATGGATAAAATTTTCAGAGCAGGTCTCCCCAAATCCGAGTTCGGAAAAAATAAATTCCACCAAGACCAAGGTTGAATCGTGTAACACGCTGATTCATAAAGAAAAGTTTTGTCATAAATGCCAGTTCGTCCTATAAAATTTGCTAAATCTTCAAGGATTCTTGGCCCGTTTGTCTCGTATCCACACTGTGCAATATTCATTATTGCCTGGCATCCTTCGGGATTCGCATTAGCAGGTAAAGTTGTACCTTGGTTACCAGGGTCCAAAATAGTGGCCGCAAAATGAACTGATTTAATGCATTGTCTTTTCTTTGCCAATAATAAAACATATAAACACTGTACATATTTATATCAGCTATAAATATACAAAAACATCAAATTATAAATTAAAATTTTGTTGAGAACGTTGAGAATATTCCCGGGAGCGTTCTTGTTTCTCGAGAATATTCTCACTGGCAATATTGCCGGGAACGAGAAAGTTCTCAGCGGCACATCACTAGATATACCCCAAACCCGGTTAGCTTAGTCTCTAAAAATACAAATAATATTAATTTTTTTTCTAAAACCATCTAATTAATGATGTAAGTACAAGCTATGCTTAGTTTGGGGCTAGACGGCGCTCTGTGTAATTAGTTTCGAGGAATTATCTACCTTGTCAATGTCTATTAATTGTAAACTATTATAGATAAGATCAAATTTATTATGTCCATCGTCTATTATTTGCTTTTTTTCTGAGCCAATTTCTAAAACTCTACCGCTTTTAACGAAATTTCAATGAATTATAACTTATTTCGGTTAAATCTAAATATTATACTTTTACTGACTAAGAAAATGTCAGCGGAATACTAAAAGCAAATATTACAAGCGTAATGAATGACACAAAGATGTAGAGTTCATTCACTAATTTTATTTTTACGTTTTACGTCAGTTGATAATTCTTTGTGTTGCGGATTCCGTGGTATAACGTTTGTTCCAATACAATCGTGCGTATTTCAGTAAAGGCATAAAACATCTTATTTTAGGGTAATATTATAATGAGTAACTACAAAGAGAACAAAAGCTTTTTTAATGGACGACGCAATGTTGATAATTGAATAACAACTATTATTATGTGCCGGAACGTTACATAATTTACTAGTTTCTTTCGACAAAATTGTGCTAAACAAAAAATAAACGTTCTTGTACAGTTTACAACAAAAGTAGATCATAATTTTAAGCAGTCAAAATGCCTAAGCCTTTATGACAAAATAAATGTAGATGAGTATTTTTATTTGTGTGAAAATAAATATGACAATAAGGTACTTTGTAAAGAGAAATTTGTTTAATGATCCGCTACTTTTCGACCGTATTTACATTTTACTATCGTTTCGCAAGTTAATTTAATGGATTTGCAAATTTGGTGAATGACACGTCCACAAATCTTGCAATAAGTTGAAAATAATTTGATGGGAATAATGAAATGTGTGATCTTTAAATAATTTTATAATTTATCACTGCCTTAATTTATACAATGTGCTAGTTTTTATGAATTAAAAATCATTTTAAGTCAATACATGAGGTTTAAGTATTACGAGATAAACAACTTTTAATGTTATCAAAATAAGTAAGGTCGTTTTTTATAGATTTTTTTTTATATTTACAAAAAGTCTTCCCGGTACGAACATGACAGATTAGATGACGAAATTCCGCATGCACAGGTTGGAAATGAATAGTGAGACTTGTATTGAACTTTTCAATGGAATCACGTTGGTATATTGTTTGGCTCCGAATGCCGTAATAGTATCGTATAAATTGTTGCAAAGAATGTTTTTTGTGTTTTAACTTATTTTTAAGCAAATAAGGTATATCTACGACCTACGACGATATCTTAAAGTGTTTACATTAACAAATTGCCTGTATAAAATGAAACTACTTTCCTCCTTCAGAAAACTATTGAATTAATATTGTAATTAATTCCATAACTACATATTAGACGTGTAGGTTTCTCACATTTTTTTCGAGGAAGTCTCTGATGAAAAACATCTTATAGTACTGGAGAAAACATTTCTTGTTAACGGGAGAACCAGATTTAGCTGTGTACAGCAAGGATTTACGTTGATTTATTTAGATTTGTACTGGCTTTATGAAAATTAAGTTAGTTCTGTAATGTGTGTTCATTTGAGATTACGGCGAGTGTTAGAATTGTAGGGTTATAATTATGAATCTCGAGAAATTGAGATTTGTGATATGGTTTTGAATGGGAGACGTGGTATTTGGATTTCCCTTGTATCTTTTCTTTCTTTAACTATACCATAATATTATTATTAAGGTGATGTCCAAAAAATAACCCAGAATCGACAGGAATGAAATGTGTACCAATGGATTGGCATTAAAATATAATATTATGTTGCTAAAGCGGCAACCCTGAAATCGTTATAGTATAGGAGCTAGGAGCAAAATAAAATAAGTAAGAAATTCGTATAAAACAATAATTAAAATAAGTTTACATCATGTTGTTGCTTAATATAACGTTGTTTTTATGTTGTATCACGTGTGTTATACATGATAGTTATCATTAACACATTTCACAAGCAACAGCAACATAATAACAACAGCATATTAAATCACAACATAAAAAAACCGGCCAAGTGCGAGTCGGACTCGCCCATGAAGGGTTCCGTAGCAGCTAATATCATCATAATATAAAAGTTCTTGTAGTTCTTTGTAAGTTTGATCGATGTTTTTATATTTAAGTTGATTGAATGAGAGGAAAATTGCGGTTAACGATTTATGACGTATTAAAAAAAAACTAATTACTTGATCTCGTTCAAACCAATTTTCAATGGAAGTTTGCATGGTAATGTATATCATATATTTTTTTTAGTTTTATCGTACTCTTATTTTAGAAGTTACAGGGGGGGGGACCAACATTTTACCACTTTGGAAGTGTCTCCCGCGCAAACTATTCCGTTTAGAAAAAAATTATGTAAGAAACCTTATTATCATTTTTAAAGACCTATCCATAGATACCCCACACGTAAGGGTTTGATGAAAAAAAAATTTTTGAGTTTCAGTTCTAAGTATGGGGAGCCCCCAAAATTTATAAACTAATTACTTGATCTCGTTCAAACCAATTTTCAATGAAAGTTTGCATAATAATGTACATCATATATTTTTTTTAGATTTATCGTTCTCTTATTTTAGAAGTTACAGGGGGGGGGACCAACTTTTTACCACTTTGGAAGTGTCTCTCGCGCAAACTATTTAGTTTAGAAAAAAATGATGTAAGAAACCTTATTATCATTTTTAAAGACCTATCCATAGATACCCAACACGTAAGGGTTTAATGAAAAAAAAATTTTTGAGTTTCAGTTCTATGTATGGGGAGCCCCCAAAATTTATTATTATTTTTCTATTTTTGTATGAAAATCTTAATGCGGTTCACAGAATACATCTACTTACTAATTTTCAACAGTATAGCTCTTATAGTTTCGGTAAAAAGTGGCTGTGACATACGGACGGACAGACAGACAGACAGACAGACAGACAGACAGACAGACAGACATGACGAATCCATAAGGGTTCCGTTTTTTGCCATTTGGCTACGGAACCCTAAAAAGACTGTTTTTTGTATATATTTTTTCTTTTGGCCCATGGATACTACAATCGTTATAGTACTGTGTGTATTATTGGTAATTCTGTGGCTAAAGATTGCAAATAAAATAATAATTGGTATAGTAGAGGAGCTAACAGCCAAAAAAACTAAGTTAAAAATCGTTTAAAAATAATAAAAATACGTTATGTTGTGGGTGTGAATATCGTTGTTATTATAATTATGCATATCATTAAAACTTATTAGAGTATTCGTTATGTTGTGATTTAACTTTAACATGATTTTTTATGATGTTGCTTTTGCTTGTACATTCATTTGTAACACAAGTTGTTGTGGATTAGAATGTCGTTGTTATTATAGGTAATTGTAATATTATTAAAACTTATCACAATAAGACTTACATTATGAAAATAAATGTTTAACAACGATATTCTCACCCACAACATGGCTCTTAGCTCCTATACTATACCAATTATTTTTATATTTGCAATCTTTAGCCACAGAATTACCAATAATACACACAGTACTATAACGATTGTAGTGTGTATGGGCCAAAAACAGAGTCTTTGTTATGTTGTGATTTATTATGATGTTGTTATTATGTTGCTGTTGCTTGTGAAATGTGTTGATGATAATTAGCATGTACAACAAAAGTGATACAATAATGAAACAACGACAAACTTATTTTTATTACTGTTTTATACGAATTTTTTACATATTTTGTATTGCTCCTAGCTCCTATACTATAACGATTTCAGGGTTGCCCCCGTGGTAACATTATATTATAATTTCAATGTCAATCCATTGATATACATTTCATTCCTGTCGATTCTGGGTTTTTGTTCCATACATTTTTGGACATCTCCTTTATGGTATTAATCTCGCTGGTCACGTTTTGTGAAGTTTCGTAATGTCTGTGTACACGTAGTTTATTTACCTATAAATAATTTTATGTATTATTTGTTTTTCCCGTAATGTGAAACTACAAATCATGATAGCAGACTGCATTATGGAAGGTTGTTTATTAGGGACGTATATAATTAAGTAAATATTGAACGAACATAGTGTTAGTTTATAAATACTATTACATGATGTAACGACGTGACACCCTTTAGGAAAATTATAATGCGTTACTTTTACGAGTTGGTAGCGAAGTGGATTCACGTGCGTCATTAGTAGGCACTAAATTGCATTAGAGAGAGGCCATTCGAATCGTTGTATAAGATCACTTGTCAACAAATGTGGTCATTCCTACAATGCAACTGATGACGGGTTGATTCGGAGAAAGCGAACATCAGATATTAAATCTAACTTGTTATTCATTTATACATATATTTATAAAATAATAGTTTGTTGTTGTGGTTTAAGGAAAAACTTTAATAACCACTTGCGCTTGGTAATGTAAGTAATAAATTATATTAGTAGTACTTACATGCTGCATGTGGTTGGTGGCCATTTACAATAGAGTCAGCTACATGAGTGTCCGCAAACTAAGATGAGTAAAAAAAGTACCTTAGGGATCGAGTAAGAGAGTTCAAATGTTGGTCATTTCTTAGCTAAATTAATTATCCTTCATTAAATACAATGGCCTGTTTATAAAAATATGAATTGCGCACATTGTAGTATCCGATGATAATAATAATAATAAAACAACAATGACTTTTAAGCAACAAAGTGCAAAAGATAAGATAACCCTTTTAACTGGTTAGTTTTGGTGTTGAAAGCTTTACTAAAGGCAACATTGTTTTAACTTTACCTAGGTATCTAATATTACTTCAGTTAATTTTCATAAACGTCTACTTTCATCACTGTGTGTGTATCTAACACACATTTTATCATGTTTTATTATTGAGATTGTTGTGTCAGTGAAAGTAATGAAAGTAGACGTCCAGGTGTTGTAACTTGGTTGATTGGTGTCTGACATGTGGTGTGGTGATGTTACAGGCAAGGACGGCTCGAAGGTGACGACCGTGGTAGCGACGCCGGGGCAAGGCCCCGACCGGCCGCAGGAGGTGAGCTATGCCGACATGAAGCTGATCGGCAACGGCAGCTTCGGCGTCGTCTACCAAGCCAAATTATGTGACACCGGCGAACTCATAGCCATCAAGAAGGTGCTCCAAGACAAGAGGTTTAAGGTAAGTTGTGCTATCCAATGAGACCGATTAAACTTTTAACTTCATCATCATCCCACCGTATTCCTGATTGCATCCAGTATGGAGCTCAGGGTCCGCTTCGACTATGATCTTAGATTTGACAAGCCTGGTTATTACAATATTTACAATGGAGCGATTGCCATCTGACCTCCGTAACCCTTACAAGGGAAACCAGATCTATTGGGAACATAGTCGGGACCAACGGCTTAACGTGCCTTCCGAAGCACAGAATCATCATTTTAACTTTTAATTTATTTTTCTTTAATGGTAGAACTATGTATTTTTACAACGTCGAATTCCCCGTTTGTTAAACATGGCCGAGGGGCTCTTTATACAGGGTGTTCGGAAGAACAAAACCGAAAAATTATGGAAATTTATAAAAAAAATAATTTAAAAAAAATCTTGAGACCTAGGTGAAATCTTTTGAGCTAGTTAGTTAACAGACCACCCCAACTACCCCCCATTATCGTATGTTCAACGTTCTTCCGAACACCCTGTATTGCCTGTTGTTTTACTGAACAATGTTGATAAAGCGTTGAGTAGTAGAGTATTAATTGTTTATCTAAATAAGAACTTTATTTAATATCAATATAATAATCCTTTATTGCATATACCTCCGACAGATGGCGACGGTACGTAATGTACACTTACCGTACAGTCACCCTCGAGCGAGGGTGGTGTATGGGAAGTATAGGAACCAACACGCCTTTTTAAAGGCGTGGTTTACCCTCTTAACCCTGGGGTTCTCCTCCTTGCCTGATAGTGGTGTTATGAGAGACGAACAACCCTACCTACAAAATTATTGACCCTATGAGAAGTCGATGAACTATTTTACTTTTAAGTTTAGAATTCAAAGAAGTGATTGCATGACGTTCTATTTATTCTCTCCTGTATGTACCTAGGTAATGTATGGAAATATTCAGAATTTGTTATATTTTGTTTACAGAATCGTGAACTTCAGATCATGCGACGACTGGAGCATTGTAATATCGTAAAATTGAAATACTTCTTTTACTCGAGCGGTGAAAAGGTATGGTGTCTTTTTTGATTATAAATATTTAGTGTACTATTTTTCTGTATATGATGCTCTGTATTTTAACGTGTTTATTTTATAATATGCGTATTGTATATGTGTATAATGCAGTTATTAAGGGTATGTTATTTGTGTGTTTTATTGTGGGGAGGCGGCAGTGCCCGCGGCAGTCGGCTCTCTATTAAACGCAATGCAGTCTCTTGAAGTCGCAGTATGTCAGAATATTCAGATTGTTGCGCTAGTGTGCTAACGCACAACTTAGGTCTACAAGTGTTTGGCAAGGGTTACCGAACAATAATTTTTGAGTCTTGTTACATTTATTAACAATTTAGTCACGCTTAAGTTTGAGTTTGCAAACTATATCGATCGGTAACCTACGGAACCAGTCGAGCAGTTGTGTGCATAATTCAGAACAAGTTCTGTTCACGTCACGAACCATTTTATTTCGGTCATGAGCTTAGCCATCAGTTGATGCTCGATGACACAATCATTATCATCGTCAGATACATTTGTACATGACATTGTCATTCAGAGTTGCTGCTTGCTTATTTTTGGTTTGTGAGAAACGGCTTTTATCGTATCATAACACCCGTCCGCTATACTATGAGCCCTATTTAGTAACCTTCAAGTTGAACTAAATTTGGCGGTACTAATAGCGTCTGATTCCCCATTCTCAACTATACAGTCTCATGATTTCCGATTTTCTTTAATTCCAGTAAGTCGAATAGGAAAGATAAACTTGTGTTGTACTGGTAACTGGTGATAATTATAATTCATGAGGAAAAAATATATTTTAATCTCAAAATCGAAACAATAAAAGTAATAATGTTTTCTATAACGAATTCCTTAGTTACATTATGTCAAAGATCCGTTAAATAGTGACCAATCTTCGTTTCGACTCCATTGAATACTTATTTTGACTAAGACGTTTAAGAAAAACATTATTAGAATTATTCTTCTATGCATTTTATATGCGTGTAGTTCAAGGTTTGACTTCCAGTCGCTGGTAGGTAATTATTGTGATTCTTTAAACACGAGCGCCAAAAGCCTTTGGACTTGGGCCAACTGTGAAATCTGTTCCCCCAATTAAATATTTGCCACTCTCCCGTACATGATCACTTTGTGTTCAATTGTTTGCACTCCTGATTTGCTTTCCATGCCTCATTTTGTATCTGAAACTCAGAATGACTTTGTAACCGTTCAAAATATTATTTGCTTGTTTGTATGATTGAGTTCAGATTTGGTTTGACATTTTCCTGTAAACATGTATACAGTTCATGCATTTGTTATATTAATTTTTGTTTTATGTTACATGTTATTGCCTACAGTCACTTTTATTAAATTGTGCACTTTTATTAAAGTATTATAATATTATTATGATCGAATCCAAAATTAGAGTGAATTCATTTATATAAATAGTTATGGGTTTTGTAAGTATGTGTTCTGAAGTATTTTTCTTATTACAGAAGGATGAAGTGTACCTGAATTTGGTGCTGGAGTATATACCAGAGACTGTGTACAAAGTTGCACGTCATTACTCCAAAGATGAACAAACAATACCTATTAGTTTTATAAAGGTAACTATGACATCTTTAATATCTTTATTCATATGAACATTATATGCGAATATTGCGAATTAAAACACGACGCGACACCTGTCCTGGCTATTTTAACGAGCGTTGTTTCCTCTTAAATTTTACGCAAATCAACTGCTAACTAGAGAGTATTGTGTCTTCGCATCTTTTCCTTTACAGAGAGCAATATCTTATATCAAAATACAATAAAGCTTCTTAGAGGAGAACCATTTTCTCTTCGATTTATAGAACTTCGCACGAATTAAGCCTTACATGTTACATTGAACATAAAAACCTCAATAATTGAAATTTAGACTTTGGTATCAACTTTTGGTATCAACTTAACTGCCCTTAATTGAAATAATAATTAACATAATATGCACTAAGTGATGCGTATGCATGTAACTGTATGCGAAAAGAGAACAATTGTTGAGCAAATCTGTTCGAAAAAGGCCAATTTCAAAGAAAAACCTTTTTGTCCTACATTATGATAATGTAAGGACAGCCATGATCACGTTGGTCTAGTTCCCCTGTCAAGTTCGGAACAAAACTTGGAGAGAAGAAGGTTCTAACAATTTCACTCTTTCGTTAAGGTGGATGACAGTATTTTTCCTAACACTTTATTGAGAATCAACAAGCTAGTGAATCATAGAATAGATTATTTAACGTTTTAAGATTCGCGATTCTTAATCCTTAAATATTATTATTATGATCATTCACAATTCCCTTTGTGCTTTGTTATTGTAAACAGGCCTATTATTATAAATGCAGAAAGTCTCGTTTCTATCGTTAAGTGGAAAATTGGATGAAATTCTAAATGGTGGTAATCTTGTTCTAGCTATACATGTACCAGTTGTTCAGAAGCCTCGCATACATCCACTCCCTTGGCATATGCCACCGGGATATCAAGCCTCAGAACCTTCTACTTGACCCGAAGACTGGCGTGCTCAAGCTCTGCGATTTCGGTTCCGCGAAACATCTTGTGCGTGGTGAACCGAATGTCTCGTATATTTGCTCGCGATACTACCGCGCTCCCGAACTCATCTTCGGCGCCATAGATTATACAACTAAAATAGGTAAGTTTAGAGTTTCGGTAATATACAAATTGTTTATTATTTAACGTCTAAATATACACATTGTGCATAGACATTAAATTGTATGCAAGCACTCGTGACACATGCACGTGCAAACGCACACTTTCGCGGACACATATTTATTATTGTAATATTTTTTCTTTTTCTTTTACAATAATTTGTTTTTTAATGTTATGCGAGCTAAATGCGAAGTTAAGAGCGAAGAAAGCAAGCTGTAACAAAAGTATAATTTATAGACATTTTGACTATTATATCGAACTTTAGTTTAATAAACCATTTCTTTAACATTAATGATACAAAATACTAAGAAGTGAAATTAAACACAAGAATACAAACATGGGATAATGATTTGTAGAAGGAATCTGTATCATGTGATGATGCCACTTCCTTGTATGGATATGCGATAATTATATCCTCCTTATACAGCACCATCTAGTCACTAGCAAGAAAAGATTCTAAATATGTTTAAATATCTTTTAATATACTCAGCAAACACCTATCTCCATAATATGGTCGTACATGTGTTAATGAAAATTTCATGCACGCAAATGATTCCAAGGAATGTAAATAGATTCAGGCAAATGCCTTATTGGAATGTACTAGCTCAAATGCTCAATCGCTTTAGTGCTTGATCTGTTCAAAGAACGCTTTAGGTACTGAAATGTGGACCAAGTTGTTTTCGAAGAGTTGGTGACAAGCAAGCGCTATTCCATGAAAGCCCTCGTGTTTGTTTGTTACGCCGCCCCTCGCCTAATTTGGAAGAAGGAGAATGTTGAGGCAAATAAAAATATGTACTAATGTAGACGTCATTGTTTAGGCCCAAGAATGACGATAGCTTTAGTGATCACAGGATAAGAAGCTACGATAATCGCATACATTGACATCAACGTGCTTTGAAAAAACAAATGACATTTTAATACTCCATCAAATAAGATTTTTCAGAATAAGGATAAAAATAATACATTAAAGATTATTCCTTCTTAATTTGACCATAAATCAGGTTTACAAGCAAAACTATAATACTTTCGAATGGGTCTTTGTATAACTGATTGTTTTCATGGTCAAAGTTAGTAAGACTGCCAGCAGGAGCTAATTGTTGTTATTTTATGATCTTTGTCCAATTCTGATGAAGGTTTAATTTAATCCGTTGTTTCGAAATAACTTTGTTTCATGTGAACTAGGCCTATAATAATGCGTGTTAGTGGCACGTGAAATATTCTAGTAGAAGTATCAGCTAGCTAAATCTGTAATAGTCACGCAAACGTTCTAAATAATTTTTCGTATTTAATTCCGATACCCGATTACCAAAACTTTATTCGCCAGATAGTTAATAATTGCGATTCAAGTTGTTATTTATTGGATGGCAGATTTGAAAAAAAAATCTAGTGTAACATATTTTTATACTACATACATGTTCTTGTGCCTTTGGTACATATATATAAAAAAGTTCTGTTTTGGATTCTGTTTTGCTAGAGTTTAGTGGATAATGATTATTTTTTTTTTAAAGTAACAGAGAAGAGAGTACCTACTCGTATTTCACTTTCTTCAATTAGCTCTGTTAGTTACTAATTTTCTTTTTAGATACATCTGACGATGCAAGAGCCTTCTACTATTCCGATACCCGTTTACTGGGATTTCTTTGCTTAGTATGTGGCTAGATGGTGCTGTGAAAATAATGTACTAGGAGATTTCATTAATTTTACTTCTTACGTTACTTACAATAAGCAGGGAGGCTTAATGCGATCCTAAGACAACACCTGTATGTGGACTGAAGTTAATAGTACAGTAAATATATTATATTAATTTCAGACGTGTGGAGTGCGGGTTGCGTCGTAGCAGAACTGTTACTGGGACAACCGATATTCCCTGGCGACTCTGGCGTTGATCAACTTGTTGAGATCATCAAGGTAATTGACAACACATATAGCCGAGCAATTTATTAATGTACGTACTTTAATGGCAGTGTTCGCTCCCTACCGGCTACGTAATAGTTCAGGACATATGAAAGGAGGAAGTGCATTTCTAGTAATGGAAATGTATTTCCAATTGAGCACCGTAGATTATGTAGTGTTTTGTTATATTGCGACTATGTATTTCAATATCGGTACTGGCGTCCAAGCCCAGTCCATTTAAATCGAGATCTTGCATCGATGCATTTTGCTTAGATAATTATGAGGAATGCGTCATGCGAATTGTTAATGTGTATTTCTTAAACAAGAATCTTCGTTTCTAAATATTTTATTGTTTACAGGTCCTAGGGACGCCAACACGGGAACAAATTCGAGAGATGAATCCGAACTACACTGAATTCAAATTCCCTCAAATCAAAAGTCACCCATGGGGGAAGGTAAGGGAAAAACATTATTAAACATCTTTAAATTAGATTTAACTTTTTACTATTGGATTCTAAATAGTTCTGTATTTTCATTTGTAGAACAAACCGGATCATTATGTGCCTTTCATATTATACCGTTTACATTAGTGATAAAACCATAATTCCCATATAATAATTAATATAATAAATAAGCTGTGAATGGCTGTGAAGTGATTTCAATGACAACATTTATTTTAAATTGCTCAGATGTCCTTTTGTATATCTACTTTTTTCGGTAGAAAATAATAAAACTAAATCAAGGATTACTAGACAGAGTTAGGTTTAGAAATTATCATGTAGTTTATTTGTGTGCTTTGTGTATGCAAGTTAGTTACAGCCCGACCATTAAAATAAAAAAACCTCGCCATATTTCAGAAAATTATTGAAACTAATTTCTTCAAGGGGCAACAATCAAATATAAAAACAATAAGATGTCATTCATTATTGCTATCTGTCAAAGTGTGATGTCAATTGTCAACCTAGGCTTCTTATAATTGGATATTGTGAGTTATTTGTGAGTACAACCATAGCAACCAAGTGTTGCTATAACCATAGCTAATGTGGCGCCTCCAGAGCAGGTTTTTTATTTTCTTGGTCAGGCTTTACATCAGTTGGTTAAAATTCATGATACATTCATATTGGGATAAGGTTGTTGCTGTGTTGATATTAGATAGTGCATATACCATTGCGTTGTTGTGTTTAAAACCACACGTCATTGCAGTACATGTTGGAGCGAATGTCGATGCCCAAGTGTGGCACTAAACACCAGCGCATCCGAGTAAGATATCGGCATACGAGCAATCTAAATACCTCCTCTAGTTCAAAACGTGTCATACAATTGTCAGAAATTGTGGTTACTGCTTTATAAGAGGTTTTTGATTCTCTAAGAAATGGGTTAAGAAAACAGTTTTAAGTTTCGAATACTGCGTTTTATCAAACGTAATATTTTACGCCATGGCATTTTTAATTCGCCAGATGATGTGGATTATAAGATCAATTTATCTTTTCAACACTTGTCTGTTGGCCACAGTTTGTCTCCAAATGTCTTCAATTGTCTCTATCTTGGCCGAAGTATGTTAATCTCTGTATAATCCACGAATCATTTTAATGCCACTAAATGCACAGAGCTTCATAATATATAACAAAGATTCCATGCAGGGTAAATATTATTCTATAACTGCTGACGCCATAAAGGTAGAATTAATTGTTAATTGACAACATCAAAATGCGCCATTATTTTCCCTTGTAACTAACATGCAATTTCTGATTTTATTTTCAAACACACACGAGTAATCGTTTGAATTCATATTATTTATCGCAATGGAGGTATTTAGTACATTACAGCCTTTGGCATGAGTTTTCGAATAGAAAGTACGACTAATACAGTTTCGCTGTTTCTCACTGTTTGTTGGTGTTCAGTGTGCATTTGTTTTGAAACAAACAATTTTGTACGTACTTTTCTTTATGGTCATTTATTTGCCACATGATATAGTATGAAAGAAGAATGAAAACATAGCCCATAAAAGACAATCTGGTATTAGAGTTTTTCATCATTGTATTTGTATTGTACTAAGTTCATGTCATTGGGTTCATGTTACTTAACTATTAACTTTGTAAATATCGTCCTTTTATCCTTGTTTATACACATGATTGTCTTGTTTCGGCTAACATTGTTTTGAGTGTGATTGAAAGGGTTTGCTTATTATAAATAATTAATCAACAAAACGGATCCATACTTCTTGCGTCAGGCATTTCCGTTTTGTTGGTGTTGTATATTACAGAATAATGTATATAGGATAAGTTGGTTGGGGTCAGGTTTACAAGGTGACACTTAGAAAAAACTTTTTTATAGCAATAATAATAAGTCTGCCCAGTGGTAGGCTAAATTTATTAAAAATGGTTACCTTGATATTTAAACTAAGGCTTGCATAAATCCAATACGATAGTTTATCGACAAAGCTGTAGATTAGGGTTAATATTAAAACCGAAGTTAGACTAATTAGGTCCTCTAGATTCTATTTACACGATGTATTTTTAAATCCTTGAGAGCGTGATATTTTGCGTATATAAAGACAGAATGCCTTGCCAATGAATGATTTAGTCGCGCATTCTTTAAGATACACATGCCGCAAACCCTCTGAGCATATAACCAGTTTTCATAAACTTTCGTCTTCCTTTCTACATAATTCTTTAAACCTACTCGCTGGTCTATTGGCGGTAGTAATCACTTACCATCAGATGTCACACGAAAAACACCTATCTAAAGATTTTAAATGGCACCAAAGTGAACGTCCATAGGTTCGAACCCACATAACGGTCGCAGGAGTCCTTGGCATGCGGGTATGGTTCTCCGCAAAAAAATAATTGTGCCGATGATGACACGTCGTCACATTCCAGGTGTTCCGCGCGTGCACGCCGCCCGACGCGATCTCGCTGGTCTCGCGGCTGCTGGAGTACACGCCGGGCGCGCGGCTCTCGCCGCTGCAGGCGTGCGCGCACAGCTTCTTCGACGAGCTGCGCGAGCCGGCCGCGCGCCTGCCCAACGGCCGCTCGCTGCCGCCGCTGTTCAACTTCACCGAGTACGAGCTGAGCATCCAGCCCAGCCTGAACGACTTCCTCAAGCCGCGCGCGACGCCGCAGCCCGCCGCCGACGCGCCCGGCGTCTCCGCGCAGCCGCAGACCGACCACGCGGCCACGCCCACAGGTACAAATCCCACCCACATATACACACAGCCCCCTTAACACATAAAACCAAGGGCTTGAACATCAGACGATCTTAAATTATTACAGCATAACTTGAGGCCTAGTCAATCGCCGCAAGGCGGTATTTTTTCGGGCGGAAAAGGGAACAGAATTAGTGGACGAGTGCCTTTAGTCCCAAGTCCGTAGGTCTAGCTAGTCTGTGGTTATGCAAACTTAATGCGTATTGTAAATTTTATTTTGTTGCATTCTGATCCACAGCTGCTATCTATTTTCATACACTATGCAATAATTTTGGATTACTTTACTGTTCGGACAGGCACGCAGCCCAGCTAGTGATAAGTGGGCTTATTTCATTATTTAACACAGAACCAGGACTTGATTCAATATGCAACCTCCCTGCTGCTCTGATGTTTAAGCCTTTGAATTATGTATCAGTAAATAATAAAAACACACCCTACACATTCAATCCCCACACAAGAAATCTTTTTTTTTTTTTGACGGGTAACTGATGATATTGATGTGTGTTCCCAGGGGAGAACGCGACGGGCAGCGGGCTGGGCGGCGGGTCACCGGGCGCGTCGTAAGCGCCGGACCGCCCGACCTCCCCGACTCCGACGCCGGTCGAGGGTCGACAGTATGCTATTTAGTGATAGTCCTTTTTCGTGTTGGCCATCGGGTAAAATTAAATGCATAATAGGTGTTTTCGGCGAGTAATCGTGTGATAATGTAGTGTAATCGTCGATGAAGCTTGAGCCGTCGCGGGCGAGGGGTGAATCCGTATCAACCGTAGTCTCCGAACCGTCGCGATGTGATCACTTTGTACTTTTGTAAGCTCAAATTGTCTCCTTATGTATATACCTTACGTTGAGTTTGAAAGTGACGCTCGTTCGATAGACGACAGATCGTCCGGTGAAATTGTTCCGTTCCGTTCCGAGTGTACCGCCGAGGTCTGCGACGCGAGAGTCCGCTTGTATCCGTAGCCCGCTCGCCGCGAGTCCCGTACGCGCGGCGGCTGTATCACTAGATTCACCTATTGAGAGATAGCCGCATGATACTTAGTGAGGAGCGCAACCTTGCTTGGGCCATGTAATCAGTAGGAAAGACATATTCAGTAGTGCATTAGCGTATTTATTGTTGGAACGTATCACTAACTCATGAAACTTGTACGAAGCGTATGCCTAGTGTTATTTCAACGATGAAACTTAGCATGGAACATTTTTTGCATTCATAGAGAGCATACTTGTAAATTTTTATAACTAGCGTAAACTGATCTCTCAAGATAATTTATAATATTAACGATATCTCAGAATACTATGTATAAACAATTCAGAGGATATAAATTTAGATTTACTACATTATAGATACGTCTTTATTTTCGGCAACTTCTATGTTATGAACATTTTATTGCGATGTACCTTATTTTATCCAGTGCTGGATAAATGTAATGTATTTTAAATAGCACTGTCGGTGTCCTAATGTAACGACATAGTTTTTCGATAATATTGTATTCTATATTCAATAAATGATATTTCTATTATATAAAATTTGTCATTGAAAACACTATGGTTATTAGTAGTCATCTATGAAGAGAATGTTAAAATAATGCTATAAATTTCATTGTCATAGTTTTAAGTAATTCGAGTAATTTCATTTTGCACTTGTATTTGGCATACAGTTACAAATTAGGCAACCTTAAAGTATAGACTAACGAATCTTTTATTCATGGTGTAGAAGTAGCCAATCGCATAATTTTCTTGGTGTAATGTCCATTACCTTTTGCACCACCTTTAGTATGAAGTTATTAGTAAAGGAAGGCAGCTGAGATGTTCACTGAGCAGGGGAGTCTTATGCTCATAATTCCATTCAGAGGTTACGATGATTTTAATACAAGACTTATTCGTATTTTGTCCTGACTTGAGTAGATTAATAAACTTTGATCGATTCGATAACACGACGAAGTGGAATTATTAGCGGAGTGTACATTTGACGCCCCGAGAGGCTATTTCTCATCTGGACCAAGTCATGGTAACATGTCTGGCTTCATATGACTAGCTTGAATGAGATAACTTGACTAGCAGCAATAACCTGCCTTTTATAATCATTACGCTATTATGCAAAATGATCGTTTTTCGTATTTTTAAATATTTTTTTGATACTAGCATGCTTAGCGGGTTTAATACCGCGCGTAATATATGCTGGGACCTTCGAAATTTTTAAACACATAAATTACTTATGTATTACTTTATGTACCTATGTACTATTATAATTACGTATAAATTATTGTATCTTAAGAGATGCGCTCGGCGCACCGTTTTCAAATCACATAGTGGAGCTTAGATGTGGTCGTAAGGCTATTGATTTGCCGACACCTTTTATAATTCGTGTAAATATAATTATTATATAATTATCTGTACGGTATGAGTTGAGTCGCGAGACGCGTCCGGCAGGCGGCGTCGCGCAGTGGCCGCGCTCCGCTGCGGGCTCGATAAGGGACACGGTAGTTTAGATATGCATATTTTTATTAAGTCTATCTAATATGAATTTTGTAATCGACGTTGCTTCTTAAGACCCTCTGTGTAAAAAAAAATATAAGACATACTAGTGACCTGAATGTTTGAAGCGATGTTATTGAACGTCTCTATCCCACTGAATTCTCACTTTCACGATTTACGTGCACGTTTACTACATGAGAATTTCCCATATAAAATAATACATAGTTCGAAATGGGGTTATGACATACAAATTATTTAAAGTAAAAGTTTTCTTATTACTATTACTGTAATATTAAATTTAATAGTGAGTGAAATTTGTATTTGTTTTAATATTTGTTTTACTGAATTTGAATACATCGTAACACCCATATCGTTGTTAGTTATGAATGAAAATAACATTATAAAAGTAAATATTAAATGAATAGTAATCGTGTTTTTTTTATTTATAATTAGTTCCAATTATGATCAGTTACTTACCAAAATACCTGTGTCCCCTTATGTTTTGTAAACAGGCTATTGTTATACTACAATACAATGTGATCATCGACCCCATGCATATCATTTTGTTCACTTGGCCATTCGAATTATTACGCGAGTAAGCATATTAATAACTATTCACAACGCCTATCGTGTGACTTGGATTAAATTACTTGAAGGCTTTCATTCATTTTATGAGTATTACGCAACTGAACATTGAGTGCACTAAGGTTGATTTTTTTTAACCCAGCTGCGAATACATTGTACCCAATATTAATCTTTCAAGCCCCGGATTACCAGACACAATAGAAAATCTATTGTTACGCGGCACCCGAGTGCCGGTTCGGGATTGAGTGGTTAAGTGCAATTTGTTGTTTTTTTATTTCTTTGAATTTTTTTTATTAATAAAGCAATATTGTACTGTAGGCTTTTACGTTTTTATTAGTATTTAAAGATACTGCAGTAAAATTAAAAAACCAAATTGAATAACTCCTTGAAGTTAGGGTAGCTGAATTATCTTGTCAAAATCTAGAACAATATTATATAATAGACAATTTAGAGAAGCAATGAATATATCTATAAAGTGTAGGTTGTAAACATAAAAGTATGACTTGTATCTTCTTTTTTTGAAACTTTATTTAAACGCTCCCTTTAAATAATATCTCACATAAATCATCATAAACTTACTTGACAGAGTTGTAACAACAGATATCAACATCTACTCATATCTTATTTTTTCTGCGTCATTCTAAGATATACTATTTAGATCGTCTTTCTACATCATCATCATTTCTAAAGGCAACCGATACGTTAAAAATAGTAGGTCTTTAGTTGTGCTGTATAGAATTTTACTTAATTTTTTATGATGGATGGAGAAAAACGAAAAACAAACAAGTAAGTATGAGTGTGACCCCTGATACCAAGTGATCACCTGAAACAGTTACTCAAACACTGAAGTGCTACACATTTTTAAATCTGCTATGATTTTGATTTGGAATTCTCTTGCTTAACAACGTAATGCAAACTTTTATAAATTGGTACCTACTAGAAGTAATGTTATCAGTAAGAGTTGAAGGATATTTTGTCCTTTCCCTCCCTCTCATACCTTTTGGCTTTGGCAGTTAGATTAATTCTAATGGTAAGTAAAGCAAAAGATAACTGGCAATGGAAAAAAGGTACGGTGAACGGAGACTCGGAAACGCAGTCACCTTTTGGTAAGTAAGTAACGTGTGTAGGGGATATCAATGTTACAGAAGACAAAGATAGTCGACAAGTCTCGGTGAAGCCACACGGAAGCGTTGCGCTGCGCTGCGTCGACGCACCGCAAGACGACGCTCGACGGACGACGGAATGGGTGCCACACGATCCGATGCGTCGTCGCAACGCGCTGCGTTGTCTATGCGTCGCGACGCGTCGTCGTGCGTTGATTTTAGGTTTAGTTTGTGATTTTTATCCCATAAAAGCGGTCTTTCCTCAACTAATGAGATAAGGTAGTCCACGTCAATGTCATTAATATTAGGTCCTTACCTATGAAATTGGCGTTTACCGTACTGACAACTTTAATCCCAAATATCTCCTCTTTGGTTAGGAATTACAAATTCAAATTTATACAGCTATTCACACATGTATTTGTGTTTCGATAACCGACATTCATTTGTTTATTTTTTTATTTTTTTTTCTGTTTGCATCACTTTGTTTGCAAAATGGGAAACTTGAAATATCACGTTATTTACGAGAACGAGTTCCACCGTGGCACCAGTGCTGCCGATATGGCTCGAAGGGGTTATTAAGGGTAAGGCGGGGGTGTCGCAAAAGAAAACAGGGTGCATTTTTGGTTCCAACGTTTTCGTTCTGGAAATTTTGACTTGTAGAACAAGCTCCGTGGACGGCCGGAGACCCAAGCTAATAATGAAGAATTGAAGGCTATTGTGGAAGCGGATCTATCGAAAACCACGTGTATGTTAGCTGCAGGCTGCGGTGTTAGTGATAAAACTGTTTTAATCCACTTGAAGCAAATAGGGAAGCTTCAAAAGCTTGAAAGGTGGGTACCTCACGAATTGTGTTAAGCAAACCGGCAAATGCGCGTCGACTGCTGCGTTACATTACGGCTACCAAATTAGGAAAGCTTCAATTGGAATGTCTAAGACATCCACCGTACTCCCGGGATCTTCCTCCAATAGATTACCACTTTTTTTCTAATTTTGAATAACTTTTTGTAAGTGGAAAAATTCAACTCCAATGGGCCGTCAAAACCGCCTTCAAAGATTTCATTGACTCCCGTCCAAAGGGTTTTTTTTTGTAAAAGGATCAATTAACAACCCATGAGATGACCAAAGTGCATAGATTACAATGGTTCATACTTTAAATAAATAAATATTTTATAATAAAAAATATTCGACTTTTTGTTGCTCCCATACCAAACGCCAATTTCATATGTAAGGACCTAATAGTATTATGATGATTTATGTACTTGGGGCGCACCGCTATCTCGACTACACAAGGGCGTCGCCAGCTTATGATTAAGGGGGGGGGCAATGGGGCAATATTATTTAGGATAAAAGATATGAACGCCGAGAGTATGAAGCGTAACCGCTTTGCGGCTAGCTTAATTTGATCTCTAGGGGGGGCAACTGCCCCCCCCTGCCTCCCCTTGGCGACGCCCATGCGACTACATAAACCATACCACAGATTACTAATAAGTTACTACGTACCATACTGCGACGCGTGCGTCGTCGCTCCGGTGTCGGAGCGCTGCACCACTCCCCCCCGCTTCGTCGCACGGCTACGCGTCCGTTGCGCACGCGTTACGGCGACGCGCGTCGCCACAACGGACCGTGTGGCTGGCATGCCGTTCAATTTGTATGAAATATAACGCATCGACGACGCTCCGTCGACGCAGCGCAGCGCAACGCTTCCGTGTGGCCGCGCCGTCACCCGAGAGGGCCACGGCCAGTCCAAGGAAGCAGCCAGATTCGCGAGCTCAAAAGTAACCTAACATTCTTAGCAAAAAGTACCTACCTAAGTACCAAAAAGAGGCTTCACATTAAACGGCTTCATTTAAAGAATTTGCCATGGGCTTCCACCACTGATCTCTATGACACACGCCGCGCGTATTATAATTGACCTCAGTGGCTTCCACCAAGTAGATACATAGGTACCTAAGACATTGGCACTTGAAGATATCGATGGTTAAAATGTCAAAGGGCTTAAAGGACAAATCATGATTTTTCAGGAGAGCAGAAAAACGAAATAAGTAAAAAATTGGGCATAACTTTTTTGATTTTAAAGCTATCGGTTTGTTGTAAAGGACACTTTTATTTATTTTTTCAAGCCGAACCGTATGCAACCATTTTATTTATTCTAGATATTATTTTGTCCTTTAAGCTTAAGTTTCTGTTGAGATAAATCATTAGCTTTGGCTTAAAGGACATGTTAATACAGGTGTTAGAATAGAATTGGTCCTTCTTTCAAGCCCCGGATTACCAGACACAATAGAAAATCTATTGTTACGCGGCACCCGAGTGCCGGTTCGGGATTGAGTGGTTAAGATAAAATTTCGATAAAAAAATAATTATCCTATCTAACATGAATTTGCCTGTTAAGCTGTATTGTGCTTTTTCAATATAGTACAAAAAGAAGCGCTGTCGGCATACAGAGTCAAAAAACATCAATCTCTCCCTCTCCTTTTTTTTTCGGAGGAGAATGCGTTTATGCACCACAACCTCTGGCTAGCAAGACCTGCGACCGTGTGTGGGACTCGAGGCTAAAGCGTCCACTACCCACTAAACTCCCCCGGTTTCTCCTTCACACCCGATTGGGACGAACCAGTGCCAGTCTTGTTGCTATTGACCAGCACACTCTCTCCCTCTCCTGGGTGTCGTAAAAGGCAAGGCAAACGTGGACACTTACGGCACGGCTGGTCCGCAAGTTAAAAGTGGCTCAGTGAGACGTACGAGATCGTATACGAAATGAGATGATGCGGCATAGAACCAAAGGCAGTGGGCTGGCTATATCAGCCGTAGAACCGATAACCGTTGGGACAAACGGATTCTAGAGTGGAAAACGCGTCTCGGTAAACGTAGTGTAGGACGCTGTCAGGCCAGGTAAAGTGATGAATTGCGCATGATGGCTGGCAGGAGCAGGATGCGAGCGGCCGAGGATTGATCAGTGTGGCGAGCATTTGGAGGTTATGTCCAGCAGTGGATTGTAATATTC
This sequence comes from Mecyna flavalis, assembly GCA_949319885.1. Lineage (NCBI taxonomy): Eukaryota > Metazoa > Arthropoda > Insecta > Lepidoptera > Crambidae > Mecyna > Mecyna flavalis. Next base: position 9,301,612 of record OX439407.1, on the reverse strand, counting down.
AGATGATGATGATGATGATTGTAAAGATCCATAGATTCATTCATCAATTTATTAACAGAATTATAACTATTGTATTGGTCTTAAATAAATATTGGATAACATCACATACATTGATCTGACCCCAAAGTAAGTAGCGTAAGAACATGTGTTATAGGTGTCAGAAACAACAAAGGTACCACAAATGTATACTTAAATACGAATAAACATCCAGACACAAAACAAACACAAATGATCCCGAACCCACGACTCCTGGCGTAAAGGGCAGGGAAATCAATGTAATTTATTTGACATAAAACCACAGTGTCCTTTAAGCCCAAAACGCCTGAATGCAAGAGTAGGCTTTAAATGCCATAATACATTATCAGTGACGTTTAAGCAAAAAATACAAAAATGGCCAATTTTTAACCATGAATATCTCGCTAACTATAAGGGATAGGAGAATCATTGATATACCATTAGAAAGAGCTCAAAAAACTCAATACAAATGTAACAAAAAGCCATTTTCGCCAAAATGTCCTTTAAGCCCTTTGACATTTTAACCATCGATATATTTTCTCCGTAGCAATAATTGCCTTCTTATTAATTAATACGAAAAGAGGTATCTATTTGGGATTCAAGATTTCGAAACATCGAGCAAGAAGGGCATGCGGCATGCCTAAGTAAACTTGTATAAGTTTTTTGATATTTTGCTGACTAAAGTAATTGTATTCTGTGCTAATATTCATGGCCTTGGTAGGACTGCCATCCGTCCGGGTTTCCCCGGATTTGTCCTAGTTTGAAGGACATCCGACAGGATTATTCTCACTAGTTCCAGTCAAAAAAGTTCTGGCGGAACTAGTGATCCGGCGGGACAGTTCTACCGTAGGACTAATGGGACTTTTCCCCCCCTAGTTCTATTTTTAAATGTACTATCGAATAGTAGAACTAGCGGGAACATGATTTCTCAATAGTTCTTTCTTACTACCTAATACATTTTATTTTAGACAAAAAATAAAAGACTCAGAACATACAGCGCCATCTAGCGCCTAAATGTCAATAAGGTTGAAAATCGCTTGCATCTGTTTTTTACTTCAAATCACTGTTTTCCTGACATTCATTTGTTTTCCGAAATTTTATTAAATGTATTGCTCTATTTTGAACCAATTCTCTTAAAGTATAACAACATAAATCGAAGAAAAATACACGTACAATAATAATATGTGAAGCCGGTTTGCAACATCCTTGTTTTTCTGGTCAATGGTACGTACATACGGACGGCAGCAGATCAGCGTTGCCAGACGTCCCGATTTTGGCGGGACGTCCCGATTTTTAAATCAAAATTAAATGTCCCAGGACAGGCTCAGTCCCGCTTTTTGGGGAGAACTTGACCGTACATCACAGAATATATTATAATAGTACTCGTACGTGCAGTGCAGAGTGCTGAGAAATAAAGTCGATACGAGTCATTTTAATATATAGACCGACAAACTTATCTGTTCCGGTGGCCAAAATTGGATGAAATGCAATGCAAAAACGATATTTAATGACAGTTTTAAATAGACAGTAGCGACGCCGCCACCGGAACAGATAAGTTTGTCGGTCTGTAGTACCATACATACCATTGATTAAGTTGATGTTGTATCACTTCACTTGTACCCATCAATGGTACTCGTATACAACTGACCCATAGCACAGAATATATAATAGTACTCCCATAGCGAATATAGCTTGATATAGCTTGTATTATGCATAAACTACACTTATTTATAATTTTTTCATTATTTTTCCTCATTTGAAAAATTTTGGACAAAATTTCCAATCAATATTTTTGATACCCTTGGTCAAGAAATGGCGTTCATACAGCATAGAAAAATTTTGAAACGCGCTCATACACACATACAGACCGACAAACTTATCTGTTCCGGTGGCCAAAATTGGAACTACGTGAAATGCAATGCAAAACGATATTTAATGACAGTTTTAAATCGACAGTAGCGATGCCGCCACCGGAACAGATAAGTTTGTCGGTCTATACATTAATACCTTCAAAAGTCAAACTCCTAAAGCCCGCTCTACACTTAGCCCGCGGATCGCGCGCGAAAGCTGCGAAAGGGCGCGAACGCTAAGTGTGGAGCCGTCTCCTATTTTATGCGAAACGGCTCCACACTTAGCGTTCGCGCCCTTTCGCAGCCTTCGCGCGCGATCCGCGGGCTAAGTGTAGAGCGGGCTTTAAAATCACGGGCGAATATACAAAAAAAATGTCTATGGTATGGAATTGGTCTGTGGAATAAATTGATCGATCTGTCAATTCGTCAATTCTGTCAATCTGTCAAACTCAAAAATAAGGGAAGCAATTATTTTTTCATTGTAATGTTGTAATGTTTTAATTATTAAAAAACGTATAAATATCTAAATAATTTACTATGCAATTTCAGAAGATGATTTTTTGCCCAAGTTCATGTATAATGTAAATTTTTGTATTAGCTAAAAGTGGAATTATTTTTGTGGAATGACTAAGAAAGTTTACTGATAAACAAAAAGGCATAAAAGATTTTCATAAATCATGCACGAAGCATATGAGGTGTCCCACCTCCTAACTGTTACAGTTCAAATAGAGGCTATTGCTGCTTATGGTAAGGATACTATCCCGTTCATTGCATGATTGTTTCCATTTCATTTACTGCTCTTTAGCACAACCGAAATTGTTTTTCTACTTTCCGCCCATTAACTTGTTTATATTTAACTATGCTAGAAGACGATTTCAGATACAATATTGATATAATATTTTGCAATTGTATGTTCTAACAAATCTTAGTAAATAAATATTTTTATTTCATTTCATATATTTTGTAAAGTAAATCATAATTGAAAATGTCTTTTATAATGTCTGTTTTGTAGATTGATTATTCTAAAGTTTTAATTTATCTTAAATAATTTGCAGATGGCAACCTGTTATTGGGAACTCGGCAAGGTCATTTGTTGATGTACTCATTATCATCAAACAATGGCAATCAGAAATATGAACTGCAGCTGCTTAGATATTGTAAAAATTTTAGCAAAAAACCCATTCAACAGATAGAAGTGATACCAGGTAACTGTTAATTTACATTATTTTCTAATCAATGGGTAAAAATAACCCATTAATTATATTCAATTTAATATGAAGTTAAAAATGCATTATATTTTTTATACCTTTTATACTTTGCGCAGGAAATTCTTTTATACAGACATTATATTGCATGTCTTGTAATACCACCCTTATCCAACATCCCGTAAAATGGTTTTGTAGTAATTATTTCTGCTTATTACAGGATAAAGCTATTTTTATGTTTCAGAGGACAATTTGCTGCTATGTCTCACAGACAATGTTCTGTCAACATATGACATTAATGGTGTAAATTTTCCCATGGTCAAAACATTTTCACAAACGAAGGGTGCTTCATTGTTTGCCTTAGATAATAAGGTAAGACACCACATTTTATCAGCTGCCTTATGTAATATTTGTCAAACTGTAGATGCACAACTCAGAAATGTTTAAGCACTGCCTGGTCCAATTTGGGGCTACAATATTATTGGTCTTGTCATATATAAATCAGTCAGTTTTGGTATTTTTTTTAGGTTCTTCTATTATAATATTGATAAATTTGAAATCACATATTTCCTAATGTTCACCCTGATTTCCAACTGTTAATGAACTTGAGTTAATAATTTCTCACATTATATGACATCTTCCTATTTGTAATTTATGTTGCATAATGTTTTGTTTCAAAGTGCATTATTTGCTTTCAGTCCACAACATCAATGACTGGCGAGTCAAATTCTGTTATTCGGTTATGTGTAGCTGTACGAAGAAAACTCCAGCTATACTATGGAAAGAACGGGGAGTTCAAACAGCACTTGTTTGATTTCACAATACCAGATGTGCCTAAAGTAATGGCTTGGGGCCAACAGTACCTCTGTGTAGGCTTCAAAGCTGAGTACACTTTGTATGATGTAAGTAATAGAATCTCAACCAAAAATACAGAAGAGGTTAACCCTTTCAACGCCAATGTCTGATATATCAGACAAACCATTTTCGTGTCCACCACGCCAATGACTGATATATCAGACAAAAAAACAGCATTGAGAAACGTTGTATTTTTACTTGCCTGAATGAGTTGAGTATAACTTAATAATTTTTTGGAATTTCTTTTTTTAATGGTCATGGCATTAGGGGCACCATTTTCGGAAAAAAGCATGGCGGGGAAAGGGTTAAGGCTTAGTATAATCCTTGTGTTTAGTTCTCCTGCTCAGACCAAAGTATATTGCCTATTAATATCTATTAATCAAGGAACCTCATACATACCTTATATAATTAACTAAAACACATCCAGTCAAAACAATTAGTGCTTATTCATTACATATTATCGATACTTGTAATCTCAATTGACGTAAGGCACAAGACCTTGCCTTAGCCTTACGTCAATTAAGATTACAAGTATTGTTATATAATAATAATAATAATACATATAATAAGCTAGTCAAAATATATTCTTTTTAAAAAAACTAATTCAAAATGGTTCAGTTCTCTACTTTTAGAAGATCATTCATCTTTATTGTTTGAAAGAACTTTTTAAGTGATCCTAATTATGTTTAGTACATATTCATATTTATATTATTTATTTATATTATATGAATTATGCATTACTCCATTATTATTTCAGCTCTCTTCAGGAAATCCCAAAGAGCTCTTCCCTACTAGTAGTTCCAAATCAGCTGAGCCTACAATTGCTAAATATTCAGAGACATCATTCCTTCTTGGCCGGGACCAGACTTCAGTCTTGGTGGAAGAAGCTAAAGACATTGAAATAAAGAAGACTATAAAATGGTCTCAAGCTCCTATTGGTGTAGGTAAGATGGTGATCTTGTATTGAATTAATTTTAATTTATTTTGATATTAAATGACACCGATTTTTAACCCTTAGAGAAATCTATAGAAGTAAATATGGAATATATAATTTTCTTCTTTTAAAACTACTTGTGTTACTTTTTCTATTTTGGGTGTTTTAAAAAGTTTGTTTACATTTTTTTTATAGAGTTTTCGGTATTGTATGACAGTAGCAAGCATTTTGTGTGGATTTCTTAAAGGCTTGACTACTTTCAAAACATTGCAGAAATAGTGGTACTTTTACTACTAATCACTCATTTTATTTCAGTTTGGGATGAGCCATTCATATTAGGTTTAGTGCAAGACGAAATTAGGGTACAAACTGTTGAGCCACCATTATTTATACAAACATTACCTGAATTAAATAAAGCGAGACTGATGTACAGGTATGTATTACACATTTATTATGCTTTATCATTTGGCAGACAGGCATGCAGGCCTATGCCATTGGAGGAGTACCACTAAATCCGCTAATGTCTTATTCTTGGACACGTGATCCTTTTGGCTTATAGCAGAGACATTGTTTTAGCATTTCCTTTACCTAAGTATGTTTTTGTTTTAATTTTAGCAGCTCTCAATGTTGATCCTATAATGGGCCCAGTTTATTTTTCATCATTATAACACAATAATGACATGAGGGTTGAAAGTGTGCTATACTGCTCAGTTTTTAATACTTCACAAGAAAGTATTTAAATAATAAGAAAGAAATATACATTTTATTTTCTAGATGTAAGCGAGGTTTAATATTTGTTTCTTCCGTGGGTCAAGTATGGTGCATTAGCTCAGTGGATGTCACGAAACAGCGGCAGCAGCTTTTAAAGGACAAGCAATTCGAAATAGCCATCGATTTAACGGTAAGAATAATGAATAAATGGGTCCAATGCAGTTTAATTGGATAACCTTTTTTATTTCTTGTTGTATTCGTTTCAACTTCATATTTTGTTTATGCTGTGTTTTGAACCCAGAGATTTTTCGAATGGCCAATGGAGTGGCACCATTGTTTGCCATTCTCTCCCAACAATTTACCTACAAGTATACCAATAAGCTTTCCTCAAGCGAAAGTAACCAGCATGCCTGTGTCAGTTGAATGGTTTGCGAAGAACCTTCATAAGGCGGATGTATCGATTGGCCAGTCTTATTCAAGGAGGATCATAGCAAGCTTTGCTTTTTCAGTGAAGCAACCGGCGTGAAACTTTTCCTTTTAGATCATGAGTAATTCCACAGACAAACAGCCATTTATCCTTAAAATAATTTTACTTTATTTAGTTTCCTTCCTCTGCATCGGTAGTTTAATAAACGCCATTATTTGTAATTAATAAATTGTTTACGTAAATTAGTGATAGAATATATAGTGTGGTATTTAAAAGAGTATTGTAAAGTATTATTTTGGGTGCAAAGTTAATTTGTTGGTAACAAGTACGAATATTTAGTTTTAAAATAAACTGATCACTTTGTCTGTATGTATGTATGTTGAATTTAAAGATTTGCTACTTATCCCAGCATAAAATAGTGAAAATACACTAAATGTACTAGCTTATTTTAAACCTGGATTTACAGGCACCAAAAGTTTCGAAGTAGATTTGCCTTAGAATATATGACATTCTTTTATAATTCTGTCTGTCAACTGAAAGAGTGTAAAAAAACGATAACTTTTTGTTATGCAATTTGAAGGCTAGCAGGTACAATCATGAAACGTTACATATACGAACGGAAATAATTTCACTAATTATATTCCTAAATACTTTAAAAAAAAATCATATCATATGGCATTACCATAGCTGATATGATTTTATGGCATTTACATCGGTTGTCGGGTTTTGATAAAACTCATTTAAACGTGTGCCGGTCGTGCTAAAATCTAGTAATAATATTCAATTAATTTGTATTATGTATCAAGGGAGGGTGAAAAAAAGACAGGCCAGGATAATAGCAATACTTAATGTAAGTATTTCAATTATTTGAAATGAGTCTACAAAAATATTCTAATAGACTAAGATCTCAATACCTTTGGACTTTAGATATTGTAACATTTGGGTAACGGTTATAAATTGAATTCATTAGATGTTAATCATATTATTCATTATTGTCTATTAAGTATATGTTTAATTAAATGAATTAAATCTGTTTTTGAATATAATTTCTACTCGTATAAGGTACGAAATCAATAGGATTTTTTTTAAATCTAAACTAGTGTGTTTGTCTATCTTGGTGTATATGATTTTTATAACTTTAAAATTGATTGATTGATTAACCATGCAAAAATAAATACCCTTTCTTTACAAATTTTTAATATTTTACTAAGCATAATTTTTAACCTATGTTCATGTCTATTTCAAAATTAAACGCCATTATGAAAATCGACACTCAATTAAAAAATACATAATATGTACATAAATATTTACATTTAATTACTTAAATAGGTTTTTTGTTTAGCTAAAATCATAACGTACATACAGATAGGTGAATACAGATATTCTTGTTTGGTAAGCGGTAAAAGTTTCCAAATATGTTTGTACCGAAAAACTGCAAATTGACTATGGCCTTATTAGTTCAAGTAAGTATAGATACATACACATTTGATTTTAGTACATGAAAATATTTTTCCTACGTGTTTTCTTTTATTAGGACTACAATCATAAGTGGCGTTGCGTAAGTTATTTTGGTAGGCAAATTGTGTCTGAGGACTTTGAGCAATATTTTATTTTATATATTTAATATAATTGGTGAAAATTAGTGTCCGACCGAAGGTTCGGTTTCGGTTTCGGTTTCGGCCGAGTTTCGGCCAAAAATCAAGTTTCGGCTGCAGTTTCGGTTTCGGCCAAAATTGGCCGAAACTTTTGCCGAAACCGAAACTGATTTCGGAAGTTGTCGTGCACGCTCGCCGTTCGCTCGTTCGTTTCTCGCAGCAACGCTTTGGCGGCGCACCTGTTTGGGAATGATTGTCGTGCGCCGTTCGGATAGCTCTGTAGCAACACTAGCAACACAATAGTCAGTGCGTTAAACAGTAACAATTAGTGATTCGATTATTGTTAACTGATAAACATTTTGCTATGAGAACTTGATTTGAAAATATAATAAAAGTATGATTAATATGTTTTTTTGTATTATCTATACTTTTAAATATTAAAAAGAGGAAAGAAAGATATTATGATTGTTTGTTTATTTGTATTGAATAGGCTCCAAAACTACTGAACTGATTTGAATAATCTTTCACTATTGGTAAGCTACACTATCCCCGGCTGACATAGAGTACTTTTCCCCGAAAATGTGGGAGGGAAGGGAGGGATATTTCAAAAAGGAATTACGACCAGCCCAAAGTACAAGACCCAGGAATTTGAAATTTTGTACAAGGGTTCTTTATAATGCGTAAGTTCTCACTAAGAAGGGGTTTTTCGAAATTAACCCCCAAGGGGGTAAAAAGAGGGTTGCAAGTTAGTATGAAACTTCGTTATTTTAAAAGTTACAGTCTTAAAATTCGGGAAGTATATTTTTAGTTTGGTATCAGTTTCAAATAAAAAGGTGTTATTGAAAACTTACCCCCGTGGGGGTTAAAAAGCGGTTTAAAATAAAAATTAAAGGACCATGCAAAAAAACGTCCCCACCCACCAACAGATTTCGAACGTATCTCTATTCTCTGTCAATACCTCTCGCTGTACTGATCTTTTTTTAGTATGACATCCGCCGTAGGAATGGGGATTTCACGCAAATCGAATTTTAATGTTGTATTTTTTTTTTCATATTTTAAAGTATTTTTTTGACACAAGTTAAGTGTGAAAATAATGTGTAGGCGATCAAGAGAAACCCCCCTGGGCTAAATATAGGTGTACAATTATTTTTTTAATACCCCGTCAGTTTTTGGATTAAAACTGGTTATTAGTTTTTTTATGGAAAGGGTGGAGACAGAGCCTTGTGTAAGCTTTTTTAATATTTCACCCCTCAAGGGGTGTTAAAAAGTGTCTTAATTTTTTTTACTTTAAATTTTCTAAAAGCGTACTTTATAATGTGTAAGTTTCCACTAAGAAGGGGGTTTTGGAAGTTACCGGGGGCATTTCATAGTGGTTTAAGGCGTGTAGCCTACACCAGCGAAGCCAGGGGCGGAAGTCTAGTATTAAATAAATGATTACAACAAAATCAATATACTGTGATTCCATTTCATGTCCCAATTAATGCAGAATAATGGGTAAAATGCACCAAATTTCAGTATTTTAAGGAATTTTATACTTGACCACGCGAGTTTCGGTTTCGGTTTCGGTTTCCGCCGAAACTGAAGCCACGGCCGAACATTCGGTTTCGGTTTCGGTTTCGGCCGGAAAACCAGTTTCGGTCGGACTCTAGTGAAAATGCTACAAAATTATTCGTAAACTCTCTAAGTCGTATCTCAAAAGAAACACAAATCTCACATGAATCTAAATAAATAAAGTCACAATCGAAATGGCAATTATATCGATATAAGTTCCATTTAGATTGTAATTTAATTTATTACCTATAAAGACACTTCTTTGTTGACAGAAACTCTCAGAATGTTCCGAAGAAGAGAAGAAGAAATCTATACGATCCATACAACAGCTGTACGCATACGACCTGTTCGAGAGTTGTCAGTACTCGCAGTCCATGAAAGAGTTCATTAAACTCAACACCGACCCGGCTGAGGTCATCGAACTCTTCCCTGAGTTGGACGGGAAGGAGGGGTCAAAGCAAAAGAAGCTCAAAGGGAAGGATTTGGAGAACGCACTGAACGCGTTAATAGAGTATCTGACGGAACTTCGGTCGTCGATCGGGCAGAACAAAACGGAGCCTGGGACCAGTCAAGAGCAAGGAAGTCAGCGTAACGTGACCCAGCAGTTGGAGTTGATTGATACGACTTTGCTGAAATGCTATCTACAGGTAATTTTGTCTGCTTAAATTCAAATATGGGCTCTTATCTCTGTAATGTGGCGAACCACCAACCTTAGAGAAGAAACAAAAGTAAAACATTAATATTAATAGGAGCTATTCAGACGTTACGTTTTTAGCGTGCATAATTATCCCTCCTGCATAGTCGGTTCCTCATTGTTGAGGATCGTGACTCCCACTAATTTTCGTCATAGTTTCCCTTCATCTGTTCCGGTCTTGTGCTTGTGAGGAAAGACTGGAGAAGAGAGGTGTGCTATAATATCCTGTGTAGTTGGTTGATCGAAAAAGATTGGCCGCCGTAGTCAAAAACTCGGCTAGGAGGACATTGTTATTATTATTTCAGACGAACGACGCTTTCGTAGCGCCGCTTCTGCGTCTGAACAACTGCCGTTTGGAAGAAGCGGAGAAGACGCTCCTCCAGCACGGGAAGCACAGCGAGCTGATCATCCTGTACCAGACGAAGGGCCAGCACACGAAAGCACTGCAGCTGCTCAAGGAGCAGGCGAGGCAGCCGGACTCCAGCCTGAAGGGCTATACCAGGACGAAGACGTATCTGCAGAACCTTGGTGAGGCTAACATTGCTATACAGTCAACAACTCACCATCGTTATGGTGCACTGCAAACATAAAAACGTCGCGATGACAAAACTATCAGTGTTTTAAGTACCGCGTCCTGATTTCGAGGTCTTAGGTTCATAATCAGAATCATTTATTGCTTAAAACTGTGTTACAGTCAGCGCCAAAATGATCTGAGCAATCAAACCAACCAAAAATATCTGAACATTTGACAAACATCACTCTTAGCACAATACTTTTAGGTGTAAATATCATTTGTTGTTATTTGTTCTCAAACAACAAATAAAAATGCACCTTTACTTCTTAACGTAAAGTTGATTTTTGTCAAATGTTCAGATATTTTTGGTACCTAGGTTTGAACGCTAAGATCACTTTGGTGCTGACTGTACAAGGTAGAAAAGTACAATAGCTTTATTATCAGGTGGAACCTTAATAAGCATGCAATATTAACAAAATGGAAAAATAATAACTTGTTTTTCTATTCCCGGGTTAAAATTTTATCAGCGTTTTCGAACACAGCTTGGGTTTGTGATCACCAATCTTCATTTGGCAAGCGTGGAGTTTTAGCCAGTACTCATCATTATGACGATAACTTGATTTCAGTAATGGTAGCATTTGCCCTGTAGTGAGACATTCAAGAATACTAATACCGTCATAATTTCCTACTTGCCAGACATTTTTTTATAAAAAAATCATAAAAAATGTTCCGACGATAATCAACGCATTATCCAGTCTTTGATAGATCATGCATGAAGTGATCGTGAGTCGCGAATTTTTGGGTAAATAAATTTTTACCAGTGATTTGTATTTTCAGGTGCGGAACACATTAACTTAATATTCCAATTCTCCGATTGGATTTTAAAAGAACATCCAGAGGAGGGTCTTAAGATATTCACCGAGGATATCGTAGAAGTAGAAAACTTGCCCCGTCCGAAAATACTTGACTTCCTACTAAGGGAACACGAAAACCTCGTGATACCGTATTTGGAACATCTAATACATACATGGAACGATACGAACCCGTTGTTCCACGATGCTTTGATCAGGATGTATAGAGACAAAATAACGACGAAACGAGCGGAAATAACAGATGAGGAATATCAGCACACTAAGTCGAAACTAGTTGCGTTCTTAGAGAAATCTCCATACCATTACACTCCGGAGAGGGTGATTCTGCATTTCCCAACTGACAGTCTGTTTGAGGAGAGGGCTGTCATATTGGGAAAGCTTGGCCGACACGAGCAAGCTCTTGCGATTTATGTTCAGATTCTGGGTAAGTTGATATTACACTATTTGAGCTTGCGTCCTCGCCCGCGTATAAATGTATTTCTTATAAAAAGTATTTATAGTCCAGTCAACGAAGCTCTAACTTTGCCATTTTAGAGGAAATCTGAAACCGGTGCCAAAATTTTCGTTAATGATCCCGTAATAACATACAAAAAATGCAGGGTCGTGAGTCACCGGGGTCATACGAAAAAAAAATGGAAAAGGTTGAAAAAATGACTTTTTCCCAAAAATCTCAAAAACTGAAAGAGATATGAGAAAAAGTTTTAGACAAAAGTTGTAGAAAATTACTTTGTCTATAAAAAAGGTCATTATCAATTTACGCGTATCGCGCACCGTTTGCTAGGAAATCGCGTACAAAGTGCGAAAATTCACAAAACCGATGTTTTTTGCTATTTATTTGATTTTTTAAAATTTTCCACCTGTGAATGATTTTTATGCGTTTTCCGATATCCCCAAAGAGATTTCTTCCTAATTTTTATCGATTTGGGTCAACTTCAACACGTGCGTTTTTGCAAGTTTTGGTGCGCGATTTTTTTAGGTTTTTAAAATAAATATAGCCATAATCCCTAATTTAAAGGTGATTATTTTCTTATATTTTCTAGTTAAACCAATAAATATTAAAATCTTATATTTAAAGATTGCCACCACATCTGAAATTTGTCACCTGATAAATGATATTGCGCCACCAGTTCTTAATATGTATGACAATCGAAAGTAACACAATGGAAAGATATACAGATATAGATAATAGAAAAAGCAAAAAGAGTGCAAACGAAAAAAGAACAGATAGAAATGGGTCCGTTAAGCAACAAAAAGCTCGTTCGCTCTGAATCGATTGCACCACATAACAAACAGAATCGACATAATTATTCGGGGGGGAAGTAAAAAATGCGTTAGATGCAGTTAATTCAGTTTTTTATTCTGAATCGATTGATTTAAAGGGTTTTTCATTAAGAGCGATCGTACTTTAAAATGGAATAAAATAATAAACCCGTATAGGTGATATTGCTACAACTGCCTCCGTGGTATAGTGGTTGCAGCGTTGGGCTCTAAAACCCGAAGGTCGCGGGTTCGAATCCCGCGGGAAGCATCACTTTGTGTCAGTGTTGGGCAAAATGTAATTAATTACTAATTACAAATTAAAATTACAAAATGTAATTGAAAACTTCAATTACAAATTACTGGTAATTCAATTAACAATTACAAATTTGTAATTGTAATTGGTAATGGTAGTGTAGTAAAAGGTAATGATTCATTAAAAGTATATTTACGGAAAACAGATCATAAAAGAGTTATGTATTTAGAATTGTAAAGGCATAAAATAACGTGCAAAATACATTATCCAATAGGTACATAATAGGTGATTTTATATCGTCAACAGGTGATTATTGGGTAGTAGCCTTAGGAGGTGTTCAGGGTACCAACATAAGGGGGTGTTTCTTGGGTATTTATCAGGGGATGTTTTCCGGGTATTAACAAATTGGGTGTTCTCCAGAAAGAATCATCAAAGGGGTGTTCACCAGATTGTTGCATCGGGGTTTGTTTTCAGGGTAGTCACATCAGAGGGTGTTCTACGGGTAGTATTACCAGGGGGTGTTTTAAGGGTATTAACATAAAAACTTTACATGTTGGAGTCAGGTTTTTTAATATACAAATGACAGTTGATCAAGCTTGTCCAGGCAAAACTATAAGTTGAGTTGGCAAAATTTTAGGCGTAATTGTAAACGTACGACGTGCTAGCCATAAAATGGTTTGGATACGCAATTTGATCAGTCATGCTTTTACTCTTACTCAACTATTTGTAAGTTACATCAGGGTATTTATAATTTGTAGTCTTATTAATTCTAAAATTATAACCGAAAAAGTGACTCAAATATCTCTTCTATTATCAACTTCTTTAAATTCGTTTTGGTGGTGTTGGTGTCAAAATTCAAACTTCTCACTCTGCATAATGCTTCCAAAAACCAATATGTATTTGTTAAAAAGGCTTTTAAATCTAAAATTTCATTTAATAATACTTCATGTAGTTACTTGCATATACATTGCACCATATAGAAAAGGAAAACTACTTGTCTATTTATTTATTTCTAGTATTGAAACCATGACAATTGTATAAGTATGATGAATACTCGTATGCTTTTGATATATAATCGGTAATCTTGATGGCAGTTTTGCAGACCAACAGCAAAGTAAAGTTTTCTTTTGTTTTTCCATTTTTTTAAGGGAACAAATTAAATGACCACCAAAAAACACAATCGTTACCCTCAGCCTCATCCAAAATAAATATAATATGTACAAATAAACGAAACCTGTACCAAAATATTTCGGGCTATTTAAGTCATGCCTGCACTACAAAATCTTTTCGTAACCCAAAAAGGCCACGCGTGCACCAAATTTTAACTAGCAAAGTTTTGTGTCATTCTTACCCAAATATATCATTACGTTTGCCATAAAATGTATTCATATAACCAAGTATATTAAATTGATTGATAAGATTTGTGTTAGGTTAGGTTAGAACTGCGACCACTAAACGCACGAGCCGAGCGAGCGTAGCGAGCGTGCCGCGGCAGCGGCCGGCGAGTGCCAGAGCTGAATTCTACCCATTTTACTTGGTCGGGACAGAGAGAAAAAGATTTTGTTTATTTACTATCAATCGTCAAATGGTATATAGTATCGGTAAATCTTTAGAACTTCATTTATATTTTTTGGGTATACAATGATTTTTGTACGCATTACTTTAATTTATTAGGATAAAATATGTAACATATTTGGATGACTTTTTTAAATACAATGCGAGTACAAATTTGGTGCACGCGTGGCCTTTTTGGGTAGCTCAGCGATTATTCTGACGATACTTACGTTTTTTAGGTTAGCAGACTTAACGTTTATTGGCGATCATTTCAAAATAAAATGGGGATTAAATTCTGGTTAGTACTTAGGATTTTTTGGGCGTTATATTACATTATATCTGGTGGTTGCTTAAACCTAAGCCTTTTTTTAATGGGTTGTATTTAACTGTACATCAAAAAATACTGATTGTGCATCAAAAATATACTAAATTGCTAACCTAACCTAACCTTTGGTGTGCAATCAGTTATTTTAATGTACATTTCAATATTTTTTTGATGTACAATTAAAAATATCCCTTTTGAATATTCTTTGTTTCAACTTAGCCAAACCCACCTTTAACCCCAACGGCACCCAAGAGCTGCAATTGTTTTGCAGCTGGACGCCCATTTCTTTATGTTATTGATAAACGCAATGATCACGCAAACGAATTACTTTCTTCTTGCAGGACATGGAAGTGTTGTTTTATCTTTGTATAACTTTAAATTACTATGTTTTTGAAGTTTTTAGTGTTTGTGGGCAAGATTAAGAGCTGTTGGTTGCGTAACGGACCCATTTCTATCTGGTTTTTTTTTCGTTTGCACTCTTTTTGCTTTTTCTATTATCTATATCTGTATGTCTTTCCATTGTGTTACTTCTGATTGTCATACATATTAAGAACTGGTGGCGCAATATCATTTATCAGGTGACAAATTTCAGATGTGGTGGCAATCTAAAATATTAGATGTTAATATTTATTGGTTTAACTAGAAAATATAAGAAAATAATCACCTTTAAATTAGGGATTATGGCTATATTTATTTTAAAAACCTAAAAAAATCGCACACCAAAACTTGCAAAAAACGCACGTGTTGAAGTTGACCCAAATCGATAAAAATTAGAAAGAAATCTCTTTGGGGATATCGGAGAACGCATAAAAATCATTCACAGTTGGAAAATTTTAAAAAATCCCTATATAAATAGCGAAAAACATCGGTTTTGTGAATTTTCGCACTTTGTACGCGATTTCCTAGCAAACGGTGCGCGATACGCGTAAATTGATAATGACCTTTTTTATAGACAAAGTAATTTTCTACAACTTTTGTCCAAAACTTTTTCTCATATCTCTTTTAGTTTTTGAGATTTTTGGGAAAAAGTCATTTTTTCAACCTTTTCCATTTTTTTTTCGTATGACCCCGGTGACTCACGACCCTGCATTTTTTGTATGTTATTACGGGATCATTAACGAAAATTTTGGCACCGGTTTCAGCTTTTCCTCTAAAATGGCAAAGTTAGAGCTTCGTTGACTGGACTATTAACACAATACTGGCTATACTATTTATTAGTAAAACTACTACCGATAAGATAGTCTGTATTATCGTCATATACAATTTCAAAAGTTATTTTTAAAATTATAATGGAGCATATGAATGTACATAATCACTTTTCCAAACAATAAATACTTCAAAAAAGCACAAGTCTTTATCAAATTACCAGGTGGTAGGTTCCTGTACTGGACTGTCTTGGTCCACCGCAGTGCCAGATATTTTCCCGTGAAATAGAAGTGTGTCAAGCACTTCTGTGTTTCGGGGAAAGGGCACTGAAGCTAGTGAAATTACTGGGTATATGAGACCTAATAACTGTCGTCTCGGTGTAGCGGGCGCAGGGCAGTTCCAGACAGTAAATGCTTAGTTACTGTTTGGCACTGAACTGTCTAAGGGCAGACGTGGCGCTTACCATCAGGTGTATGATCTGCTCGTCTTGTTACACATAAGACGTAGAGCATTCGTGGTTCACCATCAAATATGCAAAGCACTATCGAGCAATTTATGACATATCATATGATGAATTTATTTATTTAAATAAAAACGACATTAACGCTAATGTTTTTTTATAGGTGACGTCGATAGGGCCATGAGGTACTGCGAGAATGTGTGCAATACCGTCAAAGATAAGAACCAAGACGTATACGTGATCCTGATGAGAATTCTGATGAATCCTGAAAAGACTGCGCTTAGCGGGCCGTTGGCCGACGTACCGAGACACCCGAAGACGGCCGTGCCAGACTTGGAGACGGCTCTGTCTATATTGGAGAAGAATGCTGACAAGATATCCCCATTGAAGGTAACTTTTACTTATTGGCAATTCAACGAAATTAATTTAAAATGTACCTTTTCTGTTTTTTAGATGATAAGCTACGCTAATTTGAACAACAACGAACTGAAAATGCCCATTTGACACTTTGATGGAAGTCAAAATTTTGATTAGCATCTTTTTGAGCTGGCATATTAAAAAAACAATTTGCCATATGAGTATTTTATTAAGAAATCAAATTTTATAAAGCTATAGTCCAGAGTCAACTGTATACAAAATATGTATGCATGCGATTACAAACCTTTACACGTTGCAATAGGTATATATTAATTATTTGATACTACAAGATAAAATATTTCATAAATATGCGTGGGTACATACATGCGTACAATTATAGCAAAAATCATCCTTAAAATATTTTTTCAGGCCCTCTCAGTATTGCCAGACTCAGTGCCGCTAAGCAGGTTGAAACATTTCCTAGAGAGTGCCCTGGACAGCCAGTTAACTCTGAAGCGCCGCACACAAGTCCTAAAGGGTTTACTATACGCTGAACATATGCAGGTAAATAAATATATGTATTTTATATATTTTGGTCACTAGTCGGCATAAACAATAATAAATAGGTGATTATGTCATGGTGGACTCCGCCCCTAAAATAAAGGGGGCTTGGTTTTCCCGCTAAAACTCTGCGATAGCAAGCAAAGTACCACCATATTTAACCTCATTTTAAGATTTACTTTTGTACACATAATTATAATTTATTAACTCTGTAGTTTCCGCCATCGTCATTTGAAAAGGACGATAAAGCCCCCTACATAATGTTTTCATATATTTTTACCAGGTACAAGAGTTGAAACAGTTCCACGAGTCGAAGAACGTAGTGATCCACGATTACGACGTGTGTCCCGTGTGCAAGAAGCGCTTCGGCAACCAGAGCGCGTTCGTGCGGTACCCCAACGGCGACATCGTCCACTACTCCTGTACCTCGCGATTTGACAAGCTCTAAGGAACTACACTAGACAGAAAAAACTACACTTAGCAACATTACCTAAGATTATCCTTGGGCTTTCATACTAAGGCATCTAGTCCCAAACCATGCAATCCTTGGACTTTCAGAAGAGTAATCTAGTTTTAAACCATACAATCCTTTGACTTTCATACAGAGTCATCTAGTTCCAAACCAATCCTTGGACTTTCAAACAAAGACATCTTGTCTCAAACTATGATAAAGCTTTTACTAAGGGTTTCAGACAGCGGATAAACACTACATACGTGAACATTTTTGTTAAATGTTCAGATACGCTCAGATCATTTTGACGCTGACTGTACCAATCACTTTAGTTAGCCTGCACAATGTCCTTACATTTTTCTGGTACACATTCGATATTACAGTATATTTTGGTCGGACTATAAATTTTTCATTATCCCTGTAGTCGTAGGCACTAAATTGTGTAGTACATATTAATGTCTGATAAAAACCACTTTAACCACTCCTATTTATTTCACATAGGCAAATTCTCTCCGTCACGTAAACGCTTTCAAAACAATCCATCATAATTATAAGGAATCTATTACATCATTGATTCTTTGCTTTAGTTAGAATCTAATTTACTGACCAATAATAATTTAGTTGTATTTTGTAAATACTTTAACATAATCAAGATGTTCAGAGCCGATATAAAGACGTGGCAACAATAATGATTATTGTGTTCACTACCCTACCGATATTTGAGTCCGATTAATATTTAACTGTGTAAGGTCAATGTTCCAAAATGTTCAAAATGTTGAATTTTGTTGTGTTGTATTGAGGAAGTATGGCATATTGTTACAATAACTATTGGAATGTAGAATGATTGTAGTTTGTTATACTTGTAGTAAGTAGTTGAATCAACTGCAAGACGTTTAGAATCAATGAATGATTTAGATGTTGAATAAGTCAATATGGGCGTTAGAGTTGAGATTAATCATTTGCATTCAGCACGGAATTTGCATAATATACAGGGTGATTTTGAAGTCATTGGCATCCATTTGGCCCATTAATGTACTCATATGAAGGTATGTTTTTACGTGGGAAGGGGTGGTGCCCGGCGTCAGCGCGGGCGCAGGGACGCGTGCAAAGCGGGTATGAAATTATGAATCATGGCTGACATTGTTTGCTTAGGTGAATTCCGCGCCCGAACTAGAATTAATTCATGTTATAGCAGAGCCCGCTTTGTCGGGAGGCCAATGAAGTATGTAGTTTCAGCCTTGTATGTTATTTGAATAATAAATTTTAAGGTATTTTAAAACCATAATTTTATATCTTGGATTTGCCTCATATTTGGGGAAAGGACTCTATATCATGAGTATGTTCTTATTTTAAAAGGATGTTAACGACTTCAATGTCACCCTGTATGTATACTCAGTAAAATGGTTTTATTAATATAATTGGTTCCTTTTGATATTATCCCATTACACTTTTATTGATGACCCAAAACCCAAGCAAGCATAAAAAATCTACAATTAGCTATAGGATATCAAAAGAAAGATTTGTTATTAACAAAAAGGTACGAAATATAATACGGAATTAATTATGCAGGGATTTACTTACTGCTTGCCGTGTAGATTGTGTTACACCAATCAATCGGTCACAACGCGACCGGCCTTGCCTTGTCGTAAACAACCATGTTTTAACCAAGGTTAGTTTTTATTTGGTATTTTTACTTCTTGATAACGGGTTTTTAAAACGCAGTTAGCATGTGTGACTATTTGACATCAACTTTAATGCCTATAATGACTGATCATTAAAATTTGTAGTAAGTATAGATATTTTAAACAAAAGCTTCTTTCTAGAGAATCGGGGCAAATTAATGTTATTTGGATCTTTAATGAAACAAACAACAAAATCATAAAGAGTTCCAATATTCGCTTCTATTAAAATGTAATAATTTTTTACGAAATTAATAACTGCTTGTGACGTCAGATACCATTAATATAGGGCATTTAAACCCAAGATGATCTGAAAATAGACACAACAAATTCCTATTTTGAAACAGAACATATTTTCTTGACCTTATTTCCATTATATTCTTTATTTAATTACTTAGTAAAATCATGTTATGCATGCATATTGTCTAATAACGCAGTCAACCAATTTTCTAAGTTTTTCGTGAGGGAAGTTGTCGACTTACGTGCTAACGTAATACTTAGTGTAAAATCTGTGTTTGCTCAATGCCTTCTTACACGCTTAATTTAATTGATTAAAATTTGTAAATCTAAATCACGTAACAATATTTATGAATTCTATTACAAAAATAAGAATTAAAATACACATGCTAGAAGTATTTGTAACTTCGTAATAATAAGCCTAATTGTACAGATGTTTGTAAAGGTGTATACAGTGTGATATTCTATTATAAATATAGCTATGTACTCTGTTTATATTCCACTATATAAATAATAATTTAATCGATGTATATGATGAAGTTAATATAGAAAATTTTTATGCAAATGACAAAATGTTTTCTTTTACCTTATGAAACCTATTTTCTAATAATATACTATATAAGTACCTAATTTATTTAAATTTTATAAACTTAAACAAACAACTTAAACAACAAGTATATTTATGTACAATATTTGTAGATGGATCTATACCATAATGGAAAACATAAAATACATATGAATTTATATGAATTCGCCTACATAGGTAACAGTTCATTTTGAACTTTAAATTTCCTATCTGTGAGCTGTGATAACGAGGGTTATTCCCAGTGGCCCCCTCAGGCATCGCCCCCTCGGGGGGCAATAACAGAGTGTACCATCCCTGCATGTACCTGCACTCAGTGGTACGACGAGGAATGACAATTCCTTGTCGTGCCACTGGTGGAACAAGTTGGTGGCACGACGAGGAATAAGCGCTTCATATGCGTAAGGATGGTTCGAACTGGGCGTACTTCTGTGGATTATCTATCGTGAGAAAACCTTCAGGTCAGATGGCAGACGCTTCAATGTAATAACTGGATTTGCCAAATGCTGGATTATGGTTTAACTTTAAGCGCACCCTTATAGGTCTCGACATGTCTTGACAAAGCGCTCAGAAAAAGATTTTTCTACCTATATTCAATAGATCTGCTAACATACATATACTTCACGAAACGAGCTAATGATAAAATTAGACAACCTGGTATGTCCCGAAATAAATTCTGAAGCGTTTACGTTTCGGTTCAAATCGTATCGAAAAAATATAAATAGTATTTTGGTGTCGTAACACTATTAAAATTAACTATATCGAATGGGATAAGACTTTTTATTGCAGATTGGTTTTAATAATCTCTAGACTGCTCTTTCCTTTTATATTATCATTATCTACCGAATACAACGTTTCATTAATGAACGCGATAAAATCAATAAATCATTGGATAAAATGGATAGGCATATTTTTACACTATTGTTTTGATTACAATTTGATAAATCAACCTCAACTTGTAAATATCTTATAATTATCACAGCTTACCTGACGACTTATAACGTAATCAATAAAATACAAATTGTAAATAAATAAATAAATATTTTTGGACATAAATGTACATGTACTTATTGGTAACACTAACAATGTACTCATTGGTAACAATGGTTAACTTAAATAGGTATATAATTATATAGTGTAGGAACTTTATGTAGATAACTTAGAGGTACTCGTAGGTGCCCCTGTTAGTGACCAATTGTCCCTCCTCACGAGGAGACATACCTAATGATGTTATGACATCGCATTGTAATAGCATAGCAACTACAATGTCGGGTAGCTTTTCAGTGCTATGTATCCAAGTAGTACGAGTATTTAGAAATAATGTAGACATGTAAGGACGCTTCTTATGCTGGCCCATAGAGGGACCGTACAAAAACACCGGCGTGCGGTGGCCGGTGGCGGTATGGCGCGTTGATAGCCACTATGACTAATAGCTTTCTGTTAATTATCGCCGAGTGTGGACGCACCCGCAGCGGTGACGCGGCGCCGCGGCGTGACGCAACGCCCGCGCCGCGGAACGCGGTCGGTCTCTCGCGCCGCACTGCCGCTCGCCTCTGTGGCCCAATGGATAAGGCATCGGCCTCCTAAGCCGAGGATTGTGGGTTCGAGTCCCACCAGAG
Organism: Mecyna flavalis; assembly: GCA_949319885.1. Taxonomy (NCBI): domain Eukaryota; kingdom Metazoa; phylum Arthropoda; class Insecta; order Lepidoptera; family Crambidae; genus Mecyna; species Mecyna flavalis. The sequence goes on along the minus strand of OX439407.1, from coordinate 9,279,904 downwards.
GTAACCTACCAGCCTTTTTGTATTGCCCGTGGGAACATTCGAGCTTCGTTGTTATGGTTTGTCGATCATGTCGAACTTTGAATAGAAATAGATATGCAAATTGCAAAAGCGATTCGGAGTAGTTTGATTGATAAGATGATAAGAGGTACTAATTGAAGCTTGGGTCTTTTTGTTAATTATTGAAGGTCCATATAAAAAACCACCAGACCAGGCTGACTAAAATGTATGAAAATAAACCTATAATTTTCTAATTGGAAATTAGAGAAATACTTATACGAAAGTTATTATGTCTATTATCCACAGATAGACTGACTAATCAATACTAGTAAGAACATAAGATAGGGTCTGATAGACCCTATTTTATGTTCTTATCTACTAGTAAACTTGGTGTAAATTGACTGACTGATAAGAGAAAATACTCTTTTTGTTAATTGAAAATCACCTACATTTCATATTAGCAATATTTTTTTGGGTACGTAACAAAAAAAATAACCAACGAATCAATCGTAAATAATTGTTAAAATGCTTACCTACTTGAATGTTTGATTGTTCATTGATAGTCATCTAATGATGGTTTATGATAATTATGATACTTTTAAAAGTGTCTTTATTTAACTATCAAATTACGACGTAGTAGGTATGTAATATCTTGTAATATGCTAGAAACTCTATGGCTAGAATTTACAATCAATCAAGTTAGTTAGTAGTAAAGTAAGCAAATTATGGATGCCTTCGGCTTCTGCAGCCTTCTTATTAGTTAAAACGACGAGTTTATGTTTTTATAGGGCCATGACCCGCAACTCAATAGGTAATAATAATAGAGAAATAATAAGAAAAAACCTACATAAATACCTACTGTGAATTCTTTTAATAAAAACGATGATTAAGCTTTTCTAGGTCAATATAGGCAATGTTGTATTGGACCATACAGGTAAGTAAATATGATTTATTGCGCGATATTAACAGTAATAGTTATGACTAATATTGATAACGACTTTAGATTCCATTACCTACTTTTTCGCGAACACTGTCAGTCACCTGTACTTCCTGGATTTCAATACAATTTATAATAGACCCAAGATTGTTATGTTTGCCGTTTATGTTACATCTGACATAGATAAAGCTATCCGCGCTAGGTATCTGACTTATCTGTGATATTGGCGTGGTCGGTGCGACGAGTCGAGTTTTATAAAAGTCCCTATCGCAGGGGAAAGCTGGTAGATATGATAAGGACACAATTTTATTGATAACGCGATGAGGCATCGATCAGTCGATAGAATCGCCTGCAGTCCCTTTGCAGGTCTGCGCGGCTGCAGCGGCGATTATCTGCGGAATAATTAATCGGATTGTTATCGGCCGAGATTGGTTGTAAATAGATTAACTTGATTGGTGGTGGACTTGTTGGTGATTGTGTGGGAGCGCAGTGAGAGTGTATGATGAGAATGATGGGCGAGAGCGACATGGGCTACGGCGAGTGCTACAACTACGACGGCAGCTGGGCGGCGCCCGCGGAGTACGACCCTGGGTACCAGCTGCGGCAGCATCAGCTCGAAGATGACTACAGATACAACTCTTATGCGTGAGTGTTTTACCTCATATACTCTTGATATCAGGGTTTTTAGCTTTCACGGCACCTGGGCATCATTCTACATAGTTTCCTTCTAACTAGTTTTACCATCTGTCTTAAAGTAAACAACTTAGACACTTGCTAGGGAAGTCAAAAACGCCGACGCACACTGGAACGGATTTCGGATTTGCGGACATTGGACTTTTTTGTTAAATATTAATATTTTTATTATGCCAATCGATAGCCCTAATTAAGCCGATCAGATTTTATTCTGGTCATTTTTTTTGTAAACATTATATTATACGAAAAAAATTGAAAATAAAAAAAAATTGTATGGAACGATATCTAAAATGCTCTATATGTTCCAAGTCTTGACAGATCTCAGGATGATTTTTTGTGGGGTTAATCTATGGGTGTTTATGTATAGTTTCACATACATAGTATTGTCCCGGACGTCCCCGTTTTCCAGATATATGAAGCTGAACTTAGGTACTTTTTCTACTTTTTTCTTAGGGATTATTTTAAGTTTTTAACTCCAAATATTATAAAAAAGGAACATTGTGCATTGTATATTAATTTAATTGATTATCAATAAAACTTTTACATCTGGTGACGTCATACAACAAAATTAAAACATGTAAAAAGTGAATATAATACATCAAAATTGTGTTTTTAAATAGGATTCAATTTACTTAATGGAATTTTGTTGCTCCAGCCTTTGGTACAAAAGGCGGACTTAATTCCTCGTGGCTTTTTCTACCTGTCAACCTGAAGGCCAAGCAGAACGAAATAAATACTGATTAATTAAATTATTCTGTGTCGCAAAAAAAAAGATACAAGAAATATAAGTGATATAAATCACTTATATTGCTTGTATCTATAATATTACAGGCATAAATGAAGGTTTAATCAAAAGGTTCCATGTTATTCTGCAAATCATACCAAGTGTAGAACGTGTAGGTAGATGTTTCTAAATTTTCTCAATATTGTCGAGAACTAGCGGCCTTGTTTGTAAAATAATACTCGTGGTATAATATGCCTGTTAGTGTCCATAAAATACTAATACATGGAGCAGACATCATTGATAATTTGATTCCCATCGGAAAACTTTCTGAAGAAGCCAAGAAACAAGGAGTTTAGAAAATATAGAGAACACCATTTCAGAAAAGTAAACAGGCATGCGTCAAATAAGGATAAATCTTCTTTTGTCGTCCGAACCTAAGCTTACAATAATTTTACGACCAAGAATGGCCAAACTCAAGAATATGACTATCTCTCTATCCAGAATCTTTTGATGCTCAAGATCAAGACTGCTCAAGAAGTGAACCTGAATTTACAGATACAAGCAATATAAGTGATATAAGCGACACAGAATAATTTAATTATTCAGTATTTATTTCGTTCTGCTTGGCCTTCAGGTTGACAGGTAGAAAAAGCCACGAGGAATTAAGTCCGCCTTTTGTACCAAAGGCTGAAACAACAAAATTCCATTAAGTTAATTAAAATCTATTTAAAGACACAATTTTGATATATTATATTCACTTTTAACATGTTTTAACTTTGTTGTATGACGTCACCAGATGTAATAGTTTTATTGATAATCGATTAAATTAATATACAATTCAAAATGTTCCTTTTTTTAATATTTGGAGTTAAAAACTTAAAATAATCCCTAAGAAAAAAGTAGAAAAAGTACCTAAGTTCAGTTTCATATATCTGGAAAACGGGGACGTCCGGGACAATACTATGTATGTGGAACTATACATAAACACCCATAGATTAACCCCACAAAAAATCATCCTGAGATCTGTCACGACTTGGAACTTATAGAGCATTTTAGATATCGTTCCATACAATTTTTTTTTATTTTCAATTTTTTTCGTATAATATAATGTTTACAAAAAAAATGACCAGAATAAAATCTGATCGGCTTAATTAGGGCTATCGATTGGCATAATAAAAATATTAATATTTAACAAAAAAGTCCAATGTCCGCAAATCCGAAATCCGTTCCAGTGTGCGACGGTATCGAACACAGTCCGAGACACCTTTTTCTCCTATTAACACGTTCCATGCGTCATGACCAATATAGGGCCATGCTTGACTTTACCAGCGTGCGGTGCAGAAAAATGTGTTTCTCACCACGGTGCGGGGGGGTTTTTCATATGTTGTTCTATGAGTAAGAAAGAAATAAATAGATATTTCCGAGTGTTTTTTTAAAAAGGTTCTAAATTTATCAAAAACAGACATGGCAAAATAATGTTCACTTCGCACAGAGTTGTGTACTTTTTCGCTGTGTGCGGCATGGCCAGTATATGGTCACGCCCCTGCACCTCATGCCGCACCGAATGCGGGCGCGCCATTCTCGCCAGTCGCGCATAGTGATGTACAACGTCCGCACACAAATCAAATCAAACGCAAATGTGATGATTAATATTTCATTGTCGGTTTTAATTTTAGTTCCTTAATTGCTGTGATATAAGAGACATATTTCATTTAAGTTAACTTTAAATTTAAATAACGTTAAATTTAAGTTATGATGATGATTAGCATTTAATTGTTGATTTTGATTGTAGTTCATTAATTACTGCGATTTTAGAGACATTTCATTTAAGTTAAGCATACTGGGCTGTTACACTTTAATGATTATGATGAATTGTTGATTTGTATTGTTGGTTTTTATTGCTTGCCCATCACTATTACTGGTTAGGCGTCTCATTAACACAGTGCGGCATGGCAAAATGTTTCTCATGAAATCAGGGTAGTACATTTTCTCCTAAATCTGGGGAAATACAAATCAGAATTAAAAACGATTTATGCTGTAGAAACTACTACATATTACCTACATTTTAAAAAAAAGAACACACAAAAATGTTTTAATTTCAAATAGTTATGACCTCTTGAATCTATTAACTAATGTGAACAAATGATGTTCATGACGCACCGCAGTGAAGTCCTGCGTGAGAATCATAGAGTTCATGTCGCACCCTGGGTAAGTTCAGTAAATTTGGTGCCGCAATCAACGTGTTAAAATAATGTTTGTTTTAGACGTGTCTTAGCGGGTGACAAGTTATAATAAATTATCGTGTTTTTTACTAAAAGACTACACTAACAACACCTACATACATAAAATGAAAAAGAAATTTGGACTACTACTTAACAACACGCTTTTACTCGAATGACTGTATTTATATCAAAGTCAAAGAAAGAGGTTTAATGAAAAATATTATCTATAATATCCCATGGCTGTTTGAAAGCATTCAATCAGTAAGACAATCATCTTTATTTGATTTCTACAAAAAGACTTGTTCTTACAAACGAAATAAGTGCACAAATTGTACGATCGAATACTCGCATACATATTCTGATCATCACTTTACCCTCGCTGCTTCACACTTACAACTCCTACATAAAACGAATGAAATTAAAGTCCATTAGGAATGCATAGAACAAAGTATCGCAACAGACAAAGTGCAGCCAGATTCGGGTGCCTTACGCGACGCACGCGATGAACCGACCGACTCGGCGAATTCAACTAGCTAAGTGCACTGAAATTGCCTGAGAGCCTGGTACAACTTTATGCTTATTCTGCGGCAACATTTCACTTCATAACTTTCTGCTTGTTGCAATATTTTGAAGTGCATATTGTCTGGGTTGATCGATACTGCATTTTGGAGTTTGGAGTTACGCCCTATAAGAGACCCAAGACTTGTGGTCGTATGTAAGATTTGGGACTAAAGGTGTTCGACATACCCCGCCTTACACGGAAGGTTCGAGACCGCATTTTAGTTATAATTGACCTTTTAAACTGCAGGGACAAAATAGAGCAAATGGATCATCCAAATTAAATAGGTAATGTTCAGAATTATTAGCTCTTGCTAGCAAAATGCTGATTAAAGACAAATACAAGAGATTTAAAAACATAAACGTATGTACGTACACAGACATGTGTCTGACCCAACATTTCGTGTAAACTGCAATCTGTTTTTACAATGATTCAGTATCGCCTATAATTATTTCAAATTCTAATTGGAAGTTATGGGTCAAATAAACGACAAACTAAATCACAACCAAAATGGTTCTATGCAACTTATTGCTAATAAAATTGGAATTCATAAATATGCCAACTACCGATAATGACTACAGCTCGTATGTAAGAATCTAATAGTAGAAGATCCGAACTAAGGTCGACCTTCGTCGAGTTGATAATAGAATGAAACTTATTTTATTATGAATTTAGCATATTAGAAAACATTATTATTGTGAAGTATTTGTGTTAGAATCTAAAAAGGCGTGTTCAATTCCAGAATTTTTTTATTAAAATCATTAATTCCTTACAGCAAACACGTTTATTAAGCATTTAAAAGTTGTATTTTCTAGAATAATACAGTATTTGTTGGGAATGGTTTCTAAACAGGCAGTGCGGTGGAGTTGCGTGTCCCGCACTTATGCCGCGGCGGATCCGCCGACTGAGTACCATCGAGCTCGTAATCTAGCAGCTGGTCGTTCTCCCATGCCTTCGTGAAGCCCTTAATTGGTTTGGAAACCCTCTTCGCAAGTTGGCGTGCTTCCGCCCATTTAGACTCGATGCGCCTAACCAGATTGCTATAACGAAATATTCGTGAAAACCCATCGACTCGGCCTCTTTCCGTCGTGAGGCGTTGGAGTTAGGAAAAAGAAGCTTTGCAATAAATTCTTTTTAGTAGCACTGGTGTTGACTGTCGTGTAGGTTAGTCATTTGTTATGTTTGCATTATCTAATCTAGGTCACGAATGTGTGGGTGCGTGATTTGAGCTATGCCCTTTTATCAGAGTTGTTTAAGGTTACAACTTTATTTGGCAGAAAAGCAGCTTTTTCCTTTTCGTTCCTTTTATAAATCAATTTAATTACATATATTAATAAGTTAGTGAATAGTTAACGCACTTGTCACAGGCATAAAACCATCTTTGTAGTTTATTTTTTTTGCAATAATAGTATGTATAATGCGAGTCGACAGAGTCTGAAATATACAGTGTATTATTATTGTGTTCTCTTTATGCCGCACCATCAAAAAGCACTGCAGGCATGACAAAAACCAGTACATCGTGGGCATATGCAAAGAAGTGGAAAGCCACGCATTAAAACTGCAGACCTCTGACCTCTTTAAAAAAGTGAAAATCTTAACGAAACAGTTTAAGCCGAAAACATGGGTTGTTGAAGACAGCGATGGGAAGCTGTTACACGAACTTGACCGGATAGCTGAGAGATGGCGTGGCTACTGTGAACACCTCTATAGTGACCCACTCACGACGGACTGCGAACGGATCAACTTAGCCGACGTAGAAACTGAGCCTGACATCCTGCGCACCGAAATAATAGCTGCCCTGAACGACCTCAAGAACAATAAAGCCCCTGGTCCAGACGAAATAACAGCCGAAGTGCTTAAGTCCCTCGGTGACACGGGCATAACATTACTGCACAGCATCTGTAACGACATCTGGCACAGCGGAAGGTGGCCGGAAGAGTGGACTAAGTCAACAATACTTCCTCTTCATAAAAAAGGTTCCACAAGAAGGTGCGAAAATTACCGCACACTTGCCCTGATCTCCCATGCCAGCAAAATCCTGCTCCATATTATTAACAGGCGCATTCGTCACTACCTGGACTGGCAGATCCCGCAAGAGCAGGCGGGCTTTGTGAAGGGCAAGGGCACCCGGGAGCAAATACTAAATGTCAGGCAAATAGTTGAGAAAAGCTACGAATTCGACATCTCGGTAATAATGTGCTTTGTCGACTACAGCAAAGCCTTCGACTGTGTCAACTGGAACTGTTTGTGGAGGGTACTTCTGGAGCTGGGCGTGCCTCAACACCTGACTGCACTACTCCAGTCATTGTACTACAATAGCCAGGGAGTGGTCAGGGTGGACAAGACAACTTCAGGAACGTTCAGTTTTGAGAAAGGAGTTCGACAGGGCTGCATCCTCTCTCCCATTCTGTTCAATATTTACGGTGAATACATCATGAGGCGCACCTGCGACCAGTGGAACGGTGGTATCACTATTGGCGGCCGCAAAATCTCCAACCTGCGATACGCGGATGATACTACTCTACTCGCTGCAAACGAGAGCGAACTGATAACACTACTGAGCAGAATGGAGAGAATCAGCATGGAGATGGGCTTATCCATAAACAGGTCCAAGACGAAGATAATGGTGGTCGACAGATCTAGTAGGCTGGAGCTCAGTGGCACTATCGACCTAGAAATAATAGAAAACCTCGTTTACCTGGGCTCAAGCATCTCCAACAAGGGGTCCTGCGAGGCCGAAATTAGAAGAAGGATCGGCATGGCCAAAAACGCTATGACGCAGCTGCAGAAAATATGGAAGGACAGAAACATCTCCCGAAATACCAAGATGAATCTTGTGCGCACCCTGGTGTTCTCCATATTTTTTTACGGCGCTGAAACATGGACCATGAAAAAGGCCGACCGAAATCGCATTGATGCCTTCGAGATGTGGTGCTGGAGAAAAATGCTGAACATTCACTGGACAGCCCACCGTACCAACGTGTCTATCCTGCGTGAACTTAAGGTCCAGACCAGGCTATCCACCATGTGCCTGCGCAGGGTACTTGAGTACTTCGGCCACATTGCCAGAAAGGGAGACAACAACCTGGAAAAACTTGTGGTTGCAGGCAAGGTCGAAGGGAAACGACCCAGAGGGAGAAGCCCGACACGTTGGACCGACCAGATCCGCACCACACTCGAGTCCACACTCCACGACGCTTTCCACACCGCCGCAGATCGTCATAAATGGCGGTCAATAATAAAGCACAAGTTGCTACATAATAGAGGTCACGACCCCCAGTAACTGGGGTATCGACGCAAGAAGAAGAAGATTATTGTGTTCTTTGGTCGACTATGCTGATGTTTCAAATCAGCTAAAATTATAAGATCCAGAAAAGAGTTTTTATTTGTTTTATTTTGGTAGTAGCTATTCCAATTTCAGGCCGTTTTACTGTAGCTGTATATTTTGGAGCTTTGTTCGTAGCACGCTACAGTTACGGTTTACTCTGAGTCTTTTGCTTTAAATGTATCTAATGTATCTTGTAAAGGCTGCGTATCTATGAACATGGTTTTTAAACATTAATTATTATCATAGCGAGTAGGTATTGAGGTGGGTTGTCGTGTACCCCTGATTGCGGCGAGAGGTAATCGCAGTTTGGTCATAGGGTAGTTTTTTCTCGCAGCCGACCGCGCTTGGTACGGGCGTCGCGGGTTCCTCAATATAATATTCTACTTTTACACAAATTACATTCCTATCGTGCTCGCTATCAAGCCCATTATTTTATCATTAACCATCGCAAATACGACCGGTCGTCTTTTCGAATAAAGCGACTAATGATGCGCTATTTCTTACAATCTAACGGTGCTTTTTCCGTGCGGGTACCGAACGGAGCATGGTAATTTGTTGTATAAGTCAATGATTACTATGTTGAACTCGGATGCTTTATGTCGCTACTAATATAACAATTTAGTGAGGAAACAAATTTTAAAAGCTCTTACTAATCACATGTCATAATATTTAATGTAATTATTAGTTTTATGAAGATGTTAAGAAAGACAATGATAAAAGTTTTAAATAAAAATATAGCTTTTGTAAAGTCCGTCAGACTTTTGCCGGCCTAGAATTAGCAGGCGAGTTACTGTTGATAAGAAAATTTATGAAAAATAGTAAGACGAAATTGAAAGAAAACAGGCAGCTACGCTTTGTCACTGTTCATTTTAGACAAATAGAGAACAAATATTTTGTTTAAGTATAACTTAATAAACAAAATTGAAGACATTATGATAACTGGAACAATACTCAACTTCCGATTATTATGATTTCCTACCAAAAAACCTCGCATGATTGGTAAGGTGTTTAAAATGATTTTGAGTTATTGCTTATAAACAATGAGTCATTAAAGAGCGCCCTCGGCTAACCCGGCGAACATCTGGTCCGACTAATGAATGCTCAATGGCTTTACCGTCTATCAGTGCGCAGGTGTGGCGGATAAGCTGGCATGGGCCATTCCTGGTACAAAGGACGCTTGGTAACTTTCGAGATTAAACTTACACTTTACTTCGTTTAATGTGATATGGTTGTGGGAATTTTGGTATACATTTTTGGTGCCTGTTTTGCTTTTTAAAGTCGAGTCTAGTCAGATAATGCAAGACTGAGGAATTTGTAGGATAGAAAATAATCCTACTATTATTATAAATGCGAAAGTTCTTGAGAATGATTGCTCTTACATGCGGAAACTACCGCAGAGATTTCATAGAACATCAGAAAAACTACCCTCTGGAGGTTGCTATTTTTTTTATTGCAATGTGTAACAAGTCGAGTAGATCGTACACCTGATGGTAAGTACCACGCCTGCCCTTAGACAGTTCAGTGCCAAATAGTAACTAAGCAGTTACTGTCTGGAACTGCCCTGCGCCCGCTAGTTATGAGGTCTCATATACAAAGTAATTTCACTAGCTTTCAGTGTCCTTTCCCCGAAACACAGAAGTGCTTGACACTTGATACTTCTATTACACGGGAAAATATCTGGCACTGCGGTGGTAGGTACCCACCTAGACGGCCTAGTACAGGAACCTACCACCTGGTTCAAAAAGATTAATGAATTTTGCCGATTTTCGGTAGGCAGAATTGCCATAACTGTTAAGGTTTTGCGGATACACATTTATAGTTCTGAAACACCATTGCCGGCCAGCTAGTTCGAAAATAAAAATGAGGTCCACAATTTGCATTTTGTTTATCGCCTATCGATAGGTCATTCGTCTGTACGAGTAGGCGCCCGTGGGCCTATTCACCCGTGCCGGAGGGCCGCTCGCACCTGCCTGCGCCCCTCACAAATCTGGCCCTACAGCTTACCTCACTGCTTCGGCCTCGCGTAGTATACGCACTGTGATCACATAAAATTAGATTTTGAACAGGGAACTTAACTGTAACAAGGCGATGTATATATTGCACAACGACCTTTGAAAAGAGACATTTTAGCTAATTTCGGCTACGCATTCATTTTGATCACCTTCGTGTCAGTACGTAAAGGAAGTCCTACAAATATTTTTTTTAAACGAAAAGAAGATAAAAAAGCAAATAAGCGAATGCTATTATATAAGCTTTGTTTTTCTTCTCAGTTTGGAGAATCAATTAAGTCAGAGTAATTCCAAATTTTTAACATTTTAGGCCTATGTCCAGCAGTAGACTGTCGACAGGCAGACAGATGATGATGATAATATACCAAAATTGTACATATATCAATTAGAAACACATTAATAAGTATCGTAGATTTTCTTATTATAAACTTAGATATGATTTATCTTGGTATGATTTTTAGAAGCCTAAGCTTTTTTATAAGCTTATGCTTATACATAATAAAGATTTTAAATAGGCTAAGCATTAGCTAGGGATTAGTTATAGAGGCTTATGTATTTAAAACTGCATGAGTAACATGCCGTGATATGTAACGAAGCCCATTAAATATAGATGCAATAACGTTATCTACACTCCTCAAGATTGATACTATCGACGACCAATGATTGCCTCCGATAAACAGACCGCTCGATATGCTTGTCAATTACGATTATCGTTTTAATTTGACACAAGGATAAAATTGGTGTAATGTATGGTGTTTTAATACCGAATGGAGTGCTACTGCCACTGATCGGAAGCATTAGTCTAAAAGTATTATTTTTCAAGTGTGATGCGTTGAAGTGTAATAGATACTTGTGAATTTTTTCTTCAATGAGTGTTCATTTATATCTAAGTAAACAAAAATGAATCACCGACATTTTTATTTCTCATACTACGAGTCTACGGTTCGCCTGATATAATTAAGCGGCGTCCATCGCCTATAATCAAATTACGGGTCATTTTACAAGCGTCCATATTGTCCCTATATGGACGCTTGTAAAATGACCCGTAATTTGAAAGGAAAACGTAAGCATAATAAAGTTTCTTCCCGTTTATCTACACTGTTCGAGGTCTTCTTTATAGGTAAACCTACTTTTATTTTATAAATTCATATCATAACATTACTATTGCTTACGTCCTCTACGTAATCCTCGGACCTCAAATAAACTTTATAACCATTGTTGCGCGTATACTGTGAATAATGCGATGAGCACGGAACGATAGTTGCGATGGATATTTTAAAAACTCATTCTCAATAAGTCAATTAAACATTTCGTGCACGCCACTTAGGGGATCGCTCCCAATATAAATAATTGCTCTTTGTTATCGGTGCCTTTTGTATGGAAATATTGGAAATTGTGCGTGCACGTTTTATAGTTAGTTATGACATGAGAACATCGGGTTGATTCCATGGCTGGACGAGTAATTTTGACGGATTTTTTATTTATGTTAGATCAGTTGGATGACAGCCTGATGGTGAGAGATAACTGAGGTTTACCTATTCCATTGAGAGACACTTAACCAGGAATCTCCGTTCAAGGTAATGCCACAATATAAGTTCCTTGGATCTTCTTTAACTTATATTGTGCAATTGGAGTTAGCTTTTCTACATATAAGATAAGCAATTGGCTTCCATCGTGTTTGTCCATGTGACTCATTTCGTTGGCTAAACTTTAAGGGACTAGACTTCGCTGAAACCTGAAACAAACTCGAACTAAACATAACCTACTTGACATTTTATAATCGGTGCGATATTTAGAAAACTTTATTTATAGATAGTAGATTACTATAAATGTTTATTACATAGTAGGTAATTGTAAAAAGTAGGAGATATCTCACGTCATATCAAAGATTTTTTTATTTGTTTTATTATACATATGGGATAAGTAGTAGATATTAAGAAATAGTATTAAACTTAATACCCAGGATGATCAATAAAAGTATTTGATTACTTACCGACTTTACCGTAGCCACGCGTACCACCTAGTCCGCCGACCGTCGAATTTGCCGTCGGCACGTCGAATCCAATTTTATTAATTTGCTATAAAATATATGAGTATTATTAGAAACTAATGATAATAACTATTGTTATTTAACTATTGTTATTTAAAATTAATTTATTACTTTAAATTATTTTATGTCTTATTTAATTAAACAAATAATTTAAAAATGAAAGTGATTGAGAATTAAAACATGTCATAATAATTTTAATTCGAAAAATATTATTTATTTAAATAATAGTTTAAATAATCGTTTTAGTAGTACGTGCGTTTATAAATCTTCAATTACGAGTAGGTACATATAGGTAAGTTTATTATATTATACTCAAATTCATGTGTAAGTAGGTAATACCATTGAGATCACTTTTTCCAGAGTTGAGTCCTTAAATAAACGCATATAATTTTGTCAAGTTAAGTAGTGTTTCTGTATCCTAATCTCTGCAATTGTTTTTGTGAAGCATTTGTCTATTGTGCGTAATCGCTCGTTGCACACCTGCATGTCATAAAACAAACTGTTACCTCGCAAATAATGCATTCAGTTCATTCAAAGTGGCTGAGAAAAGAACCTTAAAGATATCGATAGATAAGTCATTTGAAAACGTTTTACCTACCCCTGTCTTTTTTGGTTTGAGTCGGCATTACTTCAGCCAAAACAAGGTTCCGTTTCTTGAAAGAGACTTAATATACCGATCAATCTTTTGAGGTAATTTAATCAAGTTTATAGCCCCAGCTATCCCTATGCTATGCTACGCCACAAAGCACATTATTTTTACACAACACATATTTATTTATATTCTAGTTGTCGTTTTTCATGTATTGCTTATTAATCCAGAGCTTTTTGTTTCTCTAGCGACACGGTATATACCTACCTATCTTTCAATAAATATAAATGAATGAATAACCAAAATGTAGGTAGGTATGTGTCTGAATAAATTCAAAACGAATGCACCGAATTATTTGATTATTTTTGACACAAAGACTTTTTAAATCTTGTGGTGCTTAAAAATACAAGAGGTCTACAGGAATTTAAAGTAATTATCTACGAATTTACAGTTTAATCAACAATTACTCATAACATAACGAGAGAAATGAGTCACACATGTTTGTGGAATAATGCAAGTAATTTTTCAGAATAGTTCAGTTCTGTCGGAGCTTTCAACTGACATTTAAAATTACCCATTATTCAAATTTGTTTGTATTCATTGATATCAATTAGGCACTCAGGCTAAGGGTCTGCCGCTTGAAAAAGTTGCTTTTTATACCCAAAGACAATAGAAGCGCACACGTGCAAGCCATAAACAGATAACCAAGTCCTTCGGTACCTGTTCGAGGAAATTTACGCTTTGTCTCTGATAGACAATGTGCTAAGTACTTGCACATGTGCTACTTTGTCCATCTGTTTGAGATTGGAGTTTGGAGAATGAAAAAAATAAATAAATAAAAAAACTTGCATCCAAATAAAAACTTCTACAAAGGTATTTTAAAATCAATAGACTATTCCTATTTATGTCTAAATACCTATTCGATACATCGAAAAAGTCTATTGACATAAAATATTTCGGACTACAATGATCACTCCATTGATAAGCTGTAGGGACAACCCATGAAAAAAGCATTTGAAAAGTTCTCCAAACACGGGCTTACACGGTCTTATTAAAACACTCTAAGTGAAAATCGTTATCCCGGCATTTAGAGCGGCGTCCATAACGAACCCGGCTCAACAATGGGCTTAACGCTCGCTCTCATTACAAAAAGCGACATAACATAACACGCTGCGTCGAAAGCTCCTCTATTCAAAGTGTATACTCCAATTTTTTTTTGTCGAGAAGGCTTCGGGCGGGCCGCGATTGGTCGGCGGCGGGCCCGCCCAGCGCGCGCGCGGCCGCCATTGGCCGGGGTCAGTGGAGCACCCTTCAGGCTAGTCCGGAGCTGAGTAGGCTGTCGAGGCACGAGGGCGGCGCGGGGTGTTCTTCACCCCGAGGGCCACTCGAGGGTCGTTCAGTGCGGACGCGGCGTCGCGAGGCGCAGCACGTGTACGCGAGTGCCAGGCAGCCGTCAAGATTATCCCGAAGGCGAGCTCTCCCGGACGGGAGATGAAGTGCGAGGAGGGCGCGAGCGCGCGGTCGCCGCCGCCGCTGCTGCCGCCGGCGTCGCTGCTGGCGTGGAGCCCCATCCTGCTGCCGCCGTGGGGGCCGGCCTTCCTGCCGGCGCTCTACCCGGCCGCCTTCCGCTCAGCGTTCCCAGGGTGAGCGACGGCCCTGTGATACAGTTTTCAGTGATTAGTGATAACATTTACAAGAATCTTACGTCCGTTTAATTTCATTGTTTTATCAGTCCGCGAAAAGAGCTTCTAAGAAACTTTCATAAACAAAATAGAATTACCTACTTCCGCTGATATTTCCTTTTATGAAGATAATGTATATTTAAATGATGTCACATAATTAAGTATTTGTGTTTATTCTGTGTATGGATGTTTATTTGTATTTAAGTACAAATTATGGCGCACCATTCTCGGTTCCGATACCCATTACAGAAGTGCTTAATTTTTTACAAATTAAATGTAACATATTGGGCCATCTCCGGAAATGATTTGTAACGGTTAACAGAAGTGGACCTTTTGTGAAACAACCATTATTGATATTAAGTCTAAAACGCCGACGGCAAATAGTTCCAAGGGATTACCATGCTAATGCCTCTGGGAATCGTGACATCATGTGACAGTTTTTGCGGCTCTCTTGAGCTCGTTAATAGGCCTGTTTACAACCTGCTAAAGGCTCTACGAACGCCGCCCTTTCAAGATGTCACGTACGGGTTCCCGAACAAACGCAATAACTTGACGTATTAATAGACAGCCTATATTGAATCTTTACGAGTGTTCCTTTATACGGGTCACGTACTCTCGAGAGCCCTCTTTAGCGTATTGTTTGGCGATGGAATGCAGAGCCCATGTTTTCTTTTAATTTTAGTCCTCAGACGTGTTACTTGTTAGCCGTGTTCATAAGAGCTTTGACATTGGTATTTTCTTTCAATCTTTCAAGAAGTGATCACATTACTATTTTTTTTTATTTTGGTATTGTAAAATGACTTTTATTAGGTACTCACTGTATTTATATTAATTTATGTATTCCTGAATCTATATAAAATAAAAATCTGAATATTTGGAGCTACAATATTTTTACTACTTTACGAATAAAGGATTATGGAATATTGTTTGTAGTTGAAATTTAACTAAAATGTTTTTAAAATATTTATGTAATAATTTTTATTGTATATAAAAAAAATACTTTACATACAATACTTAATACTTACTACCAACAATACTTCATACTTTACTACCAGCTGCCCGCCCCGGCTTTTCACAGACATGTTCATTTTACATGTGCGATGCGAACCTTGCCTGATAAGAGTGATAAGTGAAAAACTTATCAAATAATTAGGTATTATCCAGTTTCGTGGACCTGTGATTCTGAAGTTATGCGCGCACAAACACTTCGGCGATCAAAGACTATATAGTTTTATTAATTTTTTTTTTACTCATCACAGTCTTACACTCCATAAATTTTAAGCATGCGACTATTTTTTATAGCCGATAATTTTAATATCGGTGTTTAATTTTACTTGTTTAAAGTATAGATGTGTTTACAAAAAAGTATTAAAGCACAAGCTTACAGTACAAGCTCTGCTTTGAGGTGCTGTTTTGATAATGGTCTCAGGATATTTTTTATCAGTACTATTTTGGATATTATTACTACTTTAATTTATTACTAATATAGGAATCTAAATACTGCTGATATTTTACAATTGAAGCAAGCATTTTAAGGTATGTATTTAATATCAATGCCTCGATGGTCTAGTACCTAGTTTAAGTACTTGGCCGAGACCTCGGGGTCCTGGGTTCAATTCCCGGGTTTGTGATTGCCAATCGGCATTTGGCAAGCGTGGTGATTAAGCCATCCACCCATCTTTGTAACGATAACTTGATTTCAACGATGGAAGCCTTTGCCCTGCAATGGAACATAAAATAGGCTGATACCACAGTTTACTTTTAATATCAAAACTAATAATGTTTCATTTTCCACAGGCTGCTAGACAGCATGAAGATGCCGGGCCAGCGTCCCGGGTTCCAGATCTCTGACATCCTGGGCCTGAACGAGGGCAAAGGCCTGGAGCCTGCGCCCGCGCAAGCGCTGGGCTGCTCGCTGGAGCTGCCGCCCTACCCTCCCGCGCAGCACTACTCACACGACCTGCTGAGGCACCACCAGCCTTGGCTCTCCCTTGACCATCACGAGGGGAATGGTAAATATTAATTCATCCTTTTATCTTTGTAACTATTCGCTCTACTGTTAGGCCCTGTTTTCTGTCTCGCGATATGTTCCGATGTTGGTTGAAACCTGAATTTGAAGATGTTTTCCGATTGTCATCCGACAATCGAGCTTGGTTCCTTGGCCACTACTCTGCGATTGACTTTAAATGATTTGATTATTTATTTTTATATGTCGACTCGAATGTTAGCATTGTTTTTTTAATTTTGTGATTGATTTTCTAACC
Source organism: Mecyna flavalis (assembly GCA_949319885.1). Lineage (NCBI taxonomy): Eukaryota > Metazoa > Arthropoda > Insecta > Lepidoptera > Crambidae > Mecyna > Mecyna flavalis. The sequence goes on along the minus strand of OX439407.1, from coordinate 9,262,850 downwards.
CCAAGTAAGTATAATTATGGCTTATACGTATACAACGCGATGCTGCTTGATATTTAGGCATTAATAGTTTTATTTGCAAATTGGAAAGTTTGAATTACTTGTTTCACCATAACTCATAAAACACGGGCTTATTATATATAATAAGATAAGTAGATAGGTTTATTTTTTTAAATCGATCTAAGAGACAACCATTTATTGTTACTGGTCCTTAGCAATACTTCCAACAGAATTTAATAAGAAAAATATCCGACTATTTGCTTGTATCAATAAAAGATATCAGTTTTTTTTATACATGTGAACATTTATGTCAAAGAAATAGATTTTATCAGATATATCAATGGCTGATTTAATCAAATACAAAGTATCTACCTAAAAAGAATCGAAAACATTAACGCACACTTCAGTTCAAAAGAGTTTCTTCAGATATCGACTACTTAATTTAATAAAATTAAATGGGAGTGTTTGATGGAGAAAAAAACGGTTGGATATAATGTAGGTATTATCAGATTTACTACTCGGATTCATGTTACTTATTGAAATTATATTCGTGATTAAATGTTATTAACTTTTTGTTGCTCATGTGACCATTTGCTTGCTATATAAGTCATGTTGTTTCACATTGAAAACACGGGCGTGTTTTAGTTCAACTTATTGCTAAATCGTTATCAGCTTGTATCGAGTTTACTTGCGTCTGAACAAACGTCGGTCTGTAATATCATATTATTTATCTCGATGTATTTGATAAGTGTGACATAAAAACTTCCTGCGGTCATTTATCAGTATCCGTTAAGAAATTCTGCGTCTTTACAGTAAGCCAGAGATGACTATCTTTTTTGATAATGCTGACTTTGTGCTTGGCATATTTGCCGACAAGCCTCACCAAGTCACCACCCAGATGATTCGTTCATACATAATTCACAGCAAAAAAATTGCGATTATGTAATCATCGTATTTAGGTAAATTTGCAAAATTAAAAAGCATATTATTTTGTGACCATTGGTAAAATTTATTAACACCATTATCCTGAATGGACAAACATCATCATCTTGATGTACGTTTACGTAATTTTTATTTCGTTTAAATGCTAATGCAGTGAAAAATCTCTATTTTCATTCTTGAACATTTGCAACTTCGTTATTAGAAGTAACTTAAACGAGAGAAAAGCGTGAGCGATTAATTAGTCGAGCAAAAATAACCGATTACTTTTCTTTCATCGATATACGAGTATAATCGGTACAATCACGTAATTCTCTAAATTGAGTTGTACTGTAAACGGATTATTGCAAAGCGATGTCCACTTATCGCGCCACTAAGCTGAACATGGCCTGTGAAGTGCAGATGTCAAATCATCATATCCGAAAGTGCGTTGACCCACTCGAAATAATAGGTGTTCGGTAGTGCGTTCGAGAGGCAGAGATTATTTTTTGAAATGCTCCTCCAGTGGAGTGCCTCTGCCGCTAATCTGGCTGTTGTCATTAATTATTTTTATCGCTTATCACTACACTTTCGGCACTCATTGTTACTAGTAGGTACTTTCAATTGCTTGTAAATACAAAACAGCTGTTCAGTTTTCTCATAGTGAATTCGGCTATATTTTTTTATATCAATGTTCACTTACTGGAAAAGTAATGTCATGTTTGGTTGGCCAGTTTATTAACGAAGTACCTAACTTGGTATGCTTAAAATTGTTGGTAATAATGGTTGATGTATGGACTTAAAAATTTACAGTGCGGTCGGCCATTTTAAGTAAGTAGCGACTTTTCAAATACCGGTTCAGCTAATTTACGCAGACAGATCACATCCCCCTGCATCGTTCACGCCCCGCACTGATTTGGGGTGAGCCAACACTGGTCGTGTGGAGGGGTGCCTTGGAACTCGTGACGGCAGCTGCCAGATATCAATTACACTGTTTGCGGCTGTTAGGGACGCAATTTGTTCATTATTCGATGACAGTTATAGATTCTATTGTCCCGCGTGCATTGTTAGAAATGTTTCATCCGTGTCATTGATGTTATTCGTTCACCTCAGGTCAAAGTTTTCGTTAGGCCTGTTATACTTGTCTATAGGTACTGAAAGTTGAACGTTTTGGTATGGATTTGATTTAAATTAAACTTTTGTTTAAACATTTTACTGTAATAATATTTAGTTTATTAATATTTCATATTTCAGTTCTTTTAAAGCATATTTAAATTCTGCTCTTATTATCGCATTCTAAAATAATATTAAAGCGATATTGCTCGTTTTTAAACAATTTTATTTAAAGTTTAAAATCTTCTTAGGAATGGCCGATACAAATCGTATATAGATATTAAATCGTATATCAGGCCAATATCGTAAAATCCGATATTGCTGCGTATCCAAACTATATATTTGGTGATACACGATATTGCTGGATCGATGCGATGCGTCTCGATTTGATATCTAGCTCGATATCTAAGACCTATCGATAAAGGATATTAAATCGTATCGCGTTGCGATACGAGCTAAAGAAAGGATTTGTGAGTGAGTGAAATAGCATTAGTCGTGTTTTCGTACAATTCTAAACCTTATTTGTATAAGAATAAGGTTGTTTCAATACTTTCTTGTGTATTTTGACACATTTTTATTAGACCTTATTTTGTCAGCAATAAGATGCATTTTCGATTTGCAATTTTACGTAACTCTCACGGACCTTTGTCCTTGAACTCATAGCATTGGTGATCCATTTCTAACTTTTGTTATTCTATTAATAGATTCGATGGTTGGTATTATTAAGTTTATGTATTTCTTGCTTTTAGTTACTACTAATGAGTTCGGCATTAATAAACATCGTATTTAGAAGTTCTAAATACGATGTTTATTAATGCAGTACTTACTGAAACACAAATAACTAAGTAAATACTATTAAAGCATCCTTAATACACCTAAATTGACTAATCGAGTCAGTTTTAAGAAATAAATCACAATGAAAATATCGTGTCATGATACAGTATCTAGTTTCAGAACACATCGTTTTATAGGTTTAGTGTAACCAAATACAGTCCGATACTCCGATACACCAATATATAGTTTCACAGTCCGATACTCCGATACACCAATATATAGTTTCAAATAATATATAGTTTCAGAATCCGATATCAGATAACAATATATAGTTTCGATTCGATATTGTAAAAATCCGATATTACCCACTACTATCTTCTTAAAATGTATCCCATGTAAAAAAAAAAATTTAGGACTTTTATATTCGATTAATTAATTTGGAAAAAAAATCAGATAATTTTTAACAAAAAAAAAACAGTTATTACAAATTATTTTATATTTAAATTTCGTTACATTCGATACAACAATAATTATAAGAGTCTAAGATAAGTCCGTTACGTGAGACTGGTTATATTAAATTTCCTGGATGTGGTTATTGAGGCAAGCCGGAGTGTTCTGTGCCGGAGTGCCGGCGGGCGGCGGCGCGGGCGGGGGATGGGAGTGGCGCCTCCCCACCACGCCCAGCCGCATTATCATATCCGTGTGAAAGGGGGCGAAGCGAACAATGCCATATTCGCACCGATTTTTTCACGTCCCATTATTTATCCGACCGGATGAGAATAGTAGTCGATGTTAAATAGAGCGCGCCCCTAACAGATTAAGTGGAGATTGGGCGCGAGTGTTTAGCGTGGAACTATTGGAACGATGTAACAGTTTTGTATAGCGGTTGTATCAATACTTGATTTTATGACGATGTATTCATACTGCTACTTCATTTATTTTGGTTGAAAAAAACCCAAAAATTTTGATTGACTTTAAAAATCAACAAGTTTAGGTACTCATGTTCAATCTATAGTCCGATGACTATACATAACATTAGACTATAGAAAAAAATATTTTTTTCTATTGTTCTACTGTTTATCGTAGTAGAATAGCCTTAACATTTTGCAATATTTAAATAATTTATCTAAACTAATATTACCTATAAATAGGAAAGATTTGATTGTTTGTTTGTATTGAATAGGCTCCGAAACTACTGAACCGATTTGAATAATTCTTTCACTGTTGGAAAGCTTCAATATCCCCGGTGAACATAGGGTATACATACATACTTTAAATAAATGTGGGGGGAAAGTGGGGATATTTGGAAAAAGAAATTACGCGCGGGTGAAACCGTGTGTGCGTAACGCTAGTTTCAGAATAAAATGCATTGCATTATATCATGCCACATGCATATTGTTGATAGCATTTTTATAATATGACATAATCGATGTCACGATATCGAAGCTTAAGCTAAGATATTATTTCTTGAAAAGAGATAAAAACTCATAACAATATTTTTAACAACAGTCGTTTTTTGTCGTAGGTATTCTTGGCCAGCAAGCAAGTCCGGACAGCACCTCTCGGGCTTCAGAACTCTCGTATATTGGAGCTTCAGCCGCCTCTCCTCCGGTTAACGACCCGCGCGCCGAGCACGAGCTCGAGCACGACACCGAGCACGACATCGAGCACGACGACGAGACCGACCACGACACATCCGCGAACAACAACTCGGACCCCAACCTCGCCCACAAGAAGCGCAAGCGACGCGTCCTCTTCTCCAAAGCACAGACGTACGAGCTAGAGAGGCGGTTCCGACAGCAGCGGTACCTCTCCGCGCCCGAGCGCGAACACCTCGCCAGCCTCATCCGTCTCACTCCCACGCAAGTCAAGATCTGGTTCCAGAACCACAGGTATAAGACGAAGCGGGCAGTGCAGGAGAAAGGAGCGCATGACTTGAATGTCGGCGGGCTGAATTCCCCGAGGCGTGTAGCCGTGCCTGTTCTTGTGAAAGATGGGAGGCCCTGCTTAGGCAAGCCCGACGGTCTACCCCCTCTTGGGATGTCACTCCCACCCTACCAGCCGATGCATCATCAGCCCCCTGTGACAGGGCACGCATCACAACCCAGCGGCTGTTGGTGGTGATCATGAGTACAAAATTATACGTTCCAGTGTTTTACTAGTCGACGTGTCACGGTGTCTTCGCAAACGTGTTTAGCACTTACATTCCCCGATCTTCAAGACGTCTGATACCGTCAACGCCTTTGCGAAAACACCGAGGCATTTTATACATTCCGTGTTGGAATTTAAGTTTAACTATTTTACGTAAAGTATTGAAAAGTTCAAAGTGTAACTCGAATACTATATTACGATCATTGAAAATTTAAGGTATGCGGAGTTCCTAATTATTTGTATTATAATAATTAATACTTAATTTAAAATTAGATCGGCTAAATTGATGAATCTGAAAGCCAATGTAGTTATTTGAATATTTTCAAATATTTCGGCGCTAAATTATAATGGTAAAATGCATTCCATCGTGTAATGGAGTTTGTATATTTTTATGTAAAAAGCTTTTGAGGTGGTTAGTTACGTAAATAATATTATGAGAAATGACCAGATTTTATCAAAATGCAATATTTAGTGTTAAGGTGCAGTATTATCATAGTCGAATATTCTTAGCGAATAATATTTATGTATATTCCAGATTAAATTTTATATTAATATACGTCATGGGTAGAATATGCGAGTAGAGTTAAATGACCATGTATATTATGTATATAACTGTTTGTGTGGCCAGTTACCTCCCTGTGGGTCGCGCGCGGCGTTTGTCCCATTATTTCATTTTCCATATTACACAGTACTTAATCTTATACATACTTATAACATTCCAAAAAATATTTTCACACTCTCGTACTCTACTAGCAAATGTATTACTAAGGTTGTAAAAATGTGTTAAATATAAATTATTATGAGAATATTAAATTGATTGAATGTATACGTTTGTTTTTTTATTTAATCGTCGTCGAAGACCATTAGGACGGTTCCACCAATGACATATAAGTTCACAATAATTTATCCATCAGATACCTGAGATTAGCCGTCCGACTGAGGACTGACGTAATATCACCCAAATCAGTTAAACCCTACAAACTACTAAGCAGGGTATAAAACAATGTTTTCTTGTGGAGTGTCAGTCAATACAATAGCTTGAGTTGTGGTAGTCAATTTTATTCTGTAATGTACCTGCCTAACAAGATCCTTTCACGGTACAAAAATTTGTGTGCATGAAGAACACTTCTGTATTTCAGTAATGTTTATTATCTGTACTTCGTTTTGTATTTGATGGAGCTGTACGTAGGTATTAGACATGGGCGTTTCCGATATTTTACATTAGCCGATATGTAACCGATATGGAGCTTCAATATCGGATATGATATCCGATATCACATATCGATTCTCCTCCCAAAAAAAAAAAAGCTGCAAAAGTACATGAAATACAACTAACGGTCCACATATTCCTACAACACTGAAAGAATTATCCCCTAACTCCTAACCGTTAAGGAGTTGTACCTTCCATCATCAGCTTTGCTGCAAAAGTGCATGAAATACAACTAACGGTTCACATATTCCTACAATACTGAAAGAATTATCCCCTAACTCCTAACCGTTAAGGAGTTGTACCTTCCATCATCAGCTCATCAACATAAAATGATGTCTATCGGACGCAAAAACTTGAATGGCTTCAGAGGAAACGCGTAGTGTGCGGCTATAAAGGTTGAGGTTTGCCCTTGATTTTCCCGGGATCCCATCATCAGATCCTGACATGGTGACAATGGGACCGCCCCGGAACTATGTACTTTCAAATAAAAAAAGAATTATTTAAATCAGTCCACAATTGACGGAGAAATCGACGGACATACATAAAATAAAAATAAAAACTCCTCCTTTTTTGAAGTCGGTTAAAAACAAACAATAACAAACATTCTTCACTCACTTATCATAACACTGTAAAAAGCACTTAAACCAAATTAATCCTTATTACGCTCGAGCTTGATTCCCTTTTGCTATGTGTATCCCTTGCGAATATAAAAATGCCGCGAAATATACTTAAAACATAATCGATACAAGATAAATTGACTCTTATTGCTAGCAAATAAGAGCGGAAATCGCCTACCCATTACGCCGTAATATCTGAATAACCGCCTCATCTCTTTTACTCCAATGTAAGTATACCGAATCAGAAAGAGAAAAGGCGAATATCAACTGACCAAAGATATCGATATTACGGTTATGAATAGTTTCGGCGATATGAGTTTTGTTGTTTTGTTACAGTTTTTCGATATACAGTTTTGAGTTTTGGTTTTGATATTAAAGTTTTTAGTTTTTGAAATATCGGTTACGTAAAATCCTATATCGATATGATATGATATCGAACTGTTAGCCGATATAAGATACGTTTTGATATATCTGTCTCATGTCTAGTAGGTATGAATAACTAAATAATGATTACTTTTTATTCAGATATTCTAGGAGTGAATAGTAATGTGAGTGATAGGTAGGTACTAGTTCCTCATCTCGTTTCGACACGTGTAACATGCGTGTAACGCGATTTCTCGAAACTGATGCGAATCAACTTACACATAACAGGTTGGGTCGGTCAGTGCGTACGTGTGGCTTTGTTTGCGGTTGATGTTTACGGCTGTTATCTAATCGCGACAGCTCGCGACCTGATTACCGCGCGATCGCAACTTGCCTCTCACCTGCTCTATTTATTGCCGTCTATAGGTATCAGAACATAGTACATCTCTCGTCGCTATGTTGGATCACAAAATAGATAGGTACAGAACTCAATTGAATCACGAAGTGCATTCAAACAACGTACACAATATATCTTGGACTGTTAGCGTGAATGCCATCCGCTTGAGACAAGAGTCTGTAAACTTTTTGTGCGAAATGGAGCAACGAAGAAAGTTATTATAACTGTTCAGTAGAGCAATTTGTAATCTACCAATAACATTACAATTATAATATTTTATGTATTATTGGTTTATATTTTTAATTTTCCTGTTTCCTTTTCAATAAATCAAACCATTACGCGTGTCACTACTGCGATAGTTGACAAACGCAAAAGCGTAGGTATGAAAAGTGAGGTAAAAACATGTGATTGCCTTCTGTACGTATCTGTTTTGTGATCGGATGTTGTAATGTGCGACGGCAGATACGATTGTTGGATGATATGTGTCAATCAGTACACACACGATGGCACTTACTGCAATAGATGAGTTGTAAATACAGAGCAATGGGTCAAACTATTTATGACCGATTGAAGGGCACCAAAATATTCTTTAGTCATGTATGCCTCAGAGACGCAGTAAGGAATCGTCAATATCAATATTTCAGAATGACTCCACACCCGTATTAAAACATTGTTATTTATCGAGATGAACCGGCAGAAACTCAATAGTTAGATACCTTATATCAATGAAAACTGCTGTTTATTGTATAATGCAAAATTTTACAATCGACAGCAGTTTCCATCATTCATTATTGAAATCCAAATGATGGTTAATTGCTTCAAATACAAAGTTAGCCTATAGTTGATTGCCTATAGTTATTTTACCGATTAGGCAATTAAAACTAGACAGTGAAAATGAAACCGATAAAACTAGCTTTAGTATTGTCATATTGCAAGATTTAATTTTTCCTCAAATTCCGAGCATCGGATCTCAGTAACATTTTCTTGGTGAATAGTGTAATCACCACCTTAGCCATATGCGAAGGATTGCTTATTTAAGTTATTCGATACGGGATATTTTCCCTTTTTTCGGAAGGGACATTAATTTAGACAAATAGGTCCCGTATTGCAAGTTGGCAATCGTAAAATAAATCACGTCAAAGGCTTTATAAAATATGTGGCTTGGAAAGCTCTGACATTAGATTAATCGAATCATCGCACGAAATGTTAACTAAAATAAATTAAAAATCGTTGTAGGTCCAGGCAATATCTAAAAAGATTTAGAGGTGTAATGAAATAACATCTATTTATTATCAAATCTTGTACAAAATCTTCATTGAGTAAACAATGATGTATTCTTTTGTTTTTTTTAAGGAATGGAGTTATAATCAAATTAAACATTTTCATATATTAAATTATTATTAACTATTAAATTATTATTAACTACATACTCGTTTTTACTTTTAGATACAGTATTTATGTAATTTTATGTTAAAACTATTAGTTTTACACTTTGAAAAAAAAAACCTATTGAGTAGTTATAAATAAGTAAACTTAGAAAATACTATCTTAATATTTTACAATATAAAAAGAAACATATGCATAAAAAAATATTTAACACAAACACAGCTTTTAAGAAAAATATTGAAGCGAGAGAATATACTAAGTTGCAAAGGTATGTGTCACGGTGTCGCCCAACAAAGGATATCTGTACTCCCAATGGAACTTTTGACAAAGGCCCTTCTATTACATAAACAGCGTCTATACAGCGCTCCGGTAGCGCACAATGGGTAAACAAACTGTGAATTAATTTCGATCAAACGCCTTCGACGCGAATGACGGTGATTGTATGCGCTAAGCCGATTAGCGCGATGCACAACAAATACAGTCGCGCATTGTGATTGCTTGTGTGTTTTTCTAACCGTTTACTACCGAACAATGTGCAGGTAAAGCTTGGGTAATTTGTACGAATGTGAAGGAGTTGTCGAAGTTTAATGGGCGTTAATCTCTCTGCGAACAGTTTTAATTCAAGTATTTGAATTTGAAGTTGTTTTCTCGTCATATTTAAATTGAAAGATACGTTATTTTGTATTTTATCATTCAGTTCACATCGAATTATTTGTTCGAGAGAGAAATATTTTTAAATCAGTACTAATACTGATTTAAAAAACATAAATATTGAAGCGGAGGTATACCTACACATGATACATGCACCCAATGTCGACTACATCCCAGGAAAAAAAATATGATTTCTTCGCTCGACAGTCCACGCGGACTAAGTAGCAGGCGGAATATTAGTTGTAGCATAATATGAAGGATTTAGTTTTTTTCCCTTTTATAGTCATCAGAACTCGTTGTAGAAGTTAATCTTTACTAGGATAGGATGAAATTTGTGTTACAATATTTTCACTTCTAGTTTGAAGTCGGTTTAAAAGAGTCGCAATAAGGAATATCAGTATATTTAGAAGTACCCAACTTGGCAATGTTAGCGTCGTCCTCTTACGATCTGTCAAGTTTATCTCCCGGCCCCGTGGCCGCGGCCCGCGATAGCACCAGTAAGTGCTCCATGGTTATGACGCTGCACATTATAGCCGCAACTCGGACTCACGGCCATTATCGAAACATCTATAACCTTCAACCCAACACACGATATTACACTCTCTTCCACCCAAATACGGCTTAAATTCCCTCGTCCCATTCCACGGGGTTGAACGTATGCTCGTAGTCGAGACCACGGGGTGTATTGATTTTATGTCACTTGTGTTAGATGAGTTTGAACTCAATTGTGGTATAGCTTAAGTCTATTGTGGAACATCGCAGAGCCCGGAAGCGAACGTATGAAACACAATATTGTCGATGTAAGCGCAATATCGTTATGATGGACGAGCGTCGGTCAGTGTGCACTCGGCCTGAAACTGATAACGCCGCGGTTAATCCCATCTGCACTACACCTTAACAACCTACTCTAATTAGCTGCGGACATTCATGTGATAAAAATAAAATGTAAGCTGATGCATGGAGAGTTAGTTGTCGTTTTGGCATGTGATAACAAATTGACGTAGTTCGTAGTAAAATCATGCACGCGAAATTCAAAAAGAGATAGAGATAAGTCTGTCGCTTTAATATTGAGAAAGAGTATTTAGAAAGTAAATTATTATCTTTTCTAAAGTCTAGACCGGAAACAGGAAAAGTAATATGATTAGATAAGATGATTTCAATGATTTTCCTTTCCTTTTTTTAAAGCGCTGTAAAAATTCCGCCTTCTGCATTTGTTTCTGGAGAAGACGGTGATGGTCGCTCGGTGTCATGAAGCACACCTTTCGGCGATCGATTTTCCCACTCCTGCATTTTCTTAGGTACTGGAACTGTTGTAAAGATAAGTTTTGAAAGGGTCAAAAAAATTGTTTTCTAACACACCCTTCTCTCTTTAATTCTGAACCTTAATCGGCACCAAACTCGCAAATCCAATGGCATAATAATGCAGTATAAACATGAAGTAGGTATGACATTCATGATGTCGGCAGCTTAATAAACTATGAAGTCAATAGAGTCGTTGGTAACTCGCGCCCGTTGACGCCGCTCCCACACGCCACTTAATCCAATGAGTAAATCAAAGTGATCGCACACCACTCACACAATATAGAGAATTTCACAGTGAAGTAACGCGCTAGTTACGAATACGAGTGGGCTGTCTACTGCAATATCTTATTTGTATATTTGGGAACCAAGTGAATTTTAGGAATTTACAAAGATTGATTGATATTATGTTTTGGTTTAGTTTTTTTTACCTGTGTAGAAATCTCATGTTGTGTGTTGTATCCACCCATGTTGTGTACCTGTGAGAGTTGGGAGCTTTCCACTGGAAGGTAGAAGTGTAGATTTACCTGGTACAAAAAGGCGGACTTGGTAAGGCCAATTTTTAGGTAGAGACCGATCGAGGAATCCGTCTCTGCTGGGAGTTCGTCTCAAAACGAACAAAAGTCATATAGTAAGGACACTCGATGGGCAATGGAGAGATCTCGGGTCTCACTGCATGATCACTTCAGATGATAAGAAGCTCAGAGGAGGTCAGATATCTAAGACGCTACATTTTTTGTAATACTTAAAAAAGAAGACAGCCCTATTTATATCTGACAAATAAATTATTAGGTACTTGTCTAAGTTGTACTAAGTTATGGCCCTAATTAGCTTTTAAATGAATCATTAGTATCTACCTCAACGAGAAAGATGATAAAGTACTGTCAGTCCACATGTGGTATTAGCAACAAAAAATTCTCCTCTATACTTCTTACTTATTTTATTAGATTGTCCCGTCCGCTAACATGGCAGCAAAGTCAACTGTCAAGAAGCCCACTCAATGGGTGAATGGTGCAAGCAGGAAAGGCAGCGGGACTAAAATGTTATCCGATCGGATTGTTAATTTTTTTTGTAGATAGGAGCCTTACTGTAGTGAAAGAGACTGTGCACTCGTAGCGTAGAGCACAATCGCGAGCTTTCGCGGCACGCGCCGGGCCCATTTGCGGCTAACCGGCTGCGCTGACGGCTCGAGTCTCCAGGCGACGGAACTTTCCCTGGGACATCCTAGATCAGGGGTCGGCAACCTTTTGAGTCAGAAGAGTAAAAAATTACTATCTACTAATTTCAGAGTTTTTATAGAGCTAAAAAATGTTTCTTGCCAAAAATTTGTGCACTTGCATAGGTTTTATAAGGAGCCGCATGTGGCTCTCAACCCGTAGCTTGCGTCAAACACTACAGTTTAGACTTTGAAGTTATTGGGTTTGATGTTAGCTTAGTACCTTAATCTGTACCCCAAACAATCTAACCCGCTAGTAATTTTAAAAAGGCTATCTATTTTTATTTAAGTATTAAAATAAGGTGTTATGTATGTGTATCAAACATACAAAACAAATTCCCATGCGATAAAATTTCAAGGAAAATTGCCTAACACGTACCATATACAGTAGTTAATTAAATTATATTATGTGCCACAATGACAAAAAAACAAAACAAAAAGTAACTATGATGAAAATTCACAATTTTTTGCCAGTTATAAAAAAGCGACGATCAATCCCGATTTTCTCCGTACATCTGGGCACATTACCGCCGGGCCGAGCCGTGGATTTATAGCGTTTGCTCTAATAAACACGTCGTGTTGTGCTAACGAATATTAATAACTTGCTTCCCGCCGATGATGTTCATTTTTGTTATTGCCTGTCCTCGCGTCGCTCCGGCTTACGTGGATTACCACCCCGCGGCCGCCCCGCCGCGCCGGTGAGAATTTGGAGATATGACCTAATGCATGTAAGAGCCTTATTACATAAATGAACACAGGGCACTTTTTTAATGCATATAAGATGTCAGAACCAATCAGAACTGCCAATTAATAATTTTGACACATTTTTTATTTTCGCGATTTGTATTAAAATAAAAAAGTGAGACTGCCTATGTCAAGTGTCTTTTTTTAAATTTAAGTATCACGTATTAAACGAGAAATCACAGCTTTATATTTGGATTTATGTTTTGCGTAATTTGTTTATATTTCTAATGTACAATAAAATTGGGTGTAGGTACACAATATGCACAATGGAATAACTGGAAATGCCAAACTATCATGACTCCGTGAATACTTACTCGTAATACCACCTGCACCAGCGGCAGCAATTACTGAACCTCTGCCTTAATTTTGCCTTTACTGTGTTTCTAACATTATTAATAATAAGATGATATGTATTTGTTATTGTTTAAAAAGGCAATAAACTGGTACTCTTTCTTACAAATCAGGGCAAAATAATTTTTTTGACTGTTGCAGAATGCAAATGATCACCCATCATTTGTATGAAAATAAGGTCGTCACTACCCGTTTGTCAAATGAGCGATTTTTGAGGGTTGGGCGTGGTAAGACAGGACTGCCGATAATCGTATAAAAATGGTGAAACTAAAAAAAACATAAAAATCGCGTTCTAGTTTTATCAAGCAAACTCTACATACGACTGCGCAGACAAGGCCATTCCGCTAGATCCATCCTTCAATATGAAACAGAGTATATTTATACATGTCCACATTTTTGTGTCTACTAAGTATTATCATATTGTTTTAACTTGCTCACCGAGGTTAATCGTGCAAGAGAGAGACAAAAGAGATAAACCGCGAAAGAATTACTAGGAATAATCTATCGAACGCGTAAACCGTTTGCAGAAAATATGATAGTTTTCTATTTGTATCGCGAATCCCATTTTTCACGTGCCAGCAACGCACAGACATAAAGGTTTACGACAGGCCGTCATATTTATGGCTCGGGTATTGTGATATATTTTTTGTTGTGCGCATTAGGTTTTATCTGACTTTCCGCTAAATCAAGTAGCTACTGGCCGGTGTCAGGAAATACCCTCGCATATATCATGTGCGGCGGATGCGAGCGTTTTGGGGTTATGTCTCGATTCGGTAGGGCGAGCCCGCTTTGCGACCATTTGTTTTATCGATTCCACCTACAAATTGGTAATTTACTTATTTGACGTAAAAATGTATAGATTTTATTTTGTTGTTTTTTCTGTTGTCGAATATCGAAGCTTTAAGCTTTGATTGTGATGCGCTGTGCGTGGTAAATACAATATAATAAATAATGTTATAAAGATTTTTTAATCATGACTTGCGATCTATCACTTTTTTTGCTAACGATTAATCTGATTTAAATTGGTTTTGTTCTTAGTTTGATTTTATTTTGTTGTTATAAGTTTGCAAAAAAAAAAAAAAATTAAAATCTGTTATTGATTTGAACTTTTTGTTTTAATAAAGCTCCCTAGTCATCTCGGTCAATATGTAAAGCGGCATTCCAAAGATTCAAAATCTTTTCCTGCCTTTCTGTTTCTTTTAGTTGCTAAGCTTGGTTATTGAACGTTTTAAATACATAAGTGTTATTTAATCTAGAAACACGTGTAAACAATATTGATTCAGGATTTAGTTTACCCTTGAAGAATCGGTCTCGTATCCCAAACTTTGATAAAGTAAATCTTCCTAGACGGAGGCATTCGGGATGAATTTAGTAAAACAAACCCGCCAGTCCCCCGCTGAGCTTGTCTATCCGGGGAACAAGCAAATAACCAAACTTGCTATTGTATAATGGTACCAGTTTATATGGATGGGGCATAGTATGAATTCAGTCTATGACATGTCATCACGTTACTTGGAGCAAAAAGACACAGAAGGTCATAATTTTCATAATTGCTTTGTGTAATTGTTGAAGCAAAACTCACTCTGAAATATTACAAAGTATATTTTTTTTATTAAACAGTTTGCCAAATTGTTTTATTTTTATTATATTTATCACTTGATCTAATGAACGAATGAAACCATTAAAATTGAGCTTAATTGACATGAAATAGCACTATTAACATCCCTATTGATAAACTAAAAAAAAAGTAAAAAAATAAAAATCATGTACGTAAGTAGTTTAGAAACGTAAACAAAGGTACTACTGAAACAAAGGCAACAAGTTTTAGGGAAAATGTAGCAAAAAGACACCTTTGACCAAATGATAAGCTTTTCAAATCTTTTCAAATGCTTTCACTATTATTTAACCTATAGTTAATAGATAAGCTCCAATATGATTTTTTTAACAAATGTGTTTATTTCATTTTTATGTATAAGATGCAACACTTTTTTTTTGCATTATCAAAGTTACAAAATTTTAATCCATATTGTTAAATATCGTATAAAAAGAAACAATAATCTTGGCGTAACAGTGGTGAAGAGACTGTCCCTTCTGTGCATTAAAACTGCGCGTCCTCGGCGTGGAGTTCGATTAAGACGTATCGCGCCCTTTTTTCGTAAAAAAAGGGAAAATGAATAGCCCGGGGCGGAAATATTACGGAGTAACGGCATTTCCGCGCAATAAATCGCCCTCCAATCAAAGGAACTCCGCGCCGTGTCCCGTCGTATTTCTTTATTAATGCTACACTTTATTTTATTGGCCTTTTTATCGAGCGCATTGTTGTTTGTATTTAGTTTAATTGATGTGCTCTTTGGCAGTTTTTGCGGACGATGCTTACTCGAGGAACGATTAAGATAAATCTTTCAGGATCTGACGTCCAGTATGCTTTTTATAGATTTGGCACTTTAAAATTTGATTTAAAAAATATCATCGGATAAACTATTGTATTTTTTTCTTATAACACAATTACTTATCAATATCTTATTTCACATTTTGTTTCTTGCTTACTCTTGTACTCGTAGCACTCTTACTTTAATAGTTGAACAATCTTGTTAATCCAGTTTAAATTTTTTCCGACTTACAATTATTATGACATGGCTTGTTTTTGTAAATAACATCTCGTGATAGCATCCAGGAATGAACACATCCACCTACCCTAATCTGCCGAATTTTCACCACCAGATTTCCGTTCAATATCCATCATAATATTGATTTAAATGTTAATTAAGATGTTTGAACAGATTTGATGTGCTAATTTGCTGTTCACTGTACACTGCAATCTATGACGAGTCAATGCCAAAATGTTGGTCACCCATCCGAAAATTGCCCGCTTAGAAAGTTGCTTAGCTTCTGTGATCAATGCAAAATCGCATCATGGCGCCATGAATGTTCTATCAGCGCAGAAGTATTGGCGTAGCACCGGGCGTCTGTCGGCAGATACGGCAGGCGGTTACCAGTCGTTATCGGCGGGGGTGACTAAATCAGAAAATCGATACGCACCGGCTCCGTGCGTTTATTACAACTCACTAGGGCTGCTAAAGATACCAGTAACCAACATATTTCTTGTAAAGGAGTTGGCTAAATACAGTTAGGGCCACTGCCTAGGCAATGTATAAATACTTTACCTAGTTGTATGCAATACTGGGAGGCTAAATGTTAGTTTATTGCGTGAAAAAAGTTTCAGGAACTTTTCATTTTGTAATAATATTGATAAATATATTCATTAAAATTCCTACGCCATTAGCTAAGCAAAACATCTACAATAGATTTTTGCTGAAAACTTTTGACAGGCGTTTGTGCACGGTGTACAATTAAGAGATAATTGGGGCCTGTTGTTCAAATGACAGCTAAACAGTTTCATAGATTTTCCTCACATGAGCGCGTCAGTCATGCCGACGAGTCGGACTAAATACAATCGTCATAGTAAGAGTTAAAAACCCTTTGTAAGACATTTGGCTATTATATAGAGGTAGAGATGAATTGTTACGTAAATAGTGCTGCAGTAGAATCACTAATTAAATAAGAGCTGTTTTTCAACTATCAGATAAGTTTTAACTGATCGATAAAGAATAATACGACTTAAAATAAGATTTCATAATCGAATTTCTAAAGAGCATAGATTAATGGCATTTTGTATTCCGTCGTTATTATGCTGCTGCTGTAGGTACATATCCGAGTGTAAGGTAATATTTGATTTTTAAGAAATCAGCCCTAAGACGACTAAATAAATAAATACTTGTTTGTTGATGTTTTTATATGTATATGATCATTATTTTATCATTTAACGTTAGTTGACATTAATTTATTTGAATAGATTAAACAATGTTGCATTTCAAAGATAATATCGACTTTTTTTCCCGTCCAGTTCAAACGAAATCGAGTATAATCGACATAATATGACATTTGTACGCGCGCCGAACAGTCAAAGGTCACCGAATGTTATATGAATAACTTTTAAATAATAATTTATTTTGCTAAAGTTCTAGAAGAAAACTAAACATGTGATTAATTATTAATTATTATTTTAATGTTACGAACTAGTAAGATATATTTATACATGTTCTAGGCAGACGTTTAGCCATCACCTTTAGAGAAGCAGGGTCACGTGAACGCGCGGAAAATGCTTAAACATTTTCCAGGCGCATATCGGATTGGGTTAGCCACGGACAGTTTTCACCATTATTCAATGCATTGGAATGACTGGCAGCCATTCAAGTCCGACGACTGTACAGGTTTTCTTACGATGTTTCTGGTACCGTGGTTCCGGTAGTGGTAGCACACAGTGTGTTCAAGAGCAACTTAACTGTTCGACGTCGTTGGTGTGGACCACAGAACAAGAAAATTTTCTCGTGGACCATGGTGATAGTTTGTCAGCTAAAAGTTACTTAGTTTATTTTATATTCCGGGAAAAGTCATATACCGGCGAGATAGCTTCATATAGTCCAGAAATTTACGCTAAACATTGTGTACCATGTATAAAAACCTGCTGTATTCGTAAATAGATAGCAAATTAGCAACCCTGGAAACAATTCTCTTTTCGTTAGAAACTTACCGCTTTGTTATCAAAACTTTGATAGTTTTCACAGCGGCGGCAGTTTGGTTTGCCTTATCGGTTAAAAATAAACTTTCCTACCCCATATTATATACCCCATAATATTATTGTTTTATATTGTATGGAATATCAAAATATAAAGTCGCAAAATTGGCAAACTACACAGTAAAATTTTAACTTTACATTTATTTATATTTTACGTTCAAATGTGCCGTGTATTTAATGAACTTCATCGGGATTTCTAGAGCTAGGGTGATTATTTCGGTAATTAGTGGTTATCTTTAAAAGATTGATATATAAACTCTTTGCGTAGCATATAAAATTATGAATATCAAAACATAAAAGTCTACTTTTAACATTGTTCAAATACCACCAAGAGGTAATTTATTTTCACATATATCACTGATTTCTATAACATCGCGCGTGGTCTAGAACGGAAGAGCAATATTGAGTCGTCAATATTGACGTATTTCCGGCACTATGCCGGCGCCCCACTGATTGTTGTGAAAGAGATGTCAGGAAGGAGATTAATCAGCTATATATTCAATACTTGTGGCCAGTAGTTCTATTATTTGTGGGCAATGACGTAGGGCCACCTACGATACTCTTCACACCTCCGTCGATTGACCAGCAGGACGTCTAATTGATACTTTACAACTCTGCAAGCAGCATGAGACTGAGTAATTGCAAACGCGTGGCTATTATGCATCTCAAATAAGTATCAGCTGCCCATTTACAGGGATTTTTCATTGCAGTCTGCATAGCATATTTGCAGCAGCTGCGAGTGTATGCTTCTCCGTAGAAGTATCTGCCTCAACGATTATTTAAAAAACGAACATATTTATCCGTTGTCTGGCACCCAAAGTACAAGCAATGCTTAGTTTAGAGCGAGACTGTGTGAATAGTATCCAGACAACAGTGTCTAGCTAGAATGTCCAGGGACTGCACAATGTCCATGGCTCAATTGAACTTGAGGTTTGTAAGTCGGCTAATGCAAGGTTTTCTTCATTAAAATTAAGGGAAACTCCCAGATACAGGTATCCAATCCAGGGATTGGTAATATTATTGTGAGTTGTATAACAGGGTTTAGTTTGAGAAACGTTTTCAAGCGGGCCATTGAGCGGAGTTTATCGACCACCGGCGCTGCTGACTCAGCACCACCTAATGGTCATTCGTTATGATTAATTATGATTATCAGAGGCCTCCCATCCCGCAGCTAATGAGTCAATGATGAGAGCTAATTTTCTTTGGCGAGTTAACATTTTGGAACTGAAGCGCTCTTTAGAAGGACTTTCGAGGTTCAAATAGGATTAAAGATTTTGTACCACCCTTCGTTTATTTACTTTGTTCTAATAAGTACGACTTGAAGCGTTAGTATTTTTTTTTATCTTGACGAGATTTGAGTTTATATTAACGCCTTTTTTGAAAAAATATTATATTATATTAAAATTGGGTACAAATTAGACCTTGCGAAACATTAAAGACTTTTGTTCCATAAATCAGAATATTATTATGCGAGAGATTTCTATTAACATTAAGCTAAATTGCAAATGTAAAAGTAAAATTACCAAATCTATTTGTTTTAAATAAAAATTATCTTATTATTTACAAAAACCACATGTGAAGCTGATTAACACTACAGCTACATACAGTGTTATCACAACAGTGACACAACAGTATTTAAAATAAAACCAAATCATTTATATATATTACATGGAATAACATTTTCACTGCAATCCCGATCGTAAGAGATTTAATAAATCTCAATAGAAAGGTACTCAACGACTGTACAGCTCCTTAATCCTTTAATTGATTCATAGCTTCTGTGCTCGTAATCACTGCTTTCAATGCGTGGGTGCTCTCAAAAGGTGTTTAAGAATATCGCTCAGTCTCACGACATTGATCAACGTTTCGTACTGACCATGATAGATACGACAGGCGTAGAAGGGGAAATTAGATTGCCCCGGGGGGTCCAGTCCACTGACAATGGCAGTCTCCAAAACTCGGAATAACAAAAAAAGTTTTTCTAAATTGACTGTCTGCGATTCGACGACGAAACTAAATTTATATTTCCGATTGAAACCCTTGAATCGCGGATTACCTAAAGTTTTTTAAGTGTTAATTTATTTGTCATCTTTTCATTAGTCGCGTCTTCGGCGTCATTCAATAAACTAAATTACGCTAATCCTCTATCCGTTTAGCAATTCTTTGAAATTCGGAAGCCGTAGTGTGTCTCTTAAGGGTACATCAATGCGAGGGCAAGTCTAATAATTGGTTCCTTTATGTATCCCGGAAGGGAGACCCACGTCAGGCATCGCGCCTTTAAAAGGATTTGTGATGCCCGAAATGAGCCGACGTATTCGCCACTGTTGGTTGAGTCTATTCAACTCTCCAGACAGTGTGTCGCCGTATTGCAAAGAATTATAAAAAAATGCTACAAACGAGTGGCTAGTTTGAAGTCGTTGGAGGTCTCTTAAAGACGTGTGTCTTACTTCAATGTTTATTTTCTTTACTTTAATTGTTCTACTTAGCCCGATGATGCAAGAGCTCATATCGCAGACCTTTGGCCGACAAGATGCTTGAATAAATTATTTGACTACCGATTGAGTGTAAGAGAAGTTTAATTCCCGCCTGTAGCACACATTTTGGGTGCATGAATTTGTCTGTTTGTAATGCTCTAGGTTTCCTACGTCTGTTGCTTTACTAAGTTCGGGGCTAGATAGCGCTGTGCGGAAGGTCTTTCAGTGTTTAGAATTTTTATTTCAATGCATGTTTTAACATGGGAAAATATTATCTTTGCAGCACATGGCGTTATGGTCTGACAATGATAGGGTTACTTTTTGGTCTTCGATGGTTTTTTATGGAGAATTACAACTTTGACCGGTATCTACGTTATAGTTATAAGTCGAAAGGGAATTCCAGAAGGTTATTAATGCACGAGCAGTAATTTGAAGTGTGTTCGTGCGTAGGTATCATTAAAAACCTTCCCGAGGAGGCGCGTAGATATTGTTACGATAAGAAATACTGATTTTATCTTTGCAGTCAAGTACTTTAACAATATTGAAGATAATAAACAATATTGATAACAATAATTAACGTCTATCTATTTGTATTGTTTGATAATATTTATCGCAATTATTGATTAGTACTTATTGCATTGATTGAAAATCGATTACCTTAAGAATTTGTAGGTTTCAATATGACTCACACAAAGTTGAGCTTAACAATGAATGGTCTCTCGTTTTGGCTGAATGAAAATTAAATGGCCACATTACATGTTGGGGGCAACAGTAACAATAATATTACTGTCGTGGATAATCTCAAATGACAGTTTATTCGGCTAAATAGACTGCGGTGGAAGCCATAGCTCGTATTGGGCTATTCTCCAGAGGCGTTCATTCATGCATTTGTTATTCCTGGTAAATCGCTCCGTGGGATTGTGACGTTTGCCGAATTTTAAAATCGAGGGTTGTTTTGTGTTTAAATTCAGTTTTATGCAACGGTGTAGAAGCGTAAAATTGATTCGGATACGCAGTATTGAGGAGGCGGAAGGTTCTACGTTCCGATGTTTGATTGCTTTTATTCATAAGTTGGTCATTCAAGAAATTTTACAACTCGCCGTACTACGCGGCCGGCTCAGGTAGAAAGCCTGTTTATGAATGAATCTTCCGTTT
Source organism: Mecyna flavalis (assembly GCA_949319885.1). NCBI lineage: Eukaryota > Metazoa > Arthropoda > Insecta > Lepidoptera > Crambidae > Mecyna > Mecyna flavalis. The sequence goes on along the minus strand of OX439407.1, from coordinate 9,241,398 downwards.
TGCATCTTATACAATCACTAATCTTTGCCTTTTCTTAACTCATTGTAGGAACTGCCCTTTCCTTTTATGAAGTACCTAGTTTATACAGTTGAATGAAGGTTCGGATTTCACCTAATAAATAAATAAATAAAAAGCCAAAGTAACATTAATTTTCATGAAGGAAAAATAGAATATAATTTATAGTATTTTAATGTTGGTAAAGATACTTCTTATTTATTATGTTTATTATAAATTGCACTGTAATTTATCCTACTAATATTATTATAAATCCGAAAATCTGGATATTTGGATGTTTGGATCTTTGTTACTCAATCACGCCTTAACGGCTGAACGGATTTAGATGAAATTTGGCACAATTAGGACAGAGGCTATAAAATTCCTACGTGAAAGGTCTCATTCCCGCGGGATATTTGAAAAAAGATATTATACGCTGGTGAAACCGCGGAAAGCTTTCCATAACTTTTAGTTACATTACATTACAATTATTAAATCACGTCACACAATCATAAAAATATAATCACATCAAGTCTACGATTTTTTAGTTACTTCAGTTGGACAAGCACTCAGCTTACCTGATTGAAAGCAGCCACTGCGATTTTAGTCCGCCGTTTGATATTTTGTGAATGTTCTGAAATTAATGTCAAAGTAATCAGAGGATCTACTTTAAAAAGTAACTATAAGTCATTTTCTTTAGTCGAAGAAAGGGTATCCGCCAAAATTGCCCCAGTCCCGGCGCAAAAGAATTGTATCTCAGATTTTAGATAATTTATTAGTAGAAACAATATCAGTGTCGCTATTTCCTGATTCGGTGGCTAACATGTTATTTTTGCCTACAGAAGTTTCCTAGGCGCTACATGCAAACATGACACTTTTTAGGAAATACTTCATTTTCCAGTACTAATTAACTTTGAATTAGCAAAAAAAAAAACACATGATATAAACACATTATCACATATGTAATTTATTGTAGCTATGCATATGCCATTTTTGAAAAACTTCATTTTACTGTATTAATTCACTCATTAAAAACACAAACGTGTGGGTAATTGCAAAAAATGAATATAATAGGTACATATGCGTATAAAATACCGTTATACAATAAACACTTGAAAAAATGATAGTGGTTTTATTTATCTCTTTTGGTACACCAAATAATAACATTAGGACCTATATATACCTCACACAATTACATAAGAAGATAATAAACTAGCAGGATATATTTTTTGTATTTCTATTACATTACATTCGATATATAAACATGTCCCTCAAACAACACAGAAACACAACATAACAACAATAAACTCAGTAACAACATTATGTACTAGGGTATGTATTATGTGTGTTTTATTAATTTTTTGCCAATTCAATGTCAATTAGTACAGTCACATGAAGTTTTTCCTAAAAAGTGTCATGTTTGCATGTAGCGCCTATGAAACTTCTCTGGGCAAAATAACCATGTTAGCCACCGAATCAGGAAATAGTGACACTTGATATTGTTTCTACTAATAATTATCTAAAATCTGAGATACAATTCTTTTGCGCCGGGACTGGGGTTTTTTTTTTTATATGGGATTTGGCGGAAACCCTTTCTGATGATGGTACTGAATGGGCGTGAAAAATAAAAAAAAAACAAACAAAATACCTGACAAGTAATGTTTTCGCGGCATCATTAAAAGTCAAACATACGCATGTTTTGCTTTGATGAAAATGCTTGCGAACAAAGATAGTAGGGTCTTATGTTCGCCGTTTTGTATTTCGGATGAAAAAGTGTGAGTGAAAAGTAATCAGATTTGTGAGATTTATAGATTCTTTTTGGAATGTTGAGTTGTGCGGTACCGGAACAATTGCCGGACACTCCAAACGGCACTTTCAATGACAACCATTTAACGCTACAAGTGTTTTACAACCCGGCAAAAAACCTTAAGTCAGGTACCATCCGGATGCGAATGCGACTGAGGGCCTGTTCCCACGCGTGGCCGTGGGCGCAGTTATGAAGTGATGGTCGTTTGTTTATTCGGCCATTGTCCAGGGTTGGGACAAAGCGCCACATGTTTGGGTAATTGTCAATGAGGTAATTTAAACAACAGATGTTGACGCCTTCGTGTTTGTACACGTTATGTCCAGGCCATTTTATTGTAGAATACAAGTTGGTTTTGTGAACGTTATTGCCTTTGCCAAATGAGATGGGTGCTCTATTTGCTGCCATACATTTCATTCGGACCATGAACCTACAAAAAATGTTTTTTTGTAGGTTCATGATTCGGACTTGGTGTATCTAGGTCTTTCCATGACCAATTTATACCGAAAACCTGCATGTTATACTATAATAGTGTAGTCAGTGATTTTTAAGCAATATGAGAGAAAGAATAGGGATTCAAAGAGTATCGTAAATGGGTCAAAGAAAAGTCTATACCGGCGGCCAGAGATTTAAATCTCATGTAGCGACGTAAGTATACGAGTAAAAAAAATATGAAGATGAAGAAAAACATCAACTACACAAATAAGAAAAGAACACGGGCGAACATCCATAGAACGTTGGGCCTTGATTTTTTATGAATTACACTTACCGATTTACTATTATTATGTAGAAAATGAAGTAATATTCCAAATACACCACAATTTATAAATCCACTCCCTGGGAAAAAATAGTTATAGGATGATTTTGATTTCTACAAAAATAACCCCAATTGTCGAGTTCACTGGATCCGTTGTAAGAAAAGCTTAGGTCGTTTGTTTTAGCTGAAACCGTCATTTAAACGTAGCGAAAGTCGTCAAATATTAAACCAAGCATTCCAACAATAACGACAAAACAAAATTATTCACATATTCACATATGTTATTCAAAACAAACAGAAACGAATGATTGACAGACGTTGTATGACATTTGATTTTTTTTTTGACTTTTCTGTTGCCATAATTTTTTCAGAAAATTATCGTGCCTCTATTCTAAGCTGTCATTTGTATGGGATCTGACCGGAAAATCAGTATTTAAGTATCTTAACTAGCAACATTATTATTATTCTACCGGACGTACTATGCACTATGCACATAACACACCGGATGCACTACAAAACCAATAGTTTCATTTATTAGATTATATTTTTATCTCGGGGTAAAAATATTAATTAAAATTGAATTTAAATATTAAAAATCTTGTAACGAATATTAATTATATTTTGAATAGTGGAACGAACGCTTAAGATCGAGCCCATTTCTGCCGATGTCCTTTCGGAATCGGAAAAATTACATCAAAATACAGAAGAAGCTAGAAACAATTTTTCACTAAACAACTGACGTACGATATTTGAATGTGCAACGCTTTTAATTTCATCTGTATAATGTCTTTTTTTTTAAAGTTTAACAGCTACGAGGTTTATGTCCGTTTTCGATATTTGAAAATATAACTTTACAAACACCTGACACACTTGTTTAAATCTTATGTTATACACAAAATTAATGTCATTTGTCGTGATGTTCTCTCATATTGGTGGGGATCAGCTTCAATAAATAAATCTGATTTACTATTGAATTTAGATAAACAACGTCTTACTTGACATGTACTTGACATGTTTGCTACATAAAACTTAATAGTTGCCTACGGAAGCATTTGTTGCGAATACTTAAGATTAAAACAAGTCTTGATTGTTTAGTCTTTGATGTTAAAGTTACCTACGAGTGGGAACATATTTTGAGATCAGATTACATTTCGAAGAAACAAATGTGGAGTGGCTAGGACCACTGTTTATATTCGTAAGCACGCTTTGCCACCTCGCATTAAATAAGTCTATGATATTATTACCTTGCGTAACATAAAGGATGTAATTTCAAAACGTTATTTTATTATTAGAATTATATTTCATTGTTTCGTTCTTCCTGTGAATTTAGTAAGTACTGTTACCGACAGTTTTGTTTTTATTATTGCACTAATGATTAGGTATGCAACTTTAGTTAAAGCAATTTATTAAACTGCATGTTTGCAATGTACATAAGTCGACAATTTCTGCCGTGTAAAAAGATTAAATGGATCTAATCCCATAAATCCCATAATCTTAATTTGATATAGGTATACCTACTATGAACTTTATACATATTTTTAATTTTCTGTACAAGGACAAACACAAATGTTAGTTCCTTAAATGTTAATGTTTGAAGATTTTCCCTGTCTTTGTAGATGTAGAAATGAAGGTTTGTTACACAGTCATGCTTTCAACACATTTCCTGGTGAGGGGTCCCTCAACATATTATTTAATTAAGAACATTATCATCCACATTGAGTACATAAAATACTATTTTTAGCTGACTTTTAAATATGAAAAAAAAGTTGCACAGTGCATTTTTAAACGATATTAATAACTACTGGGATAGTTTCCTGGATATCCATCCGTATTCGGAAGTGGACTATAAAGGCTAATCGTCCAGTGACTGTTCACGTTGGACTCAAGCTGGCTCAATGAAACGAAGCGAGTTCGACCACCCATCGAGCCTGCGTTGAGTAGTAACCACACTGAGATCAGCATGGACGAAAGTACAGGTATAGTTGGAGTTTATTTATTTATCTGAGCAACTTTCCCAACCGAAAATTGTAGCCTGTTTGTAAATCTGAAGTATTTTTTAACGTTTAACAGATAAGTTCAATCTAAATCCGTTTAGTTGTTTTATCGTCATTGATGGGACGCTCACAAATTTTCGCATTTTTAATATTAGTAGATAGTCGGACATCTACAACTTCAAGCTAAAAATAATAATTTTACAGATTTTATTATTTAACAAAGTAGAAAATATTATGCAAGTTCATTTTACAAGTTAAATAAAAGAGTACGATGGCACAGTTGACATGATTAAAATGCTACTTTTGCTTACAGTAATTGTCGATTTGACCATGAATTTTTAGCCTTGACACGAAAAAGTAGCGACGAAATTATTTTCAATACCTACTTTTTTAATTTGTATCTTTTGAATAACAGGTTTATTGTTCAACATATCGATTACATAAATAAACTATGATATTTTTTTGGCAAGGAAACAAAATATTTTGTCAGGAAATCAACATTTCAGTTAATTGATAGCTTCAATGACACACATTTGAGTGAGTTACGTCGGTACTAGTTATATCGATGGCGTCGGAGCGTGCCAACATTTCTCTGACCTTTATTTCAATATACACTGTTCTTGTTTTTTTGACGGTCAAATTATTTTTGATCTTCATGCCGTGACTGCGAATATTTGTGTGGTAGTTAAAATATAATGTGTAACGTTTTACGAAGGAACAAACGAAAAGTCGTCTAATAAAAAGAATACGTGCTCGAAAATAATTTTTCAACACACATGAAAGACAATGATCTTACTTACATGTTTAATATTATTTTGTCGAATAAAAAAATATTTTTTGTGAACAAAACAAAATACTTCTCATGGTAGTACTTCACTGCAGCCATACATTATGACCATGTCCATTCATGGCAGCACCTTTAATTCCTGCGTACGCACTATTGTGGACAGGCGTTATTCTGTAAACGCTCTCATTATAAAACCACACTTTGTATAAAAATATGTGCTCGAGTATAAAGGTAAACATTGTTTTTTTTTATACCGGCATAGAGAATAGATGTTTAGGCCCGGGTGACAGAGGCACAAAGATACAATGAGAGATGATCGTGAATGGCGACCGCACACTTGGTGCGTACGCAGCTTCGAGTGGCACAGTGCTGATAAATTATTGGAATTTCAAAGTAAACATGATAGATGAGAGTTTGTCGACCTAATAGGCTATGAGGATGTTTTGATCGGTCGAAGTGTGGAAAGTTCCAACACGGAAACGCTCAGAAGTGCATCGAAACAAATTGTGTGATCCGAAAAGCTTTCAAATTACTGTGTACATAATAAAGTATAACGAATATAAATATTTGCATTGATAATATTATTAGAAGAAAAACTAACTACACTAAAGGCAACTGTAATTTATTATTTATCCTCAAAATTTGTTTAATTTTAAAAATGTTAAATATATTTTAATACTACAAATAGACACCCAGATAACATCAGATATGGGCATAATCCCAACCACAAGGGATTGTAAGTAAGTTCTCACTACTCCAGACAGATTGATAAAAAAACGCTTTTTTTTGTATAGTAGCATGGGTATTTTAAATACATACATAATATTCATTCATTCTATTGCTTCTCGCCCAGGAATTCTTATGTCTTCAGGGTTTATCACCAGACGAAACAAAATTATAATGAATCGCTTGACTATCTACAATTTACTGATAAGGCCGAACATAACGTCTTCACATGTTCGATTTTCATCAGAAAATCGATAACTTGTCACAGACATCTGCCGCGCAAAATAAATAAATATTCGTGACAGTCATTGTAGTGGTCGCGCCTATGAACAAGCATTATGTTTTTTTGCATAGAATCAAAAGCCACAGGCTTGTAATATCTTTGCGGGCGACAAAGCAATCACGTGATCACACCCTCTTCTGTGTGATGGGTGCCACGCCTTTGCATCGCAATGGGTTTGAATCCTGATATATTGGTATCTGCAACTTCAAAGAAAGTGAAATGATCACAGAGCTTAAGTAGGGTACTCTCAAAAGTATGCCGCGTTGAATCCTGGACTACTCATTTACTTTACTTACTAGATGTTTAGAGTTAGGCGAGTAACCCAAAATGTTTGCAACTAAACCTTAAAGAGTAGCCTGTGTTTTTAAATTTTACGAACAGACAAAGTTATTTTGACATTTACATAATAGTTTGTTACAATCATGTTACAATTTCGAAAGACTTTGTTTTACAATAAAATTATTAATATTTTCTAAAAGATTTTATGTATTTTCCAAGATTTGATTGTTTTTTAAGATTGTGATTTGGTATAATAATGTGTTTTTTTGCTGAAATTTACCTTAAAGTTACACCCACAATACCAGTTAAATATACCTCTCTCCAAAAGTTCTAAAGTCACACACTGACACAACACAATATATGGACGCGTGCATGAGTTTCAAGAAAATCGATAAGCATTCAAACATCTGCATCGCAAATATAAATAAATATTCGTAACGGTCTTTACTGCGGTTTCTTATGGGCGTTCCTCATTGAGTTCTACAGATGGATACGGAAAATACAATGATATCGAAAATCTTGCGGCGATGATAAAGGAATCACACCCACACCTTTTTGCAGCTATCCCGCCTATCCAAGGCTGTGCAATTGGTTCTATGAGCTGGTTTTCTCATAGTCTTTATTAATTGTAGAGTCAATTCATGTTTTTTTCATTGTGGTTTATCGGTTAACGATTTCTATCTTGACGACTAGACTATTCATAGCATAAACAATATACATATTGCATTGTGTCTGCATACGAGTATATTGTGTCTCTTTAAAGTAATCCCTCTCAAGCAAGACCGCAACTTTACAGGGTGGAGATAAGACGCAGTGCAAGCTTTTCGTAGCTTAGAGCTTAGGTATAAGTTTCCGGCTCACTGGATGTTAGACTCCTAACTAGAGTCAAAACATTCTTTTCTATAAGGTCCAGACATGTATTTAACTTACTAAACGAGTATTTATTTATTTTAATGTAATACAATTTTAAGTAAATACATTTCGTTTTCGATCCAAAGTGCCTTCTATAGACGAACTTTGCACAATCAATTTTATAAACGAGTATAAAGTATATTGATTTTCTCTTAGTCGCAAGATGCAAGATGGCAGCATATTCAGCCATACGAGCACTTACGATTTAACAAGAACAAAAGAATGTCGTCTCTATTAGCTTCCCGAGGAAGCGCGCAGCGTATGTCGGCTGTAGTAAACGCGAAATAATAACATAACTCATGCATGAGACTTACTATACACGAACAATGCCAAAACTATACATTTATAAAGCAGTTGCCACTACTGATCTCATCTTAAATCTATTTTTGATCTCGTGGTTCTTTATTTTCGAAGTTAGGTAGGCCTTATAAGACAGAGAAATAAAATCGGTTACGTTTCGAAGATTTCATTTTGAAGGCGTTGTTGTACGGTGACTTTGCTCTGCAAATGAAAAGTTTATCATTCAGTCTAATGAATACATAATTGTGTGCTATTACAAATGCGAATGTTTTTGTTATGAACTGAAAATAGTACTAACTGAAATAAATAGAACTATTAGAATAAAAGTAAGACCTACGACGAATTTACCTTAAATAAACCATACAATTAACCAAAGAAGTTTAACTTGTTTGTTTCAAATTTTTATGACTTTTGTGATGTTTATTTTGGTTTTATATTTTTATTTCCTATAGTAGTTTACGCGTAATAATAGAAAAGTTACATTATCTGAATTTTCTAGATATACTGTTGTAAGCGATCTCATAAAGCCTTGAAAATCCGTCTCGAGTAAATTGAAATTGGAGTGAGACGGCATGCAACTAGGTTCCACCTTTTTGTTCTAACTAGAGAGGGACGGAAACAATGGGAGTGAGAGCTCAATAACGAGCCAGCCAAGGGTTGGCTGTTTCTCTTACCGGCCTGGATACTCGGGCGAGGCAATATGTGAAGATTTATGTGCCTCCTTCTATGTACAGCTTTTACTGAAACGTGCGTTTATTTTAGTTCTTAATTCAGTGCAGGAAAGTTCAAAATTGCGGTGGTATTTCCGATGCTGACTGTACAGGGAGTGCTTACGAGAAGTCTTACGACGCAACTTATTTCCATTGTTCTACCTACTTGCTGATATTGTGCTGATATATACAACACATGCTTTGTAGTTGGTGGCTGAATGGACATTTTTTAATGTCCATTCGAATCAAGTCATTCAAGTTTAAAAGGTTTGCCAAAAATGTAAACCTATGTTCGATAAATCCGAAGGAATTTGGCCCGGGATCAGCTTGTTCCAAGATCTAAGGTTTCAGGGCTCCATAACCCTTAGTCTGTGCAGATTTATATATCACATAGGATTTTAAAATGTTTAGCTTTAGATATAGTGAGAATGACTTTAGTTAATGTATCAAAAAAGGAATGGCTCGCAAAGCACTGAAAACCTTTGCTTCATGTTGAGCACCCATCCAGGTTTAACCAGTGCAGAGAGTTGCTTCGGTTTTGCGCTCGTCGGCGAGTAAACGACCGATGCAATCTTCGGAACTTTATTTTATGATTCACATAATGTACTTTAATAGTTATTTATGTGACTGCTGCATAATGAGGGTCATTAAAATACGAATGTGGTTTTATGAAACGAACGAAGTGAGTTTCATAAAAGAATCACATGAGTATTTTAATGACTAATTAATCTAATTATGTACAGTCACATACATAACTTTATCTTCATTCATACGATAATATGTCTATTTTATAGTCAGGATTGATGAGCAAACGCCCTAGTTACCAACTTAATCTGTATGTAAAAGTTAGTACTGACATAATGACTGACGTTTGTAGTTTTTAAAATCCATAAACAATCTAGACTCGAGTTGATTTCGATTCTCAAATCGATTGTTATAATTTCAGCATCGAATTAAATGTATAGGAATGGAACATAAAATTACTAATCGACTAATTCGATAATCGAAAAAACCTATTAATTTTTACTTTTAAAGAAGACGTTCGAAATTTGAACGAAATTACGTATCGGTTACCGACACTAAAATGTAAACATTTCAATGCAGCCACAGATACTTATATCTAAATGTAGGGCGTTTGCTCATTGCTCCTGAATATAAAATAGACATATTATGGTATGGATGTAGATAAAAGTCATAAAAGATAAACGAGGGTAAGGTTCGCGAGGGAACCCTGTGCCTCTAATAAGGATTGATGGCGATAGGACGCAGACATTGCAGTGAGTTCAGAATATAGAGCGACCCCTTTCATCGACTTAGTTGTTGTTCATTTTTAATTCCAGTCTCTATCTTAGAGACAGAAAGCGTATAAATCTATTTAAGATTATTCTATATCTATATCTAACATATTATATTTACTAATAAGTAGGTATGTATTTATACGTTTCTGGTTTATAATAAAATGATTAATATTATATACTTCTGGCGTACCTAAATCGTCCTCTTAACAATTACAGCATAAGCTTCTTTCAACCTAGCCTTAAAGACAGAAATGTACATATGTACAATTTTCTGTAAATAATAAACTAAGCACATAGAAATATAAAAATAATATGCGATGTTTTAGTGATGATAACAATATAATTTTAAGTCAAAACTGTCCACAGTTAAATAAACTCCAGTTTATTTGTTTAAAAACCAGTAATCGCGTAAATATTAATAAACACTACTTGCTTAAGTACTTGTACGAATATGAAGTCATATAGAATATTTACATAATCCCAGCAATATAGATTTGTTCCACAGCTAATAAAAGGCAAATATAACTGCATGTTATATGCACCCTACAGCCACCGGGCCCTCCCACTTAATCTCAAAGTATCGCTAACAAATTTAATATTTGCTCTCACTGACTTATCCTTATAAATCGCCGACAATATTAAAACCGCCGGTACGTTTTGATTGTTGGTGTGTGGCCACCCCTGCAATTTTTGTGTATGGTCCAAGCTAAAGGCTTACTACTTAAATTTGATCCAGAGAAGATAAAATGGTACAAAAAAATTACCCATGAAAAATGTGCTTCTAAGTCATCATCAGATGATTTTTTAAAAAATTCTGTTGTAATCTAAGTTTGTACTTGTATATAAAAACTATTTGTTTGTTTAATTGATAAAAATAAGCAATGTCTAAAGGACTCGGTTTATTAACCTGATCTTTATGGGATCATTGTTCCACCCTGTTGAAGAATTCATTACAGTTTGATTAAATTGAGCCTCAGATATCCTTCAACAAGTATGCTTTCTATTTAGAACATCCAAATCAGAGAACATTATATAGTGGGCGGTGAGTCGACCAAAAACATTTTTATGTAAAATGTTGCCAAGCCTCGCAATGTCAAAAAGTTGTCAGATCTCATGTAGAGCCAAGCTTCTTACTCTACACGCCTTAACTCTACAAGGCCTAACTTCACAAACTCTACACCTTAGTCAAAATATGCGGCTTGTTTTGTTTCGTTGGTAAATTTGGTTGGTCGACGATGTTTTGGTGGTAAATAAAGTACTTATCTTTCAAGATAAATGCCGCCACATTCTTGCAACTTGCACCGCATCCGTGCCGTGGAGCTAGGATTGGACCCTTCTTGTATGCGAGTCCATGCACGGATTTGCGCTAATCCGGCCCTGTACATTGTCCTCCGGGCGATAGTTTTCGCTGACGGCGACTGGGTGTAACTTCATTAATTTACTTACTGGTGGACGTGAAACATATTCGATTATTGTATAGAATGTTCATTTATCAATATTTTAATGATAAAAAAACTCATCTTAATGTTGGAATAGAAACCCTTTTCGCGAAAATAACGATTTAGTAGGTGCAAGCTTGTGTTGTTCATTTTGGAAAAATAATATTTTTTTTTTGTATTAAACAACAGCAAACATCAAATAAATTGATTGATCACACTTTATTTTATTTCCTCATTATTCTTGATCAACGGCCCTTGGCGTACCTACACTCGTAGGGCAACTCGTTACTACCATATTCGCTATTATATTATGAATATAGGCAAAAACATAATACATACTTTACCATACAAAACAGAAAAAGTTGTATAACCCATAATCCATTGCTGCATAGTTGTGTGTCCAGACAGAAATAAAAATGTGTTTAAAATCTTTGTTTCTGCTGATCCCTAATAGAATCAGACAGTGACAGTTGTTTCATCGAACTGATTAAAAACACAAACAGTTAACCCTCAACCGGCGACAATGACTGCGTAATTAAGCGTGGAGGGTGACACCGCAAAGCTGGTGTGATGGATCCCTTTAATATCGCGCTCTACTTAGCCGCCTCGCCAGGGCTTATCAGCTTCCCTAGTTTAAATTAAAATTGCATTTAATAAAACCTTACCTACCATACACATCGCTTAGTTAACAAACTGAAATGTTCGTTAGGGCTATATTTTTCCTCATGCCTTAGATCAGGGATGCTAAGTTCTTCTATTATAACAATAACACACATATTTTACGCACATTAATGTGATTAACACTATTTAAATCGAGAATAGTCAAGACTTAAAAAAAACAAGTCTTTTTTATAAAATAGAAGGCACAGACGAATTAACTGATTCTCATGACTATATATATTTATTTGTAATAATAGTTATCTAAACAATGCATTTATATGAAATATTGTATTATTTCTACATTTAAAACTAGCAATAGTACCTCTGCTACAAAAGTACAAGTCTCAACTCAGCAAAAAAGCTTCATAATAAAAATCGTCTGTAAACGAGTGAACTGAAAGATAACCTTTAATTCAAAAAAGGAAATTACTCATAAACATACCGAATAACATATTGTTACAATAACAACTTTACGATAACATTATCAGATTAACTCCAACATGGAAAGCTAAACCAATACACTAAAGTCGTTCCGGAATCAGATGTCCGATCAAAATAAGTCGGGCGCATTAAGTAAGATGTAACAGCGGGTGGGACTTGGGAGGGCGAGGCGAGGGTTCAGGATATTGCCTAATCATTCCCGCCTTCGCACCCTACTAACTGCCAGTTGTTTTAGCATTCATCGCGTAACATCGCACCCCACCACGTGAGATTGACTCCCTATTGTTACAAGCGCAAATGTTTCACTAAAAAGAGATTTAACGTGTTTATTGACTGTGTAATAAATGTTAATGCGATTTTATGAGCATATAACATATGTAATTGAATAGTAATAAATAAAGCTAGTGAGTGGAGGTAGAAACACTGGTTTAGAGAAACCTATTTTTCTTAATTCAATGTTTTGTTGCTTTGGTAAAGTACGGTCCATCTTTAATGGAAATTTACATTGCATGTTTGGATTCCTTACTAGTATGACAACGAACACTTTCTTTATCATACATTAAAGAAAAACATCGAGTCGGCAACGCATATACAACGCTGTTGGTGTTAAAATGTCCATGGGCAACGGTGATCATTTACCATCAGGATTTACGAAACACCGTTTACGCGTTTGCGTCCTTTTATCGTAAAAAAAACTACCTTGAACTGTTTACGTATGTTTTGATTTTTAAATCCAAATAAATGGACCTAGGTCGGGCAAATTAACGATAAGAAGTTCTTTCAATAAACACAATTATTATTAACCAAAATATTCTTAAAATAGGGTCAAATTATCTTTCTTACTTTGAAACAGGGTAAACAAATGATTACATCAGTTTCCATTTTTTAATATATTAAGCACCGTAACGGCAAACTCGAATATCTTAAACAATATCTCCCTTTAATCTTATTCATGTAATTGGATTGTCGGGTTAATAATGCGTAAAACAATCCGAAAAATCAGAAAAGCCGCTGCATGGGCCTGTGAGACCCCGAGCTCCATTTACGGGTTATTAATTCTGACAAAGTGCGGGTGGAAACTGTCGAAAGGGTTACTTTGAGGACGGTCTAGTAAAATATTGTGACATTTTGCACTTCCCATGAAAATATGTAATTATTCACGTTCTTTCGTAATCTTATTAATTTTTTTTAAGTTTAAATACAGGCAGTAAAGTATAACGGCAGTGCATAGATATTACCTTGGTAGATTACAAAAGGCAAATGCATTAATTTTAGTTATATCTTATAAAAGTAGGAAATTAAACAATGTTATGCAGTAAATGTAGTATTTCTGTTTTCGGTTGAAAATATATAAAAATATACAATGTAATAATTATGTCTTACAGTAAATATTTCATTTAAGCAACATACTGGTGGTGCTAAATTTTTTAACTTTTATTGATTCGTAGACGATATGATTTATCATAATAGAAGAAGAGCTAAAGAGTTTAATTAAATAATAAGATAATTATAAATTTAAATGAGATTATCTTCAAAAAATAGTTTGATTTGGATTGTAACGATCTCTATAGGGTGTGTGTGTATAGGTTCGAATTTATTACATACTCATACCTTGTTCCTATTTATTACATACTCATTGTGAGCATTTTTGTACAATAATGTTCAACAAATAAATGATACTATTGTGCAACAGCATTACCAAGCCAAATGAGATCGGAAGGAACAGCACCCGAGCAAATGGACCCCCGACCATACATCATTCGCTCAATGAGGTTACAACAATCGAACAACAAGCCATTGAGCTCTCGTCTCATTGTGTGACGTAATTTTATCAAAAATATCGGACACGACAATGGGACGTTCCGCCGACAAAAGTCGGAAGAGCGGATGCGATTCGCGTCGAACTGTCGCCGACAAACGCGCGCGACTGATTTTTTACGCAATGTCCGTGGCACAAAGAATGGTCGTTTGTCGCGAGGGGATGTTTCCACCCACAAGTCAGCAGTACAGCTCATCGGTCATTACGGACAATCGGAAATGACTTCGGAACTTTTGACTCCAGTTACTTGTAGTGATGTAAAAAGAGCTCGTTGATTCTATTGAGGACGTGCGTATAAACACAGGTGTTACGTCCTTTACGTAAGGCGTTATCCGACTTTTTTTTATTCAATACTTTCGAGTTGTCTGACAAAGAACGGGAACTGAAGATAGTTTTATAATTGTATAAAATGCACACTCATAAAATCGGTTTTTCTTGTTACTGCATGATCACGAACTACGGTGAAAGCTGAAATTAATCGTGAACTCAAGTTAGGTAAAAATGAGAAAATCTTATTAATTGATTACAGTTAGTGATATCTACCTATGTTTTCATAAAGTTGTATCGTACTGTGACAAATTGTAAGTGATTAAAAGCCTCATTTAATCAAAGTAATAAATACAAAGAGAACCCTTTGAAAGTGTTGTCCCTGATTGCAAGCCATAAAATTGGAACAATTTATAGTGAGCCAACCAATTAATCCTGCTTGGATCATTAAGGAAGTGTGGCGAAGTTGACACAATCGACGCGGCCGCGGCCATTATGGGACTTTTACTGTTATCGCATATCGTAACGCCGCCCATCGCGCACCGTGTAATTAGTCCACAATGTGAAACTGCCTTATACCATGACAATAAAAACGACACATATTAAACGGTTCTATCACAAACGATCTTAACCATTGCTCAGTTTCTACTCGTTTTCAAATTTAAAATTTCTCTTCGACACTGTGATGGAATGTGTAATTTACGGATTGGATTGTTATTGGCAGATTGTATGCGCCCTTGATTGCATAAATGTACATAAACATAACACAACAAACAAAAGGTTCTGTTTGCAACAATGGTTTCGGCATTTCAGGATGTCCTCGTAAAAGAATTGATTTTTCCATAATGGGAAATCGCTTTATGGTAAGTTTCACTATTTCACAACATGTTTGCATTTTTAAAATAGGTACACATACAAAGTCACAAAGACTTGGTAAATTTAAAAAATATGATTGTTTTAGATTTTGTGAGTACAAATGTAACTTTTTTGCGAATAACTATGTAAATGTAAATTACCTACTTCTACATTTAATCACGGTTCTTTCATATCGCTCTATCAGTAGCAGTAAATTAATCATAAGCACTTGGATGTTTTATCTTTCTTGTGATTGCTGTTTTCCACGATATAATGATTTATGTATAAGATATGATTATGATTATAATATTAGTACCTATTAATCGTATTCTGATATTATTGACGCAATTTCTCATTAAAATCAAATTAGTTAGTTAATTCATCATCTTTTGGTTTATTTACTTAATTAGGTCATTATCTGATCTATTTTATTTTGATAAAACAGAGGTGACAATGTTCGTCTGTTTTAGAATTGATGCGACTTGTTAAAATATTTGTTTGTATCAAGTGTTGAATTGTTTACTTTTAGATACCATCAGTTATTGATTCTGACGGTACCTATATAGTTTCTACTATGTAATAATTATTTGTGTTTTCACCAAAATCCGCTCAGTTGAAGAATGTATAAAAAGTTTCAGCAACATAACTGTTTTCTAATAGATACATGTCTCGTTACAAGTTATAATTTACTAGAAGATTACACATTCTTACACATTTTTTATAATCTGCGATTATGTATATTACGTTTTACTACTTATATATAAAATATCTTTCCGTTGTAGAAGAATAGTTTTGCACAACGCTTTGTCGGCTCTCGACACGGTCTCCGCCCTGCCACCGGCTGCCAACAATGGTGGCTTCAAAGCAGACCTCGTAGGAAGGAAGCAAATAATCTTTATTCGATTAATATTAGTCGCCTCCGACAAAGAGATGGGCACAATGCGTGTTGCTAGTTGCTACTGTTGCGCAGGAATTTATCTTTGATCTGTGAACGGTCTTGGTAATGACCTGTAAGAAGTTAGTTTTGTGTCGGAATTATTGAAATTTAAAATTTCTATGTCGTACTATGCTACCGTGTATATTCATTTGTAAAATAAAACCATGTTTTTTGTGGAGGAAAATGGCAAAATGCTTTTACGCTCCATAAGACGGCTAGCTGCAGTAGGTATTAGTAGTTTTGTCTGTCTAAGAGATAAAATGTAACTAAATTCAATAGTCCGTTCTCTATCTTAAAAAATCATTTTACTAACGCTTATTGTTAATAAGTAATCAGAAAAATATATTTATCGTTTCGCATTGTATACTGTAATAGAGAGTACTCATGTAGAAGAAAAAATAAAGTACAAAGAAAATTATATCAGCCTGATCTTGCCAGTTTCAATTTACAAAATAGCTCAAATAGAGCAGTCGCTCGAAATAAGCGGTATAACTTATCTGACGTATCTAAGCGTCAATTCGTTTGAATTAATGCAAAAGATGATTTCGATATGGCAATATAAAGCTTGTATACGCATATTCTAGGTGTAATTTTCCTTGGAAGGTGGTGTGTTGTGGTTGTTGTGGTACAATACAGACGATTAGCGGTTAATTGGTCGTAAGTAAAGCGGTAACTGCGCCGTCAGGTCGGCTCCGCCGTACGGCTCGAGCCTCGAGAATTAATACACTTCGAGCTAGGTGCCAATTACCTACACCCTAATTGAAACGTGAAATCAACACTATTTGTTACATGGCATTTTCAATGTTCATGTATATATTTGAAGAATAAAGGTTTTAAATTCATTATTATTTATAAGTATCAGGAAGAAACATAAAAAACAAAATTATAAATTCGCGAAATTTTAACGCAGATAACATTTTTCCCAACGTTTTCTTAAAAAACTTAGAAATAGTAGCTTAAATGCCCCATCTGGACTCTTGCAGATTTCCATGTGCAAGAGTCCTCTTACGAGTACGATTTTTTAATGCTTACTCCACAGGTTACCATTTTATACCTAGAGCCGTCATTAGTTTATCGTAATCTTCAATGCTGTTTAGACATTTTATTTTTCAGGGCCATGCATAACTGTGCTATCACAAGGAACATTTTTTTATTAAAACACTAACTTCCGAAATGGCGTCGTAAAGTTATCTTCCGTGTCGTCCCATTGTGTTTCTACCATCAAAATACATAAACCGCAAGGGAAACTTGCAGCTGGCCTATCAGACCCGCCTCTTCGCATCTGCACATGTTTAGAGAACTACTTAAATAACATTTCGAAGATCACATAATATAAATTAAACAATCATTGACAAAGTAGGTGCGTCGCGAATCGTGTCAAAGGGAATGCATTGTGGCTGGGGTGAAACGACCAGGTGCCTGGAGTCAGACCTCGATGACAAATTATCATTGTGTTCTTTAGAGGACCGGCTTTTATAACAAGGGCGGATAAAAACGATGACTCGCTTTAGTAGAGTTTTTTGGAATTTAATAGGTATATTTTCTGTGCTAAACTGCGAAGTTGAATGTGTTAGGTACAAATTTTGTTTGAGTAAGTAGGTACCTACGTTTGATTTGAATCTACTATTTTTGTAGATTTGAGAGTGATTTGAATCTACTATTTTTAATAATCCTCTATTATTCTCTTCAGTTTATATTTTGTACTATTTCACCTTGAAGAGACAGACACGTGGACCACCTGACTGATAAATACCTAAGTTGCAATGGTCTAAATACTAGACTTAATTTTATTTATTCCTTATCCCTAAACCTCGGTTTTAGTCTGGTTGAGGAAAGTATCCATATGAATTTCTGCATAAGTTATTTGTCAGAAAACTGGATTTTTACGGTAAAAAGACGTGATATGAAAAGTATGTAAAACAATCAAAGATATTATAATAAAATATCATTGAAAACAATTATTTTTTACATTTAGACTTGTATTTGACATACATGACATCTAAGGAAAAGTGACGATATCTATAGTCTAGGTCTAATCTATTACAAAAATTAAAATCATATAACCAGCTTAAACCAGTTTTAGTTCATCTTAATTAATTCTGGAAAGAATCGTTCAGAAACAGCAACCCTGACAGTCGACAGTGGCGCCACATTCGCGGTCGGAATCGACTTCCTGCGCACAGTTTCCCGCCAAAATGGATCGCTTCCGTTCAGTATTTGTCATCTCCAATTCATAACGGGCTATGGAGCAGTACTACTAACATAATTTTATTTTACCTTTGTTGTTCGTGTGAATGTTGTTTTTCAGACGTTAAAATGATTTAACGATTGAGCCGGAAAATAAAATTTCTTTATATAACAAATACTTTACAGTTTACACCAAGCGGATTTTCCTTGTAATGTTTTGTCCTAATATCAGTGAATTTAATTTCGTATTTAAAATTTGGATTTCATCCTAAACGAATTGAAAAATTAAGAATCGGATCCTTGTTTATTGGTTGTCACGTGTATTGGATTTGTCTAATTTTGGATTATGGTCGAAAGTCCATTCCTAATACATATTTATTATATTGAAATAACTTATATAAGTAAAGAAAGAGTAAAGTTAAAAAAAGTATTCCTTGGGCATTATTCATACAGCTCATAACAGCTCTGATTAAGCTCACAAATTAAGCATGTGCCAGATAACAACAGTTATAAAATAAAGAAGTGTCGCATTTGGCTCCACAGATCTCACTGTCCAAATTGATATTTCATCGTCGTAATCCGTTTGGTTGCAGCAAACACGTCGTTACCACGGCGTCTCCGTCTGCAATTAATTCTTTCATCCGAGGGCCGCTCCCTTGCGAGCCCTGGAAGCTTCTTAGTTCAGGGAAATGAGCCGTGATGTTTGTATCATTGCTTATTAACAAAATAAATATATTACCTACTTCTTTGTTGGTTAACCTTTAGTCCTTTTTCTTTAATTCCAATACTTTTTCTTCATGGAATAGATAGCTATTTAACTATAAATGGAGAGAATTAACTCAGATTAAATTCTAAGTAAGTATTTTTATGATGCTTTGGTGTAAATAAGATCTGAGAAATTGGTTTCAATAACTTCTCTTTCGCACATGGATAGGTTTCAAATATTCATTAATATTCTCGAAATAAAACCTTTCCTTAATTTCGGTTCCTGTATGCCGTATACTCAAATCGTAAAAAGTTATCTTTCAATATTTGATACGGTCTTGTCTACAGTAAAATAACCCAACATTTATTAAAGGTACCGGTAATCAAAACCGTAAAAAAACAAGCGATGCCACTTCCTTAAAAAAGTGGCACTACCTATATCAACAACCACATCTATGCACTTAGTGCGGGGTCGAGGTGTCACGCGTAATTGTGAGAACTGATAGCGTAATTAGCGCGACGAGGCACAGAGGGCGCGGGAGAGCGCCACCCTCCGCCGAGGACACCCCTGGGAACTTTTAATTACTCATGTTTTACCTACGTTTAAACGATCGAGTTACCTTTTTATTTGTTGTGGACTGTATTGAGTCGATATGGAAGGTAGGTACATATTTAACAAATTAATTTATTGTGTTGACTTTTTAAAGGTCTTTGGTATTGTGTATTTTCTGAGCGTTTTGTCCCAAACTAGTGTGCATATTAACATAAAAAACAAAAAAAAAAATAACAGACTGAACTATACACATAAAAATCAATCTTCTGAAAAAGTATTACAAAACTCCTATTCTTAAACTTGAGAAAGGACTTGCGCTAGTTGATTGCATTACGATGATTCATAAAAAGTCCAGGTTTCATGATAAATATTGTCGGGTCGATTAAGGATACAAGCTTAAGCTCGTATCCTACTATACCATACAATACGACCACACAATATTGTGCTTAAAACATCTCGTACGTATACCTACAGGTAATAGACGTTTTAAAACATAAAATTATGCACAGTTTAATCACAGTAAAAAAACAACCTTTAAGATAAGACCTTCACATTGACGAGTGGCAATCTACTACCTTACGATTCACTCGAAATGATGTTTCGAGTCGAAACTTTATACCACGTACGTACGACCAAACTGTGGAACCAGCTCCCTGCAGGGGTATTTCCGGACCGATATGACATGGCAATCTTCAAGAAACGAGCATATCTCTTGCACGTACTTGTGACTCCTCTGGTGTTGCGGGTATTTAAGGGCGGCGGTGATTTCTTACCATCAGGTGAACCGATTACTCGTTACGTCCCTCTTACATTAAAAAAAAGAGCTTAAAATTTTTAAATTTTTTTTTTGTTAAAGACGATTCTTAGCCATAATTAATAAGCTCCTTGCAATTCTTAGCTAAGTATCATCTTTTGTGCGCCATGTTTTCTTTCCTGAGTACCTTCATTGATTACCTGTGAAAGCCATTACGCCATGCACAATGCAGGAGCATCAATTTATTTCAATTTACACTTTAGTATTGTTTCAGCGGGCGAGGGCGCCGCTCCCGCGCTTCCGGAGCCTCGCTTCCGACACGCGCGCGACGCGTGGCGCGCCATCTTTGAATTACTCCCTACAACATTACTGCTGTATTGCCATACATGTGAATTTTCCCCATTTCTGTCCACCCACAAACATATTTCAAACCTTCCCACTTAAATTTTAAGACCCATTATTGAACGGACAGCGTTGACGTCAATGCGATTTTCCAGTTTTGTAAACCGGTGTGATTGTTTTATCTGTTGCGTTAATGTTTTTAATAATTATCTGGAACATGTTTCGTGTGTTGAATGTATTAGCGGACGGCGCTCGATCGCAGGATGACTGTAATTTAATGTAAAAGTCACGTCATCGGCCGCAAATGAGCAAACTTTTGTGATAGGTAAACATTAAAAGTGTTTTGAGGGTAGGTAGTTTGAATAAGCCTAACCCATAAAATAGTCTTATGTTTATATTGGCGTTAGATTTTTACATAAAAGTGCTCAAAAACTAAAAATGTACAGTAAACAAGATTGTTTGTGGTTCGGAAAGTGCTACGGTTTACGACTACGAGCGTGCTACGACCGCAGCCGTGTGACGTCATTTGAGTCTATGCAAGTATGGATGGATTTCTAATGTAAATTGTCTTGTTACGAGTACTTGACATTTAATGTATTAAATAGAAAACGAATTCCCTTGTACCTTGTAGAGGTTCTAAAACATCAGTAAAAAAGACAGTTTACTAGTCAAAAAAAAAACAGGTTGTATATCTGTTCTTTTATGAGGCGTAGAAATTAGAATTATCATTATTTCGGAAGAAGCTTAAAAGCACCTTGTGTTATGGGTATCTGCATCAATGAAGGAACTACAAATATTTATTATGATTGAGTATAAAATATTAAATCAGAACAAACAGAAAGGTTCATAGCATGAATGTCATTCCTGGGTGGGACTCAACTCACTGTCTTTGGCGGATAGGGCAGAGTCATTATAAAATTCCCTGTCAATCCAAACGAACTTTCCTTAATTACTTTATTTTCTTCCCTGGCAGTTTTGGAATACTCCTGAGGAAGTTTGAACTACACTGAATGAATACAGGGACATAATATTGAAACAATGCAGCAACGCACATATTCGAATCGCAAACAGTGTTTGACCTTACGGGAAGCAATTATAGGAGCCATTACCGCTCGCACTACGACAAACAACCACGTGAGAACCCTAGTCAGATGTAGGGCCGCCATCATGATCGCAATTTAACGGACAAAGGTCCATATGTAACGTATCTATCGTCTGCATTTAGAAGTACAATAAAAAAAAAGTAAAAAAATTAGAACACTCAATTTTATTACGTACCGTACCGAAAGCACCGTATACATCCGAAAGCTTTAATGTTAAATGCAACGAAAACTAGTTTTATTTTCTTAGGTACGTATTGGCATAGAGTAACATTTATATGCGAGGTTATCAAGCATACAAAAATCTTGAAAGAGACTTTCGATCCACTTGGACGTACTTTGAGGCCAACAAACAGTGTAATGGCGCTTGGATTTATACTCATGATCTCTTATATGTATCTGGCAAGTGTTTTGTTTTAGCTAGTTAAATCCTATGCCCATATGATACTCGTATGTTGATTCGATTTGAAATAATTCTATGGAAATACAAATAATTTAAGTTTTGAAAGTGTCGTTAATTGGACGGAGAAAAACTTTATCAATTACCAATACTTGTAGTAAATGTCAAGTATCAGCCTATTAATGTCCCACTAAAAGGCAAAGGACTCTGTTATTAAATTAAAGTCATAAATTATAAATATTGGACAATTGCGGATTGGTGATCATAGCTGTGTCATCGACAGAGACTTTGCTACCCGGAAATGAAACCCAGTATCCCAAGTTCGCGGCTAGGTCGTTAAACTTCTCGCCCGCCGAGGCCGTCAATATAATATCAGGACTAAGTGTAAGTATAGAAGGTACAAGACTCATGGTCACCCCACAAGGACCGGTAACGTTCGTCCCGGTAAACATTTGCAATGGCGCACCCCGTGTGTACCAATTGCTCTATTACGCTAACTGCGTGCGCCTGCGACCGACTGTTTGCTCGGTGCAGGCAATGACGCCCTTTCAATATGACACGACTGACAGTTGCCACGATGTATGAGGAAGAGATTGGCGATGGGGCTTGGGTTAACATGTGGAGATTTTGGGTTCAATTGTCGTGCGAAGAAAATGATCATGAACTTTGCCGCGCAGATTTGTCGTGTCAATCTAATTTGAAAAATTGCTTCACTGAAAAAACTACACGGCTATAAATAAACAAGTTGTTGCTATTTACAGCCGAGTAACTCGCTTCGGAGGGAGCCTGCAAAGTTTGTTGCTAAAATTACACAAGTCAACTTTGTTAACGTTGTTGGTAATATAAACCCAGTAAGTTGGTCAAAAAATAGATATCCAAGGTTGGTTGCTTCTAACCTATTCACTCAGTAAACTTAGCAAACCTATTATCTATAGTGAATCGAGTCACTCTGTTAACAATAGCAAATTCAATCGGTCACTGCAACAACTAACTTGGTTAAAGAATAAACACAACTGTCGTCACAGCCAACGTGCTTTGTTGTGTTTAGCAAAGTAATTCAGTAGAATCAATTATTTTGCTTCGTAAAACTAGCTAAGTAGCTTGAATATTTTTAATCATGTATATTGGGTAGGGACAGCCAACCTACTTTGTTATTTCTACTCAATTCAAATTGGTATATATAGCAAAGTTACTTGGTATTATCAATCGTGTTCATTGGGTAACTACAATTAATATACTCGGCTATTTCTAGTCAATTAAAATTGGTATATTTAACCGAGTTACTTGGTATTATCAATCGTGTTTATTGGGTAACTACAATTAATATACTCGGCTATTTCTAGTCAATTAAAATTGGTATATTTAACCGAGTTACTTGGTATTATCAATCGTGTTTATTGGGTAACCGCAGCTAAAATACTTTGTTGCAAGTAAGTACCAATTTAAACGACACATATTAAGCTAGCGTGTTTTTTTATATCCCATAATCTATGGTTGATGAGACTGTAAAGCTGAACGTCTTTTACTATGGGACAAAGTCTGAAATCGCGGAAAAAATCTGCTGTTTCATACAAAAATTAATAACAAAAAAATCACAATGTATGAAACAGCTGATTTATTTCGCGATTTCAGAGTTGGTCCCATAGTAAAAGTTGTTCAGTTTCACCTAGAATTATGGGATACAAAAAAAACAACTGACCTGTGACTGTACGTAAGGCTTAATACACAATGTGAGGAGGTCAGCTCATACTGAAAATGTGTAGTTCGATATGTTGTCGTTTATACCATTGTTACTCACTGTGCAGTAGGCAAAAATTTGGCATGTCGGGAAAAAACCAATGAAACGTTCTGCGTCTGTAGTAAAACAACAGATACATATTTTGCCGACAGACCAACCGTAAAGGAACTGAAAGAAAATGATATACATTAATGTTTGTTTTATTCTTTCTTACACGATACATAGTATGTCTGTCGTCACAGATCAAAGGTAACATTTAACATTTCAGGTAACATTACTGGTTAGACTCGTATACTCCTCTTAAATTGTACTTAGTCTTAAAAATATGGCTCAATATTTTTATCTTTGCTGCTTTTCTTGCGCGCCTTTGCCAGTTCAAATATTTTTGGCTTGATTGTGGGGAATTTTTCAGTTATTTCGGTAAATTATTGTCCTTTGTACAGGTTGACAAAATCATTTTCTAGCTGTGAACAAATAAATGAAACAAAAGTAAGTATACAAATATTTAAACTAAATCAGTAAAAATCTAAAAACTGAACTCTCCAGAAGATATCCTTCCTACTTTTATTTAATTAAAAAAAGTTGTTGTGTATGTCTACTTACGTTTAATAACTTCAATATATTCTTCCAAACTCCATGCTGTGAGAAGATTTTTAACCTCTTCATCCATCTTTTAGATATATCTAAAATCCTGTTTTCACTTAACACTCGCGCGGTGAAATATCTGCAAAAAAGTAGGTAATTGTTTATTTTTGTCACATCACTGTTATAAAATAAACAAGGCAAAATTCATAATAATGTTTAAAAGTGGTTTTTATGTGAAAATTGGAACAACCTTGTAGGTGTGATTCAGCAGCGCTTCAAAAGACGTTCGTCACTCAACTATGATTTAAGAGAAATGGCCGAATTCACAGGCTATGCAGCCAATTCCTTGTTTAGTTTTATCAAGTTCCAACTCAATTTTTAATTTCATTTCTTCACATCTTAGCCTACTTCCTTCCAAAAGGGCATCTTGCAGTTTTATCTCGTTTTCCAATTTTTTGGCCTTCAAATGGGCTACCTTGGTCTTCACCTCCCCTAATTCAGTCCATGTTTTGTTTGTTGTAGTGCCAGTGTACGTTCTTTTACGGTACCGCCTCACTTCGGATGTACCTTGTTTATCCTATAATACAATATTGTTCGCATTAAAAAACAAATAAATGTGGAGTACATACATAAAGTCACATCATATCTATACACATAATAAAACAGGAATAATTAAAGTCTGTACATTGAAGATATTTATGAAAATAGGTTCATATATCATATAAAGGGATAGTCAGATAAGTACCTGTAACGTCTCTGTCAAGGGGCTTCGCAACATAGCTGGAGTGTATGTATCCCAATTTTTGAGATTGTTATCCTTCCTAGGACGGTCGAATTCTTCCATTTGTAAACTGTCATTAGCCTAAAAATAAAAATTAATATATTTAAGGGGTGGCATATTAATGTAACAATCATTTTTACCTTTTTAATAATAGCTGGACTCTCAATATCTTCTTTGTACTGTAAATCCTGCAAAACAATGCAAATCAATCTATTAAAGTATATTGTAACACTTATCTAATATCAATCAATATAAATCAATATGCACCTTCAATGTGTCTGTACCACATACCACCACCACATTTTGGCTTTCATTATCCTGTAAAAATAAAAATTTGTTACTATTATGATTTTCATACTGTGTCACTTGTGGGATAGGCAGAGAAAACAGACTGCGAAACATACATAACTCCTATGAATATCATTGTAATTATTGCTATATAACATGTTTATGTTTATAGTCTTTATTATTATAATTTTAAAGAATCGAATATAACTTAAAGCACATTCTACCCAAAAATTGAGTACTTTCATGTGAACACAATTTTAACCAGTTATGCTAATCACTGTGATATAAATGATAGGTGATAAATATATTTAAATGACTATTCATGTTTCCTATGGCCAGCAACTTAATCTTTTACAGTTTTCTTCATATTTTCCCATTTCTTTTTTAATACTTTGCTGCACCTAGATTAATAATTAATAATACTCCATATTGCTTAGCAAGAAATAAACATTTTATTAATGTTTGCTTATATTAGAAGTGCAAAATAACATTATAAATACCTGTTAGTTGTGTTCTGGGAATTGAATTCTAATGCAATCTTATCCCATTGCGCTTGTTTTGCCAGGATACCGCATCACTCTTTTTATTTTCAATAATTTTAAAATATGTGATACATATTTTTTGTAAAACCTCCAACATAATTGTGAAGTTAGGACTTCTTTTTTTGGGTGTATCCATAGTATTCTGAAACAGAAAACGAACCTTTACGTTTTGTTTTAAAAATCAAAGCAAAGATCTTTATTAAAATACTTTAATTTACAACGATTCTATAAAATCTTTACGCTTGGAAATATTTTTAGGTAAGGTAACTCACACTCACACTATTAAGCTTAAATTATAAAATCCACATATAAAATAAACCGTGAAAATACTTACAAAGTAATTCTTTTTGGTAACCAATCCAAATACAGTAAATTCAGACTACGGCGGGATTGAAATACGCTTAGAATAATATTAATAACATATTCTAAGGAACGCCATTTTTAAATTAAGCTTCACTAAATATTTCCAATGTTAATTGCCGAGCTGTGCTTATTTACGAATAGATAATTAACTTGTATAATGTTCACTAATGCGTTTATTCAACCAAACACGTATACACTATCAGTTAATGGCAATATTAGTAAAAAATTATGATAGATTCACAGCTCGCGAACGCAGCACGAGAGTAGGAGCGACACATTGAGTAATCAATTCGTGGCTGACTGGCTGCACTGAGCAAGTAAAAAGACTGAAGTGGCGCGGCGGCCATTCTAGCCAATTATGATTGTTTAAAATTAAATAACTTACTTAACAATAAATAGATAAGTATGCTCGTCTATTTTTTACCGAACTACATGTTTATTTTTAACCAAGTATGATTGTCTAAAATCAAATAACTTACTTTTCAATAAATATATAAGTATGCTCGTCTATTTTTTACCGAACTTCATGTTTATTATTAACCAAGTATGATTGTCTAAAATCAAATAACTTACTTATCATGAAATAGCAATGTAATCTGTCTATTTTTACCCGAACTCGGTGTCAATTTCTAGCCAACTATGATTATGTCTAAAATTAAATAACTTACTTATTATGAAATAATAACGTTAGCTTGTCTATTTTTGCTAGTTTTTGTTAGGGGTAAAATTTAACGAGTCGGTTATTTAGAAATAAATAAGTACTTTGTAAATAACAACCAATCATTTTTAGCAATACTTGCTTCTATAATATTAGCAAAGCTCAATTGCCCATTTTAAATATGTCTTGGTTGAATGCAGCCGAGTAATTTTTAACAGAGCTAAATTGGTACTTTGCTAAAGCAAATTTTTTTCAGTGTTGCTGTTTTTAATGAAATTTTATAGAAAGAAATATGTAGTTGACATTGGTCATTTGTTGGATATCGTTTTTGTAAAAACGAATCATTATTTTATGCTGCCTAATCTAACTGTATTTGATGTTTGGATAGAAATATGTGGTCCTCTATCTAAGTTAATTGATATTTTGATTCTTTAGTGTAGGTTTGGTAACTCACATTACATGTTCTTTGATATTTTTTTAATCCTACATAATTTTGGTAATAATAAACTATTGCATCAGCTATCACAAACCATAATACATATAAAATTGTTCTGATTCTATTTTTACAATTGAAAGTTATGCCAATAAAGTTATGCCAATGACGCTGTAATATCAATTGAAGAAGAAATTCGCATAGCTGCATGCTGTTTGATTGATATCGCTATTGTTCTTGACAAAATGCCAGGAATATAGAGTTGTCCAATAATAAACAATAATTGAGACAAATCACTGATACCTGTTTATATGTATGTATTTATAGTCGTAAATATGTTTGGCTATCATACCCTTGTAAAGGTTGGCCTTTAGAAGTAATGACTCTGTCTTGTTTCGGGGAACGTTGCGGCCGTCGCTTCGCTTCCCACTCATGGAGAAACATTTGATTGGTGGTCTGGTGTTAAATAAATATAAATTATAGTTTTTGTGACATTACTGAATGTATCATTTTGAGTATTATCTTCTTCTAGAGATACAATACCAAAGGTTACTTCTAACTTCTTAATATCAAATATATTTGTAGTAGAATGGTCTATTTAGATATCCATTTTTTTAACCCGGAGCACACGTTACTTAATACACCGTGGAGCAAATTACTAAGCCCCCTAATGCGTCAAGGTGATGGCCCCATCGGGGAAGATATCAGTAGACATAAGACCTGCGTTTACTGCTAGATTATTCTACTGTATTATGATATATCTTAAAAGTGTTTCTCTTATTTACTCATTTTGTATTTTCCCTGACATAATATACTCTATTTCATGCAATAATAAGACGATACTCTCATTTATTTCAAAGATCGAAGCAAAAACGAGTGTAAAGATAAATTAAATTATATGAGACAATCTTACTCCCAATAACCATCAAAAATATTTTCGCTTTTACGCATCAGTTAAATCACTGTCCACATTTTAGTGTCAAGGACTGGCCTTCAGTGGATCGAGCAATTTATAACTTTCTCAAAATATCGTGACATTTATGTGTCAACGAAAACTCCTCGTGTTCTGAAGCAAACAGATGTAAAACTGAATAAATTAAGTTACAAAAACATCCGTTTTCTGTCATAACATTCAAATAATTTTTAATTAACAGATTTATTATAAGCATTTACTATTTATTATATTTTACTTCTAGCTGGCCGGCACCAATCTGCAAATGCGAAAGTCTCTCTGTCTGTTTGTATGTCACACTTTCACGCCTTACCCAAGTAACCGATTCTTCTCATGAGCAATATCAAAGCTACTTCATACGCCAATCTTCAGTAAGGTAGCTTAGTGGTATTTGCTCGGTGTAGAAACTCGGCTAAACCTACTTGCAGCATGGCTCTAGCACACAAATACTTTATTAAATACCTAGTTTAGTTTAGATTTGTTCCATTCTCTCATAGATAGCAAATTCAAAACTACACAACTCGTATTCGTACCCAGAAACCATTGAAACTGAATCGAATGTTATCGCGTATTTCGTAAAACTTCTCGTCCGACAGAAACCGACGAAGCATTGCTAGCTGAAGTGCGCATTAAAGAAAATTACGCCGGGAAAGTTTTGTGTAACAATATGTAATGTAGCCATTTCTATGCGCAACGGTCGCCGGAAGCGCGCCCGCGGCCCGCGCAACTCGGCCATTGTGGCGCCATCTACAACTGTCCGATCCTCTGACGTACTTCCGGCCTCTCTTCAGAAAGTCTCGAGCCGTCAGCGAGTAGGGGAAGCCTTGGAGTTTCCTTGAGGGTCGTTTTATTCATACAATCTGCGTGGAGATTTATACGCTTCCCGAAATCACGTTGACTGTTTGTAAATAGTCTCAAACTTTCAAGTTTTAAAATAAATCACTGATTCAAGTTAAGGGATAGTTATAAAATATACTTAGATATAAAGGAAAAGGGTTAACGGACGAAGGACTTCATGAAATGCAAACCAATAGCTTAACAGCACCATGAGTACAAATATAATAGGTTATAGTGTTAGCTTACTATAGGAAGCCTGCGTACCTGTCTGCCATCTGAAGCTCAGCTCATAAACAATGTGCTCTTTAAAGACTGAAAAGTAATCAAAAAGTACGAAACGATTATAAAAAAATTGGTTATAACAGTTTAGACTAGTTCTCTACTTTAATGCCATTATTCATGCTGCCAATTTTCCATCATCTAAGATCCGGATTGCTTTGTAGGTCATCACTGAATCAACATTGACTGACAGCAAACAGTGTAAGCTAATGAGATAAAAATGCATCGGTCGATTTGTTTGATTAACGCGAGTATACACAGTATGGGCAGTGAGCAGTAATTGTTTGCCGAGGCACTCGAACGACGGGCCAGGGTCGACGATGAGTGCCGACTGACCCAGATCATACGTAACGCATTTCTTGTATCTTCGGAAAATTAAATAAGTGCTTCAGGCTATAAAACGACCTTGAGTTAAAGTAAAACAATAGTGAGTAGTTCTAAATAACTACGTAAAAAAATGCGCTCAACGGACTGCGCAAGCAGAGGTTTAATCTATTAGTCTAAGTTTAAACATTAATCAATCAGTCTAATTGGTTTGATCCCATCCAGACATCAGATGCACTCGTAATTCGTATTTGAAGTTTATAAAAAATCCGGAGCTCAACGAGAGAATCTTAAACCTAAAATCAACCTAAAATACAATAATAATTTATTATTGATTAATATTTGATTGACAATAACAAATTGGTTGACATAACCTCTAAAATGTATTCTTCTGTATTAAAACCGAGTTGACATTTAATCAGCACGATAAACAATAAATTGATGTCGATATATTGAGCAGAACTAATTAAAAAGAAACCTTTGAGAAAATAATTGAAGCGTCAAAAATATAGTTTCTGGCACTGAGGAGTGTGCAATGTAACATAAAATTGTATAAATGACATTCGTATGAATCACCATGCGTGCGTAATGAATCGACACGGCTTAATTTATTCTTTGGCGAAGAGTATCCGGCGACTAAGGACCAATTAGACGCTGCGACCCTGGCGGTATTTCTGATAAGACCGATTGGCGACGGCTCTGTTTACATGTCATCGTGGCCAGATGTAATCCATGCATAATATTTTGCTCTTGAAATACGAAAGTGTATTTTTGGGCCCTCTTGTGCATTTAATGAGACTGGATATGGTCAGTGGTCACATTATCGAATCAAGGTGCGAGAAATCCCAGACTTGCTCATGCAAATAAAACAAGTTTTTTAGTATTTAAGTGGCTAGAAATATATAGATCTAATAGGATCTGTTTTTGTTTTGTATGTGTTTCCATTCTTATTAGAATAATATCTAGTATTTTTTCAACACTAATCACATCAAATTGGGTTTATAACTTTACTTGCCAATAAGATTTCTTACACCACTAAGAATTTGGTTTTGTAGAAGTCATTCATGAGCTTTACTAATTATGTACTGGTAACTGAAACACCTGGCGGCGACATTTCCCGCAATTTATTTTTAAATCGTTTTAAAATATGTTAGCGCCTGTGATAAAAATACTTTACCTGACTATTTTTAAAGTCTATTTTACATCGGCAAATATGTTAGATAATCTACGTAGGTTTTTATAGAATGATGTGGTACTCTATACCTTTTGGATTAAAGACTAGAATGTTTCAGCGCTCAAGCCGGTGTCGAGTGCAAGCAGACGCGTTTATCGACGACTGTAGGCGGGCACTATTCGCAGCAAGGTCGCCCGATATTGTGTTACACTACCCGCCAGTATAACAAGACCCTTTCCGTTCTGAACACTTTCCCTTTCCAACAGGGAGCTGAAGGCGGATGCGCCATGCTGGAGCTCGACGTTTTCTGGCGGCAAGGCGATCGCTTATGAGCCGCCCACGCGAGCGCGTCATCCTTAGCGGATAAACACACGCCTTTTATTGCTGTCTTAGAAAAATACCACGTTATCAATATTAACTTTGGACAGTGTAATTTACTAAAGCTGGTCTAAAAATATATTGTAGGTTTATCGTTCTGAAATATTCGCCAGCATATAACCGGTCTTCGCTTACGTAAACTTTTTTATTCCAACTCATTCCATTGCCAATTTTACCATTGAAATTGATAGTAGAATTTCCAAAAATCTAGAAGGTAACTATTTAATAGGCAACAATTTTATTTTTAGTCTTCATAAAACGTAAATATTAAAATCTATGAACTTCTACATTTTTTATCATACTTCTACATTTATATATTATTGCAGGAAGTCTGACTTGGTACGCTATCAGCGTATCACAATGCCCACAAATGAAGCAGATTGAAATAATATTTTAACAATTTTGTTGACAAGTTATAACCATTTGTGTTCGTCACAGAAGTAAATCATTAGTTTGCGTTTTAAGATTCCATTAGTGTTTCTATACGAGGACATTATTGTATTAGGACAAAAGTTGTAGAGAATTACTTTGTCTACAGAAAAGATTATTATCAATTTGCGCGTATTGCGCACTGTTTCCTAGGAAATCGCGTACAAAGTGCGAAAATTCGCACAAACAATGTTTTTCGTTTAAATAGAATTTTTACAAATTTTTCAATTAAAAATTATTTTTATGCATTCTACGATATCCCCAAAGAGATTTCCGTCCTAGTTTTAATTATTTGGTTCTACATCAATATGTGCACTTTGTACTCGATTTTCTAGCAAACGGTGCGCGATACGCGTAATTGATAATAATCTTTTCTGTAGACAAAGTAATTCTCTACAACTTTTGTCTAAAACTATTTCTCATATCTCTTTTAGTTAACGAGATTTTTGGAAAAAAGTCATTTTTTCACCCTTTTCCATTTTTTTTTCGTATGACCCCGGTGACTCCTGACCCTGCATTTTTTGTATGTTATTACAGAGTCATTAACGAAAATTTTGGCACCGGTTTCAGCTTTTCCTCTAAAATGGCAAAGTTAAGGCTTCGTTGACTGGACTATACTTTTTAACATAATTATTATGATATTATTATGATAAAAATAAAGCTTGTTTAGAAATTCTTGAAAGGAAATTATAGTGTCATTGCTAGTTTATATGTAGTTTGATAAATCTGACGTGGCAAAAGTTGCTCAAAGGTATTAGGAATATTTTTTTTATTCATAATTTTTTTATTTTAAAAGTTACAGTTACATAGGTTAAATAATTGCAACTGTAGGTACAGTTGACCAGTGAAAACAGAGTCGCAGCTATTATATGGATGATGCTTGTTGCGGCAGCACTAGGCATCGAGACATGTGTTGTCAGCCGTAAGTCTCGAGGCGGAGGGAGGCCTGTCCGAGCAGTCATCGCTATTCCGGACAACACGTGACGCGAGTGATTTTCCAAAAACAAACAACTGTAGTACAGTTGACCAGTGAAAACAGAGTCTCATCTATCGATGATGCTTGTTGCGGCAGCACTAGGCAGCGAGACATATTGTGTTGTCTTGTCAGCCGCAAGTCTCGAGGCGGAGGGAGGCCTGTCCAAGCAGTCATCGCTATTCCAGACAACGTGACGCGCGTGGTTTGCCAAAAACAAACAACTGTAGGTACAGTTGCCCTGTGATATGAAAACAGACTCGACTTTCTAGTTTGTAATGTGTTGTTTGGGGCTCGGGGCTAAGACGATTTCCACACTATCCACTAAACTCCCCCGGTTTCCCCTTCACACCCGGAACGCATGTACATATATTATAACAAGGATTACTTGCATTAAGGTTTAAGAAAATCTTTATTTCTCATTATCAACCATTATAACAGTCACTTGCATGAGAAACTTAATTAAAACTGTTGGGGACTGAGGGAAACACAGGTTGTTCAGGAAGCTTCTTTATTTCTCTTCTTGATCCTATATTTATGGTCGTACACTAAGGAATGCCCCCTTGGCCAACCCACATCACTTAAGTACCTCGGGGCAATACCTTAAAGAGAGCCGCTTAAAAGTTACATAGTTTCGTTCTCATTTTTACTTTGTAGGCTCACATTATTCGCTAATTTTTATTACTAATCCAATTAGAAATTACATGTTTCATACATAGTCTTAAAGTTTACGTTAATTCCAACTAGAAACATAACTTATTTACATATTTCAACCATTATTCTTATTGGAAATCTAAAATCTACGTAAAAAATTCTTATCAAACTACAAGTCTTACATATTCTACGCTTAATTCCTATTACATTTCTTAAGTTACTAATAAGATTTATATTTATTTTACATATTCACGATAAATCCTACGTAACTATATACATTTTAAACCAATTAAAGCGTAAATTAACTTGTTGTCTCCGCTGTCCTTAACATTCTCCCCCCGGCGTAATCTCGATGCAGCCTCTCAGGGTGACAGCGGCAGTCCCTCGTTCTCTGGATCAGCATTCTTCACTCCAGCCACCTCCAATACAGCTAGTCTGGATGTCGGTCGTCGAAATACTCCACTCGTAGTTCGCACGTCGGCACTGCGTACGTGGCCATCCGGGCCTGGGTAGACGCGTTCCACGACGCCACGAGGCCATGTGTTGCGTGGCAATGAGGAGTCCACCACTATGACGATGTCTCCCACTGCAAGAGTTCGTTGATCTCGTGGGGATTCGCGACGTGGCACCAGTGTAGGCAGGTACTCGTGTATCCAGCGCCGCCAGAATTCGTCAGCCAATGCTTGGGCAGCGCGCCAGGTTCGACGATCCGCATGTTCGCAGGTTCCAGTGGTAGGCAGGCCGGTCGATGACCCAATCAGAAAGTGGTTCGGGGTCAATGCCTCAGGATCATCTTGCTCGACTGAGACATGTGTAAGTGGTCTTGCGTTGATTGAATATTCAGCCTCAGCCAGTAGAGTCTGTAGAACCTCTTCTTTCGGAGACTTCTCGTTCAGTGTGGCTTGAAGAGCGATCTTCACCGACTTGACCATTCTTTCCCAAGCGCCTCCCTGATTTGGAGCGCCAGGAGGTATGTACCTCCACTTCATTCGGTGTTGCAGTCCCAACTGTTTAAGTTCCGGAGCCCACTCTTTTATAGCTCGCTAAAGTTCTACGTCTGCTCCTCTGAAGTTGGTGCCGTTGTCGGAGTATATGATGGTCGGCCATCCTCTTCGTGCTGCCATCCTTCTGATCGCCATCAGAGCTGAGTCCGTTGAGAGAGAAGCTACTAGTTCGATGTGAACAGCCCGTGTAGTCAGGCACGTAAATAGAGCTCCCCATCTCTTCTCGTGTCGTCGTCCGACGGTGACGGTCATAGGGCCGAAATAATCCAAGCCGCAGTAGGAAAATGGACGCTGGAATGCTCCTAGCCGTTCTTGAGGTAGATCTCCCATGGGTGGCATCCGAGGGTGTGCTCTTCTCAGTCGACAGAAGGGACAATCCCTGGTGATGGATCGCACGGTAGGTCGTAACTTCAATATCCAGTATCTCTGTTTCAAATCATTCACGACTCTCTCTCGGCCGCCATGTCCCGCTTTCTTATGTTCTCGCATTACCAGAAGTCTCGTGAACGGGTGTCTTCCACTCAGTATGATCGGCTTCTTGGTCTCCGCTGGGACGTGTGCAGCTCCAATTCTTCCTCTGATTTTGAGCAGGTCGTCTTCGTAGATAGGATCGAGTTTGTAGAGTGGACTTGATCTGGGAATCGTTCTTCCTTTCTTCAGAAATTCAATCTCAGCCGGAAACGTTTCTAGCTGCGACTGTTGCTGCCACAGTTTCTCGGCCTTCCGCAGATGTTCAACGTCCAGCTTCGCCCTCTTGTTCTTGAGTTTCTCGATGAAGAGTAGAACCAGTGCAGTAGTTCTTATCAGACGCTCGTAGTTCGAGAAGCGAGTGATGTCTGGCAAACTGCTGAGTTTGACGTCAGAATCCGAAGCGTGTAGGACGATTTGCTCCTGCTCTTGATCTTCATAGTTTATCAGGTTCTGCGGCCACTCGTTCATGGGTTTCTTCAAAAATTCTGGGCCAGTATACCATGTGTCTTCCGCGTTCTTAGGGACGTATCCCGATCGGGTGGCTAGATCTGCCACGTTCTGGTGCGTTGGCACCCATCTCCATTGATGGACGGAACTTAATTCAGCAATCTCTCCCAGCCGATGTGCTACATATGGTGAATAGCGCCGACTGTTGTTGTGAATCCAATGGAGAACCACTTGAGCATCTGTCCAATAGATGACTGCATCGGCGTTCCATCGATGTTCCTTCACGACGCTGTCCGCTAGTCTAGCTCCAACCAGCGCCGCTTGTAGTTCCAATCGTGGGATCGTTTGCGTCTTGAGCGGCGTAACCCTGGCTTTGGCTGCGGCCAAGGTAGTCTCCACTGCTCCATCTTCTTGTTCCAGCCTCCAATAAGCGGCTGCACAGTAGGCGTCTTCACTTGCATCACAGAAGACGTGCAGTTGGCGGTTCATGACTGGCCTCCCCCCGTTGTAGCTTCGCGGTAGTTCGATGTGGCTGATGTGTTCCAGGTCTCTCAGCCATTGAGCGAAAACTTCAGCGCTGGGTGAGGGAATTTGATCATCCCAGTCGATCTTCTGTCGCCATAACTTTTGTAGTTCGATCTTCGCCGTGATTGTGTAGCAGCTGAGTAGTCCCAGTGGATCGTAGATACTCATGACTGTGCTGAGTGCTTCTCGTTTTGTCGGTGGTCGTAACAGTTGTCGTACCTCGTCGCTGACTTTCTTGAGTGAAGTGTTGAA
Source organism: Mecyna flavalis (assembly GCA_949319885.1). Taxonomy (NCBI): domain Eukaryota; kingdom Metazoa; phylum Arthropoda; class Insecta; order Lepidoptera; family Crambidae; genus Mecyna; species Mecyna flavalis. Next base: position 9,205,008 of record OX439407.1, on the reverse strand, counting down.
CTTCAGCACGTCGTTGGTAGCATCCCAGAGCATGCCCAGTGTCTTTTCGCAAAGTTCGTTCGTCGTAATAGGTTGCTCCTTAGCTCTAGTCTGCAGCTGTTCGGGTATGTCACGTAGAACGTCTCTGTCGTTACAATTCCAGCTCCTCAGATGGAAACCAGCTTGTTGGTGTACGTAGTCCACCTCTTCAATGGTTTCCTTGGCAACTTCTCTGTTCGGGTAGCTGTCGACATAGTCGTCCACGTAGTGCGCTTCTGTGATGGCACGTAGAGCTTTTGGGTGAGACTCAGCGAAATCCAGCGCGTTGCGATTTCTCACGCTGTGAGCTAAGTACGGCGAACTTGATGCTCCAAATATCATTGATGTCATCTTGTACTGAGTGGGTTGCTTCGTTCGATCGTTTCTCCACAGGAACATTTGAGCCGGTTGATCTTCTTTCTTGATCTTAACTTGAAGAAACATCTCTTGAATGTCAGCTGTCACGGCGATCCTTTCTTCTCTGAACCTGAAGAGTATTGCCATGAGAGAAAGCAATAAATCAGGTCCTTCCAGCAGAAAGTCGTTCAGACACACTCCTTGGGTCTTTGCTGCAGCGTCGAAGACCAGTCTCAGCTTCCCGGGCTTATTAACATTCTTCACCGGAAAGTGAGGCAGGTACCAAGTCACGCGGCTGCCAGCTTCGGATCCATCGCTCTCCACTGCGTATCCTTTCTGCAGGAGGTTATCTATCTGTTGCTGATATTGCTTCCTTTCGCTCGGAGATTTGTCCAGTTTACGTTCCAGGTTCAGCAGCCTTTTTAATGCGTTGTTGTAGCTCAAAGGCAGCTTGACATCATCTGCCCGCCAAGGGAGTCCCACTTCATAGTGACCATCTTCTCTTCTTTTTGCGGTCTTCTCGAAGATATCAATAGCTCGTTGATCACGTCCGCTGATCTTAGACTTCTGCGCTATTCCCAGGGCGTCGATGTCGAAGTGCTTCTTGACCATCTCTTGCAGGTCTTCCTCGTGTTGCTTGATTGTACAAACGTAGAGGACGTTCTCATCATCTTGTTTGATGATCTTCTTGGGGATGCTGCCATGTATAACCCAGCCCAATTGAGTTCGTGAGGCGACGGGTTGATTCTTCTTCCCCAAACGTAGCTCTCTGGACACGATCAGTTGCCAGTTATCGCTGCCAATCAAAATTCGCGGTTGTTTTTGATCGTAGCAAAGCTCTTCTTTCTTCAGATCTTTGAGGTGATCCAGCTGCAGTAGTTGCTCGGCTATAGACTGCGTCGGTAAGTTCATGTTGCCGATGGTTCGTGCAGCTATGACGTGATGACGTCCTTGTTGACCTCGGATGCTAATTTTGACCAGGCGGCTGTTGGTGTCACGTCGCTCGGAGTTGATCCCGTGCATATTCAAAGTTCTGTAGGGACCTTCTGCTCCAATCTCCTCAGCCACACTGTTGTCGAGTAAAGTGACCGTCGACCCTTCATCGAAGAGCGCGTAGGTCTTGACTTCCCCTTTGGGTCCGGAGAGCGTGACCGGACAGATCTTCAGCTTCACCTCTCGGTTGGTGGTGGCTAAGGTGGTGACCACTGTCTCTTCTGGTTCCGTAGAGGCCACTGCGGCTGATGTTATCGATTCATCGTGGAGCAGTCGGTGATGCGGTCTTCTGCACCCGTTGACACCACAGGGTTTCGCCCGACAATTTATTCTTCGGTGTCTGCTAGTCAGGCACTTGAAGCATATTCTTGCGTCTTTTGCGATGGCCCACCGTTCTTGGATCTTCTTCGCAAAGAATTGAGAGCATTTTGTGAGTGGATGCTCCTGCTCGCATGAAGGACATCTGAAGTTCTGTGTCTTCGGCGCGTCGGCTTCATTCTTTTCTTCAGATACAGCGAAAACTGCTTTTCGGTTCTTGAAGTCAACTGATCTTCCTTGCGGTCGTGGTGGTTCTTTCTTGAGGTTCAAGCTTGCGCAAAATCCATGGCGTAAAGCCCGATCAGCTTCCCTCATCAGAAATTGAGACAGGAGGACGATCTCTGGTTCCTCGCTGGCTCCCATTGAAGTCTCGGCGAAGTCGTACCACCTCGATCGCTGGTGCGGGCTGAGCTTCTCGAGGATCTCCCTGATCAGCAGAGGGTTGTGGAGGTACCCCTGTTTGATCCTCTTAAGCACAGCAACTGTGTTCTGGACTTTCACGGCGAACGTATTTAGTTCATTTGTTGCTCCCCCCAGTTTGGGAAGCCTCTTCAGTTCTTCCAGGGCTCGATCGACGATTAATTCCGGTCGACCAAAACATTGCTCCAACGTCTTCATAATTTGGCTCGGCGATGTCGTTGTGGCAAGTAGAGGAGCCACGGCTTCTCTGGCTTCCCCTCGTAGACAGTTCCTCAACCTTGCTAAGTTCTCTATTGGTGTGAAGTCGAAGATGGCTGTCGTTTCTTCCATCGCTGCCTTAAATTGAAGCCACTCAGTCGGCGATCCGGAGAATATTGGCAGGTCTGCTGCTTGACGTGGTGGTGGACGTCTGGTCATCATCTTATGCAGGACTTCTGCTAGCTGCTCAGCTCCTCGGCCATGCGTTCTTGCCGATGCTGGTGGGCGCTCCTTCCGCGGCTCTTCCCACGCAGCCCTTGCTTGGCGAGCTTCGACTCGTTCGAGTCCCGATGTAGCAGCAGTAGGCGGAGGGGCCGATGGGAATTCGGTGTTCCCCGCCTGGAGAACCTCTGTGCCGACGGTGTTGTTTTGTAGCCACGATGCGACGCGTTGAGTCAGCTGTTCGGGTGGCTCTTCATCCTCTTCCTCGTTACTATCTTCCAGAGCCGCCATGTCCGCAGCCAGCCTCTTCTTCACTAATTCTGCTTGAATTTGTAGTTCTTGCTGGCGGATGAAGGCGAGCTCCTTCTCGGCTTCATATTGTATGCGGGCGATGGCGCTTGCAGTGGATCTGCGCGAGTTTGCTTTTCTTCGGGGCGCGCAGCGGGTGGGTTCATCTTCCCCTTCGATCGGCGAGCTGCTACGGCCTAGCGGCGCGGTGACGTCAGCGGCGTGCCGGGCGGCGGCGGCGTACGGGGTGCCGGCGTGCGAAGCGCTGGCGGCGGCGTGCGGGTCGGCGGCGGCGTGCGAAGCGCTGGCGGCGGCGTGCGGAGCGCTGGCGGTGACGTGCGGAGCGCTGGCGGCGACGGCGTGCGGGGCGCCGGCGACGGCAGGGGTCCCCCTCTCGATCCGGGGGGCGGGGCGAGAGGCCACCGGCGAGGGTGCGTTCCTGCTCTCGGCCCGGGGCGCGGGGCGAGAGACACCCGGCGAGGACACGTTTCTCCTCTCCGTCGATGCCGCAGGTTCCGCTCGGTCGTACACGTCGAGTTCGGCGGGGCCCCCCCCGATCGGGGGTGCGGGGGGGCCGGACGTGGACGGCGAGCGCGGTGCATCGACGAAAACTCGCCGTTGGGGGTGTCCCTCGTCGTTCCCGGCTTGACTCCTAGTGACGACCATTCTTCCTGGGTTCGCGGTTTTCCTCATCCGGCTCGAAGGACCAGGCGCTGTTGGGGACTGAGGGAAACACAGGTTGTTCAGGAAGCTTCTTTATTTCTCCTCTTGATCCTATTTTTATGGTCGTACACTAAGGAATGCCCCCTTGGCCAACCCACATCACTTAAGTACCTCGGGGCAATACCTTAAAGAGAGCCGCTTAAAAGTTACATAGTTTCGTTCTCATTTTTACTTTGTAGGCTCACATTATTCGCTAATTTTTATTACTAATCCAATTAGAAATTACATGTTTCATACATAGTCTTAAAGTTTACGTTAATTCCAACTAGAAACATAACTTATTTACATATTTCAACCATTATTCTTATTGGAAATCTAAAATCTACGTAAAAAATTCTTATCAAACTACAAGTCTTACATATTCTACGCTTAATTCCTATTACATTTCTTAAGTTACTAATAAGATTTATATTTATTTTACATATTCACGATAAATCCTACGTAACTATATACATTTTAAACCAATTAAAGCGTAAATTAACTTGTTGTCTCCGCTGTCCTTAACAAAAACTAAGCGAAAAATCCCAATCAAGTCCAGTGAGTAGGGAGCAGACATATTCAGCAGTTACCTAATATTTTTAAATTTCAATTGCATTGGTATTCTGTTAGTACAGTTACTGTATTGCATTATTATATTATGCTAGACATATTCAGATTCTATTTAATTTCAACATACGTATACAGGATTCTGATCGCACGTAACATTTCGCCCCTTAGTCATTTTACTACAATCTAGATAAAAGTTCTCAAAGATAATGTAGTTTTTCCACCAAATATGTAGTCGACTGTACTATACTTACACGCGAGACGCTTTCGTTTCATTAATCCTTGTGACGGCTTTCGTTTTTGTTAGTAAATAGCCGTTGCCATAATGTTGTTGAGTAATGTTGCTCTTTTATACTATGGAATATTGCAACCCTGTGATCGCTAGGACAGTCTAGAACTCTAGAATGTAGATAAATGAATTTCCAAATTTCTTTACAAAGATTAATCATAACTTTTGTTTTATTACATGTTGCATAATATGTTGAAAAAGAGCTGTTTATCATGAATGTTAAAACATTCACGTAGGTGCTTAAAATATAATTAAGTAGGTAGTTCACAATTTAACGAATGTGTATTCACACTAGTAACAACGCAATAGTTTCTCGAGGCCATAGATGATAGGAGAATTTTAATTATATTTATAGAAATAAAGATCATTTTGTTATTATAATGTTTCTCTACGGAAAGGGAATGGTGATGCCAGAGTTATAAGTAATCACAAATCTGTTCAGTCGTTTTGATAAGCAGGAATAATAAAACAGAAAGTAATTATAATTATAATCAATGTTTTTTGTTTATAAATTTTTGAAAAACCCCATTTTACTTTTGCACCTACAAACTGCCTTGTAAAATGCTGGTATTTTGACGTCATAAACAGACATACTAAAATTTATCTGTACAGATGTAATAAGTCTAATGAGCTAATATTCTAGCCAGAACTGAGTGCAGCTATATCAGTGGTCGTTAAGGTCTGTAGTTTTCCAATATGGCGGACTGCGGCTGAGTCGCTTTCCGCATTGCGTCGGAGATTTATCGCTGAATGCAGACCGGACCGTTTATTGACACTAAACTTGCAGTTGCAAGCTGTCTGTCACAGTGATGCACCTACTTTTAACCCTGGTTAGAGCTCATTACGTCTCAAAGAGTCGTGTAACTATGCTTGAAACCGCAACTTTGTCGAATATGTTTTGATTCGTGGTGGATTCAGTTTCAGACATTTGGACGTCTTTGTTATCTTATCAGTTATACCACCTACCACCTACTACCTACTACTACCTTTGTTATATCTTTTAAAATTACACAGGGATCAATTTAACAATACCAAAAAAAAGATATTACTATAAATATGGTGTTATTGGCGTTATTTACAGCAACCGATCGGAAAGGCCGATGCAGTTGTAAGAAACTGCATGTACTCATATACTTTTTATTGTACTAATATATTATTATTAAGAAGACATTGTCAAATGCACAATTATTTAAAAAAGGCTATCTTATAATTATGTTGAGTTTCTTGCGGCACTTCTTCTCAACCGGCCATTCACGTCGAAGTGCTGCTGGTAGGATAAAAAAGTTTTGACGTGCAAAAGAATTTTATGGTAAATCAAATTGCAAAATAAATACTTTGACTTTGTATAGATCTTCAAATATGTAATAAAACTTTCCTAGGAACAATAATACTTGGTGCCAAGACTACTAAATGATTTGTGTTTGTACTAATGTGTTAATTCGAATGACGAGTCATACTTTTAATGGGGCATTATTTATTTTTTGATGTAACTGGTCATAAAATAAACGAACGAAGTTCTGTATTGTATTTTATATATATTTTTAAACAACAAATAATAATTCATTTGTTAAACATTGTATTTAATCTTCTGTATTTAGGTAAGTAAAGTTATGAAACTGAATCACTAATGTAAGTTGGCTGGTAGGTAGGTAAATGCAACGAAGTCTAGGTACTAGGTATATCCATTGAACTACAATTACTGTAACTCAATGGGTATATCAATCAAACAATATCACGTGCAGCAAACAATAGCGTCAGGTATTTGTATCATATCTTATCAATAATATTAATGGACTATTATTTCAGTACTATCTGTTCATGTTCGAATATGCTGCTAAATACCTATTTCCTTCCTTATTATAATGCAATAAATATGGTGGCAAAATCAATCAAAATATTCTTTATTCAGGAAGGCTTAACAATTGCACTTATGAATCGTAAATATCAATGTTACAGAGTGACTCTACAACCGGATTGCGAATGTTGCTGTCCATCGTTGTAATTGTAGGAATTAAAACCACGGGTTTAAATGTTCCTTAATATTGGTGAAAACATGGAGTCAAAAGTTTTGTTTAAAACTACCAGCTTTTTTCCAATTCAAATATGTGTTACGGGTCATTGATGATTCTGAGTTATTCAGTGGACCTCATAACCCAGTGGTGCCAACTAGCGAGTACAAAAAGATAGCACCCATTTCATATACCCATATCAGTTGAATAGCGACCGCTTAGTATGGACAACGCGTCACAATTTTTTCACGTGCCATAATGGCACCATCTCAAGTGTATGTGCGATCATTTAATTAAAAAATGCAGATCATCTGACGGGTTGAGCCAGCGTGGAAACGATTCGTTACCGGTTGGAAATAGCTTGGGAATAAATAGCATTGATCAACATTGATGCCGGCAGATGTGTATTGGCTGTGACGTAATACCCATGCACTAATATGGCGATAAGTCCTAGATGTGAAATGAGCTTGCATGTGAAGTATTTGGCATGTGCGTAGGCGTTAAATACATTACCGCATTTTACATTCGGTCGGACGTTCTGACGTGTTGTTTTGATATTCTTGACCTGTGGAGTCATGTGCATTTATTACGTCTTGGGCAATTTATTGTACAAAAGAAAAAATCATTGTCGTTTTCACAATAAAGTTTACATACGTAAACAGTATTTTCAACTGCAATCTAGACATTACAAATCGTAATGGTTCAAATAAGGAGTTTCATAATTGTAATTTGTATATAATAATATGTACTTTACCTACTGCTATTTAAAAGTAAAAATAATAATTTTAATTATGTACAATATTTTATTAACAGGCTTAGGCACCAGGCAGTAGGAGGCGTGAGTTATCACACAAGAAGCTTTTTTGATATTGGCCATCAGGTTTCATGTTAATAGAATAAATAGATAATTCAACTCATGCTACGGAAATTATTATCGATAGCAATTTGTCCTTAAAGAAGGTTAGTTTACTGTATTTGGCCTATCAAATACTTTGACGCCATAACCGTCGTGGTAAGCATTATTCTGCTTATATTGCGTCAATAAAATTGCCTGCATGTATAAGTACATACATATAACATCGATAAGAATATTCGTAAGCACTTGCCTGATGAAATATACTACTGTGCTACTATTAGAAATGTAAATAAATATTACGCTAATCGTACGTTCCGAACAGACGCGATGTTTTGGCTTCTCCATTTGTGACGTCAATCCATGGATGGACATGACCACTGTACTAATAAGGTGCTATCTGATTGTTAGTAATCGTGATCATTTTAAGCCTATCGTCATCCTTGATATTCATACGGAGTGTTCTTAGAACGTTATATGCTTGAGATGATTAAGTGAACAAACTCGACAGATTGTAATGAAAATGGAAAGCAGTGTGTATGACAGAATTTTTTCCTTTATTGTATCAAAATCAATTTCGTTGGTGGATGGACTTACTATTTTGACTTACATGTCTACGAAACCCACAATAGGCTAATCGCCTCAACGGTGCTACAGTGATTGAGATCAGAAGGCATACCGTAGGTCCGAAGGTCGTACCTAAGTTACGTAACACATTTGTGACGCTTTTTGCTGAATATAAATATTGGACAACATCATCTACGTAATGGTCTGACTCCAAAAATACAAAGGATAAACACAAAAACTTAATCACTTGCTACTTGTCCTAATAATGTGCTTTTGTACAACCCTATTTTAATTATATTATTTGAAGACTATATTATTATATAATTTCACTTGCATTTAGTGATTTTGATACTAACTATACTATAGTGCAAAAGGCACTAGATTTAATTACACTGAAGTTATTCAATGTATAAGAAACATCCGGGTTTTAGTTCAGTATAAATGCTGCTCAAATGGCTGCTATTTACAAAAGACAAAGTCATGACGTTATGATTAACCAGGATTAGATTTATCGAGGCCTTAGTCTCTTTTCTGTGTGTTTTAGAGGTCGCACCTAACACTTGAGGGTCGAGCTTTAAATTTAGATAGTCGAGTAAACATCACCGACTACAAAGAGCTACATTCACGTACTCGTACCAGCGATTCTGCCCACGGAAATAAAATCTATATCATCGGAAGTTGGTGTAAAGCCGATCCACAGCTGGGTGGGATAAAAATACGCGTTGATAATGAGCCAAAATTCGATAAAACGTGATTTCGGCGCAATACACGTGGGAGAGTGGCGACGTGTGGCCAGACAAAACAGGCCGAAAGAAGTTACGTTAGCTTACGTATCATTAAAACTGATTGATGTTTGTATTCTGAAGAGTCTGTTAGCAGATCGCAGCGGTTTATAAAGTTCCGTCCGTTCGAAGAATATTTTGCCTCGGAGAGGAAATGGATCTAAGGCATGAATCTGATCATGACTAGAGGTAGGGATATAATTGTTAGTCTTATGAATTAAGAACCAAATAATATTTGAATAAATATAATCATTTTAGTGATCAAACCATGTGCCTATTACGACATGCCTGTACTGTCATTTTCCATTTCTGAAATCGGCTCTTCGAAAGTTCGTATAATAATATTGGTACCATATTGAACTACAATTACTAGCGTACTTGTAACTCAATGATTGGTGCCGACAATTATGACATAATATGTATATACAACTACAAATTATCATTCTGTCGACTTTAATCACTCGACTTTTGAAAATTGATGAAACAAATGAACCACGTTAAACCAAAGACCTACGTTATGTTCCTAAATAAACTTAAAGGTCAAATGTGACTTTAGGTCGACCTTGTAAATATTTGTGAAAGATAAAATAGATCGAAAGGATCAAACGATTTTTGTAAACAAAAAATCTTAATGTTGTAGTATTGAAAACATCCGGCTGTAAATCTAATTTAACGATGTAATAGAAATGATTTGTTGATACGTGATCAGGGTTCTGTTGCCTGATCGTAATATTTTTTAATCTTACAAGAGTTACAAGTTACGATGGTCTTAATTAACTCACGTGTGAGAACAACTGCAACAGAGGTAAATCGCAAATATATCCGTGAATAGATTTATACGATGCAATTAAATTTTTTTCTTGTGCCCCGTATTTACGACTTTACAGAAATATTTATTCAGTGTCGTTCGGGAATCGCAATTACAAATCACACAGTTTTTACCGACGAATAAAATGATCATGTTAAAATCAATTACTTCCATACTTTAAAAAAACCATGATAATGTGTAAGTCAGTACATACGTATAACTTGTACATACAGTTCTTTTAATGTCACTTCAGATGGCAGACAGGCACTGCCTAAATATCTACCACTGCCGACCTATTTCATTGAAGGACGCTTAACCAGGAAGTGTCGTACAATGTGCTGCCACGATATAGGCATATAGGTTTCTCTGATCTATTTGTTTCAAGTATACTGTCTCCTAACTGCCTCCGTGGTACAGTGGTTAGAGCGCTGGGCTCTAATACCCGGAGGTCGTGGGTTCGAATCCCGCGGGGAGCATCACTTTGTGTGAATGTTTCCAGTTTGGTTAGGACATTGCAGGCTTGAATCACCTGAATGTCTGAAAAGAATGATGATTCCGTGCTTCGGAAGGCACGTCCTGCGCCTGATCTCTCTTCGGTCGTGTCAGACTGCTATCCCACCGTGTTATGGGAGTGAGGGAATAGGGAGTGCACCTGTGCTTGCGCACGGCTAGGAGAATTATTACTGTCTCTAATCTCTTACATTAACGCCTATTATCGGGAGGACCCAGCTTAGCCTGTTGGAAGTCTAACTATGTCTTATCACCAAACAAAAGAAGGACGAATTATTTAAAACATAATCTAAGCCCAACATCTAGCGACAGGGTAACAATTCTCTTGGAGTTTAAAGCGTTGTTCCGGAAGAAGATTTTCTCCAGTTAATTCAAAATATACCTGCTGAATGTGGCTGTATATTCATTTGGATTGGAATAGAGTACGAACGTACGCCACAGACGAGAAAACTCCAACTATGACTCAAAGGTGAACTTGATTATATCACTCAGGTACGATCTACCTACTTAAAACTATTTTAGATCTTGCATTTCTGGCTTGAAGGCCGTCTTAGTCACGCTATATTAGACTTTACGGCTTCTCTATAAGATGCTAAATTCACGTACCTGTTAAAGTAGAGTTTCAGCCTGCACCTGTGTAGGTGGACTTGATTCTACAATTCACGAAATTTCTGTTTCAAGGGAAATTACTACAGCGCTGACGAAATTATAGTTAAATAAAGTGTTATTTCAGGCAAAGGGTAACATTTTAGCTTGAAATGTATTGGAACTCTAAATATAGTATATGTTACATGCCATTGAATAAATGCAGATACAATATTCCATTTTATTTCCAGATAACGAACACTAGTATTACTTGAATAAACTAACATATTCAAAATTTAAAACACATAAACTCACATAACATAAATGTACATGGGTAATGAAAGCGTATTAGCAAGTTTAACATATTCGCAGTATTAATCTGCTGTATGTAAACAACTCATAATGCGTATTTATCATCGCTACAAGTGTTTGTTTATTTTAGTGTAATAATTCGTCATACAGATATTTTTAGTCAACACGTGAATTAAATTTAAAACAGTTGCTTGAATATCACGTTTTTGTACATTCATTACTGTAAGGTTCAAAGTAAGGTAATATATAAAAGAAAACGCAAGTATCGAATTATACAATAAATACGTAGAATGCGTACAATGCAAAATTGGCAAAGGTTAAAAGAATTTGAATAGTTTAAACAAAAAGTGAAGTGCAAAAACTTCTTATCCGTGTTGAGAGCAAGCACGCGATGTAGTAAAACATGGGAAATATAATGTTTATTGAATGCTAGGGCGGGCGGGCGGCGCGGGCGCGGGGCGGGGGCGAGGAGGCGCGGCGGCGGCGGGCGGCGGCGCCGGGCAGTGCGCGCCCGCCCAGGTCCGACACTCGACGTCGGCTCGTCAACGAAACAACACAACCATATTATTATACGACCATTATTTTAATCGGTAAGACACCACAACTGCCCAGTGTACTGCCAAGCATCTAAGGGCTGTGCCAAAAGTGTAATCGAAGGGCGTATCGCCCGTTTCGCGCGCGTTTCCCCGAGTGCTTACTTGCATAGCGTCGTCTCACTCTGTTGTTGCGCAATTGTATCGTTTGTCCTGCTCGGTGGGTCGAGTGACCGCATGAGAGCTGGTTCACATTTTCGCGGGTGTTTAGCTTGAGACAAGGTGGCATCTTGACCGGGTAACGTTGCCTCAGCATCACGTAAGTTACAAAATGTTATTGACAGTGCCCGTGGAGAAATTGCCTGCTATATAGTGGAATGACAACAATTGTATACTTAAATATTTGTTCAGTTTCTGTATTATCATATCATATCAAAATTAATAGGTACAGTATTTTTTAAATCAAAAAATTAACTATGTATTTAAATATTGGTTCACTTATACAAGCAAAGTATTGTAGCTCTCATTGGAGTTTCATAAAGCACTTGAATAATTACAAAATAAATTACTGGACAATAAACTACTTAGTTTGCCGCATGACATAACTTTGTAGTCAATGTGTTCCACTTTTATAAAAGTCCAAGATTTGTTTTATTTTTCAAATGGACAATCATTAAATGTATTTAATCTTTCTCAGTCATTATTTAAATTGTTTTTGAACAAAACTTTGTTTACTTTGGGTACCCATTGTCTATACGCGGCCTTCCTGTGTATGTCGAAGGTGCCGCCCCTAGCGTCTCGGATACGGCCCTGCGACAATGCGCCGGATCCGGGAATGCTGTGAATCCGATCCGGCCGCCCGCCCGCCTATTTTAGGCCACTCGTTCCCGAGCCAAATTTGCAATCCCGCCAAATCGACGCGCCTACGTATATTTTTGTAACAGTTTCACAATCGAATGGATTTTTTTCGCAGCGTTTTTCGAATGCGCTAAAATAGATGACCAGGTTACCCACCCATCGAATATATGGCAAAACATATTTGACATTGGCCTTCACTTCACTTTGACTTGACCTTAATTGAATGAAAACAAAAATTTAGACACATTCAGATTTGTGGGTAGGTCCGTGTTGTGATTGATTGATATAAGGTAGTTTGGCAGGCAGTATGACTTTCTGCACTGGGTCAATTTAAAATTTTTGATTTTTTTATTGCGATGGTCTCGTAAACTACTGTTTTGTAAAAAAAAAATTCAACATTTAGTGAAGATATATAAATTATTTGTTTTCCAATTTTTTAACTCAGGTGCGGCTCTAACTTTTACGAGTAATCTCGACTATTCTATCGACTAAATTTTGATATCAAATTATATTTGATTTATTAAATAATTGCAATTTTACTTTATTAAAGTAATTGGTCTTTAAAAATAATAGAATAAGTACAATCATAACACTTTTCCCTTAAATTTGTTATTCCTTAATCATCATCTTCTTATCAATCCAGTTAAAGTAATTCCTTGGACTTCGCCAAGTACAAATCGTCTTAATGCAAAACATGCATAGGAGATGATTTATTATCCTACTTTCGTATCTCAACGAGTCCACATTCCGCCGCCGAGAGCTAAGCGTGCATCTGAGTTACGTGAAGCGTCGCTCGTATCTCCAGACGTCAGTTAACTCGAACCTGACGGATAGCGCTTCTGCTCTCTAAATATACCCCTGACGCGCATCACTAGCTCTCGATCGTCTTTATTACAGAAACAGCGCTCACTGCGCAAATATTACATCACATCGGAAAAATCTCACGTGGGAGGATAGTTAACAGCTCAGGATTTAACGACACTCTCGAACATGCTAAAATAGGCTCCTGGGTTTAAATAAACAGTAAATGTAACTATCATACTAAATTAATAGCTGAACTCCCAATTATGCGTAAATTACTGAAGCACTTAACTAAAGCACGCCATATAAAATAGGAAACGAGCTATAAAACTCCAAACTCCGAAACTTTTGAGTTGTCGCAAGTCCTGAAATACAGCGAGGTCGGGTCGTAAAGGCTCATTAGTTGTCATCGCATGCTTGAGACCTTACGTAATTAGAAATTGCGGCAGGCCGCTGACTTATGAAACTCGCAACAAGGTCGACAGAAACTCGAAAATAGCTGAGCGGTGAGCAGACATTCGTAAAAACGGGCGTTTTCAAGTTTCTCGTGGACAGCACGGGTTGGCGCGCGGCCAGAGCGCGGCCATTCGACACGACGGCCAGCCACCGAGACGACTATTTGCGGCCCTGTAGCTAACTCTGCATACGTCATTGCTCTATTTACGACCAACGAACACGCTATTGTACTCAATTATGTCACCTGGACATAGTTTTTATACACAAATAAACCTTATCTCAAGGTTACAACATAGGTGATCAAAACAAACACTGCCCTTAGATGCTACATCAAATCTCGAATATTCTTCCGGTGTAATTTTCATATGACTACAGCCTTCGATTTCTTTTACAGAAAACGAGCTCGACATAAACCGCCAAAATGTTTAAAAATCATTTAGAAATGATTGGCAGAAATGAGACGGCATCAAAGAAAGCCAGATTTTGGCAATCCTTTGTGCGATCTCTAAAAGGTGAGCGTCATTTTCAACACACGATAATTTTTTTAATTTCTTTCCATCATTACCTACTAGTATAGTATTAGAGTTAATAATCATTATAAATAAATTATTAGTAAAATAGCAATTACTTAACAATATTTTTTAGGACAACCCTGGTTTACTTATTAAAGCACAATACAGTGGACATTTTATGTACCTATCAACGTTTATATCTCTGCTGCTGGTTTATCATTTTGTGAGTTTTACTTGATAGTATTAAGAGCCTCATGATTTCTTTTAATCTGCCCGTGAATGTTTTCTGATATCAACCACTAGGTATAATCCTTAACGCAACTCCACAGGATCGGAAGACATCAGAGCCGAGGAGAGGTACAGGCCATCCCGCCGCAGCGTGTTCCCTGAACTCCTGTCCACCTCTTACCCTTACACCAAGTCGATCTACGACGACCCCTTAGCCGCCGCCGAGCGCATCACCGTCCCCGGATACCGCTACTTGCCCGTCCACCGCGAGACCTACGGATACTCCCCGCGCGCCATCTACACCCACAACTACGCGCGCTCCCTCGACCGGTACAGGCCAGGTTTGTAACTCAGTAGATCAATACCAACACAAACATCACACACTCGCTACACTAACTGCTCTAATGGTGCGTCTATGCTTACGAAGCGAGCACGAGCGGCGCACGAGCGGAGCACGAGCCGATCCAAAATTCGTGTACTGTGGACGGACTTGGAGCCTCGAACGAGCGCGCTTCGAGCATTCGTTTCGTGCTCGACTGTGCTCCGCCCGTAGACAGAGAAAACTATAGACAAATTGCATACAAATTGATAGTATCTATCGCATTCACACAAGAAAAAGAGGGCGATACGGATAGACCACGTAAAAGAAAGAGATAGAACTACACAATTTTTTGTCTCGCACCGCGTGCCGGTTTTTCGATATTTAGGCTGAAACTATGTTCGAGGAGAGATCGTCGTAGGCTCGTGGCAGGCTCGTAAGTGCGTCCACACTTGTCACGCGAGCAGAACGGTTCGACTCGTGCTCCGCTCGTGCGCCGCTCGTGCTCGCTTCGTAAGCATAGACGCACCATAAGCATAGACGCACCATAAGCGAACGAGTGCAATTTCAACTATTGTTGATGTCATAAATGCCAGTTGGGAGGTTGTAACGTACCTAAATAGTCAAAGATTCGGCGACGAATTGAACATTTAACAATCCCAATGGTTATCGAAACCACTATAGAAGTAGAGAAGGATATTGACGTAGACAAAAATATTCTCGAAATCTTAATGATTTCGTCAAAGGAATTAAATTCTATTAACATTTATTATGGATGAAACTGCACTCGGTTTAGTATGCTTGTCAACCAAAATACGTTAATAAAAGTCATTTCTGAAATCTAATGTCTTTCAGCGTACCTACATACTTATTTAACAAACAATATATATTTGCATTTTTATAAAATAAGAGAATCATTAATTTTGGATTAAGGTAACTTAAAATGACACATCTACTTTTAGTAGATGTTGTGGAAAAATTATAAAATTAAACACGCAGCTTTTTCTCGAAACTATATTTTTCCAACTGTCAAATGTCACAATCAAATAATAAAGAAAATAAGTATACATAGAGACTCCTTTCTTAGCGGCCAGTGTCGGCAACATGGCCCCCCCCGTGCAACGCACATGTTAGGAAGCCGACGCGTGGCGCTGATAGAGCCACCACAGCCAAACTTCGAACCGGCCGGCGAAGACTTAATATTAAGTTGCCCGTTTTAAATCGGCAAGTAGGCGCAGGCACAGGCCAGCAGTGGTGGCGGCGGCGCGGCGCAGCGCCCGCCGCTTGCGGAACTCCAGGAACTCCTCCTCCATGGCGCACACACGGGCCTCCACGTCCTAGGGCGACGGGCGCGCACGCGGTCGCTCCGGCGTCGACGGCGTGGGCGTGCGCGTGGCGCGGTCCCACTCGTAGTGTACGTCCACCGAGCCCGCGTCCACCGTCTCGCTTGAGCCCGGCCGCGGCGAAGGCGCCGGCGGCGGCGGCCGGTACGGCGGCGGACGCCACTCCGCCAGGCTGTCGGTGCGGCTGCTGCGGTTGTGCTGGGACGACGACGCGTTCTTGCTGCAGAACCCGCTGGAGGAGAGCTGCGGATTTCCGGCGAGGCCACTTGCGGCGGCGTCGGGTCGATGGCGGTGGGGAGCCGGGCGTGGCGCGACAGGGAACGCGCGCGAGGCAGCGGTGCGCCGACACGCGGGGCCGGCTCGAGGCACAGCGCGCGCAGCCGGAAGGGCGCCGGAGGCGTCGGGAACGAGCCTGGCGGCGACGGCGGGTCGAGGGCGGTGCGGAGCCGGGCGTGGCGCGACAGGAAACGCGCGCGAGGCAGCGGCGCGCTGACACGCGGGGCCGGCTCGAGGCGCAGCGCGCGCAGCCGGAACGGCGCCGGAGACAGGAAAGGCGCGCGAGGCCGCGGCGCGCCAACACGAGGGGTCGGCTCGAGGCGCAGCGCGCGCAGCCGGAACGGCGCCGGAGACAGGAAAGGCGCGCGAGGCCGCGGCGCGCCGACACGAGGAGTCGGCTCGAGGCGCAGCGCGCGCAGCCGGAACGGCGCCGGAGACAGGAAAGGCGCGCGAGGCCGCGGCGCGCCGACACGAGGGGTCGGCTCGAGGCGCAGCGCGCGCAGCCGGAACGGCGCTGGAGACAGGAAAGGCGCGCGAGGCCGCGGCGCGCCGACACGAGGGGTCGGCTCGAGGCGCAGCGCGCGCAGCCGGAACGGCGCCGGAGACAGGAAAGGCGCGCGAGGCCGCGGTGCGCCGACACGAGGGGTCGGCTCGAGGCGCAGCGCGCGCAGCAGGAACGGCGCCGGAGACAGGAAAGGCGCGCGAGGCCGCGGCGCGCCGACACGAGCGGTCGGCTCGAGGCGCAGCGCGCGCAGCCGGACGTCCGCGGAGTTCGGGAACGGCTCCGAGCTTAGGTCGGACACGTGCAGCGACAGTGCCGGCGAGGACGCTCGGAACAGCGGCGACGCGACGGCGGGCTGCAGCGGCGCATTTTTAACAGGTAGCTGCTCTCCTCCGGGAACAGGCCGCAGCGGCGCACTTTTACCAGCTAGCTGGTCTCCTTCGGGCTTATCTGACCCCGGATGAACGTCTTCCACTGCGCGTCGGTGCGGTACTTGATCGTGTAGTACTGAACGAGGTGCGCGCGCTCCAGCGGCGCCTGCCACGTGATCAGGAACTCGTTGTGCACCTCCGTCACCGTCAGGTCGCGAGGCGGCCCTGACTTCGGACCAGTTTTGGACGTATTCAGTTTTAGAGCGGGAGGACCCACTGTCGATTGCGGCAAGCTCCGCCTGGAGTTCCAAATCTAAAAGCCGTTTATTCCGCTCGGCGGCAGCCCTCTCGCGCTCGGCGGCAGCCCTCTCGCGCTCGGCGGTAGCCCTCTCAAACTCGGCATCTATTTCAGCTACGCGGGCCGCATGGCGCAGTTGAGCGGCGAGACGTTGCGCGTTGCGAGATATATATCGCGTGCTGGGCTTGTATGCCCCTGATATGGTGGACGGGTCCGGGGTCTCGGGGCGAGGGGCGCTGGACGGTGCGGGTGCTCGAGCACCGGCGGTCGCACCGTTTTTGAGGCCAGCGTCCTCGCGAGAACGAACCTCTGTCCGAGATATATTCTGCATGCTGCGCTTGGATGCCCCTGCTATGGTGGACGGGGCCGGGGTCTCGGGGCGAAGGGCGCTGGACGGTGCGGGTGCTGGGGCACCGGCGGTCGCACCGTTTTCACGGTCAGCGTCCTCGCGAGCACCAAACTCTGTCGTTTCTTGGGCCATAGCTCGGGTTGTGGGCATGTTTTCGAATTTATTAAAAACTTCTGACACCAAAATATGTTGTGGAAAAATTATAAAATTAAACACGCAGCTTTTTCTCGAAACTATATTTTTCCAACTGTCAAATGTCACAATCAAATAATAAAGAAAATAAGTATACATAGAGACTCCTTTCTTAGCGGCCAGTGTCGGCAACAGTAGACTTAATTGTAACAGCAAACACAGCTTTCTTATAATGCTACCCTTTGGAGTAAGCTGGTAAGATAGATATTAAGACAATGAGTAAAATTTTGATCAATATGAGTCCTAAGTACCTACTAGCCTGTTCGGTCGTAGTTTTATAGGTCTAAAGACATATTAAATAATTTGAACAAAATTTAATATGAAACGATTGATTGGTAGGAATTGTAAGTGATTGACAAGCACACTAAGGACACCACATCAGTTGGCTGGCACACACCGCAGACTACTGGTGACAATTCAGTTCCAAAGCTTAAGTCATCAGTAGTATTATTTATGACAATTTCATTTATAAATATGTATTGTCTTGTCCAAGCATTGTAGATACTCAATCTCACCACATCTGTATATACACAACCTATTTACTGTTTAACACATTATATTATGTAAAGCATTCGCTTGTAACTAAATTTATTACTAGTACTTTAGGTACTACGAGGATATTCTTGTTGTGACCTGTTAGCACTGTATTAGTACATATTTCCATTGTTTCAGCAACAAAGTGAAAGGCCGGGGCAGTCTAAATAACTAAATTAATTAACATCTTTGTATAAAAACATATCTTGCTATTATTAAATGATCAAACATCTTTCATAATACACATTAGAAGCTAAACATTAACTTGTATAAATCATATGCATAGCATACATTAAATCTGTAATATACAATTGTTCTTGTATGTTAAAATATTATTACTTTGTATTAAAGTTTTTTAAAATAAATAAATAAATACGAAAAGAATATTTTTCGTGGACCCTGTCAAAAG
This sequence comes from Mecyna flavalis, assembly GCA_949319885.1. NCBI lineage: Eukaryota > Metazoa > Arthropoda > Insecta > Lepidoptera > Crambidae > Mecyna > Mecyna flavalis. The sequence continues at coordinate 9,186,229 of OX439407.1, read as the reverse complement.
CTCGGAGATATACGATAGATATATCGATCTAACATTACATGGATTGACACTCACTACACAATATTTTGAATATTATGATATCAATTCTCTTTGTATGTCATTTATATGTACTTGCCGTGTATCTACTATATCTATCCTTGTTTTCTAGTTCAAATACATCTTATAGATATTCATGTAACAATACCTACACTTGTCTATATTCTGTAATGGTGTCGTCTTGTAACGTCGCTATCATAAATACTAGTATAATGAATGAGGTTACTTATTGTTGCTTGTGCAAGTTTGAACTTATTTCACAGGTAGTAACTGCTAATAATCGCATGGGTCATTTGTTAGAAATCACCTCGGATACATAACATCACATCACACTTGTAAATTCCATGGATGTTACGTCGACTCACTGTTGAATGTCTGGCCAATCTTCTAGCCTCTGTCAGGTGACACGTTATATTATTTATTGTCCCCCTTGTTTCATATTATTATCTAAACCAAAATAATTCAGTATGTATAAAAAATTCAAGCCTTCCCAGGAATTAACTAAGAGGTGAGTTCTACGATGCGCTGTATTTATAGTGTTTTAACTTCATTTTCATTTCAAATAAAGCTTACGCTCTGCAATCCTAATCCATTACTAACCCTTATTATCGTATTAGATAATCTAGGACTATGACCTACGTGTGTATGAAGAATTCCATGTCAGAATGTTTCTTTTTTTCCTATTAATAAGATATGTGACGTCTTTTAGATAAATAAATTCCTATGGAAAGGAATAATCACAACCAATCTTTATCTTCTCGTTCCTTCAACTCTTGTAAAAATTCAATTGACGAATCAGACTGAACGCGCGTTTTGGTTCCACTTGTTGACTGTAATTTGTTTCCGCGCAGTATACCACGTGCCCAGGCGCATCCGACGAGGCGTCGACCCCTTCGACTCGCACAAGGCGTGGCAGGACCATCTTGACAGACTCGCCGCCATCGACCGTCTGTACCCCTCTCGCTACGGACTCTACCTGAAGGACCGGGCCTATCCCATCACCGACCTGAGCGCGCCCGTTGCTTCCGAACCCAAGAGCCTAAAAGGCATCGAATATGAGCCGGACAATAAGCCGCACTGGGGAACAGGTAAATACTAACAAGTCTATGCACGATACTAGCGTAAGGTATATTTAAGAAGACCTGCAGTTAGCCAGTTCGTCTGTTACCGGACAAGCCGTAAAGTCATCTTTTGTGTCTGAGATTGACTGGTTGCCCTGTACATCACGAACCGGAGAATTTCAGCGACTCTACTGATCCATGTTGCGAGTTAACAATGGAATATTTCTGATTAGTTTTTGTATAAATCTCATTCAAATTCTTTTGAAATTTTATTGGAATATTCCACTCGTTGCAAACTACATGGAGACAGAATATTGTAAACTATATATAGGAACTATTAGTCACCTGTCCGATTCATGTCAAAATGAATCAGATTTGCGTGAAAGATTATCCTCTTACAAATAAACATCATTCGAATAACTTAAAAAAATATTTATAAATTACCTACCAACCAACCTACCTAATTATCTAGATAAGATCCTAATTTTTAAAGACTTGTAAAAAATAGTATAGATTGTTCAAAATTCAAAATTTTCTGTACATAAATGATGTACAATATTTCATATCTTTTTTGGCATAACAATATTCGTTACTGTATCTAATACTCACTGTAAAACAACCTTTAAGACATATCTTGAAATAGAATAGAAGCTAATAAGATTGTATTTTCTATGTTGATATTTTATACACGATTACATACTCCATAATATATTGGATAGTACAAACTTTTATTACACTAACACATGACTTACGTATTTTTATATTAAAACATAAAAGACCAATCCGTGTTTTGATTTAGTAGATTAGAACCTCTCTTATAAGTTTTAATATAATGTCTCAATCGTCTTTTCGCCCGAAAAATTCCACCACTTTGTAAGTTGTGGTGGGATTGCAACTGCTGCCGCGATTCTGACGCAATAAATGAAGCGAAATGCATGATGCATTGTACATAATTAGCAAGCAGCGTTCATTGCCAATTGCATCTCAACGTTACCATACCCGTCAAGAACACTACACTTCATATTTCACACCCAAAAATATCAAATTCAAATGGTAGTATCGTGTCGATGACGAAGTAAATAGAACGGGTTCGGTTAGCAATCCCTAATGTATGTTTCTGAGCTTGGTACTGACTATGAGAATGTAATGAAGGAGCGAGGCCGTCGAAGATATCGGACGTGTTCAAAACCGACCCATTTTTCGCGGACGCCGAAAAATGGTCTGATTTTGACCGCTCACTCCGAGGGAAGTCTCCGACGCCAGTGAAGCCGAGAATTAGCCAGCCTCGCGAGTGCGAGGTCGCTTTCGATGCCGACGGTAAGGGCGACAGACCTCTTTCCTCTCTCTTCGTCACACCCTGTAGCCCTCTTTACACCGGAGCTATATTGCCATAGTTCTAATTGCAGAGCCCGAAAAAAAAAACAATCTTTTCAGTGTGTTCAAGTTGATAGTCTAAACAAACTTTTGTAGTTAGTGCCGTTCTTCTAAAAAAATATGTCTATTTGGAAATAGTTTTATAAGTGAATAAGAAATTGACGTCTTATTTCACTACACTTTACTACTGGGTAGTTTAAAATACCTTGTACCTACTCTGTTATCCTACTAGTGTACGTGTTCTTTACATACTCGTATAATGCATTAAAAACAGCATGCGCATTTTATAGAGTGAAGTTTAATATTAATCTAAAAAGAACTAATTGGTTCTTGTTTAAAGATGTAAAAATACATTGCATTTTATTACATTGTTTTCGTTGCAGATGTTTTGATTTTATTGAGTTTACCTAAATACATGTATGTACATAATAATATGTTCAGCATCCGAATTCCTATTCTATGTACTTCTTTGAATCTTAATATTGAATTATTCATTGTTAATAACGAATTTAGTTTCCAGTTATTTAAATTTTTAATAGTCTTATTGCAATTAGTTTGATTTTATTGGGTTTACCTAAATACATGTATGTAAATATGTTCAGCGTTCGAATTCCTATACTATGTATTTTTTTAAGTCTAAATATTGAATTATTGTTTCCAGTAATTTTAATTTTTAATAGTTTTGTTGCAATTAGCATTATAATTGTAGAACTTTAATTTTTTTAGTAATTTTTATGTGATACAAAATGAAATGAATACTAATATACTAGTATGTTACCTAATATGTTCACTTTTAAAAAGGTAACAACAAAATTATCTGAATGAAATCAAAACATGCCTAATAAGTGTTGTTAATATCGCTTCATGTTGTTGTTTGTCGCTCGCTTCTCGCTTTCCATTGTTCGGGCGATGACGAAGACCAGAGGCGTGTTCTGTTGTCCTGTGTATAACGAGCAGTTGTGGCAGGTGCGCCGCTGTACACCGCCGGCGGGCTCAGGCGCAGGCCCTGGGCTGACATATTCAACCCCAGCCCGTCCCTGCCAATCTCGGCCATCACTCGAGACCCCTTCTGGTACGACTGGCCGGAGCTCAAGCCGATCGCCAGATGGGACCGCAGCCCCTCTTACATCCGCGACTCGTACCTGTCGCCGGTCAAACGCACCTTCCTATGGGACAAGCACCCGATCAGACCCTTAGGTTAGTCGGCGCTGTATATATGCTATCACTACAGCTTTATTTACCAAGCTGTACAAATAGCCTGCGATACGATCACTATAACAAGATGAAATTCTAACATTTGGAAAATTATGTGAATGTTAATGGTGTTCTAATTACGGCAGATTTAATGGTGGCCGACGCGTTCACCGTGGATGACCTAAGCAAGACTTTACCGTTTATGCGTAGTCTATAAAATGCAATTATCCAGGTATCGATGCTACGTTATGTACGTAGATAGAGTATTTTGTACCCTTACTTATCCTACACATTTTGTAGTAATTAGACAGGCTGTCGTCACTGCAATGTTTGAAAATGTATTTTTTATACTTACGTCTTGGTAGGTAAATCATTGACCATTATACAAAGTGCATTATTTCACAATTATACAAGACTTCGCAAATGTTAAAAAGAAGAAAATTTACTTGTGACGACATCCTGAGTTTCATTATAATAAAATACCTATCATAAACTAGAATTGAATGTAGTTGGTACCTGTTATATTTAAGCGTTGATCTTACAAATTTCATGTTCTTTAGTAATCGTGCACTATAATTCTACGATGGTAAAAATCCGTTAAGAATCCTTTATCATAATTTCACGTATGCACGGAATGGAATCGACTCATTTCTACACCAACACCCCAAACTCATTTGCAAACTCAATCATTATTGAAACATTTACATTTATTATTCGACCATAATATTACGTTACTGACCATAATAACTACCCATGATAACTGTCATGAGACCACATAACATTACCATAAAAATATTATTTTAATTAATTAATATCTACTTGTTTATTCTTAAATAAAGTTAATATTATAAGTTTATTGATATAATTTGTCTTATATTTCTGTTTCTTTAAGAAAATCATGCCTCAGTATACAACTAAGAAAATAAAATTAAAATCTGCAAGTTTGAAGTACATTTTTTTATAAAGTCTTCAAGTTTAAGGGAGACATCTCATTTCAACCTATCTCGTACCCTGCTCCTCATTCAACAGCTCACAACCCGAAATTGGCCAAAAGCAATATACTTTTTTGATCAAATCTTATGGAGTATGTAACCAAAAGAAGTAGGAAAATATGTTATAAAAACAAATTGTTCAATATCGTTTAAAAAAAAGAAACGATTTGTTTTATTCACGTGTATTGTATCCTAAGGTCATGTTAAAAGAAATTTTCAATAAAATTAGTTACTTTGAAAACTTTATTATGAGAAAATAACTAATTTCTATTGTTTTCTTTTTCAGCTGCTGCTTTTTAAAGGTCCGGTCATCGAACCCACTTTATTTTAAGTTTTAACTTTACATCTCTTTACCTAATTTATTATTTTATAATTATAATTCGTCTGTTAAACTTTGACTATGTTAATAAAACAAGGATGAGATTAAAATGTTGCGAAACAATTAATAATAAAATGTTATTAAAAAGGTTTTCCCTGAAGATCTTAAAGACTGCAATAGCATAGTCATAGCCACACGGATATGAATACTTGTTACAAATTTTGTTTATATTAAAACATTTTTATGTATTCCAAAAAAGAAAAAAATCAATAAAATTTGAAAAAGCCCTGAGTTCTTTCTTTTACTACTACGATGCTACAAGATTTATTCCTTAGTCGTACGCAACAGAAATGTATGTAAATACATTGGATACGTTTAGCTACACATTGTAAGTATTTCTACGACATAAGGATAAAAACTTCGTTTCTTATACGAAACTCAATAGACTGTGGAAAAAAGCCCTACTACGTACGTGCTTAGTTTTACTACGCTGCTACGAGATTGCTACGGATGCTACGACCTGTCGTTTATATTCCGCTTTAATAAAATTAAAAAAAAATAGATTTTACTCTCTATCTTTTTCGTTACTATGTAGAACATGAAATCTGTTTAAAATATGGGCTATACAAATTAATCGAACCATACATAGTTTATGAGGCCACTTTTCTGTTGTTTACGAGTATCAATATTTACAGAATCAATAATTAATTAATTACCTATTTAAGATAATGGCAAGAAATTATAATTCTAGGTGTAGCTCCTGCGATATTGGAGCAGTGCGGGAGTGGTGGGTTGGTTTTTTTTGCGTCAAATGCTGCGAAACGTCCGTCAAATTGTATAATAATATTCATGTGTATGACTTATCTGTTACGTAGGTACTAAATCCCATGTCACCCCTCAGGCACCGCAGGAATCTAAGTAGGTAATACACCCTAGACCCATGTTATACTAGATCTTGGACTTCGTATAACAGTGCACGAGGGTTTGATAAATAGTAATGATAATAAATCCCTAGAAATTATGTACACAGCGCCATCTAACCCCTAAATAAGGATAGCTTGTATGGGGTTATTCCCAGTTGCCCCCTCTGGCATCGCCCCCTCAGGGGGCAACTGGGAATTCGTAAAAAATAATGTTGCCAAGCAGTGGGTAAACGGTACGTCCTATTATTACCCTGGAAAAACCCAGAGTTATACGAACAAACAACATATTCATGCTCATTTGTAGGTACATGCGATTTCTGATTTAATAGTCGACTTAACCTAAATAAGTAGTCAATCACACAAAAGCCCCGTTGTCACCCGCAGTCGGTGGTGGCAGGTGGCGTGTGGGACTCCTAAGAAGTCTTATTTCCTGAGGATGTGCGTTTAGGCACCATAACCGCAGGTTAGCCAGAGCTGCGGCTCTATGTGGGACTCGAGGTTAAAGTGTCCCACAACCCTCTAAACTCCCCGGTTTCTCTTTCACACCCGGGAAAAGGAACGAGCCGGTGCCCGCCTTGTGGCGATTGCTCCGAGGCTACCTACCATGAAGTAAAAGAATAAACTGGAGGCCAAACTCCTATAAACCTAATTGAAGCAAAATTTGCTGCATTCTTTCTCGCTCCTTATGTCCCCCTCCTCTCTAACTTTATTTATTAGAAAGAGAGGAGGGGGCTTAGAATAATAACATATTATTCTAAGGGAGGGGGACCTAAGGAGCGTGATAGAATGCTGACAATTTTGCTTCAAGTAGGTATTGAGTCTTGAGAGTGTGGCCTCCAGTTTTCTAAATCCCTGAGAAGCGAGTACCTACTTAAAATATAACGAATATTTGACATTTGTTTATACATAGTATGCCGACGTGCCTACAGAGTACAGACCGATAATGTTCCGGTGGCCAAAATTGGAACTACGTGAAATGCAATGCAAAAACGATATTTAATGACAGTTCTAAATAGACATTAGCGACGCCGCCACCGGAATAGATAAGTTTGTCGGTCTATAGAAATGTTACTGTGATACCTGTCCCAGGTATCATCCTAGATTTTATAGTTCTATTAAATCTATGATGATACCTGCGATAACTGTCATCGGTTTGACATGAGTCATGAGTAAAGTTTCACAATTTTTGACTGTCATACATACATATGACAGTCAAAAGAAAGAAATAAAGGCAGAGAAATAACGTCCATAATTGGCCGGCCCCGCCCACTTAGAGATGTTTATTGCTATCATCTTTCGCTTACACGTGTAAAATATCGATAAAAATGTTTTGATTATCACTTTAAACGTCAAATTCTACAATCAAAATTCAATCAATTTGATTAAAAGTAAGTCGTCTTGGATTAAAAAAATTTAATTGTGAATGTGATTCCAAAATAAGAATACTTTCCTAAAGGTACTCAATTTTACGAGGGTAAAATGATAGAAGAATCGATGAAATAAGTATGTAGCGATTCTTGCACTTTATTTAAAAATAAAACTAAGTCCCTAGAAAAGTCACTGTGACACTTGTCGCGGGTATCATCCTAGGTTTACAAACTATAATTCTAAATTATAATTGATGAAATGATCGACGCGGCGCCCTGCGGCCTTCATAGATAGATAGATATTCTTTATTGCACTAAACATATAATATAGAAAACATGTAACAGCTGTTGTTTATAATCTCCGTGGCAGCATCTATACTTTGTAAAATCTAGGATTTTTCCTGCGAAAGCTTTCATCACTTTGACAGAAGTAAAGTTTCACAATTTTTGACTGTCAAATGTATGCACAGAAATAACGTTCATGATTGGCCGGCCCCGCCCATTTAGGGATGTCCATTGCTGAAATCTTTCGCTAACACGTAATATTCGATTGTGAAGGTGTAACTTTGTTTTGTTTATCACTTTATACGTAAAATTCTGTGATAAAAAATCAATTAATTTGATCATATAAGTAAGTCGTCGTGGATTACGAAATCTGAATATTAATGCGAATCGAAAATAAGAGTAATTTCTTGAAGGTAGTCAATCAATCTTGCTGTGTAGAAGAATCGATTACTTAAGTATCGAATATTTGACATCTGTTTATAATACGACGACGCCCCTAGAATTGTCACTGTGACACCTGTCGCAGGAATCATCCTAGATTTACAAAGTTTATGAATATACTAAATCTATGGTTTATGACAATGTTCAGATAAATTATTAGGGACTTATTAATAGTTGTGTGAATCTGGCCTTTAATGTATAACAGAACCTTTTTAACGCTTTAAGCTTAAAATTATTTACAAGTTGTTTCTAAGTTTCGAAGTGGAGAGAACAAAATTTATCATGAAAACAACATGCCGATAATTGGTAGTGCCAAGTTTTTTTCTTTGCCATAATTTAGCAAGCAACCTTAGTGCCAAGCCAATACATCACATGACACTTGACAGTTCAAAAAAAAAGAAATGTCAAAAGTTGCGTCTCTGGAATTTAAAATTTACAAACGTTACGTTTGTTTGTTGAATTATTTGTAAAATTAAAGGAATTGCCACCGATTTTGAATATCCGTCTAATAAATAAATTGATATAATGGGCGAACAAATGGAAGAACAAAGTGATGTGGATATGAATAACTCTGAACTTGCGTTTGATAATCTCACTATTTTGAAGGAGTTCAGTAATATAGCAAATCTCGTAAAGTATGTTTATTCTTCTATTACTGATCGCTAATCGGTAGCTAGTTATAAAATTTTCATTATTGCTAACTTATAAAAGTAATCTAAATCTGAACTTTAAATCATATTGCTTTATTTCTTAGTTGTGTTTTAAAGTAATTAGGATGAAATCTCAAATTATTTCCATCCATCTTTTTATCTCTGAGTACTTATCACTTTCAGGAATGAAGACTTTCTTGATACTGTGCCGAAGGCTAAGCTTCGTCGTGTAAAATGGGTGCCCATGTTCAACTGTCTAAAACAAGGGATATTGGATGAAATGATTCAGGAGCTAAGTTCTATGTGGCAGTATGAGAATATGCATGAAAAACTTGAAGTTTTAGAGAAACAAAAGGAGAAATTTTCTGAAATAAATTCAGAAGCTCTATGGTGAGTTTATGTATGAAATTGAGAACTATTTTTCATCATGATCAAATTTGCCAGCCAGTTAAAATTTTAATCTCAGATCACTTGCATTTTATTTGGTTCATCATTGAACATAATGTGTGGTGGGTGGTCTGTTTGAACTTCTTATGATAGAAGCACTTAGTTTGCACGAAGCATGCAAAATAAAACAACTTTAAGCTATGTTTCGCTTCAGTCAGTAGCAATTTGAAAAGTGTTCTTATAATCCATGTTGCAAAATATAAATTAATGCCTGTGCAATGTTGGATGTGAATAGATATAAATAAATATCATTAATTTTTAAATGAAATGATGTCCAATTAATATAAATAAAAAGTAATCAATTTCAGTTTCTTGCGTAGTTCATTGACCATAATTATCTGAATATGGTATAATGATTTGAATTGAAGTACTAAAATTTTGTAGATATGTTTAATCAAAGATATACCTCATTAACCCTTTCCCCGCCACGCTTTTTTCCGAAAATGGTGCCCCAAACGCCACAACCATTAAAAAAAAAAATTTCAAAAAATTATTAGGTTATACTCAACTCATTCAGGCAAGTAAAAATACAACGTTTCTTGATCATGTTTTTTTGTCTGATATATCAGACATTGGCGTGGTGGGCACGAAAATGGTTTGTCTGATATATCAGACATTGGCGTGGAAAAGGTTAATGATGTTACAATCATATTAAAAGAAGCTAATCTAATTAGGCTATGAAGGCGATTTTAGAAGTTTTATAGTCAATCGTTCAAAATACCATGAGTATTATCATTACTTCTCTTGTTTATACGTAAATCCAATTTTTCATGAATTTTTGCTTCTTTGTTTTGCAGGAGGCCACAGCTTGGTGATGTTAAAGCTCAACTCAAAGCCAGTGATATCAGTAATTTACAAAAGCAAAAGGCCTTATTAGAATCTCTTGCCAAAGAGTATGAGAGCCGAGTTAATAGACTGAAGAAGACAGTGTCAGCTAAGAGAGGTTACCTGAAGGCTCTACAACTGGACATTCAAAAATATCAAAAGAAAAATGAAGATTTGATCATGAAAATTAATGATAAGGTTGAAAATCACAAAAACTTAACAAAGATAATGTTGCCTATGAAATTAAATGTTGATGATATGAACTGGGTGGACAAAGATTTAGAAATTAATAATTGATAAAGCATCACAAGATTATTTGAATAAAATTTATATTTCAGAAAATTGTACACACCTGAGAAAAAGTACAACGAAATTTTTATTATAATAATTATTTAAACTCAATATTTGTGAAAGTTATCTTTTACTAGTGTAGATGAAAATAGAATAAAATGTTAGTAAGTGATAAAATCACATAAAATTTGCTGCATCCTTTTTACCAGCTACCTAAAACTGCTATACAATTGAGTTGTACATACAGAGAGCAAAGATAAATATTAGATTTAATAGCAACAAATTGTTTAGAAAGAGTAAAATTTTAAGCTTGAAGAAAAGATGAAAACACTTAAACATGAAAATGATATTCTATTAGCAAAGTACATTAATAATAATTAAATATTACACAATAGCAACATTACAATCATATGTAAATTGATAATTATAAATGCAAAACCAAAATGAAACAAAAATAAACCTCTTAGTTTAAATAGTAATATTTATTAATGAAAATCATTTGACATTGTTAACATAGCTAAAAAATAAAATTGTACAATGCAAAAACTGCATATAATTTTATATTTAATAATATAGCAATTGCACTATTGTTGCGAGGACTACACTGTTACTACCACCATTAATTAAAAATATGAATTCATTTCGAGACTTGCAACTGCAGACTGTGAGGAGAAAGCCTCAATGGAGATCACGCCAATCTTCAAGAATTTGGAAATATCTACTTATTTTTTAAGAATAATACTGCAAATTAAAATTAATTTCACTGGGAAACACGTCTTTTCCTAAAAACATAGTGTTGTATGGAGTCATGTGATTGATAGATGCTTATTAGCTATGACAAGTGAAGGTTAATATCATGTCTTAGGCCAGCTCCACAACAGGATGGTTACCTTTAAATAAATAAATAAACATAGAGCACTAAAAATACGTAACGTAAATAAAGGTTATTTGATGGACGAATAGTTCTTGTTAACAAATTTTCACTAATACAATAAACTAGAATTTTTCAAATTAAATCCAATTTACGTTACTTATACGAGACCTATATATACTTTACATTTATAGGCACATTAGTTACAGAATAAACAAAGCGAATGTGCTTTCGATCCACTACAACTTAATAAATAGTAATATGAAAATGTAATGACGCTTTGTGTCCAATGCCCGCATCTTAAAGATCGCTTGCCACCTCAAACTCTTCAAAGTCAACAAAACAATTTACTAGAACATCAACATGTTACAACAACACAACAGGATATTACACTGATATCTAAGGCTGCAATATAATATCAGGGATCGAAAAAGCAATAGTCACCGAGGCACCGCCGAATACTTCATGTCCGATCGCTATCCACAAAATCTCTGTAGAACTAAATTCATAAATTAATATCACTCACATTAATTAAAAATTAAACATAAGAAGGCACAAGCAAGTTGATAAATAATTTTAACAATATGTGACATATTATTCGGCTTTGTCCAATGACTACACTAACATAATAATTATAATACATGATATAATTAATTATTTGTAGCATTCCTTTCACTGTGCAGCACACTGGATCCCAAACGTCAGTTATTTCTTTTTTGGTGGTGACCGTTGAGGCGTGGCTGGCCTCCCACTGTTGATGCCATTGTATTGGTATTTTGCCTTCTTCTCTGATGGTTTCAGTATCTATAACATTCAAACACTTGTCAAGCAAAAGAATTTATCATGGAAATAATTCTTGTTACAAAATCTTATCATTATTATTTAATAAGAAAATAATTTACTGCTTAAAGAATGATGAATGCCTTGATTTATTTATTATAACATATACCTGGAAGGAGCACATGAGTGTCTCGTCGACCGACATCATTCCTCCGGCGTTGTCAAATTCTCCGCAATAGTTAGGTGCTGAAAACAGCGTCACTAGTTGTCGTTTGGCGAAGAACTCGTAGCCATCTTCTACCACCTACAAAAATGTTTCACACGTTAAACAAGTATTGCCTATGTTTGTATGGGATGGTCTGTATTGCCTCACAATAAGATTTTTCTCTTTTTATTTCTTTCATTAAACGCGTGCTTATTACAAATACAGTATATACAATAAACCTAGTAGTTAAAATAAAGTAACATGAGCCTGAAAAATTATTAGGTTAGACATGGAAAGCAATGGACCTAATAACATAAGTTTAAATACTTTTCGTAACAAGTGAATATGGTAAGAACACAGAAGTTTGTAGGCCTTTGGCCATGGTTAGCAATCTTATTTTTATCCCAATATAAGATATAGGGCATGTGAAGTGGGCAGATATTTAACAATATACTTATTGTAATATGTACCTGATGAGCACGACAGATCAAGTCTAAATCATGTCTATTCAAGAATTTGCTGACAACGTCAGGGCCGAAGGTGAAGGACACGCCGCGATCGTTCTCTCCCCATCCCTGGACATCTTTATCTGGATCTGACCAAAGCAGGTCACAGAGTAAGCCTGAAATATTTAATTGTAAGTGTTATATAATCAGTCAAGGTCAGATATAATCACTGAGACAACTGTGCATCATTAATAATTCTTGTGTGGCCAATTAAATCGCCAATTGGTCACAGTATTGTTATTTAGATGTCGTACATTATAATGTAAATCGTACAAGGCAGTATATGTTTTATGGACATGGCCTTGTCAGCATGATACAATCAGTTATTACTGTAAGTTTTAAACAAAATATTATATAGATACCAAATTAAGTCAAATTGATACAAACTTAATCCATTTTATTCAAGTTTTATCAACATCTTGTCTAATTCGAATCAAGTAGCAATACTTCATATGTAATTAACTTCTTATCTGATATAGATTTATACTATTTGATTCAATGATTTATTCTAATATCATTGATTTGATTCCAACATTGGTTAGTAATTATTATTTTGTTTACCTGTGTCAGGGACATCAGTGGGTCGCATTATCCGTCTGATTTGCTCCATGCCCTGCAAGTCTGGCGATAGGCCGCCATGACAGCAAAATATTTTCTCATCTATTATAGCAGCAATTGGCAAGCAGTTGAAACAGTCAGTAAAAGTCTTCCACAGTTTTATGTTGTATCGACGTTTACATTCGTCGTAAAAACCTGTTCAGTAAAAAAATTTAATTTAGTTATGAGTGTTACTTATATCTATGTATTGTAGATGCATTTGAGATGTTACGAACTAGCCTTAACCTAGAATTTGATATCAAGTTGGGAATATGCATTCAAACTAATTTCAAGGATATAATTACCATAAATACGGTTTATGCTAGCACACTCATGATTGCCTCGCAGAAGAAAGAAGTTCTCTGGATATTTTATTTTGTAAGCAAGTAGAAGGCATATGGTCTCAAGAGACTGCTTGCCGCGGTCAACGTAGTCGCCGAGGAACAAGTAGTTTGCTTCAGGCGGGAATCCGCCATATTCAAACAGACGTAATAAATCCGTGTACTGCCCATGTATATCACCTGCAAATCAAACGTAAAATTGCGATATTTATTAAATTACCAAGGGACAATGTATGTACGGTCAACAGCACATCACGGTTAACACTTGCAGTTCGATAATAGCACTTATGCCCCCGACATAAGAGTGGTACAAAGTCCAAAGTGTTATGTCTGATGTGCTTTTGACTGTACATTGTTTAAGTATAAAGGGATAGTAGATTTATAGGCATGCACTTAGGAGTAAAACCACTACTAAGTATACCGAGATGAGATTAGGTTGTTAAATATTCAGTTGTGGCAGGTAAAGCCCTGGCAAGATTAACTGGTAAGTACTGCCTGATCTGAAAGTGGCTTAACATTTTGTGAAGTATGAGCGCGTCGCGAACGACCTTCGAAACAACAATGAAACAATGGAATATCAAGAGAATTGAAAGATTATGCTGTCTTTGAAACTTCGCCAGTATAGTACTAATTAGATTTACAAAAATTTCTCAATCTATAAAGTGTATATATTTTTAAGATAAAATATTAGAAAAAATAAGTGTTGTTGTGAGTGTGGGGATAATTGAATCAAATTTTTAAATATCTTATAGGGATTTAAATCACATATTATCAATCACATAATCAAATATTTAAGAAACAGCTAATAGTTTCCAGACATATATCTAGTCTAGACCAATTAGTTAATCTTAGATTTAATGAATAATAAATGTTAGAAAACATTAAAATTATTAAACCATAAACATGTATTAAGTTCTTATATTAACTATTTTATTGATTGTGACATGTATTACTACTTTAATAAAATATTATGCTATAAGAAATCATAACACTTATCAGTATTTGATTAATCATTGCCAATTATTACTATCTATATCAAAAAATTCTTCAATGACTTTATTTACTAAATACCAGAACATATTTAAGAGAATAACAAGCCACAGCCATACTTTTACCACAAGGGCACATACCACAAATTTTGAGCGGCGCCTCCAGTTCCAGTAGTATAGGCTGTTGCAGGAATATCTCCCTTGACTTGGTGCAGAGGCCCCTCACCTCCGACTCTGACATCTGCACTGTCTTTCCGGGCCTGCATCCTCGAACTACAACAATATTACCCTTGTCACTTGTAGCCATTATTTTTATTGACAAAATCTGCATGATTATTGGTAACAATGTAATAGTTACCTTCTTTGCTCTAAATCAAGGTATAAGATAAACTTAAAGAAACTGCACTACCTACTATGGCAAAATGGATGACTCAATAGCTTCAAGCAACAATGAAACTAAATGAAATGACCATTTTGTTTCATCATGATCATTTTGCACAATATACATAATACACATTAACACCATTACAGCTCAATTTACACAATGTAAACAGAAACATTTTAAAACTGGTTACAAGAGGCATGCTAAAATAGCATAAGCTAAAATCAAAATAAAGGTAATATATTTATCCCCAGTTGATCAGACATTTTCACAATTTCATACCGACAGGTCACAACATAGGAAATAACAAGAAAATAAACCGATCCCTGAACCATGCTAAAAATAAATAAAATTTCAAATAATAAACTTATTCAATCTAATTATTTATGAAGAGATTTGCTCCAGATACAATATACTTTTCAATTGTTTTCAGTAATCAGGTATACAAAAGAATGAAGGGATTTCAAGGGGTTCCATAGCATTCATAGTAAATATAGAAATTACACCATTTCATTTTACAAAAACTTAAATCTTCATTCATATAGGAAACCCAATAGGAATTAAATCAATCAAGAAAGAGGTCATTATTTAGCATCTTGGTCATTTTTTCAAGACAGGAATTATGTTCTAAATCTGGGAGTGGATTGTCATCTGTTAGGATAAATCACTAAAGGAATAATAAAAGAAAATAATCTAGCGCAATACTCCACAAGAATTCTGGATGAAACCATACATTCTCCTGAAAAGATGTCTTTCAATTTCCCTTTTCGCCGCGCTGTTTCTTGCTGCAGTCTGTACACTGTTGTAACCCACCAATTAGCAGCGTAATAAAGTGAAATAAACATGTTTAAATCAAGTTTAATGTGCATAAAGCAGAACAATAAGACCAGAGAAGTGTTCCATGCTATAGGCCAACATCATTTTGAAATGCATCCCTATTTGAACGCGCTACAAAAGTTATAATTATAATTAACCGAATGATAAAAATAGCTATCGCTCGCTTCTTGTTAGAAGTAACATCAAAAGTAGAATCCGATAAGAATTGAGGATAATCGATTTATTTATGAGTTTGACGTTTCTATACCTCTACATACTCAATGATAATTACGCAACTAAGAATATAATGAGCATGGACCATTTACTCAACGTATCAATTACGAGTAAAAGAACGTATGGGAGTATTAAAAAGAGGAAATATTGATAATTTACCTTCTAAAAGTCTGTGAATTAGACTGTCAACATTGAGTTCGTCAGCCATATTTACTACACGAATAATTTACGTCAAAAAGTCAAATCCGACAAACACCACCATCGTCCACCGCCGCCGCCGAGTTGTTTTTGGTTTTTTACTCAAGCGTTTAGTTATCTATCATTTTACGAGTCACATGAGCAGTAGTAACGCCCGAAAATGTTATTGTTACTTACTGACTCTTGAATTGTAGAATGAAAAATGCTGTATTCAAAGCAACTGTTTTTGCCATATCATAAATAATATATTATACATTATTATCTTGTTAGATTATTATTAAGTCTGATTCTAGAAAAACAGTTTGATAACTAAACGCAATTTGAACGCTTTCTTTAGTCTATGACACAATTAAAAAATAAACAGAACTTTATGGTTATTTTGACAACCAGAGACAACTTTATCCCAAAGACAACGATTTTTTATTTTAATTCTTGTTTTGCGTACGGTCAAAATGTCGCTATTCGAGATTGTCAAGCTATTTTCTCATCGTAATGTGCCGTTCTGGCGCATAGTATGTATGAAACATCGAGTTTTGGCGTGTGCGTTCTATTTTATTTTAGACAAGACGTGACGGCTGATTAAAAAAACTTCATGGCCTTTAATTCGACTTTGCAATAATCCTGCTTAAGTTTTTCGTAAACAACACAAGCCTATCAACGCGAAAATCCAATGTAGTTAGTGGAAAATCCCTGTTGGAGCAAGTGAAAATCATAGGTAGTGCCTAGGTAAACCCTTGGACGCAGTTTCGAAGAGGGCTTAATGGAAGATAAGATGGAGAGTGAACAGAGCTTTAGTGCCGATGGCGAAAGCAGCAGTTCGTCGGATACTTCCAGTGGAAGTTCAGACGGTGATGAGGAAGTTATGGAACCGGTTCGTATCCTTGGCCATACATTAGAACTTCCTCAAGAGCTTTGTGAGGACTACTCTGTGTTTAAAGAGTTCTTTTCTATGAAAACTTGGGATGCATTGGAAGATGAGCATAAAGAACAACTGAAAAAGTACTTGCCAAAGTTTACTGAGAATGAAGAAGAGGAAACTGAGAAGACAATTAAAATGCTGTTTAACCATGAACCTTTTCACTTCACATCACCTCTTAGTAACTTTTACAACAATTTGAGACAAGGAAATTACAGGCCAGACATAGCTAAAATGAGGAAATTTTTAATGAAAGCTAGAGCCAAACAACAGAGGCACAAGGTAATTATGAACTGATAAGCTGAATACCAACATCCTGTTTCTAATTTATTGAGTTTGATATTATTATTTATAAAACAGATTTTACAATAACAGTATAGCAAATGATTTAAAAAAAGTTGATTTTCAAACTGCATAAAGTAGTAAATAAGTTTAAGGTAATCTCTGTCCATTTTAGAGGAACCAGATAACCTTAAGAAATCAAATTATTTAAGAATGCATTTACATTATGCATGTAGTAGTTATTAGTTTAAAATACTTAAGATAAAGAGCATACCATATTTTATGTGATTCCAGATAAAATCATACTATGCAAGGTTATTACCTGAAGTTTTAATATCTCGTGAGAGATTGTTAGCAGCAACAAAGGCAGCACCTCCCGGTCCAGTACCTCGTCTTCCTCTCATGCCTCCGAAACCATCAGCGAAGAACAATTACAAGCCATTGTATATGCGAGCCAAGCAGAGGTATTTTGAGGAATTGGCGGCAATTCAAAGTGAGGTGGGTGGTGATGAATCAGAAGATGAAAATTATCCTGAAGGTCCACCTGAACCTAGTGCAAGAAAACGGAAACATGTAAATATGGGACAAGTGAGTTGATACAACTTATTACTATCTTGTTAGGCTTTAAAATATAAAGTCTTTTCAGGACAAACAAAAAGTTATTTTTGTAACTGCCAGATCAATTTTATTGATTTTGCACCATATTGCACTGACTTATGTGTTAAAAATTAATATTTAAAAAGTCCTATAAAATTTGCAATATTGTGGTTGCTATGTTTCCCCTAAAAGGGGTCAACATTTTTATTTGGGTTTGGTGTGAGCCTTTTTAGTAAATTTGCAGAAATTTTCAGAAATATTTTAATAAGTAATATAGAGTTTTTGTAAATTTCAGAATTTAGATGGTAGTGTATCTGGAACTCTTGGTGGGTCAGAAGGTACACACCCCAGATCAATGGATTGCTTGAAGAATATTCTTGCCTCTCATCGTTCACGCAGACAATATAGAGAAGTATGATTTAATCACTCCTTATTTTACCCCTGATATAGACAGAGACAACTAATTTACTAACTCATCTAATATTGTTCAGTGTAGAATTCACTTTTGGTTTTCCCTATTTTTTTACCCTATTAATGACCTAGAGATTAAGACAAGAGTCAACTACTAGAGACTTGTATAACCTAACCTTGTAAGTGACATGCATTGGTCAGTTAATATTTATGATAAAATCCAATAGGTAAATTAGTAGAAAATTATTATTGTGTACCTTAATTATTTATCATTGATTATGCATATAATAAACATATTTTTATTTATTTCTATAACAATACTGTGTCTCATTTCAGACTCATCCAGAACTAAATACTGCTGGTATAACATTAGATGATATAAAACAGAGGGTTGCTCTTGTAAATGGAGCCAAAAAGTTAATGTTTGGTGGTCAAAAAAGTGAAAATCCAATACAGAAATTAAAAAGAGGACCAAAGAAAGATGCAGGGCAAAAAGGAAAGTCACAGGAACAAAAATCTATTTTAAAGAAAGGGAAAGAAGAGCACCATGATAGTGTGGAGAACAGGCCTTTGTTACCTAATATTAAAATCAAATGTGAACAAGTGGAATCAGATTCTGAAAATTCATCGTTTGTTGATCCCGTTGCAAGCCCCAAGCATTCCAAGAAGCTATTAGAACATATGGATATTAAACAGGAAGTGGTAGACGTAAAGTATCCAAATATTCCAAAGTTAGTATGGGTTTATGAAATGTTCAGATTTTTTGTATAAATATAAAATATATTTAATTCTAAATAACAAATATATTTTTTCAGTGTTAATTATGGTGATGGTAAAGTGGAAATAAAACAGGAGCCACCAGATCCTACACTTGCCATTCAGAATGCAGCAAGGCTAATTCAACCAGTTCCCATAAAGTTAGAAGACTTAGATGGAATAGGTAAGGTGTTAAGATTATTTTCTTCTGCAGCCTAGAAATATGTATCTTAAATTATTTTTAGTTTAAAGAAACCACCCAAACAATATAAAATATTCAATAAAATAAAAACAAACTGCATTTCTTATGTATAATTTGGTGACTCTTCTAGAGTGCAGTAACATTATTATAGTTTTTTTTTAATATTGCCAACTATACAAATAGTGAAAGGACTAAATACAAGACAGCACTATTTACTTTGCTCAACTCCAGTTATGGTAAAATATTGTCTGTATTAATTATGTAAAATCGAAAAACAATACTTACCTTAATGATTTGTAGATATGATGGCTTTACCTGTGGAACTGGCCGACGACTCTGGCGAAGTTGTTCCCGTAGATGGTTCTGGAGATCAGGATGAGAGCTTAGTGGACGCTGACGAGTCTCTCACGGAGACCACGCACGCCAACTTCCTGTCTCTGGTCCGCGCGTTGTTCCCCGCTCGAGCCGCGCACCGGGCCTCCAAGCAGCAGCTGCACGCAAGGTGTTCCGCCGTAATGAAGTCGCCCATCGCACCGCTTAATACTTGGTACAATTGTAAGTGCGATGGCAATTAATCCATGCTCCAATGAAAATTTTTCACGCCATCTATCGTTACGTAAAGTTTTGCTATATAACAAACCTTGACTTACATAAATGCTGTCTACGCAGAAAGCGATGTTTATTTCCAAAGCAAATATAACTTTTTGTTGAAGTTTGTAAGTATTATAATTTTATAGTAACAGTGCTAAACACGCATAAAACCAGGTCAGATAAAATGAAATATCTGAATATTACCCTGAACATAAATATCAAGAATTAAATGTTATTTTCAGTGTCGGATGATTGGTGTTCTGAGTTGGACTCCGCTTTAGATTTTCTTGCTGGAGAGAGGGGACCACATCCTGATGACTTTGTGCCCTACCTACAGTTTTTGCCAGAAACACAAGTAAGTTAATGTTTTATTAGGTTTTAAGTATGTGTATTGTATGTTTATATTGATCATAATTAAATTCAACAAAACCCTATGGGGGTGTCCATTAATCACGTGATCTTTTTTTAGCATTTTTTAACTCCCCCTCCCCCATTGGTGATACGTAGTGAGGTTTGAGACCACCCCCCCTCCCCCTTCTCAACATCACGTGTATTTTTAGTACCTACAACGAATCTTAAAATTTTCTGAATATTATCTTAATTTAAATACAGGTATAAACTATAATCTTATTTTATTCTGAAATTAAGGACCATAATAAAAATGTCTACACCAGGTTGCAAGTTTTTTTTATTGCCATAACAATAATAATAAACGAAGAGTGTAATCATAGGAAAAACATGTATTGTACTAGTACATGAATAGGCCTCCGTTCTTTGCCTGGCAACGGCGAGTCAAGGTCACTACACGCCGCGCCGTGCCGTTTAATATTTGTTTAAAAATCGCGCGTTTGACGAAAAAATAAATACACGAGATATCTTACTACACCCCCCCCCCTCCCCCTTGTGTTATTTTCGTGATTTTTATCAAACCCCTCCCCCCCCTTTCAAGCCTCACGTGATTAATGGACAACCCCTATCTTAAATTAAATGATGAAGTCACAGAATGATAAATTTATTTTTTCCAATCATATTATTCATTTTCATTTTTGCTGTACTTATTAAATTAATTATTCATGTATTTATATTATCACTGATGCTAATGGAAAATATTTATTTCAGATGTACCAGTGGATTGGGGCGGGTCGCGATTGTGACGCCATATTAGGACGTCTTTGCGAACGATGGCTACGAGCCGTGTCTCCGGGGCCGCCTACCAGTGAACCACCCCCACCAAGGTACATAGGATAATATGATTTGAGTTTACTAGGTACAAACTTGCAAGAATGTATAGTCAGCAATGGTAAAATAAAAAACTCACACCAGTAGGGCTGGTTTAAGTCCTGTTGGAGACACCCTTTTTAAGCTTACACACTCGCTATCTCCTTAGGGAATAGTTCCAATATTTTATTTCAATTTATAGTAAATTCATAGTAGAGTTGCAAAGAGTTGTACTGTCTGTGTAGGTACCCTACGTCTTGGATCATGCGAGCACCTACGACAACAGAAATAACAGAATTTCGATCGCAAGAACGACGGAGATTCGCGGCGGCCGCAAAACCTTTTAGTTATATTCAACACGGGTAAGTTTTATATTATAACTTCATTGATGCCAGTAAGGCCGTGGCCCCATGTCTGGTGCCGTACGCCGCGAGACGGCACGGCACCGGCTGCCGTAACGGTACGCGGTGTGCCGTACGGCGAAACGGCGCCGTGTGCCGTGCGCGGCGCGTCCCCACCGGCAACCATCATTTCAAAATAACAGTTTTTGTCTGGATATGGACCGCAAAGGACGCATTCGGCTCTTGTTGCTGTTGAGACGACAAACAAAAAAATCATAGATTTTACTAACTATAGAACGGTCCGCCAGGACGGCTAGTCGTACAAACTGTTCTAACCTATCATACGAAGTTCACTGGGCTAGTTTGAAACAAAAAAAAAAAAAAAAAGAATCCGTAAGCCATTCTGCGTTTTTTTAATTTTTTATTTAGATACCGGTCGGTGGTGGGTCCGTGTGCACGGGCGTCTCTCTCGTGCGGCACGCACGGCTCGCTGCTGGCGGCGGAGCGGCCGCGGCACGCCAGCTTCATCGCGCTGGTCCGAGACGCCGTGGCTCGCCTGCCCAACGGCGAGGGCACAAGGCACGACGTGCTCACGTTGCTCAAGTATGTGTTGTAGTGTTGCGTAGATGCAGCTCCTAATAAAATCTAATCGCCCAAAGTTATTAAAGATTTCTTGACATTATGTGTGTGTTTGGCACCATAGGTTCTTCACAGAGGCGCCTGAACAGTGGCGTAGCGTGGGTGTCAGCCGCCCGGGGCGGAAGATCATTCTGCCGCCCTTTTTTTTGTTCTTTCAGTTGGCAAAGCAGCCCACCTGATGGTAAGTGGTCATTGCGGCCTATTCCATTAAGGGACACTTCAACTGCATTGTGAAATTTTGTCGCCCCCTAAAAACTGCCGCCCGGGGCGGGACGCCCCCCCCCCCCGCCCCCCATCGCTACGCCACTGGTCCTGAAAGATTTGAGTATGTTTTTATATTGATTGCCTTGTTTAGCGCAGTGGTAAAAATCATACAAACATTTTAAGACCTACAACCACTTGGCCAAAACGAGGATTTAGAAATAAAATACTATTATTTAGGTACAATTTATTGACACATTGACTTATTTCTAGAATGTCCCAGTGGATCGGCACGTGTAACGACCAGGCTTTGCTCGGGGCCCTCTCTTCGGCGCTGGACCGGCTGCACTCCGCCAAACGCGACCCAGTGGTCAAGTATGACCAAAGGACGGCGGTGTGGACGTATTTGCACCGGAATAGGTAAGTTACTGCTCTAAAATTTAGTATATGGCATGCACAGTTGTTAAAATCAAATCATGTGTGATGTGAATGTTTTTATCAAGTCATTTATAACTATCTTTTTATGGTATAAAAAATTTACTATTTCGTAGATATCATTGTGATTTCTCAAGCTTTTTTCAGTTTTAGTATACTGTAAAAAAGCCGGTACTTTATCCGTCAACTACTGATTCTACGATTTTGGCCGTTGTCACTTTGAAGTTGGGTCGGTTTAAGCGTATTTTTAAAATAAATTTTATTAAAATATTTTAGTTGCAGTCCCTTTAGGGTGTGAAGTGAAGGGGAAATCGGGGAAGTTTAGTGAGTAGTGAGACGTTCATGAGCCGCAGCACGCAGACGCAGGTCTAGTGCTTAAATGCATCCTTCTAGATAACTAGTATCACAAGTACAGTTACCGACAAACTTGTTGAACATCAGTTGACGGAGTGGGGGAAAGTTCGCGCATGTGCACTTACGCGTGACCAATAGCGCGCGCGAATCTCCCGGACGGCCGCGCGCGCTATTGGTCAGAGGTATGCTTCTGACCAATAGCACGCAGGCGTGTCTAAAATTCGTGTTCTGCGCAAATCCCCACCCGATAATCAGGAAGTTTGCCGGTACCTGTACATAAGGTTGAAATTATAGGCACTATTTTGCTACTGCTCTAGGGCGATATAAGACAAGTCAATATTTTGTAGGACGGAGGAGGACTGGGTCAAGACGACGGGCAGAGGGCGGGGCGGCAAGCAGGCGGCCGCCCCCGCCCCGCCGCCCGCCACGCCGCCGCCCGCGCCCGCCCCGCAGCCCCCGCAGGCGACCCGCGCGAGGGACACGCCGCAACATATGCCGCAGCCTGCGGTATGTATCAAAAGTCTAAAGTAAGAAGTACCGTTTGACAGTTCATTTGTGCAAAGAAAAATAAACCTTACGTTAAAGGAATTAAACTCAAGAAAACAACATCAGTTTTTTTAATACAATTATTTATTTAGAAATTAAGACTACTGATGTATATAAGTAGCATATATATACCTCTTAGATTTGATGGACAGCAATCGATAATTTAGACAAAAATCTCGACATTGCTAATTAAATACATAAACGGATTATACTGTCCAAAATACGTTTTTATACTACTGAGGTTGCAACCAGATGTACCCTGTTCGAATTATTAAAAAAAATTATCTAGATAATTTTTGCCAGCTAAAGTTGCACCTTTCAACCCTCTTCGTCAATATACTGGACTGGGTTAATGGAATAGACTTGTAGTGACTGGTGACTAATGTGATGAAATTTCTGTTAACTGCACTCAGTCATAAAAAAATCCCGTCTAGGGTTAAAAGTTCTCAACTAATAAACATTTTCATTAAAAGAATATGTCACATTGTCACAGCTTCTGTTAATGGTTTTTATTTGGTTGCTAACAGTTGGAGTTGGAAGTAGGCAGCGTGGAGGAGGTGGTGGAAAACGCGTCAGACAGCGACGTAGACGTCGACGATACTTCCGCCCCTGCCCCCGGTCCCACACTATCCTCCGCTCAATTACTCATGCAGGCCACACAGGCCGTTCAACCCCCACTCACCCCCCAGCCGAAACCTCAACCCCCGCCGCCCAAGGCGAAGGGTAAGCTCGTCGCGACGCCGCCGCCGAAGCCGAAAGCCAACGTCCAAGTAAAGACTGCGAAGCAAGCGAGTCTGATGACGCAGTCAGTGAAGCAAGCGAACTTGCTCAGTCAAGCGGCGAAGCAGGCGACGCTCATGAGCCAGGCTGTGAAGCAAGCGAACCTGCTTAGTCAGACGGCTAAGGCTCTTGCTGCGAAGCAGGCACAGGTAATACAAAAAAATTATGCTATCAATCCAGGGGTTCCCAAACTTATTTTGTCTACTGCCCACTTTGCGAATAAATTAATTTCTAGCGCCCCCATTTTTT
Organism: Mecyna flavalis; assembly: GCA_949319885.1. NCBI lineage: Eukaryota > Metazoa > Arthropoda > Insecta > Lepidoptera > Crambidae > Mecyna > Mecyna flavalis. Next base: position 9,161,587 of record OX439407.1, on the reverse strand, counting down.
CACCTACTAAAAACCATTATAACTTAAAATTAAATTAATTAATTGTTGTAAGCTATATAGCTTACATTTTTTCTGGGTCTCTTACCACCCCCCTTTAGGCTTGCAGCGCCCACTTTGGGAACCCCTGTATCAATTCATGATTAATCAGCATGGTTAGGTTACTATTGCCAACATCCATTCATTTATTTATCAGTCTACAATGGACCATTCATCATTTATTCATTCATCAACTCATTTTTAACTCTTTCATGCTAAAACTACAGATGCAGTTGTAGTTATGGATATCTAGATGACAAACGGCAGAGAATCAAACTTGCTGGGCGTAGGTTACTGTAATCTGAATTGGTAGCCACGAATTTATAAATGCCACAGCTTATACACTTTTTTGAAGTACATAAGTTCACTTCGACTGACGTAATTAAAACCATTGTTAATTGAATGAAAGTATATTTTAAGGCAACTAATATTTAAACAAACAAGTAATAAGGTGTACAGCATAGTTTTAATATAAAATTATTACAGGTCAGTCAAGTAAAGACGCCCGCGCTTACTACGATCAAGACTGCGACCCCTCAACCGAAACCTAGCGTAGCTCAAAAGGCCGCTGCCTCGCAAGGTCCGAAACAAACCCCACCAAAGACTACCCTCCAAACTAAACAAGTGAGCGTGGCGAAGCAGCCCGCTCAGTCGCCTAAGGCGAGTGTAGTCACGAAGGTTAGCCAGGTGAAGGCGGGACAGAAGACTGGGACGAGTGGCCCAAGTGGAACGGTTGGGCCGATTGGGACAAGTGGGACGAGTGGGCCGAGTGCGGCGTTGCTCGCTGCCAAGTCGCTCACAGTCGTCGCGCCGCCGCACAAGTCGCCGCTCGTCAAGCAGAGGCAAATGCAGCGATTGGACACTCCTCAACCTACCAACGTAAGTCATTATTTAGTTTCTTTATGTTTAATTCATTTATATTTATCAAATAACAGTATGGTATTCAGAGAAAAGTTTCAGTTTATATAATCTTTTCTTAATTTTAAAGTACAAAGCTTATTTTTTTAAGTAATCAAATAATTATATAGCTAAGAAGGTCAATAAGAGCTAGTTTAGCTTATATCATATCAGATCGAAATAATTTATTTGCCAGTTCAATGATTCTTCTTTTTTTTAAATTAGCAAAAAAAGACATTGTCAACGGTATTTAAACTTATCTGAAGTGCTGAAATTGACCTCAATTACATTATATACTTAAAGTTATTCAGAATGTATTTATTCATGTTATTGTTAGGTACCTGCATCTTCCACACCTACTCCTCCCGTGACACCTACTGCTCAACCCACCGTCACCGTAGCTACTCCACAAAGTCAAAATAAGGTAGATATAAATTATACAATTATTACACGTAGTATAAATGTTTTTTTTTCCTTTTATACAGTTTATTTTATTATAATATTTTAAGTTGGTACAGGGCACGCGTTCACTGCTGATAAGGCCGCCTACTGTTCCAACCACTGTCACTGCAATAGCTACAACAACCACACAGGTAATATAATATAGCACATTTAGTATAGCCTGACCAGGAAAATAAAAAACCTGCTCTGGAGGCGCCACATTAGCTATGGTTATAGCAACACCTGGTTGCTATGGTTATACTCACAAATAACTTACAATATCCAATAGTTACAAGGCACGGTTGATATAATGGGAGATTTTCTGACAGGCCATTTTAAAAGAAATAATTCCAAAAGCTTCACTAGATGGCGTTGAACGAAGTATGTATTAGTCTAGTATTTGTCTATGATCTATTTTTACCTCTGGCACAGATAATAATATAATTATATAATTATAATACTCTGGTTTTTTAACTAGAAGCCATAATAATTACTCATTCTTCTTCTTCTTCATAATTAATAGCTTGCTTTGTGTTTTTTATTAACAATTCCGCCAATAAGTATTTTATTCGGAAATGAAAATGACATCTGACATAAACAAAACGTTTCGTTTTATCAATAACATTCATGTCAAAGTAAACTTTATAACGTTTCGTTCCTTGTGATTGCATAGGTGGAACGGCGCCATCTATTCAGAACTAACAAAACGGGCTGTCAGAAAATTGCCCATTGACGTCACTCCTTGACAGAATAATAATAATTGACTTTTATTGTTTTTTTATTTGATTGTTGCCACTTGAAGAAATTAGTTCCAATATTCTTCCGCAATATGGCGAGGTTTTTTTATTTTATTGGTTGGGCTATAATTCATATTGCCCGTTTGACTATTTTTACTTAGACGATTAATTAATTATGCTAAATGTTGGTTTTGTTAGCCAGCTAACACACACCTTATATTATTAGGACTATATGTTTTCAAAATCAAAATATTCTTTATTAATGTTGGCTTCAGAGATGCTCTTATGTATCATTAAAAAGACTACCACCTGCTTCGGAATGTTGATATCTAATCGAGAAGAAGAATTCAATAGTTACTCTTTTCAATTACTACAAGTTTTACAATATGTGTTTATTAATATAATCGTTATTTGATTACTACATTAAATGCCGTTTCTGCTGTCTGCCCATAGGATAAGCTTTGCTTTGTTAAATGCTAGATGGCGCTGTGTGTAAAACATCCCAGGATATTTGTTTTTATATTTTTGTTCATAATAAAGACAATAGATGATACCATCGTTCTGTATCACATTGTTAATGCTGGATACGCCTAACCAGCCATGTGTTTAAATATAAGTGATTTAGTCGTAAATGTATGTATTTCGCAGGCCGTGGCTGCTTCGCGTCGGGGCGTTGTCAGAGTATTAAGTCCAGCGACCCCGTCGGCTGGAAAATCTCTGATCTCACCTCGAGCACTTATGCAGCAAGGTATGTCAAATTTATATTATGTTAATTTCATTTTGAAAATAAAAAAAATATATGACCTTTTCTGAGAGATCTGATTTGATTATATAGGTGCTACGGCGGCCGCTGCCAAAAAGCGTGTCTCAGTTCCAAGTTCGACGCCCGTCACTACAATAGCCCAGGTAAGTAAATTAAATCAATACAGTATAAAATTATTGCACAGCACGTAAATATTACGTTGAATTGAATAAGTGTATGTAATAGTGGTAAAATAGAAAACTTTTAAAGCTTTTTTAACTTTTAAACCATCTCGTAAAAATACTTTATAGTGTGCAAATTAATCATTTGATTGTTTTGGGGTGATTTTTGTAGCTGTTTAAATTCCAGAGTCCCGCTATCGGCACATCGGTCGTGAGCAACGTGCCGACTGCCGTCACGACAGCCGCTTCCACACGAACGGTCCAACTGGCCGGAGGCAGGACGGTGCAACTTGCAGCCAACCAAACAGTCCACTTACCGGGTGGCCAAGCAGTGCAACTTACCTCTGGCCACACTCTTCAGCTGTCGTCCTTGCAACTGCCAACCCATAGTGTTCGATTGCCTAGCGGGCAAACTGTTCAACTAGCCTCGCCTCAAACCATGCAAGCGGTCCGAGCGGCATCAACAACAACAGTGAAAAACCCCAGCCCCCGGCCCGTTCAGTCATCTCCTACGGTCAAAAACTTACAAGCAAGCCAATCTACTGTGATACCTGTCTCCACTGTGCAGTTGTCCGGCCAGACTGTGCAGATTGGAGGTCAGACTGTGCAACTGGCGGGACAGAGTGTGCAATTAACAGGTCATACTGTAAAGCTGCCTAGTGGGCAAAGTGTGCAGGTGGCTAGTCAGAGTGTGTTGCCGTCTCAGAGCGTTCAATTACAGAGCGGACAGACTGTTCAATTGGCCAGTGGGAATGTGCAAACAGTTCAATTGGGTGGGCAAAGTGTTCAATTGGGTGGGCAAAGTGTTCAAATGCCGAGTGGGCAAAGTGTACAGTTGGGGTCTCAAACGGTGCAGATAGGAGGGCAGACAGTGCAACTTGCGGGCGGTCAAACCGTTCAGTTGCCTAGCGGGCAAACTCTACAACTATCCAGTGGTCAAACAGTCCAGTTATCGAGTGGACAGACCTTGCAGCTGGCGAGCGGGCAGACGGTACAACTTGCGAATCAGCAGGCGCAGAAGACGATCACTCAAGTAGTACGAAACCAGGCTACGGGTGATAAGACGGCGCAGCCCATCGTCGCTAAGCTACTTACTAATGCACAAGTAAGTTCTCAGTAATTATTGTGTAATACTACACACATATGGAACAACTTTTGGATTGGATATATGTAGATTTATTTTTGATTTAAACGTCTTGTTATTAAAGTATTAAGCATTGCGCTGTGTCGGACGGGAGCCGCACGAAGATTATAAGACTTTGCGGGTTTAGTACAGCAAATGCGCGAACGGAATGTTTTAAATGCCAGCAATGGTTTACACTCCGCTTGCGGGTCCCGCTTTGCGCAGTTACCGCTATGGATTAACGTAGCAACAAGTTAAGATAGAATTAAATATATCTCATAATTTCTTCATGACGGATTTTCGTCTATGTTTATTTATATTATTATTGTTCTTTTTAAAGGACTATAGGTAACCATATTTTGGAAAAAAAAAATGGCATGCCAGGATTCCAGGATCAGCAGTCAGGACGGAAAGCCAGGCTCCATACAAAATCTGTATAGCCTTTTAAACATAACTACATACTATCAGATTCAAATGCTATAGGATAATACCTTTTGGATTAATGAAGCGAAAAACGACGTCAGCTGCGCTTGTCCGTAGCGTTAGCAACGCAAAATAATGTTTTTTACTCAATTTTAAAAGTATCCTAATAGCATCTGAACCGGATAGTAAAATTTAGGACATTTAATGTCCTTTCTATAAATAACACTAAACCAAGTTGTCACTCCAGGGTCAGATGATATCCCTGGAAGGCATGGTGGGCGGGTCGCGGCTGCAGCAGATGGGCGGCGTGGGCGTGGTGGGCGTGGGCGGCGTGCGGCCGCGCGGGGCGGTGCGAGTGCTGTCCCCCGCGCGCCCGCTGCTGCTCACCGCTGCTAAGCCGCTGCACAATATCATACTACAGGTGATGTACATTTATTAGTAATTATTAGTGGTCGCCCTCGCAGTTTCACCCGCGTGTAACTTCCTTTTTAAACTATAATACACTTCCCCCATATTTCTGGGATAAAAAGTATTCTATGTCCGTCTCTTGGTTCTAAGCTACCTCTCCACCAATTATCATCACATATACATCATACGTTATCATCATACCTGGAGGCGGTGCAATTCATTTTGAAATTTTATTATATTTTCAATATCGTTTATAAAATATCAACAAAATCCATCCGTTATGTATTCTTAAAAACGAGTAAGGTAGCAGTTAAGCATGCGTATCAAATTATTAATTTTATAATCTGTTACGGATTTCTGTAGTAATAAAAGGATTATAAGTCCGCTTTTACGTATATTAATAACTTTCTACAATAATTAAATCATAGAAGCTTATGATAAGGAAACTCAGTGAATATACAAAATATTGTAATGTTAATGTATTTTATTTTAAAATTTCCAGCAAGGAGATGGTAATGCGATACGAGTCACATCTGCAAGCAGCGGTTCAACGCCTTCCCAGACCATAGTTTTAAGTAATTTAGGTAAGACCACTCCCTTAATATACTTTTGTATTAATTATCTATCAATGTTTGTAATATTTGCTTTAAAATGCTGTATTTTAAAGCAAAAAACCTTTAAACACCAGTATTGGCCTTCTTTCTCCGAGCATCTTAGCGAAATAGTCAGGGTACAGGGTACGCTTGCACCATGAACCTGATGATGATGATGAATATTGGTGTTTGAATTTTACGTAATATGTCCAGGGGCGCAAGCAGTCACCACATCGACAACTACCACTCCTGTCTTGAAATTACAACAGGTAATGAATGAATCAATTCCAGTAGAAGAGTGGTTATCACGCTCAATGCTGGCCCAATCGTGCAAGAGTTCCTAACCATTTGATATTAGTTATTTTTGGTGCGCTATCGCGATCGTTAAATCCTCATGCTGGAATAATTTTTATTTGTTTTGTACTTTTTCAAATGACAGAAGGTTTAAGATATATAAATAAAGTTTCAATAAAATCAAGTGCATTTTGAACCAGCATATTATTATGCTAATATTCTGCTGCTTTTCTGGCACACACTATCTCACACTTAAGATCAGGCCTGTGTCCCAGCATTGGGACGTATAAAGGCTGATGATGAATTCTGGCAAATACGTGACGAATTATAGCTAGTGGTTTTAACAAAATTCTACTGATCAAAAATATTACAAAGCACATTTTGTAGCTGCACTAGATCATCTAACTTAGATGATAAATGTTGGCCCAAAACATTAAGGTGCAGCGCAGACGGCACACTTTTTGTGTGATCGAGTCTGCGGCGCACAAAGTACGCCGGACTTTTTGCGCATCGTGTGCGTTACTGCATATAATTGCAAAGGTTCTATTTTCACAGATTAAAAAGTGCGTCACGGATAGTCTGTCGTCTGCGCTGCCCCTAAGAAACAATGGTTATAAATCGTAATTGGATTGGAAAATGGTTTCAACTCGTAGGATCGGGCCGGTTTCGGACGTGATGACGAGTAACTTTAGAAATTAACATTTTTTTCTGTTGGTTGTCATAATAACACGTAAAACACTAAATTTTTTTGTTGCACACTACACTAAATTTAACATTTTGATTTCCTCATACAACTTTACAAATAAAATTGTATTCTTATTTTATTTTACAACAACATACGATTACGTTTTAGGTGAATCCGATACAGCAAGTTAAACTCGCGCAAGGAATAAAAATTCAACAGGTGATTTAAAAACTGCATGGCTCGACACACGAGTGCAAAGAGTGGTTTTAGTAGTTCTAATATAAGCATGCACTTTACTAGACATCATTTGCATGTAGAATATTAAAGGAGTGATGTAATAATCTTATACTTCGGTGAATGGATTATAAAATCTGAGAATAAAAAGAGTAGTTAGGAATAAATGGGCGAAGGTTTTTTTTAAAATACTCATGATGAACTTATTAAGTAAAAGTTGTAGCAGATTTCTTACACGGTTCTTTATTGTAAATTAAAGTCGAATTGTATTTTGCAACAAATATATTTGATATATCGCACGCTCTCGCATTTGGCACTGCAGCTATCGAGTATTTTCTTTATAGTGGACCAAACCCCATAGGGTTAAAATACATTTTCTTCTCTTTATACTAAATATTTTTCTTGTCTTTTTACAATTTATTACACTTTTATCACGTACCAACAGTACCTTTATACAACATGTGCACCTCATTGACACTGAAAACGCTCAAACATGCCGTTTTGTGCTTTTCACAAGCAATACTGTAATATAATCTTATAATCAAAGTTTGAAAATAGTTTTAAAAAGTTATTGCACACCTTCGTAATCTACCGCTTCTGTGGTAACGGTTTCCTAGTACATAATTATAACGCATGATGTAATGTAATTATTAATAATTTTGTTAATACCCATAAACAAGTAACTTCTGTACACAACTAATAATTGTCAATTGCATAAACATATTTAATGCCGTTGGTCCTTGAAAACTTCAAATTAAATAATGTAATAATAAGTTATTTTAACAGTATGCTTATTTTGATTCTTCCTATCTTTAAGCTTGCTACAAAGCCTTTATGTATTTACCAGTGGTCTATTCGGCACTCTTTGAACAATTCAGTATTAAATTAAATTTTTAGTCTTAAAAATATTAATACATACTGATAATTTATATTAAAACTTACTTACTAAAAAGAAAATATAAAAATAACTGCACGAAATATTTATATCTTAAAAATTACTACCAAAACTAATTGTTGTTATTGTTATTATGATGCATTCTTCTATTCTACGTTACAGCCGGTTCACACATGTTTCCGTATTACTGTACCGTTTTATCGTGTAAGTTTTTTTTTCATCGATGGCGTATATAGTTGTATTGTATGAGCGACTTCACACATGGCACAGTATTCTGTATACAGTAATACATACGCCATCGACGAAAAAAAAACGCACACGATAAAACGGAACAGTAAACCGGAGCATGTGTGAACCGGGCGTTACAGTATACGGCCCTTATAAGCTTGTATATTTAAAAATCGCATTTCGTTAATATAAGTAATTTTGCTACATGTATTAAGGCGCATAAAAAGTAACAAAACTTATAAGTAAAAATATTGAATGAAAGTGCATTTTTTCGCACTTTTTTTTGATTGGATTTACCTTGTAAAAATATGAGTTGTACAAGGTTGATAATATATGAAGGCTTTGTATTCCCATTAAGTATATCGACATTATAAGATCTATATTCGTTGTAGGCTTCCTCTGCGAGCGCGACCGCGACAGTCCCGACACCTAGCGGCGTGCGCAGTGTACTAATGGACGGGCAGCAGCTGAAGCTAGTGGGCGGTCGACACGTGCTAGCGAGGATACTTCGGCCTGCGCATCCACCGCAGTAGATATTAGGTTAGAAGACTTTGGTACTCGATGACTGCGTTCAGTCTTTTTTGACGCCAAACGGTGTGCTCGTTGTATAAATGTTAGATCGGGGCTGTTCAAACCCCAGACCGTCTGATATGTTTACGCAACGTTTTGATGAACAAGCAGCAGTTGATGTTAGTGTGCGGTTCGCACGTGCTTGCGATGATACTCAGGCATGCGCATCTACCGCAGTTTAGGTGCTCATTGTATAAAAAGTTTGATCGAGGATGGTTACACCTGAGACGAGACTGTCTAAGAATTTAATTTTCGTTGCCCGTTCAGTCTTTTTGAGACGCTAAACGTTTGAACCGTTTACAATGAGCACGATGGATAAATGTTACATTGGGGATGTTCCAACTGAGATCGCCTAAAATATGTATTTGCGAAGCGGTTTGGTAAAAATAAAAGTGATATTTTACAATAAATGTTTAGGAATTTATCAAGGGGGTTAATTACAAAAATGCTCAATCTGCTCATGTTTGTTACTATATTACAAGTATTAGCAGAGGTCTCGGAGAATAAAAAAGGACAATTGCTGTACCTGAAGTGGCAAAGTATTTAGTGGCAATGGTTTCTTGCTATAAATAAATTGAACCTTATTACCTGGTTGTAGAGGTGAGAACGAATGAAGAATTTAAACTGCTTCTGTCAATCCATCGATCTAAGGCCATGTATCTGATACTGTACTAGATGATTGAAGTGGAAAACGAATGTACAGACGGCTAAGTACCTAATTCATCTAAATTAAAAAAAGGAACGTTGGATTTAAAAAATAAACGTTTTGGCTTAGATTACGAGGTTAATGTGTAAATGAACTTTTTTATATGTTTCTTATCGCACAAAATATGTTCTAAAGACTGATGTCAGTGTTTGTTAAGCAACAACGCCACTGTTAATATACATAAAAATATGTATGTGAATATGTTTGACGGAAGCGGTGGCCACGCCCGAGGTCCCAGATTCGATTCCCGAGTATCGACGATTTATATTCGGGATTTTTTACTCAGTTACAGTCTAAAACCTGAAAATTGGCGGTGATAACAGGTGCTTCAAAAAGCACGTGGAGCCATTAGTCTTGTTCATGATCTCTCTACGATTGTATCAGTTTCGGGTCCGGCCGTTATGCCCCCATTCCGGGTTGCCCATGGCCGGTATGCCCCCACATTAAAAAAAAAATTGCTCCAGTTTGCCGTTAAACCATGGGGGCATACCGGCCGGGGGCAACCCGGAATGGGGGCATAACGGCCGGACCCTCAGTTTCATGGTCCATGACATTGTGTTTTTATGTGGTAGTGGGTTTTTTTTTGTTGCACTGCAATATATCCTGCGTATTTGGCTGATTGTTCAGATAAGCTAAAATTCATCTAATTCGCATGGCATATAACTTTAAAAGTTCGTCAATAGCCAAAAAAGAATTTTTTTGGCTAAAAATATTCTTAACCGACTGTGAGATTTACTGTCATGGAATTTTAATACAAATGTTAAGGCTGTAATTTCTATTTGACTAATTGCTGCCAGAATTGTAAATTATGGAATAGGTAGAGTAAAATCGATAGGTAAGTAAATTTTAAATCAGTATTCAACTTTCACACAAAGTTCATTGACGTTTTTCATACCATTTCTACAATAAGATAAGTATAGGATTAGATTGTTGTTGTAACCAAATCTAGTGTGTTGTTGGTAATATTATTACTGATGTTTATTTTTAATTATGCTTATTCTATCGTGGAAGTCCTTATAAAGTCAACTTTTTCGAAATTAACCACGTTTTTCCTCAGATGAATTGAATATTCTCATGTATTATCTTTGGTTATTACTATTTAAAACGTTGGTTTAGATTTCGGAAAGGTTTTTCAATCCGTGGTTTTATGTAAATTTTGACATTAAAGAAAAAACGAGTTGTAAATAATTTTGTAACAAACTTATAATTCTATTGATACGACGAGATAAGATAGGTTTTGTATATAAATTATTCAATGTTTACAAATAATGAGTTGAAAGTTATGGCTTTATTCCTCCTCCTCGCGTCGGTCTCCTCAATGCTGAGGGTCGTGATCACCCTGCTGACGGAGCACTTTGTTGCGAATTGTTTGTCGCCATCTGCCTCTGTCCGAAGCAGAGCGTAGAGCATCATGGACGGTAGTTCCGAGGGTAGTGCGAATTTGGTCACTCCATCGCATTGGGCTCCTTCCTCTTGGTCTTTTACCCTCGATTTTCCCGGTAATGATTAGTTTCTCTAGGTTGTCAGGATCCTTTCGTGCAATGTGTCCGAAGTACTCGAGGATTCTGCGTAGGCAGATGGTAGAGAGTCTGGTTTTGACGTTAACCTGCTGTAAAATCGACACATTGGTACGGTGTGCCGTCCAAGGTATGCCCAGCATTCTCCTCCAGCACCACATTTCGAAGGCATCTATCCGGCTTCGGTCGGCTTTCTTTAAGGTCCATGTCTCTGCACCATACATGAAGATAGAGAATACTAGCGTTCGCACAAGGTTGCATTTGGTTTTCATGCTGATGGTCCTGTTCCTCCATATCTTCTCAAGTTGTGACATGGCGCCTTTTGCCATACCAATCCTTCGACGAATTTCTCCTTCGCAGGAGCCGTTGTTGTGGATTTCAGAGCCCAGGTATATGAATTTGTTTACCACTTCTAGGTTTAATGTCCCACTGAGCTCTAACTTTCCAGTGCGATCCACTACCATTAATTTTGTTTTAGTTTTGTTAATGGCGAGACCCAGTTCGGCGCTGACGCACTCCATTCTGCCTAACAATTCGTGCATCTCGAGCTCGTTGGCTGCCAACAGCGTTGTGTCATCGGCATAGCGTAGGTTAGTGAGCCTATGCCCACCCACGCTCACTCCCCCGTTCCAGCCGTCGCAAGTCTTTCTTACGATGTACTCGCCATACACGTTGAAAAGGATCGGCGAGAGAATGCAGCCTTGACGTACTCCCTTTTTAAAACTGAAAGGCTCCGATGTTGTTTGGTCAATCTTCACTACACCTTGGCTGTTGTAGTATAGTGCCTGGATTAGCGCTATAAGGTGCTTGGGTACGCCTAGCTCGGTCAGCACCCTCCACAGACAGCTCCACTCCACACAGTCAAAGGCCTTTGTGTAGTCCACAAAGCACATTATCATTGGGGTATCAAACTCGTAGCATTTTTCCACTAGCTGTCGGACATTTAGAATTTGCTCCCTAGTGCCCTTGCCTTTCACAAATCCAGCCTGCTCCTGAGAGATTTGCCAGTCAAGGTGATATCGGATGCGGCTATTGATGATGTGCAGCATTAGTTTGCTGGCATGGGAAATAAGAGCCAGGGTGCGGTAGTTTTGACACTTTTTGGTCGACCCTTTCTTATGTAGCGGCACTACTGTTGACTGAGTCCACTCTTCGGGCCATACACCGTTTTGCCAGATTTTGTTGCATATGGTGTGGAGGTTGTCAATTCCCGTCTCACCCAGGGCTTGTAGCACCTCAGATGTGATTTGGTCAGGACCTGGTGCTTTTTTATTCTTTATTTTGTGTAGTGCGGCTGTTACTTCGGAGCGTAATATGGCTTTATTAATCACATAATATTTATGTCTACTTTCAGAGGTTTTACCGCCTACAGTAATTGTATTTTTGTTGTAAGTGTATTTAATTGTTTTACGAAATTGTATGTAAAATATCTTAGACTTCCAAGAACTCTTTTTATTTGAGACATATTTTATCAATCCTGAAATATGCTAAATTAAGTTATCAATAATTATGTTTTTTCTTTTGCCGCGCCGGTGTGAACTTTCCTGTCACAAAGCCTTAGGATATATTTATTTCTGATTGAAATTATTTCCGTAACTTCGTAAAGTACCTGTATCGATTGAAAACTAAAGCTTATCTTGCGTTGAATTGTCCTATTTCAAATCCCACTTAATATTAGTTTCAGTTTTTATTTTAGATTATAAAGGCCTTTCCCAAATTTCTCCAAACATCACGATCTAGTTTCAGTTATTACCTTAAAATATGATCAGTGTTATAACTCTAGAAATAAAGGTGTGTGCATAACTTATCCAATGTGAAAAATTCAGAGGTAACTTTTGTATTTCTACTCTGAAATATATTCATATTTTCATACATATAATTTCTGCTTCCTATTATGTGCTATTATGTACAGATTTTAGTGATTGACTGTAGATACATTGTACAGAAATTAACTTTAGTTTGTTAGTGGTACGTCGACCAAAATTAAATCTTGATTTTGATTATGTTTTGACGACGACAAATACTATAATATCAAACTTTTAAACTGTGTGAAAATATTGTTTTCGATATAACCGATGAGTTTTTGCGCTCTTATAGGTTTGTAATTAGTTGCAATAAGTAAAGAATTATTGTTTATGTTGGTACTATGTTGCATTATTTTATGTTCAAATGTACATTTTTGTTAAAATAGGTCTGATTATTGTATAAAATATAAGTCAATTTCAATAATTTTGGCCTTTTCTTCATCTTTACTATAGTTTCTGAAGTTGGGTTATAACTAAGTGATGATGAAATTAATATATGAATTTTCATATATGTACAGGAGTTGAAAGGGAATAAAATACTTAGTAGTGATAATGCTTTTATAACATACATGTGTATATGATTTAAGAATAAAAGAATCCCTTAGGGTGGGAAAACATATTTTATTTCATTATTTATGTACATGGTGGGTGTTATTAGCAAATACGAAATAATCACACTGCACGAGGCAACCTCCCAATACTAACTAATTGGACACAAAAGCTAACTAACATATTCTTTATAGATACCGTGCCTTGACTTCGCATGATATAAAATGTCTCTAGCATGATCGAGAATGGCTTATACTATATTTACGTCAGTTAAATACTGCCACTATTAGGAAAGCAATGTGCCTCTACGCAGATTGCTCAAGTAACAGTGGTGTCACAATTCCTTCCATCTCTACGGGGAACAACATTACTCAAAGATACTACCGAGGTATCACAATTCAATTTCTAACTAGAACATCTCTCTTCGTCCCCACACTCGTATATCTAACACTGAAATACATAATACAATTTATGCATAACACATTGATTGATATTTCTGACAATCAAAACGAATAGTGCCGTTAAAAAAAATAGTTCTAAAACATTGTTACTTTTCAATGTCGGTTGAAACGTAACAACTCATTCTTACATCAGTCTTATATCTATATTAAAATGATTCAAATATGTAATTAATTGATTAATTGAAATTTAAAGTGACTTTCAAACACATATTACACCAAGATTGATATTTCATCTTATCCTATCAGACTACACAAAAATAAACATGCTTAATTAATAAGTACTTTTACATACCACAGGGCTTTATTAATACTGACAGGTCATACTATCGAAATTTCAGAGATATGATATACATAGCACAATCTTCCTTACACGACTCATACTACACTCACATATAAAGTAAATAAATTGTGCTGTGAGACTTCAATATTACATTTAAATGAAATCTACAAATAGAAGCATGTATTTTTACTTAATGACTAGTCATTGGAGCAACTGTCTAAATGTCCGTGATGAAATTAATGAATTAACATATTTTATATGTAAACGGTTTGGTAATAAAGTTCCTAGCAAGCTCATGGTGGCGTTTCTATACCTAAACTTACGTCTTACCGACGTGCATGTCTCCAAATACTTTGTAGATTAATAAAATTTGTAACAAAAATAAATTTTAGCAACTTTGGCATTTGACACGTACGTACCTAAACTACAGTCGAATATCTAGTGCGTTTACAAAATATACTTAGATATTATATCGTATCTCTGAACATGGAACCCACTTCTGGCCTCTGATTGAGGGTCTACCAAATCGCACATTATATACAAACAATAGGCACTGAAACTTTGAAATATGACGAGGGCGAGGGAGCGCCTCCGTTGTGACTGTTTGAGGATTACTCTAAGGCGGCTAAATCATTACAAGGTGCTAGGATGCCTTATATGCGGTTCCGAGTAGTAGTTCAATGCTCTTAAACGTGACTCCGAGGCGCTGCAGATGAGACATCCCCAGTGGGCTGTTGAACAAGCTTGAAGCGTGGCTGAGTAACTGTTCACTCTTCTCCTTCGCCGTCTTCTGGGTTCTCAGCTGTCAGTAAGTTAGTGTTGTCGTCAGCTTGCAATTCAGCGGTTAACTTCTGGAACAAAGGCATGGGTTAATCGTGAAGATACATTTTCTGTGCCTACCTAGGTAGGTAGGTAGTAGGAAAATAGACAAATCTGACATCAGATCAGTATAGGGTGTAGGGGAGAGGGGGGCATAACGGGGACGCTAAGGGAAATAAACAATAAAAAATATTAGAATAAAATATTTTTATTAAAAACTTGTCACAACTCTTTGGTTACTTATTCATTTATAATTTGGCACCAAAGTTAGTGAAGTAAGAAATCAATTAATATTTTTAATTTTAATTTTACGAAACCTTCATGAAAACCCCATTGTGCCCCAGGGTAGGGGCAGTATGGGGTACCCAGTGTGGGGCAGTACGGGGTACACTATTTAATTGGCACAGAATAAGCAGGTGTGGTGTGGTGGGTTTCTTTCAAATCTGTGTCATCAACTCCTGCACAGGCTGTATGGGCCCACTGTCCACATTGCTCGCAGGCCACCCAACGCTCCGAGGACTTCAAATAAGTGTGGTTTTCGTCAAGACAATAGATGCATATGGCATCCTCCTTAGCATTTTCTCCATCAGAGCGAGCTTTTTTTATATTAGGTACTTCAGTTGGCAGACAGACACGCAGCCCACCTGATGGTAAGCGGTCACTGCGGCCTATTCTATTGTGGGACACTCCACATAGAAGCGTCGCTCAATGTGCTGCCAAACTGTAGGCTCATCTGGTCTTCGAGCCTTTGGTTTCAAGTGTACTGGTCCGGAACACAGCCAAAGGCTGTTATGGCGGCAGATTTCACCTGTGGGGGTGGTAGCTAGCCAGTTGGACTCTGAAAAAGTCCTACCACCAACCAGACCCAAATCGAACCCACGACCTCTGGGTTTTATACCCGAGCGGCTTAGCCACTGTTCCACGGAGGCGGTCATGTTTTTCTTCAACCGGGAATCATCAGGATTTGAACGCTCCAGTGTGGTCTGTGAAACACTGTGTAATAGAGCTGCATCAATTGCGTGTTTCATGTTTTCTATTGACCAACTGCCTCTGGTACTTTTCTTTTTGTAAGTTCGTACCATTTTTATAAACCTAAAACAAAACTAATAATATTATTGTAATATTTTCATTCAGGGGCATAATGGGGACGGGGCACAACGGAGTACCCCATTATGCCCCTTAGCCACGTCCCCGTTATGCCCCCATGTCTAACATAGTTTAAAAAATTTAACGAAAAAAAGAATTTTAGGTGAGAGTGATTTTGCTCAAAACGTATCAATAGTTGATGCTAGTAGTTAAACACACTAAATAAAATGATTGTAGGAAACTAAACACCTACCTTATTAGACACGTTTGGGTATCCACTCAAAATTAGATGAAATGTCGCCCGAAAAAAGAATAGGCCGTCAACACGAAACGCATGCACTGTGATCGCCGATCACTGCCGCACTTTAGGACGATGCGAAATGCCCTCTTATTGGCCAAAACAAAACACAGCTAGTATGCGTATTTACTTGTATATGTGGGTGACCCCGTCGTGCCCCGCGACCCCGTTATGCCCCCCTCTCCCCTATACCTACTTATAAACATGTCACTCCGCAAAGAAATACTTGGATAGTTGGCTCATCATAACATTGAACTCAGGAAACCATTCGTTTAATGATTCCTTAATATAATAACAAAACGTTTTATTACTGGTGTGTGGAGTAAGTGATAAAAAAATACTAGTGTTTTTCTATTCTGAAAAAAGTTATGTGGTAAGTAGTCGAGTGATCTCAAATAACGCTTTAACTCTCTCCACTGCATGACTCGACTCGGCTTAAACATTTTATTTTATAATAAGCCAGCACAAACTTGCAAGAACAGTGCAGTAGTGTGTGTGTACAGAAGTGCTGTGTGTTTTCATCCGCCGTTTTGACTTTTCTGGGCCCCTTTTACTCAATCATTAAATCCCTCTGGCATTTCTAACCTGCCTATGGAGGACAAGAGGACAGTCACTGAGACATACCCCAATCTGTGCGGTAGCGGCGTGCGTGCGCTTGCGACGCCTGACGGCTAGCGCGAGCAACAGCACCAGCGCGACGGACGACAGCGCCGCCACCAGCAGAGGCAGCAACAAGTTGTCGCCCGGTGAGTAGCCCTGAAAAATAAATATTATGTATATGTATTAAAATTAGTAAAAGAACAGTTATAAGCAGTTATAAGTTCAGTCAGTACACTTGAAATCAAAGGCATTGAGCGTTTGGCAGTACATTGAGCGACGCTTCCTGGTGAAGTGTCCCTCAAAGGAATAGGCCGCAGTGGCCGCTTACCATCAAGCCACAAGAGATTTAAGTAAGTAGTAAAACAAATTGGTATTTCGTTTTATGAATTGTATTTTAGAATATTAGGTACCTACCTACCATTTATCGCACATGCCATGATTATCGTTTAAGTTTATCAAGCTGAAAAATTTTATTCGCCTAGTTGTAGATAGGGTAAAGTAAATTCAATAATTTATTGTCTAATTAGACTGGCTGTCTATCTTTTTTATACAATTTCAATAGACAAGTGGGTAGGTAGGTACACCATAACTATAATCAGTAGAGTTATTATGGTCAAATTCATTCTATAATTAGGTGCCTAGTGGCGTTATGTTTCTTTGGTCTTCGAACCTTTTAAATAAGGAAACTCCCAAATTATTATATTTTCGAAGCTGCCAGAATATTACAATAAATACAAATGTCAATTCGATGTCAATTTAACTAAGCACAGGTTGCGCAATTTAGCATAAACATATTTAGGACGAATTACTTATTCAATAAACTCTGCGTGTAACCCTGCCATACACCTTGACCTTAAACCATAAACAAACTAAAACTTTGCCGACCCAAACCAAGTAAGCAATGGGCCCATATTCATAGTTGAAATACTTATTTACATTTAGTTACCCTATTGTAGTTATAATAACTTATATGTATTACCGATGATAATGGCGATCGTTTGGTGTAATGGTTGAGAAGTCTGCTGTTATTAAGTATATCAGAGATCGCAGGGTTCAGCAGATCGTACACCTGATGGTAAGCGCCCGTCTGCCCAGACAGTTCAGTGCCAAACAGTAACTAAACAGTTACTGTCTGGCACCGCCCTGCGCCCGCTACACCGAGACGACAGTTATTAGGTCTCATATACCCAGTAATTTCACTAGCTACAGTGCCCTTTCCCCGAAACACAGAAGTGCTTGACACACTTCTATTTCACGGGAAAATATCTGGCACTGCGGTGGTACCCACCTAGACGGCCCAGTTACAGTACAGGAACCTACCACCTGGTAATACCTAATATAGATATCACTGGATATTATTCACACAACGTCATCTAGCCCCAAACTAAGTTATATACTTTTTTTGTAAATACATACATTATTATACATAGAAAGATTAGAAAGAAACATTAATAGGCTGATACTTCATACTTGTGCCGAAAAAGAGACATCTTTTAGATAAGGTAGCGGAAAAAAAAACTAGGTAGGTAAGTGCTGCAAATTACGAGGAGCAAACTGTTTTCTCGAGCACTTAAGGGAAGCTTCTCCAAGGCCGAGACAGTTACAACCGACACTAAATTATACCTACGCGTAGTATTCCCGACACCTACTCATTACTGAAAGTAGCGGTCGTTCCCTGAAATGACACTCGAACACAATGACTTCCGTGACTGATGTGACATTTGGCCTACTACGTTACGCTGAAATGTGGATGTCACAGATACTGTACTTGAATAATAATCAAGCGATTACTTGAGTTGAGACAAGATCGGGCATCATTTGGGGAAACGTGTGTTTGCAGGTGTGCTTAAGTATCTAGGTATATTTCCTTTACCTGTGGTTAAACTAGGAATATGCTAAGAAGGTCTCAGTAACGTATCAGCCTATTCAATATCCTGCTGCAGCTATCCTGGTACCCATTATTATGACGACTGGCTCACCAATTCACCATACTTGCTAAATACACATTAAAAATCTACACATTTTTGCCCGGCTCGGCAATTGAAACGTCCGTTTGTTTGCCTTTAAGGATCTTTGATTATGAACCTATTACTTAAGCAGTATTTTTCTACAAATTCTACATAGGGATTTAATTTGATTTACCTTTAAATCGTTTTACTATAATATACTTTAATACGGTTTATCTCGCTCGGCCACAAGTACAACAAAAATTTAAATAGAGATGCACCTTAGACGCCTAGAAATGCCCTCAAGGCGGTAATCGGGCAAGACCTCTCACTGCCTAGCATGGCATGGCACAGGCCATGTTAGCCATTGAAAAATGCTGGGACGCGGCAGTATTCTTCTGTGAGGAGGTCCGCGAAGAGGAAGCTTATGCGGAACGACTCCAACTCAGGCGCGTGGGGGTAAGGAGAAGGCGCTATGCGCACCTTATTCCCTTCTAAACGGGACCAAGCGGGCGGTAGTTGATGGACTACTGGTTGCCTTGCACGGTACCGGGCGTTTAGGAGGGTGGCTATACTTCCTCGGCCACACTCCAACTGCGAGATGGGCCCAGTTAGCCGGGCGGGTTGCCGTGGTCAAATGGGGTGAGTACAATCCTGGACCCCCAATTAAAGACCAGCACGGAAGCGAAAGAGGAAGTAGTGGGAGTTTTTAGTGGGTAGTCCCCCCCTTCTCTATCCCGACTTGAGCGGAAACGGAAGGAGATAGTCCCACATACCCCCGGCCCGACCATCAACGGACGGGATATGCGTAATGCATTTCCTCCAACTATAAAAAAAAGAGATGCACCTTAAGCTCTGCACATACGTCAGTACATAGATATTGTTACCGACACAGCACATCATTGTAATATTATATCTATGTAAGTAAGAGGACGTAAAAAATGTCTATGGCTGCGCAGGGAGAAAATTTCATATTCGCTGATGGCTAGCATCCGAAAAATACGATCCTCTAGATCGAGGTAGATAGGTATTAAAAACGTCAGTTACCAAAATATTTTTAAACATGCTTCATACATTAATGTAATTCTTAATAGGTAGGTAGGTATTTTCCTAATCGTTTTATGAAACGTACATAAAGCTTTGTTTTTTGTTGAGCAAAAGCTCTTATAACAAATTGGATTAGTTTTAAAGCCGGGCCAGAAAATATTGGGCCTGAGCTTGACGGAGGGCTGCTGTAATCCAATTTGCAGTCTGTGTTTATAAACAACAAACAGACTACGACGATAGAAAGTTGTTTTTTTAATTTTTAAATAGGTACTTAATTAAGGTAGATTTATAATATTTTTTATTTATTTAAATCCCAATATTTGTTTTGTTCTTATGTACGCAGTATGCACTATACGTTATATACTATACTATAACTAACCTGGTATCAAAATTCAATCATTCAGCTACCATTTTATATGGAGATAAGATTTCTATTATCCTTACCTATACAAGCTAGTTTTATATTAAACTGATGTGTGTGATTCTTAGGTGTGATTGTTATTTCCTCGTAGGTATTACGCGACTATATTTCATTAAAATAAAACACTAAAGACAGACAATATCGCGATGAGTAGGTAATATTTAATTTTTTAAGGCGATTTTTCAATTACTTTATAGCAGTCGTGAATTCGTGATCACGGAATGACTAAGATGTTATGCGTCATAAATTATCCAATAAAACTTGGGTAAGATGTTTTTTCCAGCTTAATTAACACGAGTATTGTTAGATATTCTTATGATTATTTATAATTCAATGAAAGTTATAGGTAGGTACTCGTAGGGACCAACTCCAGATCAGTCCTCAGTCATCACCTTACACATACCTGTTTAGCTAAGGTTCCGGCTACTACTAGGCACTTTCGTTTGTTAAATATAAAAATTTTCTTGAATCCAATGAATGATTTATTTTTGACGCAATACTAAGTTGGAAAATAAATACACCATCAATTTTACCGGACAGCTTGAATAGTATTAGCTGGTTTTGTACCTACTTTACCCTCATCAAATTAGCATGACGCAAATATGAAACAGTTAAATTGAATATATTATACATGGTTAGGTAATTTTGTACTGGGCCGCTCACTGTCCCTAGCTCTAGAATGAAAGAGAAACAGGGGGAGTTTAGTGGGTAGAGCCGTAGAGCAACGACCGTTCTTAGTGCCGATTCTCATGGGCGTACTAGCCTGCGGTTATGATGTTAAAACGCATTCTCCTATGCAAAATAAAAATATTATTATGAGCCTATCTTTACGGTCCATGGCTAACAACACTTTGGAGTCATTGTTTTTTTTTTCTGACAAACAATTACATTAACGTTACCTAATAGGTGAATATAAATAAGCTTGTAAGTTGGAAATTCATACTTATTGGAACGAACATCTATCAAATCATTATATTTATAAACTACAACTAACTTAGGGTAAATATGCTGAAAACATCTAAGAAATCTTCATTGCCTTTCAATTACTTAATAGTGTTTAAAGTTCGTCTCATCAAGTACCTAAGCGCGATAAGACGATACTCAAGTTATTTTATTGAAAGTATTCGTAGGTATAGAAAAATCTTTCTTAATTTCCTTCGAGGCCTTGAACAAAACTTGAACATCAGGGTTTTATCGCCAACCGAGGGTGAACGACCATCCTAATAATAAATTAATGTAGGCAGGCCTCTATAGGTAGACTGTAAACAATTAAGCAAGCATGCAAGGTGCTTGTTTACAAGCCAAAAAAGTATAATATGTGTACCTATCAACCTTTACTGTAGAATAGTTTTAGTAGGAAAATATCTTGAAGAAAAACATTTAACACTAGACTGAACATTATTAATTTGTCAAAACTGCAATAATCATACCCTTAATAGTCTGAATCAAGTAACTTCTTACTTTAGAATACTTAAGACTATCGACAATATTTTTAGTTGATGTAACGAAGTGTGATATAGATAATATATTTATAGTTTTTAAGGTAACATAAAAATCATGAATGAATAAATAACGTACTTTGATACGTGAATAAAAAGCCTAAATACATTTAACATTCAACGCTTTCAATAATAAAGACAATTTTAAATACATCTTTAAACGGTAGGTACATGACGTGAATAAACGTATCTTAAACAAAATTTGCTATGGTCAATTCCAGTTCGTTTTATTATTAATTTTTATTATCAAGTATTGTATCTCAACGAGATGGCGTGGCGTAGCGAGACTTAGTATGTAAATGAAGGGATATGTGAAGCTTCAAGATCTTTTGTGTTAAGGTTACAAATGTGTCTGACCTGTTTTCGAATAAACTATTCCTACAAAAACGAAGATATTACGAGATAATAACTTGCACAATACCATCATAAAAAATAAGAGAGATGAATTATATCGTTGCGTTCAATATTATATATTTCTTGATCTTGATTAGCTCGAGTGGAATTGGGTCCCTCAAAGAAGAGCTTTATCGCAATCCTTTGGGATCATAACGATTTCCAGAATAAAAACTATCCTTTTTTTCTTCCTAGGGTCTAAAAATCTCCCTACAACAAATTTCAACTAAATTAACGGTTAAAGCATGGAAGCTCAGACGAAGAGATCTTAGGATTTAAGCATCACAAATTACAGTAACAGTATTTTGTGGATCTCGTATTATGAAGGTATAGGAGTGTTTATGTAATTTGTTGTCGAATGTTTTAGCTTTATCATCGAAACTGTTACGAATAAAGCGTGTCGAGCACGCAATCGCGTTACGTTCACGTAATTACGAGCATTGTAAACATTACATAAGTGAAGTAACGTACTCACCGTCCATTGGAAGTACGACGACGTGTCGACGAAAGGCCACCTTGCCCCGTACCATCCGCTCTGTCCGGCCTTCAACACTGTGACTTCATCCGAGTCTCCGTTTGAAGCTGAAGAGTCCGGCTTCGATGGTGGCAGGGAAAAGACCTCGTCTACTTCCAGCGACTCCTTAAACTCATCTTCGTCGTCAACTGACAATATAGTGTCCTTCAAATCGCTCAGCTTCGACTTCTCGCTAGTCGTAGTAAAGTCTGTTGACACTGGAGTCCGAGTGGTTGTAGGTTTGGTTGTTATTAGAACGTCTTCAAAAACTTTCGTGGGCATAACAGGCTTTTCCGATGGTACGAAAGCACGCGAATAATATCTGAACACATTGCGTAAGGTGATAGGCTCTGGGGTGAGAGTTGGTCGAATGATAATGTCTTTTTCCCAGGGCTTCACTGACATGTAGTGGTCAAGGAGGCGATTGCTGCCGGAGGGCGTTCCAATAAGTGGTGCGCCCTCGTTGCCTTCAGTCGGAATTGGTCGAATGGTAGTAGAAGATGTCGAGCTCTTCCAAGATCGTAACGCCGGCATAGTCCATGGCGGCGTGGTGGGCTTTTCGCTTGACACAGTCGGTGCAACTGTCGTTGGGGGCACAGTTGAAAATGTTGTTACTGTACTAGTTTCAGACTTGGTATCTAACGTCGATATAATTTCCGGAGAAATCTTAAGTTCCTTTTTCCGCGATTTAACTAGTTCTCGTCCCGTCGGAGCAAGAGGTGCCGAGGTAACAATTTCATGATTGTCCTGTTGATTCCTTCGAGCGTACAGGGCCCCGTTCATAACGTAAAGCGGAACCGAGGCTAGAGCGAGTGCAACTACAATTCCAAAAATAATTAGTAAAACATATTTCACGGTGGACCTCCTTCGGGACCTCCGAACATGGATAGAGGGGCTGTAGTCGCGGCCCTTTCCCTTGAGGCCACTGTTGTTGAGCACCTCTTCCGTTTGCGGAAGGATAGTGTATTGAAGGCTGTTTTCACCGTGTCGCACCGTTTTGTACATTATAGCGGATGCTAAGTACCACGAAAAGAAACACTACGTTTGGTTGTTACGCGAATTCTAATCACATGCTCGTGTTATTCACTATGTATGAGAGTTCACGATTTGCAGACGTGTCTCAGTTGATCAACGACGAGAGATGTCGGTGCGGGACATCGCGAGTTCTCGTGCTTTGTGCAGTGGAGTCGGCTCGGCAGTTGTTGGCAGCGAGAGGCGCATGCGCGACAACATTGAGCGGCTGCGCGCTCCCCTAACGCTGTCCGAGGTTGCCCCGAGTTTTGAGGTTATGACTTAGAAGCCGGCTCTTAGTTTCATCAATCCACATGACAACAACAATAACATCGCATTTCCTTAATTACACATCTCGTATTTAGGTCTTGCCGTTTTATTGACTCAAACTCATCATACTGTGGAGAAAGAACAAAAATTGCCGACCAATGTAATGGAAAATGTAGTTTGGTTTGGGTCAAATAATACAATCGAATGTCGATTGGAACGGTCAGTTGAGCAATCAGGCTGGGGTGGAAAATAAAATTCAGCAGAGTTTCTGTGGAAACAGGGTTACATTTCGTACGCGCTGAACCTAGAGCTACCTGAAAAGGGTCTATATTATTTACGAAACATTGTAACACTACGCTAGGAGAATCTCGTTCGTGTCGTCTCAAACCAGTTTCTTTTGCATGAATGGGTCCAATGACGCAGCATGTTGTTCATCAATTCTTTTTGCTACGTCCAATAAATGAGTCACGTTTCTCGTAACCGCCATCCCTGAATTATTAGTAAGTATTGATCAGATGCAACGACGTACAATAATTATTTAGGAGGGTCCGGAGCGAATGACTGCTCGTCTGCGTCATTCGAAATGCAAGCTAATGATACAGTTAAACCGAAGTCTAGACAGAAACTAACCACTTTAGATAATGTTCACAACTTAACCCGTCTTTAAATTTTTAATTTCTTTACGCGTCATATTTTTTGTATTAGTTGTCGTTTCTGGTTCCATAATAAACATAAATAGCAGATAAGTTCAGATAACAACATAAAGTTCTCGCTCATCCTAAATCTTTCTAATCCTGTTGTTAAAATAAATGTCGTCTTTAATGGACTGATTAAATAAGAACTTACCATAAAATGTTGGGAGTTGTGCCAGCTCCGATATAAGAGTGATTCCTGGAAATGGTCTCAGTTGAGTTTATCGAGTATTTTGCTAACTACTTTCCCAAAGATTTCATTCGTTTCTTGACATGTATACCTAATGCGTTTAAAGAAGACTTCCTGGAAATGGTCTCAGTTGAGTTTATCGAGTATTTTGCTAACTACTTTCCCAAAGATTTCATTCGTTTCTTGACATGTATACCTAATGCGTTTAAAGAAGTAACTACATAATATGTAATGGTGGTTGTGATTTCTATGATAAATTAATGAGGTACAATCGATACATTTTTGAGTTACACCTAGCAATCGATTTAATCAATAAGTAATACCTAGAGTTCAACTTAAAAGTCGCTTCTCTAAAGTTTGTAAACTCAAATACTTAATTTGAATTTGGGTGCATATGTTACGCTCAAAGATCGAAAACGCTCATTGAGCGGAACACGAATAGCCCACAACGCGTTGTGGTCACAAAGTTTTTTTCATATAAATAATATAAAAAAGAAAATAACAACATTTAATTGAATTGTACAAAAATATACAAAAGACCAATTAAAAAGATTCCAAACATACTGTTATGTGGAAGACATTATCTAAATAATGTCCAATTAAGTTTTTAAAAATCTGTAATCAGTGTGTTTTGGGTTGTACCTTAAAGCTGTTTTTACAAAAGAACAAAATAACAAAGTTTTTTTCATATAAATAATATAAAAAAGAAAATAACAACATTTAATTGAATTGTACAAAAATATACAAAAGACCAATTAAAAAGATTCCAAACATACTGTTATGTGGAAGAGATTATCTAAATAATGTCCAATTAAGTTTTTAAAAATCTGTAATCAGTGTGTTTTGGGTTTACAAAAGAACAAAATAAACGGATTAAAATAACTAAACAACTGCATGTTATCACGTGCTCTGGCGTGAAGAATTCCAAACATTTCTAGAATTTTAAATGTGTGCTCGCAAAACACTAATTTGAAATTGACTCGATCCTTTGTCGACAGCATCTGTCTCATAAGATTGTGGTCAGGAGTAATTCCATCTCAAATAAAAATTAAATAACAATTTTACATGTAAAGAGTAACAATATTATTTATATTCTTTAATATCTTTGGACGTTTTTCACACAGATAAGTCTTAAATAAGAACCAAAGCTGGTATAAATGGATCGCGAAACAATCAACGTAATCCTGCAACTGCCGGCAACAGGCAATTCTAATCAGGATTAGAGAAAAAACTCGCCTGGCAAGGAGTGTATTAACAAGTTTTTGTGTCCGGTCAAACCGATCACACCATGCGAATACTAATTCAGTTGACCTTGGCACAACCACGTTTCCTTTCGAAATTGGTTCGTGAATGTGATATTTTTAGAATAAAAGTAAAAAGAGAATGCTCGAACGAAATAAAAGGGTTGGCCGAACGAATCGTCCGCTTTTTGTGGCACCTCCCATCTTTTTCTAACTACTTCAATTTGGTGTCTCGGGTTAGATAAAGGATCGGGTTCGGGCGTGTTTGCTGCGCTTCTCCGAGACGCATCTATTATAATAATATTATAAATAACTCGACATTTAACCATGTTACGATTTTGTGGAATTAATTATTTTAGTATGAAGATGAGAGAAGGTAGAGTTAAGAT
The DNA here is from genome assembly GCA_949319885.1 of Mecyna flavalis. Classification (NCBI taxonomy): domain Eukaryota; kingdom Metazoa; phylum Arthropoda; class Insecta; order Lepidoptera; family Crambidae; genus Mecyna; species Mecyna flavalis. The sequence goes on along the minus strand of OX439407.1, from coordinate 9,135,365 downwards.
AATTCCATTATGTACTTGTCTCTGTCACTTAAAAAAATAAATGTTAAGTTTCAAGTCAACAATAATATAACGAGAAGTTGCGTACAATCATGATGTTGTTTGATTTTTTTAATAAAACTAGGGGCTGTTGTTTCTATTGTTGATGTTGTATCTTTAAAAATGTTTAAAACGAATTAATGTTTGACTTGACGTGGAGTGGGCTGTTGTTAGTATAGAAAAGATTTAATTGATGAATGAAGTTTCTGCTAAAAACAGTTCAATGTATAGCTTATTCACCTTTCGATACATAAGTATAGTTTTTCCTCTGTAATACCAACTTGAATGGGTCTACCTTACGCCACCTCATTGTTATACCCGAAATACCAATTTCTGTCAATTGTTTTGTTCCCCTCCGCCTATTGTTATCACACACAGAACATAGTACATCGACTAATACAACCTCTCACTATAGCGAGTGAAATTGTCGTTGTAAATAAACCCGGACCGCTGACAACATTGTAGCGTATCTGATAAGCAGATACAAGCGTTGTTTAATAGGCTCAAAAGAGAACCGGTACGTATAGAGGGTGGTGAACACCCGCGTAGGGCTCGCCGGGTGCTTTAGTACAATGACATCGACAAAGGTGCTATTTTGGTGAGTCCTGGATGGCGGCCAGGAGCTGCGTAAATAAACGACAACGCTGCGCTCTCCTCGGGACCATTTCGACTAATTTAGTAATGCCCCGCGGTAGGAAGCGGTAGAGAAAATATGGCTATACTGGCTAAACTTGTAGCAGATACTCTCAGGCGATCTATATTGCAGCTGGACTATATTAAGATCTCGAGTCTTTATTGTTTTATTAGCGAAGTAGATGCAGTTGTTTGCTTTTCTCGGCTGTGCGGTTTAAATAAGTCAAGTATATTTATATGCATCTTAATGATTAACCAACGAGGACTTATTTTATAGCGTACAAGTGAGGGTGCATACATAATTGCACACTCGACATCCCTACACATTATATGTAGGTACCTTTTTCTTTTTTTTTTTCGGAGGAGAATGCGTTTATGCACCATAACCGCAGGCTAGCTAAACCTGCGGCCGTGTGTGGGGTGGGACTCGAGACTACAGCGTCCACTACCCACTAAACTCCCCCGGTTCCCCTTCACACCCGATTGGGACGAGCTGGTGCCAGCGATAGCTATTGACCAGCCCATATGTAGGTACCTACGTTTCTCTCTTTCCTTGTTTAGAAAAATATCAGGGAATGTTTTACAGATTGTAAAAGAGGTGATCATCGCTTATTACAAAATTGGAATTCAACTGAGAATATTTTTATTTTCTAAAGTTCTCTACTTGATACAGTGTTCGAACCCAGTACCCCGAGCTAATATGGTCGCGATAAATTGCAATTCACTTCCTACTGCGACACAAAGGCAAACAACTTCTTTATATGTTGTGTAAATTGGGCCACGAGTTCGTAAAATGATTAGCAAAACAGGAGTTTACAATAGCGGAAATGGCACTCGGCAAAAAATGTTGTCGGTAATTCAAAATAACCTACACAACCTTGAGGGTTCAAAGCACATCCTGTCAGTGTATTTTACGAGTTCGCCTAAATAAACATTTGGACCAACACGTGTTTGTTCGGTGCCATCGTCCGACCGACTGCAGGGACCTCGTAAAAGTGTTATTGCCAAAAGATTTTTGTCGTTTCATCCACTCGTAAAACAATTTGACCGAGAGAAACTTATCGACCTACCTGCTGCTTTGTAAACGATGGATTTCGTCTTTGTTTTTTTTTCCCCGGCGCTTTCTAAATATTATGTCTCGCCCTTAGCCCCGGGAATTCAGATAAGCCCTCTTTTGCTTATCTTATCCGCAAAAGCGACAACTCTCTAAGCTCAAGATAATATCTGGTTGTCTGGTGTAAAAAATGTCCTTCGTCTCGTGAAGGACGATGAGTCTAGACTACGCATTAGACAGTTTTGAGTTTGATTAGTGTTTATTATTTCGTTTAGTACAATAATTAGTATGTGTATTCTTTATATCCCTACTCTATTACGTCATTAAGATTTATAAATCATGAAGTATTTTCCTCTGTTTACTTCTTTATTTATTTTCTTTTGCATCGTGTTATAATAAGGGTCACGGAGACACATTAAAACTGCATTTGTTGTCTTACTGAGATATTTAAAATTACAGAATAGAATGTACCAATTTTTTATGCGCTTTAGAATACTTAACGGTATTCTCAATTGGACTTTTGAAAAGCTGTAAGAAGTATGGACTCGAGAGTTTAATTTTGAACTACATGATCACGACCGCCCCAAAGAACGTCAACTGGTCTGCACAGGGGACGTGTAACTTCACGTGTCATCCTAAGGTGATAAGACGTCGGTATTGAGTGATAGCTCATCGCAGAGTGGTGGCCAAGGGGTGCTGTAAGATCGCGAGGCAGACCACCAGCTCAATGGTCCGATGACATCGTTGAGATCGCCGATCCTGACTGGGTAACAACACGGAACAGATGGCGTGACTTAGAGAGGTGGACACGGTCCACCCATCTGTGGTCCACCCACTGTTGGGCATAGGCCTCCTCTAAGAAGATGAATAGATAGATAGATTTAGTGACGACGAGGGTGCATCGTCCGCTCCTGACCCTGGCTGGCCCAATGCCACGAGCCACGGCGCTGGGCAGCTGCCAAGCCGACCCTTCCGCATCGTTCGCACGTTGTCATTCAACGCTCACTTTTCACATCGGGAGTCGTTCTGGATTGGACGAACGTCGTTGGGACTGAGTTTGGAGCTAGATGGAGAGTAATTGAGCATTGATGTTGACGTCGGAATGCAAATTTACTACAATTCCTGGGCGTAAGATGATGTAAAGGTGTACCAATGACGAGAAAATAGAATAATTTGTTTCCAACCTCTAAACTAAACGAACAGTGCAGATACATCAGAAGACACAACTGATTGTGCTGCCCCATACTTTCAAAAGTAATTTCAAGAATTATGTTATTTACGAGGTATCATAGCGTATAATGTGCTCCCCTATTTCATGTGTTATAAGTAGAGTGCATTTCACGCAACAAGTCACTTGTGTAAACACAGCCTTGTCATTTTAGTTTCTTAAAAATCCGCGAGACTTCTTTCATGAAATGCACTCTAACAACAATTGAAAATACCCGGAAAAATTTTCGCAATACATATTCACATTTCACCGCCATTATTATAGCAATTGTAGTAATGCTATCTATACGCACTACTGCGTGAGGCACGGCGATAAAGAGTTACAAACAAAACAAGCAGGATATTTTGCAGTCATGTTTGTTGCGATGGTTATTAATAGCCGTTGTTTAAGTGCGTTGTTTATCACTCGGCGGCAATTAATCTCACTTGCATAACGTCACTGTGTTTTTAAATTCGTCTCGTTACGAAACATAACGCAATTAGCTAAATGATCTGGAGGTAATCTGGTCCATTCATGAATAAAATTAGAGAAACAGCAGTTTTGATAATCAGCATTGTCCCGATCTAGACAAGACACCACTTCGTGGCCTTTTATTTCAACTCTTAACTCTAATATAAAATTGTCTGGAGTTCGGAGGAATGCTTTGTCATAACTAAGAGAGTTATGTGATATTTCAGACCAAGGCAATAATTCTAGCAACCTTTTATCTATAGTTGCAGTTGCATCATTGACGGTTAGATTGGGTGTAACTGTAATCCAACTTGATTGACAGAGTAATAATTTATTGCTTACAAAATATATTATAATTTTTGCATTTGTCGTGGCTTGGGCTCCGTTCACTTGTGCGGACGCTGCATAAAATTGAGTGTTGTGAAAAAATAGAACTAATTATCTTGGCTTTCGATAATTTGTTCAGATGTTAGCAATCTGTTGGTATTCAAATGTCGTAAATATTCATAGAACCGGTGGCTGTTTTTCTATTTGGTCGTTGGTCTAGGTACAGAACTATTATTAAGAAGGCAAGGTATATGTTTTTTGCTGTTGTACATATTTTTGGACTTGTTAATAAGCAATATAAATTCTCAAGAATGATCAAAATTGAGTTTGTCGATAAAGCCAAAAGACTTAATAAGGGCAAACACTCAAGAAGTCACACGGTGTCAGCTGGTGTCAGCAAAATCTGAAGAAAGGGCTCCCTCGCTTCAGTCTGATCCTTTGTCCGATTTAGCTTATTGAGCAAAGTAGAGCTACTACATTTGAAAATAAATATTTTGACATAAAATAGAAAATGACACTTAGAAAAAAAATTAATAAAGGACACGTAAGCTATAGGTAAACATGTACAGAAGAAAAAATATTTAGTTCGCTTTGAAACGTCTTCATAAATTATTAGACAAACAAAGTAGCACGTACATCACTATTTATTCTGCGTATCTACGTTTATTTGAGCGGCGTTATTGGCAAGTAGTGTTGGCATTGGCATAGGTTCAGTACGTTGAACCGCTGCACATATGCGAAAGTGCAAGTGCACCGATCCGTACCTACGACAACAGATAGATAACCGACTATCGGGTTCCCGCGGGACGTTGTGCGTCGCTCTCTCATAAATACTCCGACACAATCAATGTTCTAGATATCTACACATACGAACCACGCATGCATTGAAACCACATCCCTGTCAATCAAAGTACAAAATAATTATGAATGTTTGAGTAACCGTTAAAGTTAATTTAACTGTTCTTGAATAATTGCCAGCAGATCTCCAGCAGAGCCCTATGTAGGATTCGAAATGACTACCACTGGGGCATAGGGTAAAGTCACTTCTAAATGCACTACGGTCCACGACCCACTCAAAAAAATCAATGCACAAATTCCTGTAAACATAATATTTTTGGTTTTTGTGTAAAACACTTTAGTTTGATAGTTGCATAACTTAACAGTTCGTTTAAAATTATGGGCATTAAGTCAACATTAAGTGTCAAACTTTTTACACTCGTTTATTTTTTTGCCCAAGCAATTCTAGGAGGCATTTAGTTATTGGTTATATTTTTGTTTTTCTTGACTTTTGCAGAATAGCAAAAAAATTGTGCGTATAAGGCCGTATTGTTGCCGTGAGTATTATTCATAACGCTGTGTTATGTTATTTTAAGGAGTAGAGTTTCATTTGGGTTACCCGTTTGCAATAAAAAAGTAACACGAAACAACATAACGATAACAATCATTTGAATAAGCAACATTGTTCTGGTACGATTAAATACTATACACTATTATAATCTGAGATCTGCGTTGTCAACAACGTAATAATAGTTAAGCCAGGAGTTTATGAAAAGGATACGGTTAAAATAATATCTTGTTGTTTATCAATGTTAGTATCGCCACTTAAAATAGTACTTTAATCGTAACAATCTTGGTACCTAGTTGCTATGTTCAATGTTGCAGTTAGGATTTAAAATGTGCTATTCTACGAAATTACTGTACAATTGTGGAAATATAGCAAATCACCAAGTTCGAGGAAATGAGATTTTTTTTTAATTTGTTTAGATAATGTTCGGAAAACTGATCTTGCAAATAAAAGATTGGCTAGCCGGGTTTAGTAAGTACTTATCGTTTATAAAATCACATTTTATATTTGTTTTTCTGACAAGAATTAGGCTAAAAATAAACACACTGATTCAATAAACAGATGCTGGTAAAAAATCAATCAAAACAATACATAATTATAAGTTTATAACATTATCATTCAAAGAAAACACTCCTGCGAATAGAGAACATGCACGAATCACGATACACTTGTTTAAAATTTAATATTATGATGACTTCGCACATCTTGATTTAGTGTTTTCTGCAGTTTCTATTATTCGCCGCTTCCTACGTCAAACTCCATATTTTGGCTTCCTGTTAGCTTACTAACATGGACTTGATAGCATTATAAGAAACTCTCTAATTTGAAACTATTTTATAGCTTGCCAAAATTGCCTTAGTCTGAAATTCTGCTTTTAGACCAGATTCACTTTACCTGATTACGAATATGAATATGTTAGACATTGGTAATTCAAATGATATAAGTATCAGATCGTGACTTCTAGAAACTTCTCAAAGATCAAATGATCTCAACGTTTTTTTCAACTGACCCAATTAATTAATGTGTGCCAAAACGTGGCGCTACTTTGTCTTATAAGTTAGATAGTTTGCGTTTTATGTTTATCTTCACTTACGAAGTCAACTAAACGTGCAATTGCTACGTCTCCTGACGTTTATCAATAAGCCTTTTGAAAAAAATCCATTTTGGTATTCTAGCAACAACATGTGCGTTCATTTACACGCCTTCTGTAAGCGAAACTGCGCACGAGTGCAACACTCGACTAATTGACATCGGAATGATTGTTGCGCCGATAAATCCAGCCCGTGCCTATTCAGTTACACGACAACTACCAACTTGTACCTTGTTAATGAATTAAAATACAATTGCGGAGAGTATGTACAAAATAGGACATTTACACTTCGGAGAATGTTTTGCTTCGGATAGCGCAGGGCGATGCAAACGAGTACTTTATCGTTGCATCTTATTTGTAGGTACCCTATATTGCATGTCGGGATGAAAATAATAAAATAAGAAAGGCCAAAAATAGGTACCCGACTAAATTAGTAGCAGCACACTGCACATGCAATGAAAATGATAGTAAAAGAAATAAGGCAGTAAATAGTCGAACTCCGTGCCTTAGCCTGTCTTCACTATTACTACTGACAACATTACTCTTTGAGGGACTTAATATAATCCTCAAGCAGTACAGCGTACTCGGTAAAAAAGAAACCGTTTTGTTCAGCGCCAAAATCCTTAACTGTATTTGAGAGACTTCTGGAAATACTTGAATTCATTTCACCCTCGCCATTTTACAATCGGAAGTCTAGACGCACAGGTTATCGCCCCTACTTCGTGCCTAGGTATTCCTTTAGTACTACTAAAGAATGAACGACTCGCCTAAGTTTCCCTTCCCGAGTGCATAAATTACGAATTTGTCAAAAAAAAACAAGTTTAGTGCAAGTGTAGAACTTGCCCGACAGTAATGTACATCGTAAAAAATAACAAAAAACGATATACTTTATTGTAAAATTAAGAGCGAGCAAGCGAGCGGTACACGCATAGAGAAAATATTTGCTTTAACATTTTCCTTAAAATCCAAAAGAATAGAAGATTCCTTAAATAAATTTCGAGCACTGTGCCACTCGTATTGAAATAGAAATCAACAAGATTTAAGAGATTTAAAAAATCCCCATCTAATTTCAATGAAAAATAATTCCAGTTGCGAGCGTTGCCTCTTGAGCACTTAACCTCCACAGAACTGCACAATTTTGTATTCAGCACTAATTTGGCACTGAAGAGTTGAAATGATCAGTTTAAGATCAAAAAGTAATTCTTTGCATGGTGACTGATGGGCAGCTCAGCACATTATAACTCTGGCTGTTCTCAAAACACATCTGTATAAATAAAACATTTCATTCCTTTATACTGCTCCTCATCAGAATAATAAGTTGGTTGTCTACCATCGAAAGCAGCATAACTGCAGTGTGCGAAGTTAAATTGCGAATGTATTAAAAACTCTTAAACATGGTACCCAGTTTCTAGTTCCCAATTTATCCAACGTTCTTGGTGTTGCTAGGGTAACCACCACTAATTAACTTGGTTTATAAAGTGAAGAGATAATGGATAACTTCAAAAGCTTCAGTCGAGTTCGTCAATTATTGTGACTGTAACACACATTTGCCAAACGTTGTTATACCAGATGCCCATTATTTCTCTGACGACATAGCTTCATTGATATTTTGCGCAGAAGTGGAACACGACCGGTTGTCATAATTATATAACTATGCTTACATACGTAGGTACCTATTTTATAGTTATTGTTTAAACGTAAGTACATTTTTCTAGATAACTTATGTCATACAAACATGAGTTACCTAATTTATTTTCTTCGATGATTCATTCATATTATTTTATCTTCATTCATATTATTTCATAAGATTTTAGCCAAGTAAATTGAATTCGTTCCATTTCATAACGGATTTGCCACATTTAAATCCTGGAATAACACGTAGTCTCATGTAATTAAATATTATAACAATAATAAACATCCTGTTAAATATTAATAAGATATTTGTAAGTCAAGATCGCCTAAATGATTGAATCAGTTCTGCTATTAGATAAGAAAATGGTAATGACAATGAGTGCAAGATCCTGACTTTAAAAACTTCTCTCTAATCACAGAACGATTTTAATCCGACACTCAGGTCTAATAATGAAATTTGTTAAAAGGTGGCGCTACCTATACACAAGATAGCTAGCACTGTAACTTCATCTCCACTTACAAAGTCACCTTAACTTGTAATTACAACGGAGAAATTTCAAACATGTGCGTGACTTTGTGCAGGTACGAGTATTACACTTAACGAAGGGGGCTGAAGATTACGCGTCTCGGGGACAGAATAGGCTCCTATCTCCGCAGATATACCATATACAATGCCCGTCTCGTCTGCAGACTTCCTTGTTTACCCGTTCCCCCTTTTTGAGCAAAATCCACACCTCTATTAGGCGCATAGTCGGCTTAAGGCATTGTCACTGTGGTTAAGTGGTTTATGCCTGTGTAACGATCCTGTGAAAGCCTCTTGTACCTATATCACTATTTCTCTTCAACTAAATGTGTTTAAGAGGAAAAAATATGTAGGTTTACCCTTAAAACGTTTAATGGAGCTTTTAGAATGTTGAACACACCTGAGGCCTTTTGCTAAAAGGTACTTATTTCTTGTAGGGCTTCATAATACTATATTGTGTAAGTTGCTTACAGCAACCATCAACATTTGCTACTTAGTATAAAAGGAGAATAACAGGAGTCATGAAAATATGTAAGGTAGGCGCAATTAGTAATAACTCATGTTTGTGACATTCCAAGTTATTCCAAATAGTTTCCTAAAATCAAGCAAACACAATGGAATGCTCTAAAACAGATACTTCATTAGGAGCTACATAGTAAGTTTTCAGCACTGTTACGGGTTTTGATGGTATTTATTTATTTATTTTGGACAACCAACAAATCTTACACTAATGTACATTTTGGTTTTCTTAGGTCTAAGTATATTGCTAAGTGCAGATTCAGTTACAACCTGTCTATAATTTCCGTTTATCAACATTACCCTAAGTTGTTATCTAATAGTCGACCTTCAAGATTGATTTTGGAGGCCCATTCACTGTTCCATGGATTATATCAATATTTTTAAATTCCCACGTTTATGATTTAACAATTTAGAAGTTGTATTTTTACTTGGAACTAATACAATAAACATCATACCTACCTACCGATACTTCGTTCGTTACATCATCAAATCGCAGCGAACGTTTTTAGCAAACCAGGAAAAAACTAAAATAAAAAGATGCCACTTTTTCATTCGTTTTTGTATTCAAGATAGCGTCTGTAGTAAAATTCCAAACGAATTGGATTAGGGCCAGTAGCCAGCAGGCAATCATTCAAAATACATCACCTTGGACTTGACTGGGTTCATTGGAGTGACAGAGCACGTCAGAACTGGATATTCGAGGATAAATAAAATCTTTCAACATCATTATATCTTGTGATTTAAAGGCTGGCATGTAAGAAATGAGGCCTACACCAGAAAGATGGTAGAAAAAGGCTGAGAAGAAGAATAAGAAATTTAAAGGGTCAGCGCGTGTGATGCCTCTGGTGTTGCAATTGTGCATAGGCGATGGTAACTGCTTATCATTAGGCGGGACCTTTGTAGTATTTTACAAAATAAATTGTCACAATAAGGTTTCACTTAGATCGTACAATATTGGTGTAGGTAAATAAAATATAGCTTTATCTCATATTGTTCAAAATGTCAGACAACATTACATATTAAATTGATCTGACCCTAAAGTAAGTAGCTTATGCACTTGTAATGGATACAACGAAATCGAATCGTAGGGATTACAAAAATATCCGTATTTAAGTTCAATACAAATAAACAATACACATAACAAATACAAAATATGTTTATTGCATGAATGTCTGTCCAAGTGGGATTCGGACCCACGACTTCTGGCACATAATTAACTACCCAATGTGACGTAGAGCCAAACCATAGAGATCTTAATCTTAAAGTTTCTGTTATCTATGAGCCAGACCAATGTTAAGATTTTTGTTAACCACAGAATTGTTGGTAATGAATGAATAAAAACTAAAAATCAAAACGTTAATTTTCAAAGAACCAATTTATCTCAGTTTCAATAAAGTTTTGTTTATTTGTACGAGATAATATTAAATATTTTCCTTAATTTCTCGGAGTATTAGGATACATTGAGGAGACTGGCAACAAAATACAGTAGTAGCCGACAGCTTGTCTGGCCTGTGAATGTTAAGACATCTAGCGTCAGACAAATCTTATGACTACTGACGTCAAGTGCGAATATTTATTTCAAAGAAGTTTATTTTTATTTAACTAGTTATCGTGCCTTTAAAATAAGGTATATTTTTATGGTAAATTTATCTCTTTTGTCAATGTTGGTATAGTACAAATATGATATGATGTGCTTTTGTAATAATTTTAAATTTTACTTTTTTTTTTGCTTTTACACAGTGACAACGTAAATTAGTGAATAACGTAATTCTCCTTCAGGTTTTTTAATTTGAGATCCAAATATTGTTTAGTTAGTTATTCCAGCTTTGCACCGCTGATATGAATCATAATGTGCAATCATTGAATAATGACAAAGGTCCATGTAAATTTTTTTTTTGAAAATATTTTCTTATCGGCCTTGTAATAAATATCATTTAGGTATTTGTATTTGTATGTATGTTTCACCTTGTCAGTACATAATTACGTGCGTATCACACAGCGTACAACAGGACATAAATTGTAACTAGCTTTTGTGTTAACAATAATGGCAAAGACATTCCGTAGACTTGAAGTATTCAGCATACAATTTTGTATCTACACGTTGATAGTTAAGTAGTAATGAGTTGGAACAGTCAAGGCGAGCCTATCGCAATGTGGCTTGTAAACAGGCCTAGAACGAGGCACATTCAATTCATAACTAATCTAAACGCCCGAGCTCGGTCATTATGAGGTCTATGAAGATTGCGTTAACTAAAACTTTTATTATTATACATGTCGCGTAATACGCATGGGTGAGATAAAGCTGCGCTCCATATGTGCGTCTGCGACGTTCCCACGCCCCTCCCTCCCCACCCCCGCTGTGATATATACCATGTGGTGGCAACCAGTATTCAAAGGACCATTCTTTCCCGTCTTCAATTAAGATTCGGTGTTAACCTTCGGCGACAGCAGAGGTCAAGTTTTAATGGTGAATGATTACCTCCCGGGTTTGCATGTCGCATGTTCACGCCTAGGGCTTCAGGAGTGACGGTTGAACGTTAATTGACCGACGTGTAATTGATTAATGAAATATTAAGAGGGGATAATGTGTGTCTGTGAAGCAATGCCGTTGTCACGGCGCGGACACACATGTTGAGACTTTGTTTGTTTCACTTCGTTCTATAATTACGAAATAAGGGATGAAGTTGACGCGCGATGCGTGGTGATGGATTACACTTTACAGTGATGGCGAGTTGTTGAAAACTGTGTTTGAAAGACAATCGGTAAAAGCATTATTGTAGTTTTTATTGTTATGCTTTGTTAGTATAAGCGCGACCACATGCTAGTGCTGTGCTTGCTGTTTTGCCATCGGCATTGCATATGCGTCTCGTTCGATCTTGTGGCACCTGTAGAATGTTTCCTCCCCAGAGTCTTGACTATTTCTCCATAACAAAAAATCAAGAAAAAGTTAAATTTAAAAAATATAAGAAGGAATATCTTGTCGCGTGTACTAAAAACAAGTATTTCCTCTTCACGCGACACGTCTATGATTAGCACAAAAAATGAAGCCAAACAGTGCACGTGAACTTGTCCAAATAATGCAATTACTCTCAAACAAGCTCGTTAAGCTAATTGAAGCAAAGATCCTCATAAAGTAGCGGTTCCCAGCAGACTAGATTCGCACATGCTACCGAAATCACTTGTTCGAACTTGTGGGGTTTCGGCCAGATTCACTACACCTGCGTCTTGCAACCCGATACGGCCCCTCCGACACCCCTTCTGAGCCGGCTGTTTGAACTAAGCCGCTTTGATATATTTAAACGCGGAATAAAGTAAAATGATACTACTTGGGTAAAGACAGGGAGAAGACGTCCACAGTTTGTCCTTAGAATTTTATGAGAAATTAGAAATAAAGTACATGTTTTAGATCTAGAGTAATAGTTTTCGTAGCTTCTAAAATGATTCACCTCTGCATGAAGATTCTCTCAAACTTTAAGGCATCGGTGTTTAATTTAGGGTCATCAAAAACTTTTGCAATCGTTTCAATGTAATTATGTGTTCAATGAATACGCATTGTGCTTTTATGTTGATTTGTATGTCGTAGGAAAACAGACAGATTATGTCTATCGTATTCTTATGTTTTTCTGCACAGAGCATTGGATGCATTGAACTACAATTATTTGTAACTCAATGATTGGATGCCATTGAATTACGATGACGGAGAAAAAATACCAAGCAGGCCTATCAATCCACCATCTCGGGTCTTGATGATCTGATTGATTCTAGCTGAAAATTGTCTTATGAAGAAAATTATGAGAGAACCCTTTGTATACGCAAAGGTAAATAAACAGGTTCAACGTTTTTGTTGAAGGCTAAAGTCTCAGGAGTAAAATTAATCTTTATCTAACTAACGTTACAAGAAAATATTTTTTGCCCTAAACAAAAGGTATTTAGTTTCATGTGATGTTTTGAGAGTCTATTATCCTGGCTCCGTTAATTGATTAGAGCTCGTAAAAGGCTAAATAGAGAAGATTGAAGTAGGATTTGGTGTCTGATAAAATGTTTTCGAGAAGCCTATTGGTCTCTTATCTGCAAAAATAAACTAAAATCGTGCAGGAGCGAGCAAACAAAAGATTAATGAAAATTTTTGTCTGAATTTAACATTACGTGTTTAATAATATGAGCTAATTTAATGTTTAAATAAATGAATTAGCTGTCGCTGTATGTATTAACGACAATTTAACTATTGATATTATTTATAAATAGCTAATAAAAGCATAAAAAATATTTACTAAGTACTGGCTGTGTGTGCGCCCGCACTGGCGTAGTGCGCCTCGAACGCACGGTTTGTGGTTGGCCCGCACATTCGTATGGACATTTTTGCGCTCGCGTCAAGTGTAATGCCGCACTGGCGTTGCAATTATAAAAAACACAGGGTGCGTGTTTGCCGCAGTCAACAATTAAGTTATTGAACATCAGACTTTAATATCACTCACGTAAAGCTTTTAACTTTTAATTATGGATTAATTTTAAACTGTTGTTTGACTTTATTTTTATTTATTTGAAGTAAGTATGCGATTTTTTAACATACTAAGCGTACTTTTAATGATATAAAGCGTACACTTGTTTCATACCACACCATTGGCTTGTAAGCACAATACTCGAGCAAAAACCATACCAACTCGATCGTAAAATATTGTTCGTGTCATTTCTTTCTTCATATTATTTCTTATTTGATTTTGGACCTTATTTGTATTAGACATAAGTGGTAAAAGGCCCGTTGATGTGAAATGTGTTTGTACACACGTGCACTGTGGCACCTGACCTAACTCAACCCTGCACTTGTGAGTTGACTCCCGCAGGCAGTGCACTAGTGATGTGCATTTGATGTTAGAATGGAGCAGACGCGATACAAATTATGAAATATTACAATAAAAATATATCATTAATTTAATAAAAACTACGCTTCTTTTTTATTATTCAACAATGTAAATATCTATAAAAATAAAAGGCATACTTATTAATATTATAACTAGGCTTGCCAAAACCTGGATCGTGGTGCATGCGTATTGCGTACCCTGATTAGTTCAGGACAAAACGCTCGGAGAAAGATGACTTACTATTTTAACCGCAGACATATTTCCTTTGGTTTCAAATTATATCAAGCTCACTGACAATTATTTTATGTTTCGTAACAGTATTTTATGTTTCGTATTGGTCATCACGGTAGGATGCTCAATCATAAAAAATAAACAATATAAAGAATATAACTTGTGCCACACTAAAACGTAATAAATATAACGCAAATAAATATACATAAAATGCTTTTGAAGATCATTGTCGGCAATGTTTGTCTTAAATTATTCTAACGGTTCTAATTATACGTTTAATTCTTTCATTGATTCAGTTTCTACAGGAACAATGAGAATTTTATGTATTGACATAAGAATAATTGACATCTAACATTGTTCTTAGCGCAAGAAAAGACAATAAAACGTTACTGCTCATTTAATGAAGACTTTGGAATATGATTTTAGATTAACCATAAACTTAAAAAGAAACGGACACAATAAACAGTTTTTACGATAGTAGCTACGTGATCTCCAATATAATGCCCTGCACTACGATGTTTTGTTTTTAAGTGAGTGGGGTTGACGGGCCACAAAAAACGCAGCTCTAATGGTGACAACGGAAAAATTTCGGGACCCCTTCTTAAGAATAACTTTCAAATGTTATTGAATTTCTCGCCCTAGACCCGATGCATAAAGGACGCCTTAATGGCCCATAAATTTTAATATGGCTATGTGGTTTTCAATAAATAACCACTTGGCAATAGAAATTGCTTTCTGCCATGTTTTTACGATATTTTCTAAACGAACGCGTGGTTCTGTTAATTTAGGAAGCCATGCCATGTAGAATTCCATCATTTTGTGTATTGGTAAGTGATTACATAGGTACTAGTATAAAATAAATGCATTATGTCAGCCAATTATTATTTGACTGCTAGGCCTGGCACTCTTGCTTATTATCTTACGAGTCAAGAGGATGGAACAACTCATTATTGTTCCCTTGAGTCAGGTAATAATCTTATTGAAATAATATGCTTAACCATAATTATGTAGCATGCGAAACATATCCATTACCATTTTATTGGCATTAGTTCTCTAAACTATTGGAAGCTTCCTATCACGTGTCTTGAACGAAAAAATAAAGTACTTAAGCCTTATTTGAAATGGTAATTATTCTAAATATTCGTAGGAGCTTTATAATTTATTCAGGTTGCGCTGCGTTGTTAATTTTAATAACATGAAAATGAAGGGTTTAACTGCGTTTGAATTTTATTGTTAAAAACGTTTTGTTTCCTTTGTTAAGAAATACTAATGTATTTCAATTTGTATTCAATATCATAATAATCGTTATCCTTGCTGATTTCAGCTTCATAGATTAGAAATCTCTACAAAATATATTGTGAATTAGTTATGGCGTGAAAAATATATCTGTGGATGGCAGTGGTATACCATAAAACCAATCGGTGTGTTGCTGTATGCCAACTTCATAATTTAACAGTATAGTGTAAAAATAAAACGACCATATACATTTACGAGACTGACAACGAACGAGTAAACACCTCGAACAACCAATAGGATAGTGCCTCGAATTTAAAAAAAAAGTTGCTTGGTAAACTTACATGGATTCTGTCGAGAATGAATGATGACTCGGAATAATCCGCAGGTAGGGAATGGGGAATGCCACACAGAGGAATTGAATATATAATTTTACGACAGTTTTTTTTTATTCATAAAGATAAGTATAGTTTTCCGATGTATGTCAGGCATATATCAATTTATAGACTAACTACGAATTTGAAAATACGCATAGTGATGGTCTATGTAAAGCTAATATGGAAATTTTAGATTTTTTCAATCCATAACGTTGTAAATTGGAGATGAAAGTTTATATTAAGAACGAAACAGGCGTATATTATAGACTATAACAGTTCACTTTTATCAACATAACAATAATTAAATCTACGAAATACACATAATTAATTAAGTATTATTACTCGTAGGTATGTGACGAATCGCAAAGCCATATCGAAAAATTCGAAAAACAAGACAAGCTTTAAATTTTTCTTCACATCCTACGACTTCTTTTGTTTGTTTCGGAGAAGCTGAGTGGTCGAGCGTTGCATATAAACGTGCGTTAGCGCATGACAACTGAGCGACGAACATGTCTCGAAATTAAATTATTTATTTTTGCTACTATTTTTTTACTACTACTTATTGTCTACAGACAAACGTGAAGTATTATATTCAATCGGTGCTTGGCAAGCATTACGCTATACATAATAATTTTTACTGGGGTCACACAGACTTTTTTATTTAGGTTTTATCCATATTTTTCACTTCTTGAGTTTGTTTTGACCTGCACCTCCGTGAAACAGTGGCTAAGCCGCTCGGGTATAAAAAAAAACACGGATGTCGTGGGTTCGATTCCCTCCTTGGGTCTGGTTGATGGTAGGGCTTTTTCAGAGTCCGACTGGCTAATAGCTACCACCCCCACAGGTGAAATCTGCCGCCATAACAGCTGTGGCTGTGTTCCGGCAATATTAATGTAGGAGCCCGTACACTTGATATCAGAGGCTCGAAGATCAGATGTGCCTACAGTCTGGCAGCACTTTGAGCGAAGCTTCCAGGCGAAGTGTCCCTCAGAGGAATAGGCCGCAGTAGCCGCTTACCATCAGCTGGGCTGTGTGTCTGTCTGCCAACTGATGTAGGTAGAATTGAAAAAAATCCTACAGGACTCTCTTGACGCTTAATTTTATATTAAACGTGCCTAAAATAAATATTTACTTACACGTCTCTACGTCATGTTTCTTACTAAAATGTAACTATATGAAGATATCAGCAATGTGTAGGTATGTGATGTGAGTGAATGTGTCTTGTTCTGATAGTTTGTATACATAGATAGGTTCTGTTTAAATCACATCGTAATTTACCTGGTACTTAGGCGAAGGTTGGAATTCAATTTCTCTACAGAAGACTTCAGAGTGGGTTTTATTAACCTGAATTCAATAAAGCTCCAGCTTCTCATCGCATTAACATGCTCCACGAACAGGCAGGCTTCTAATGTACATACCAAATAGACAGGTAGTGATATACGCCACATATGAATGTAATTAACCGCCTGCTTAGTTCGGCCGTATGTAAATTGTAAGCACAGATGACGTCGCGAGATTTCCAAGAGGTGTACAATGCACCTTTATGGTATGCTAGCCGCGTGAAGCTTACCACAGTATGGATGTGCCGTGGAACTATCGACATAGCACTTTTGATGTCGTAAATTACTATTTGTCATATTGAGTAACGGTTTCTGATGGTAGCAATGTAAAAGCAGTAAGTCGGCAACAGCTTTCATTTAAAAAGATTCAAGATTTAAAGAACCCATCTTAGACATAGAAAAAATATCTTTATATTCATTACACCAAAACTTCTCTTAAGAGGTAAAACAAATTTATTACAACTCTATGATTAAATTAGCCACACATTACAAAATAATTAATTGTTAGAATACTCTATACTCCAGGGAATACTCTATACGTAACATATAACCCTTTTAAAGGAAAGTATAGAATCTACATTATCTTTCGTCTTCATCTCGGCTTAACTGCAGAAAAATTACGTTCAAATACTTAGAAAATGTTTATGGTACGCACTGATGGGTTATCTGTAAGGTGCTCACGTTTGATCCTTGAATACAGGTAAAAAAAGATATCCATCGCTACGAAATGTACGTTTTGAGATCCTTAATAAGCTTCATTAACCGCTCGTGTAATCAATTTCGGCAGATACGGCCCCGCAATATTATCTGGGTCAGCGCACCACCGTAACAACCCAAAAATTAGGACAAATAACAATAAGATAATTTGTCTAGAAATCATTGCTTCACCAAGACCATGAATATTGTAAATTACATTTTGAAGAGTTTGATTGTCGGATGGATGTGATGGCTGATTATAAAAAAGTTATTAAGTGGACTGATATCGTGAAATATATAAAATTATAATGACGACGAAAAATAATTTCTATACTCTGATGTGGCAAGAGTCCACTAAATTTTTAATTTAAAGTGAAAACCAAGCAACCAACCTTAGAAGTTATTGTGGTGACCGCGTGACGAATGGATGTCTCTCACTCTTGACATGATGGACGGCATAAGAGCTGTCCATTAAAAAAAGGTAATAGCCAAACCCGAGTGGGCAACCACTGTTAAAAAGAATTCATTCAACATTAATAATGAAATTTTGTCGATAACAATATACACATCACTATTTAAGACCGCAAGTTGTAAGGCTGGTCACGCACTTCCCTAAACGCGACCCGTCGCATTGTCTCGCTCTGGGGGCAGACAGCACATCACTTTACTGCGTTATTTTACGATACACAGTCGTATTAATACACAAATTACAAGAATCATGCGATATCGTTTATCAAAATATGAATCATTTTGATCGTTGTTGAGATTATTAAAATAATTGTGTCTTGACTCTACATCAACGACAGCACTCAACATCTTGTCACTAGTTGGATCATAATTATGAGGAGAGTTTCAGATTCAGCCAAGGTTTCCTATCATCATTATTAACATAAATTAACCTTTCTTCACAGTAATAATTATTAATCCGCTAGTTCTAAATATAAAAATTACTTCATAAACTTAGATTTATTTATGACACTAAATCTGCTATAAAATTAAGATTCTAGGAAGCATCGCGCCATGCGTTGTTAAGGTTGCTAGATACCCGTAAGGCTCCTCTAATTTTCAAGCCTTCTTGAAAACGAAATCTTGAAAATGAACGAATTCACCTTAACGAAGTGAACAAAAAGTATTATCGATCAAAAAAGTCATATTATTTTCATAATAATTGTATTGATCTTATGAATAATTTGAAATGAAAAACCAAAGACAAGTCGCCAGAATAAAGAAAGGAGATACTCGTAATAATACAAATGCATTTCTCTGCCGACATGTTACCATGAATGCATTTTATTAGAATTGATAAATAGATGTTAAAAAGTAATGCCTAATATAGCTTTTGGGGATTTATTAAAAATGTTTCATCATAGCATTGTGATCTTAGGTAGGTAAAAAAAAAGGTACCTAAGTTGGCTATTTATAGAGAATGTCATTTTATGTTATTCAGAAGGACAATTCTTAAGCATCATGTTATCTATTTGTGGAACTGTAGGTATCTATGAAAACCATCTCTTTGTTATAAATAATAAATGAAGACTGGTTATTTTTTCCGCTAGGCTAATGTCTTCAATGTTTGAAGAATGCTATTGTGTCTGCCAAAAAAAAGTTGAGAAAATGTTGTCTCTTAAATGTATGTCATATAAAATAAATACTGATCACTGGGCTGATCATAACACATCAGGAGTTTGCTTGTTTTCTTCCTTTATTTACATAATAACACTGATCCTCTACCGATTTAAGCACGCATACGATTTGACCAGGTAGTATAATAACTCTACTCTAGTTAGGGGCAAAATCTGACACTATCAGAGAAACTAAGGGTCTTTCAGACTTCATTATTCAGTTAGTTACTACTCAGAATTTTCTATAATCATCAGTTAGGTCTGGCAAAAGATTTCTTTAAAAATATATTTATACTGATACATACAAACTCTTACCAGTAGTTAGTTAAATCACATTATCATGTTTTAATTATAACAATTTGTCTTGACCATTAGATAGATCATTCTTTAAATCATTTGCCATTACAAGACGAAACAAGTCACATAAGGTTTATTACAACAATTAATGATAAATTGATGTTTAATTATGCAGTCGCATCTTACTGTTTTATTTGCAAACAACCGTATAATGTCAAACGAAATGTCAAGGAAATAATTCGTAATAATCTTTGCGAGAACGATTAGTTTAATTCGGTTGTGCTTCTCAGCTATCGGTGACGAATAGGAAGTACCTACATGCACATGGTATGATACGGTTTATTATGCAGGAAGGATGGGTGACCTCGACTATATTCGCACGAGGAAGACAACTCAGTAAGTGGTTTATTTTAGTTCCTAGCAAAGGTGAGGCGTCGTAAACGCGTTTCTGACAATGTTTGTGCGTGGATATGTTAAACAAAGAATTTGTTTTTGTAAATACTTCGTAGAAGACGAATGAAAACTTGTTAGATTAGATACCAGTTCTTTTAGTTGTTTCAGTCGGTTGACTATTATATTTAACTTTATTTACTACTCGGTACTGTATATGGGTGGTTAAGAAATCACCTACAGCGTTTAAGGGTTTAAGGTCGTAGATTCGGCTCTCACATTATCAGGGACTTGTATACGTGAATGAACATCTCTGTTCGAAATAAATATGCATAGTAAAATTTCCCAAATTAATATTGAGGGAACAGCTCTGGTCCGGTGGTGTTATAGCGGTAGATTTCACCTGTGGGGTAGTATAGTAACTAGACACAAGAATCGAAAACATCACTTTTATAAGTATTCATATACCTATATCATGCTATATCACCTCTGGGGATCCAGATACTCATTAAAAATTTAAACAAAATGTAGTTAGCCTTTTTACCGTGAGTAACTGAGTATGGTAACATACAAATACACACTCACTTTTATAATATTACAAGAGATAAATACAGTGTACAGTTATTAATTATAGTGTTTGTTTTTCCAGTAATATGTAGGTAGTTAAATACCGATCGACGCATACTCGTACCTACATAGCATGTCGTTGTAAGGAACGGTGGAATACCACTTGCACAAATAAATTGTCTGGACAGGTGCCGAAACTATACTTTTCTTTTGTTTTTGAATACTAATATAAAAAACCGGCCAAGTGCGAGTCGGACTCGCCCATGAAGGGTTCCGTAGCAGCAAGTATCATCATAATATAAAAGTTCTTGTAGTTCTTTGTAAGTTTGATCGACGTTTTTATATTTGAGTTGATTGAATGAGAGGAAAATTGCGGTTTACGATTCATGACGTTTTAAAAAAAAACTAATTACTTGATCTCGTTCAAACCAATTTTCAATGGAAGTTTGCATGGTTATGTACATCATATATATTTTTTAGTTTTATCGTTCTCTTATTTTAGAAGTTAGAGGGGGGGTGACCAACATTTTACCACTTTGGAAGTGTCTCTCGCGCAAACTATTCCGTTTAGAAAAAAATGATATAAGAAACCTTATTATCATTTTTAAAGACCTATCTATAGATACCCCACACGTAAGGGTTTGAAGAAAAAAATTTTTTTGTGTTTTAGTTCTAAGTATGGGAAGCCCCAAAAATGTATAAACTAATTACTTGATCTCGTTCAAACCAATTTTCAATGGAAGTTTGCATAATAATGTACATCATATATTTTTTTTAGATTTATCGTTCTCTTATTTTAGAAGTTACAGGGGGGGGGACCAACATTTTACCACTTTGAAAGTGTCTCTCGCGCAAACTATTCAGTTTAGAAAAAAATGATATAAGAAACCTTATTATCATTTTAAAAGACCTATCCATAGATACCCCACACGTAAGGATTGGATGAAAATTATTTTTTTGAGTTTCAGTTCTAAGTATGGAGAGCCCCCAAAATTTATTATTATTTTTCTATTTTTGTATGAAAATCTTAATGCGGTTCACAGAATACATCTACTTACTAATTTTCAACAGTATAGCTCTTGTAGTTTCGGTAAAAAGTGGCTGTGACATACGGACGGACAGACAGACAGACAGACAGACAGACAGACAGACAGACCGACAGACAGACAGACATGACGAATCCATAAGGGTTCCGTTTTTTGCCATTTGGCTACGGAACCCTAAAAAGCGTTGGGAGAAATGATGAAAGCCTTGTGCAACTACACTCGGCGTCAAAAAAATCGCACCTCCGCGAAAATAACTTTCAATCGGTACCAACCTTTAACACACGCATGTAACCCCATAAATAGTGATGTCATTTGTAAGCTCAATTAATAAACTTTAAAAATAAAACATTTCGTTACATTAAAAAAAATGCTTGACGTCATAAATGTGACTTTAAAAAGAAATGAAAATTTTGCTACTCACAAGGGTCACTATTTGCGGTACTTGTTGCAGGTATAAAAAAGTCGATACGGGTTCATTCGGGGTCATTTGCTCACTAAACGTCGAAGAGGACACACAAGAAGGACTTCCGTAAGAAAAACAACTTTCCAGATGGATACCACAGCTGATGAAGCCGCCCAAGTGGTTGCACTGCTGCGATCAGGGATGCGACAGTGTGATGTCCCTCGGCAACTCAATTTGAGCCGTTTTTCGGTTCGGAGAGTGTACCAGCGGTTCCTGAAGACCGGTGGCTACGTTCGGAAGCATGGCTCTGGTAGACATTGGTGCACCTCGATGAGAGGAGACCGATTTCTCGTGACGACGTCATTGAAAAATCGGTTCTCTAATGCTGTTGAGTTGCTACAGCAGCTCCAGGCAGCACGCAAAACAGCCGTGAGCATCTCCACGGTTAGAAGAAGATTAAAGGAGAAGAAGATACCTACTCATAGAGCTGCTACTGGTCCCAAATTGACCGCAGAGCATCGGCGAGCCCGATTGCAGTTTGCTCGCGAATACGTCAAATCTAGCCTTGAACAGTGGAGAGCTGTTCTCTTCTCAGATGAGACACGTGTATGTCTTTACTGCAACGACAGACGCAGAAGAGTCTACAGAAGACGTGAAGAACGGTTTACCCAAGCCTGCATCCAGGAGACGGTAGAGTTTGGGGGCGGTTCCTGTATGTTCTGCGGCGACATTTCGGCCGTCGTCGGGATCTCTGTCATGCAGTGGCCGGCGAGAAGTCCAGACCTGAACTCGATAGAGCACCTCTGGGACCACCTGAAACACAAGTTTCGGGCTCAAGATCCCGCCCCCACGACTCTACAGGAGCTTGAGGAGGCCGTTCTTGAAGAATAGGCCAGTATCCCCCAAAAAGAGCTCCTCAAATTGGTTAGGTCCATGAGAGAGCGCCTGGAAGCCGTCATTAGGGCAAGGGGGGGGGGGGGAACACTAGGTTTTAGGTTATTTTTAAGCATTTTTTTCCTATAAAAATATCGTTATTAATGTGTTTTTAATAAGGTTTAATTAGAAATTTTTTTATTGTTTTGTAAGCTTAATTTTTTTTCAGTTGGTACAATAAACAAAATGTTAAATTTAAATTGTTTTTAGCTTCTCTTTTTTATTACCTTTTGGTGCGTCTATGCTTACGAAGCGAACACGAGCGGCGCACGAGCGGAGCACGAGCCGATCCAAAATTCGTGTACTGTGGACGGACTTGGAGCCTCGAACGAGCGCGCTTCGAGCATTCGTTTCGTGCTCGACTGTGCTCCGCCCGTAGACAGAGAAAACTATAGACAAATTGCATACAAATTGATAGTATCTATCACATTCACACAAGAAAAAGAGGGCGATACGGATAGACCACGTAAAAGAAAGAGATAGAACTACACAATTTTTTGTCTCGCACCGCGTGCCGGTTTTTCGATATTTAGGCTGAAACTATGTTCGAGGAGAGATCGTCGTAGGCTCGTGGCAGGCTCGTAAGTGCGTCCACACTTGTCACGCGAGCAGAACGGTTCGACTCGTGCTCCGCTCGTGCGCCGCTCGTGCTCGCTTCGTAAGCATAGACGCACCATTTCAAACGATACCCAACATCACCCCCATAATTGACACTAAATAAGTTTTGAAGGTGTTTGAAGCAGTTTTTTGTAAAGGTGCGATTTTTTTGACGTCGAGTGTAGTTACCCATTTGATATTACTTTTCTTGTCGATAAAAAACACCCTCTCCTAAAACAAAGCTACACCCAGAATTGTTTTAGTTTAAAAACAGAGGCACTTTTCAAAAGTTTTCTTTTGAAAAGTGCCTCTGTTTTTTATTCAACTGCTGACAACAAATTTTTCTTCATTAATGCCATTGCTATTGAATAAAAAGAAGTCGCAATACTCTTAAAGAAGACTCTCGTATTTCAAAATTTTCCTAAGATTCCCGACATAAACGTTTTGGTTTTCCATCTACCTAAGTATATATATAGTACATGTGCGAATACTTATTGACTATTCTAAAAACATAGTTCATTCCTTAGAAAAGAACCAAAAATTAGTTATATTAGGCCGAAAAAATTAGGGCACTAAATCTTCTTTGATTCTATATCCGCATGCAGCATCACCCAAACCAAAAAACACAATAAACCTAAACAAGCTATCTAGTTAAGAGTCCGTTTTTTGCCTCTCAGCCTTGGGATATGTTATTCAAAGCAGGGTCCTAAAAACTGGTCATGCAGCTCGCGGCACTCTTTGATCCCCGGAGAGCTGCGGATTCTGCGACCTCCGTTAATAACTTCTGACTTAAATTTCGCCTTACATCATCACAATAAGAATAGCGGAAGAAACTTAGGCGGCTTTGTGTTTCGTTTGTTTTTTTAGATTGCATCGAAAAGATTTTCTAGAGCGTAAACATTTTTAAGCTTAGGTGATATAGCCTTCCGCCCGCGGTTTCAACCGCGCGTTATCTCTTTTTTCAAATATCCCCCCTTACCCCTCATTTCCGGGATTAAAAGTACCCTATGTACACGGGGGATAGTGTAGCTTTCCAACAGTGAAAGAATTATTCAAATCGGTTCAGTAGTTTCAAAGTTGTTATTCCCGCGGAAATGAGACGTTTCCCGTAGGAATTTTATAGCCTATGTCCTAATCCGGGTTATAAACTATACGTGTGCCAAATTTCATCTACATCCGTTCAGTGGTTTAGGCGTGATTGAGGAACAAACATCCAAACATCCAGACTTTCGCATTTATAATATTAGTAGGATTAGTAGGATAGGAAGTAGGATACCTTTTCGATCGCTTCTGTGGGATAGTGGTTAAGTTTCTTGAGTCTAAAAACCAAGGAAGTCGTGGGTTCAATCCTCGACTTGGGCCATTCCTGCTGATAAGACTTTTTCAGAGGCTACCACTAATGAAATTGGCAACCATTAATAGCTTTGGCGAGTTTGTGTTTTGGGAGAATTTATGTCGCGCTCTATCGTATGCTAGCACATTGAGCGATGCTTCGTATGGGCTGTATCATAAAGTGGCATAGGTATAGCAGTTCCAAAAAAAATTTCAGTAACAATTAAAATATTTAGTAGACTGAGTTCATTCTGCTCCCACATTTGTGTTTTATTTTAATATGGAGGAAAATAAAATATATTACGCGTAACTTTTCGCTTTAATCGATTGTGACGCATTAATTAAAAGGGAGCAAACGGCATGCATAATTAAAATATTCTCGTACATAAATGTATTGCTTGTTTGTTCATTCGCAAACAGTCAAGTACGTAATTAATGATCGGACATGTTTGGGTGGTTGGCGACGTAATAATTTGTCAACAGAAAATATTATTTCAAATGTAAACGAAATAAATAAAGACAATAAATGATAAACCTTCGCACATCTATTAAAATGGTGGTGATATATTACGTTTCCCCCCCGATGAGCTTCACCATGTTGAAATTATGAAGGGTGCTTAGTTGCCAAGTGGTAACGTTAGTTTGCTTCCCGGCAAAATTAGAGTGGTCAAGGTGGCTACTGAGAAAATTGTATTAGTAATTTCCTTTTCATTTTTCTTCATTATAATTTACACTTATATAAAGTAAAAATCACAAATATTTCGAACAAAAATGCTGTAAAAAGTACACTTATCGTCAAAGATGAATCTTAACATAGGGATATGCAGGAGAATAAACTATCGCATGATTTACGTGTATAAAGTGTACATGTAGAGATGTTTTTCGAAGGTAAAACTGGACTGGATATTCAACACAATCCTGCCTGTGTATGGGAAAATTTCAGCTGTTTGAAACGAGTGTTTTATCTGATCTCGCGAATAGTCGAAACGTGCCAAATTTTTGCGAAACAAAGAACCCGAAGTTTGGTGAGCTCCATTTTTGAAGTTAATTGGTTCCGCACGCTTCTCAGAAATAAACGAGAAATGTGGTATATTAACTATAAAGAAGTTTTAGTTAAGCAGCAATAATATTTTAAACATTTGTGTCGAAAACTTGTTTGACTGATGTGATGATAGAGATAGAGAGAAATATGTGACATCACGCAATTACGAGCTATAATTTTTACTAATACTGGATTTTTTACGATGTATTACAGAACAAAACATGAACAAAGTAACGACAGTATCAGAATAATTACTGCGTTTTTTACACACCTTGATGATCCCGAACTCGAACACACTCTTTTTGATGGGGGAATTAACCTGAAGTTACAATAGGGCCAGCGTCTCAGCCACTAAAACAAGACTGAACATTAAAATATTAAAAACAGGAAAATCCGTCGGTATCAACGTTTTTTGCATAATTTTTAAACTCGGAAAAACAAAAGTTCTTATAGTTAATTTAAGATGGGTTCGCGTGTGCCTTGAGGCAGATGAATCGAAGATAAGGCGAGTTCACTGAAGATCCCAATTCATTAGTTCCTTAAAAATATTCGTGTTGCCGACTCATCATGTTTTAAAGTGTTTTTAAATTAAGAATTTAATATTTTTTTATGAACTGCATATTGTAAAATGTTTTTTAATTCAGAATTTTTTATTAATTGAATTGCTAGCTATTTTCTGTGTAATGTTTTTGTTCTTCGGGTCCATATTAAATAAACAATTATACAACATAAACAAACACGTCATGTGTTGTGTTAAAATAACTTGTTCATTGTTTCCATTTTAGACAAGGCAAAACGACTTTATTTAAGGTAGGTAGTTTAACAAGTACACAATACTAATCATAACAAAATTATACTATTAGACATAGTCTATCACGTTTAAATTTGCATACATTAACCGTGTTAATGCCATGCTTTATCATGACGTTACATACGTGGTTCTTTTATCCGTATTCCCTTCCTCAATATGAGACCATATACGTGAGCTCAGACGGCGAACAAGCCGCTGACACAAAAGAGCCTTGTTCGTGAACCACCGAAGGTCGTCCGGATCACCGACGAGTTTCCTACATGCACTGCCGATGTACTCGCGCAATTTGTTTAAGAAGTTCATGGTTATTCTTATTTTTACGTGTGATAGATTCACACGAAGGTCAAGGACTTTATTTTTGGCGCATCACGCATTGCGCGGTTGCCAACGACCCGATTCGAAAGTTTCTACATTTGTTTATGTTCCTCTTTTACTTTACTGGTATTAATAGATTTGATGCTGTAGTAGATTATCGCTCGTAGCAAATCATTCATCCAGCTTTATTCAATCGCTATCCAAATATTTAGGTCAGCAGTCCAAAAATCCGTTGGGGTCGACTTATTTGGTTCCGCACTATGAGCGTCTATCGCGAAACAGGTTTTACGACGTCCATGTCTAAACATAATTAACGAGTGTAATTGGACATCCTTGTATGTAAACGTAAGTGTACGTGTGCCGTATTTATCTTCGGCATTTTCCTATGGCGAGCCCGGCTTGTAGGTATGGCAGTTTTTTAAGATCGCATAAGGTATTCACCGTAGCGAACGAATTAGCATTTCGTTGGCGATCCGGCGGCGACTCGACTGTCCTTGGAATAAGGATGTGGCAAATGGGTGTCTTATCAGGGCGTTTGAACTGCCAGTCGCTTGTCGGAGCGCTCTTTACGTCCAAACTACTGCTGATTACAGATCTAAACCTAAACACGCGTGCGTAACACCGTAATACTTCAGGCGGTAAGACATTAAGTTGGCTATTGAATTGCGAATTGGTAGTTTAATGTTTTTAAGTTTGATTTTGATGAATTAAAAAGGTACTTCATTAAACGGAGAAGTACGACTTTTGAAGTGAAGGATTGTGTTTTCGTGTCTCCTGTTTCGTTGTTGCTATTTGCTCTCCACATCTTACGCTCAGTTAAAAGAACTTCCTTGTTTTGTAGTAAATTCAAAATTGTTATACTCACAGGTCTTATCACAGGTTATTTCATACATACTTATCTACAAGTAAGGGCCCAACATTGTTAACAACTTATTAATTGCAAGTAAATGTTTTGACGTGTTCAACTACAAGAAGTCATATCATTAACCATTTGCCAACAACAAAAACAAGTCATTGTTACATTGTGATGGAACTGTGGATAACTTCGAGAAAAACAGAATTTCTAAATACGGTACCTACAATAACTTAACTTCAAGCATTCATAAACGGCAAAAATGTTGTAAAAAATCCAAGATGACATAATCTGTTACTATTGATCAACGTTATAATATCCTTAAGGACCATGCTGGGTCTCTCAAAATTATTAAAACTGCATTTTGACACAAAAACTAATTTACGAGTAACTGGCCAACGGCTCCTAAGCCAGCTCCCTTCATTTTTCACTTTAGTGACGTAAAGAAAATGGACATTACAGAAAGGATCATCTTCAATGATGCAATTTGGACCATACACGAAGAATAAATTTATTATTTTTGGTAGTGCGTCGGTAGGCATTTCGTAAATATTGATAGCTCCTTTCAAGATAAATTTTTGATTAAATAGTGCAGAATACCTGGATATCTGTATTCACACCAGCACATGTCATGAATTTGTGACATAACTTTCTACGTCACTGCAGACATTTAGCACGCTCTAGGTATTAAAGAGATTGTATCGCAAACTTTACGCAATAAGAAACAATGTTAGGTGTGCTTCCTGTTGAGTTGGTAACTTGATACTCGATTTACTGCGACTTGCGGGCTGTTAGGTCTCAGGAATAGCAAGCAGTTCGGTGCTTGTAATAGCAAGTATTGTTGAAACACCGGCTTATATTTCTCCACGTGGAATGATTGAGGCACAGTGCATACGCACCTACGTTTACTGTTCTTCTGAGAATATTTTGACGATGCTATGTTTTAAAATATCTACCTGCTCATTGTTTATTTTTAATACAAGTGTGCGCGAAAGGGTGCGTCTTTGAATTGGAGAACGTTAAAACTGAAACTAGAAATTTTGAAGAAATTAAACTCAGCACATGATGTAAGGAGCTATTTTTCTTGGCACGCTTGAAAAGTTTTCAGTGGATTATGAATGGATGGAAAATGAATACATTGTTAAAGCGATTAACTCACTCCACGATATAGTATATTGTATTAGAAGTGTTCATAATTTTTTATCGTTTGTAATTTTCTTTCCTTCTTTTTATCTTAGCTTGTCTGTGGGATAAGTTTATGATAAGCATAATAACTGACATTCTGTAAATATATTAGTACGCATATGAAAATTTAATTTAACTTTTTATATGTAACAGCAGTCGCGGTACCAAATACTTGTTTTAAACAAAAAATAACATGATTCACCTATTGAATTCTGATAAATATCCTGTCAAAATCCAAAACAGTACTCAACGAGCTTGACCTTAACAGCATTAATTATCCGATTATTTATTTTTCTATTCCTTCCTTTGAAATGTCACTTGAAGGAGCTCATTTAATTCCCAACTCAGTTTCCCAAAAATAAAAAAAATAAAAAGGAGTCGAGTTGATAATCTATCATAATTTCATTATTATGTGAGCGACGTTTCTGAAATTCCGTCAGAAAAAACACAATGATCTAGATTCCTACCCTAGGTGGTGTGAACGCTGATGAAAATGCAGTGCGGGCGCGGCGTCTAAGCACTCTCAGATATTAAATGCAGATAGGTACAACAGTTTCACTTTATCCACAGTCATTTTCCTTTTGTACAACGTGCCAAATGGCACGGGTGTGTGATTTGAGTTTAAAACGATAAGGTTTTTTACATAACTTCAGCCGGTTGACTAACACACAACCTACCTGATTTTAAACAACCATAAAATAGATATTTATCTATTCAAAAAAAAAAAACTAATATGTTTATTATATTGACGTGGAAAATATAACGTTTAAATAGGTATATACCATAATTAACTTCGTAGTAAGTTTCCTAGGAAGCACATAATGTAGGGCCTGCTGATCTTTGAGTCTTTCCTTTCTAATGAACTGGTTCTAAATGAATATTGCCGGAACACATCCAAAGTTACTATGGGTACAAACAGATATTAGGAAACTTTGTCAGTCTTTGGTCTTCGCATTGTCACCGCCCATAGAGTTATAAAAATTACTCTATGTCACCGCCATACTGGCTGTTGGATTCATCTTGATTCTTCGTTAAATGAAACATTTAAAAGCGTCTGTGTTGAATACTTATTACATAAATAATCACACAGCAAAATAGCTAACTAAAGGACTCTAATAGCGAATGAAAGCAAAGTTCGTCTCTTTAGAAGTGTCTAATGTTATTTCGCGAGTGACAGTCCGAAGTCCGGAACTGACGCAGCGTCTAGTTTAATAGTCATAATACATAATAATAATATGTGGACCAGACGCTTAGTCAGAAAATTCAAAGGAACACTTACGTTATAATAGGATTTCTTAGAAAGTTAATGAAATGTGGATAGTTGTAGTTTTAATTAAAACTGTTGCTTGCACCCTACGTGTATTTTTAAAGACTTGTCGGTCGCTGGTCCTGCATCCAAAAATTGTCTGGGATCGACGTTTTATCTGTTGATAAACATACTAAAAAAGGTGAGGTAAAAATATTTGTAACATGGTGCTTGTAATGTTTTCATGCACATGAAATTAATTATAATGTCTTTCTTTTCCAATTGTACGAAAAAAGTCTCGTCATTTTGCACCTGATGTTAAGAATCTATTTTAATAGCAATGTAGGTTTTTGTTATTGGTTTAACACTATGTATTATCAGTGCGTAAATTTGTTAGTACAAATGACTTTCCGCATGACGCATCACATAAAATAAACATTCTTGAACCTAGACTGTATTTAGCGTTGAAACAATAAAAAAGAGCATTTAGGTTGAGAGTTCAATGAACCGTTGAAGTTTTGCGTCGTTGTCGATTCACCAGAAATATCCGATAAATATTTGCGTGACTGTGAGGGGCGCACATGTATACGTGCCGACCAACAAAAATATGACGCGCATGGTCGAGAAACGCGCGCTCGCTTCATAAGCGACGTTAATGATGACACATGGCCAATTTAGAGCATCCAGAGTACTCGAAAGCTTTTTAGGACATTCGCATGTCTAACAACACGCCGACGATGGAATCATTCATCCACTTTCTGGTGCGAATTACGGTCAGATCGGAAAGTGACATGCGTGAGATATCGCAATTGAAGGGGAATGAATGTTTGAGAGGCTTTGTTGCGTGTCCGCAGATCCCTGGTAACATTTATATTTTTATGGACTTAATTTCAAAATCCTTCAAAACAAACACAGTGAGTTAAATAATGTTTGGGTAAAAAGTCGGTGCTACAATATTATGTGTTGAGAAAAATTTTAAATTTGTTTAGTGGATTTCAACGAACACAGAACAAGAAAATTTTCTACGAACTATGTAGAATAGGTTGGTAAAAGGTTAATTATTGGTGGCTTAAATGATGTAGTAAAAACATTAAACAAAACGCTCAGATCAGCTGTGATTAATTGGGAGTTGATCATAGTGAATCAGCAATATTTTGCGGCTTGCAGATGTAAACATGACGCGCAACCGTGTTTATTGGCGAAGCCAATGATAATAAAACAGCAAATTCGGAACACCATCTGTGTACTGTTTGCGGAATTTCTGTATATTTAGTGATTAGATATAAGTGGCCAATTTTATTCGATTGTACGAGTATCTCTGGCTGTAATCGGAATACACATATTTCATTTACTAGGGCATTTCGGCACTGCTAAGTTGCAATAAAATTATGACTTGCTTCAAATTATCTGTCAGATCTTTTTAGCGAGCCGCTATTGCTCCAAGATTTGGTTTGGTTTGGAATTCAGTAAATAAATTGGATCGTCTGCTACCTAATATTTGACGAAGAAAATACCACATTTTTTCCGTTACTTAAACAATATACCAAATATCAAAATTCACAGAAAAAAAATTAAACAAGTGAATACGCTTTTGAACCTATTCATTACCGCAATTATCATTTAAAAAACATATAAATTAGAATAATAATGATAAACATAAAATGAAAAACATATAGGTATGTTACTGCATGAGATGTTGTCTTAAATTTAGTTATTTAATGTAAACGAAGAATTGGCCATGACATTGAGGACGAAAATAAATGCACCCTTACAGTAATGAATAAACATCGTGGAGATCACACAAGGCGCAGAGGCCGGTCGGAAGCGGCGCGGTTCCGCCTGCGCCCGCGCACTTCCGCGCGCGGCTTCCTGGCCCTCTAGGCCGCGCTCACGTTCCGCTTTGTATCTCACTTTTGACGCATGCTGTAACAATACCTTTTTGGTTTTGGAATTAAATCTTAAAACTTTCACTTTCAAGTCAAATTTTGGCTTATTTGCCAAATACATATATTGAAAAACTTCTCGTATTGTATCTTTTGAGACGGCTCCATGACTCTTTTGAGCTGCATTTACGTTCTGTCTTGTATCTCACTTTTGACACGTGCTGTAACATTGCCTTCTTTTGTTTTGAAACAACCCTGCTTTTACTCTCTAGTCCAAGTTTTGCTAATTTGACAATGTATTGAGGAAATTCTCCTATTGAATCTTCCGTTTGAGATGGCTAGGTGACTCTCTGGGCCACATTAACGTTCCGCTTTTGTATCTCCCTTTTGACATAACATTACCTTTATAACCTTTATTGGTTTTGTAAATACTTTGCTTTTATGTACTTTCAGTTGAAATTTTGCTATTTTGACACTTGTATGAGACAGTTTATGTAACTCTTCTAGCAACATACGTACGTTACGCTTTTGTGTCTTTTTTATGTACTTTTTGTACTTCTTGTAGTCTTGTTGTGTTGTGTCTTTGGAAAGAATTTATTCAACCTCTATTTCTGCTAATCTATAAGAGAATCTTCGTATTCTGTGTAAGATCTACGTGAAATGGTATTCTAGCTCTCTAGGCATCACGTTTCTTTTTCAGTTGTGAAACGAATTGCTTGTCTGAACATTATTTATTTGTTTGATTATTTACTTAGATATCTCAGTAGAAGTCCGGGAACCTAAAGGTCATTCCTTGATAGCACATCTTGGTGCTTTAAAGGAAAGAAAGAGGAAGAGAAGGAGGCTTATTTCCTTTTTAGCATTACTTTTAGCATTTCTTTTAGCCTATTGGAATCGAAAGATAATGACAGACTATCTCAACTATAACTATTCTAAAATTCCGTGTTGTCGCCATAAAGGAAAACGTGGCGATGAATGACATCTACGACTTCCTCGAACCTACGGAGGTGCTTTGGTTCCGCCTTCTGACGTTTTCTATTGACAGATGTCTGATCAGAGGTGATCTTTGTTTACTAATGCTTTGTCCTCTAATTGTATCCGAAGTAACATTGCATGCTAGAGCGGGACGATAACTTTTATTTATTTTTCTGCTAGAAAGTTTATTCAAAATTATTAAGTATTAAATGTTAAAAGGATGGGAACATTTCATTTAAAATTCTGTATTAGACAACTAATATCTACCAAATAGGTCACAGGTAAAAAATCGGTTTTGATGTTGGTTAAATTTTACATGTCATATCAAAAAAAGGATGAGTCCGTAATACCTTAGTGTAAGACATTGTCGAGTGTTTGAAAAGGTTCCATTAATAATTCTGTGAATAGCCTACGGATGGTAAATTACGAAGACGGAAAATTGTTCCCAACTGGCCATTGGCAAGCTACGTGAGTCTCCTGTATTGATCGTTCACAGAAACCTATTTACATAGTTATGAAGCGGCTACTTTATCCGCTTGTACGCAGCGTTGGGCAGCCTGACAAAGACAGTAAATTTATTTTACATACATACATACTGTCACGATTTGTTGTACACAGATATCACATCCTTCCACTGGCTACAATCCGGGCTTCTACTTTCGCTTCTTTCACGCTTTAACCTTCTCAAATATTCTCGGCGATTAAGGGCTTCTGGCATAATATCTTTTGGAAGATATCCGGACCGTGCCCATGGAACATGGTTCTACCCTTGTCGTGTGAGTCGTGTGGTATCATTGGTTTTAGGTTGGTAGTAATTTTACCATCAGCTCTGGTGATGACTGCTGCTATAATATTTTTGTGTTTGCTGTGTTTTAGCAATATAGGCGTCAGGACATTTCGATTTTTTTAAATATCAAAAGACTCTATAGCTTGAAAGATTATAATTATAAAGTGTCCCTGAGACTTTAGTAGAATAGAATTGTGAATCAGGTGGGCTACGTACAATGACAAGGACTTTTAAAATTGAGAGACCCTTCACATCTCTGATTTTTGAGTTATTGCCGGAACGCTATTGCTATTATAATGTGGCAGATTACACCTCTGCGCGTCTTAAAATATACCTCTTAGACATATTTAAAGACACGCAAAGTACCTACCTATAATTTATTAAAAATATACTTATTTTTGCGAACTTCCTCAATCTGAGATGAAGGCGATGGAATTAGCACATGTGAAAAAATAAACTGGTTATTTATATTTTTGATAAACGGAACTGTGACGTTACGTGTATTTCCGACAGTTCACACGAGAGGCTTATCCGCTCACATAAGTGTTTACTAGCGTTCCAAATAACCGTCATAACGTTTATGATTAGTGGCGCCATAATATTATAAATTAATATATGTATTTCTAAATTAATTCAGTTCAGAATATTTTAATAATCAATATGTTTTGATGTTCTTGTGCTTATGTGAACTTTATTAAATTGGACTAAATTGGATTCCAGTCGATTTTCAACTTAGTAATGGAAAAAAAACTGAGATGGAACAAACATTAATATAAAAGAAATTAACTTTAAAGTTGTCTTAATGGTTTCAAATATCAGTTGAAGATTATTATTTATTGAAATCAATTTCCCATTATTTAATTTTACAATCACAAAGTTTGTCTGCTAAAAAAACTGAGATAATTGAACTCCGATACCCTTAGTTTGGTACTGACACCACTAGATCAACGGTGCATAAAGTGCCATATAAAATGCAAATCAAGACTCAGGGTATGCAATAACAAACAATGTTTTCAATATTGTCTGCCTTATTGTATATTTTACAAGCGATAACCACATTTTACGCAGGTGTGTTAAAACTAAATTCGTAATACCAAGCCTGAGTAACTTTTGGATTTAAGGACTAAGATAGGGTAAACTATACTAATGTTGGCCCCCCTCCAGTTGTTGGCACTCTGGGTTTTAAACTTAAATATTAAGCTTTTCGCGGCAAAAATCCATAAACTAAAGATTTAGAATAAAAGTTTAATTATTCATTTACAACACTAAATAGTAGTTTTTAAATAATTACAACTGACAACACTAGAAAAAATTCTTTTCGGTCATGGTCCCGAGAGAAACCAGTTTGTGCATGATTCCTTAAGAAAATTTGTGAATGCAGGGTAAGTTTAACGACTTATTACTTTTTATTTTGTAGATAATTTCTGGTCAGTGAATGTTCTTTAGTTAAATAAGATGTTAAATAGTGGGTTTTGCAGCAAATACAATCGTAAATCTTGTTGGAAAAAAACTTTTAGGGGGTGTCAATAATTGTAATTTTGTTTGTATGGAGAACTAGTTCGTTGACACCCCCTGCCAATTATTGAAATACGGTTTTGCAAAAACGCTGTTAATGTTATGATTGTGTTTTAACCAGTCTCGAAAGTTCTATTCATAAAATGCCTACTTGTCTTCTTATCTATTGTGGTTTCAAATTTTAGCAGTGCCAATAATTGTACTTTTTTTACGATTGGCACTGCCAATTATTGTACCTCGAAGGGTGCCAATGATTGTATCAGCTTTTATGAAATTCTAATAGTGATGTGCCACTGTTTTGTAAAATGTATTTATTAAAGCATTATAAGTCCTGCTAATAGGTAGATTTTTACACGGCGATTTAAAACGACTGTATATTTACTCAGCTAATAAAAAGTGAGCTACCTATCTACATATATCATGGGAAACCCTTGGTACCTTCGGCGCTCCCGCTAAATTCCCCCTCCCAGTCGCGTTTGGGCCCTTTGGGTACCCTCAGATGAGGGTCCCGCGACGGCCTTAGGTTTCGGAGGGGGAGGCTTTAAGCCTTGGGAGCCTTTGGAGGCTCCCGAGGGTTTCAACGCTCTCCTCTTCGATTCCTTTACGCTGCTGGTGGTGGGCGGTAGATTCGCCACTTTTGGGGGTTCCGTCTCCTGGCCTCCTTTGATTTTGAAGACAACTGTCCTCACACCAAATTTGGCCTCTCCACGGTTGTTTTTGAGGGCTTCCACAGACTGGTCATCGAGAGAGAAGGTCACAATAGATCCTGTCGCTTCCTCCTTCGTGTGGAGAACCCTCCAAACTTTTGGGTTGAGATCTTCATTCTGCACCCATAGCATAAATTGCTCCGGGGCAGAATGCGGTCCCAACTTTTGGCTTGGGCAGTTCGCTCTCTGGTATAATAGAGAGCTTTGCACCGGGCTATGGTTCCGTTTCTCGGATTAAGCCCTCAAGCCAGTCCTTGGTTCCCTGGTTTGTGCAGTCGCCAATATCCAGCCTGTCTTGTAGGCAAAACCCAAGAGTTTCGGTACCCCCCTGAGGCTAGCATCTACCACCTTGTTGAAGCCTTGATAGCCTCCTGTATCAGCCGCATTTGCTCCTGGGTCATCGGCTTCAAGTGTCTAATACCGACTATACAGTATGACAGGAAATGCGAGGGACATATTTAAACCCCAAATAGTTCATGCCTTCATATAACAAAATATAAGTATAAATCAATAAAAACTCTGGTAAATATCTGTCAATAACCTTAGTCGAAACATGAAAATCCGCGTAACGTGCGGGCACTCTTTCCTTCACAGTACCTATTTCGTGCACTCGTTCAAGTACGACTCAAATTGTAATCGCGTACAATTTGAGTTTCGGGCGTAAACGGCCGCTCAGCACACGGGATTTTTAGGTAGTTCATGCATACATAAATTATTAAGATGATTATGAAAAAAATTAAGGATATATTTTTTATAGCGAATTGGACTCTAAATTGGATTCTGAACACTCTCCTTAAATATGTCCCTCGGGTTACCTAACACCCTGTATAAGAGCCAGCAATGTCGCTGTACTTGGGGGGTTGAGTTTGTCCACCTACGTCCATTCGGGATGTTTTCCTCGGTTGGACTTGAGTACCACGGCCGCCTACGGAGATACCAAATTGGATATATTTATGATCCGAAAAGGTCTCTGCGTCGGCCACCCGCCACTGGGTGACGCGGCCCGCCAAATGTGAGGTGGCCAGGGTGATGTCGACGACCTCACACAGGTCGGCGTGCTCCCCCTGTTGAGGATCACTAGTCCCAAGCTGAGTGCCCAGGACATTTAGGTCCTCGCCGAACGGATTGTTCGAGGGGGAGCCCCACGTGGTGTGCTTGGCGTTCCAATTACCGCCAAGCAAGACCTACGTCTAATTCCTCTATTTTCTCACATTTTTAAATATTTTCTGGACTTTCACGAACATCTCAAAACCAAAATTAGCCAAATCGGTTCAGCCGTTCTCTAGTTTTAACGCCTATAACGAACGGCAAATTATTTGTATAGGTACTCGTAAGTATATAGATTTCACTTTTCCCATCACTATCAGGCGATCCGATTAGTTATTGGCACGGTCACGTGTACAATTATTGGCACTGCCAACAATTGTACATTTTTCTATGCCAATATTTGTACTTTAGGGTGCCAACAATAGTGACTTTCGCTGTTTTTTCATATTTTGCGGAAATTTTCGTATTTCTAACACATTTCTTAACTATCAACCCGTTTAAATCTATTCTCAAATAAATAAAGAATCATACGAAATCAAATTTAAGTCGATATTTAAATTGGCTGATTTTCTACAGGCCTTTAAAGTTGCGAAATTCCTTGAGGTGCCAATAATTGTACCTCTTACCCTATTTATTTGACAAATATATTCTAATACCATAAAGCAATAGAGTTTGCGCTGAAATGTTGTCACCTTTAGTTAAGACCTTTTGATAATCTTGTTATAAGGACATTTATGCAGGTACAACTGTGAAAAACAAAACACTCAATTACTAAGCCAAAAGGGAAAATGAATGCATTAAACTTAAGGGACTGTTGATTTTCTAGGTAAAGCAAGACTTAAATATGAGGTTCCATTAAAGTCTAAGCATTTCAAGGAAAAACGCTGTCAGATGCAAATAGTTTGGTAACTAACTTGTGGTTATTAGGTGTCTTGTCGAGAGCCTTAGCTTTTATAAAATCCTATCCTTTCTTGACGGCGTGTGTGGCGAAAACATTGCGTCGCATTCATTGTGGCGTTTGTAAGGAAGTTGAGACATTGTTTCTTTGAATGATCGGTGTTGGACGTGGTGTAAAGCGGTTCGGTCTGTGTTGTGTGCGAAGTGTCGCCAGTGGTGGACGGTGTCAGATGACGTGGTAGGGGTACAGCGTTGCGTGGGCCCGCGGAACGAGTGCGACCGGTCCCCAGGTGTCAGCGGCTCAGGCGCGTATTCGGGCGCTCATTAGCGCCAATAATGAGAAGTTTTAACAACATGTCGCTGATGCGTTCGTATATTTAGTAGCAGTTAGCCTTGATAGAATGCTCGTGAAGACGCGTCATTGCTTAAGTTTTATGGCTTAACTTATTTTTAATTTTTTAACACTTAATTGTAGAGTTACATGTTGAGTGGAATCATTTTAAGAACGCAACAAGGACGTAGAGCCAAGAATATAAGACCAAACTATACTTTTCTCAAATACGAGAATTTTGTTGATTGAAATTGAAGTGTTGGAAAAGTCCGAATTTTCCTTGACCAATGTCACCAGGTATATTATTTTACGTCCAGGTGAAGATTGTGAATGCGACGCAACAACCGTTGACGATTACGAAACAGGGCAGTGTAATAAAGATGTTAATGATGAAATGTGTGATGACTAGGTACTTATGTTCATGGTAAACAACACCTTATGACCGAAATTTTAGCATGAGGATCATAAGAAAAAATAACTATTTATTCAGTAAATGTATTTTTTATCATGCGTGATTGATGAATATAAGGTCATTCACCGTACAAAGCAAGCGGACAGTTTTACTTAACACTTCAGCCTACGT
Organism: Mecyna flavalis; assembly: GCA_949319885.1. NCBI lineage: Eukaryota > Metazoa > Arthropoda > Insecta > Lepidoptera > Crambidae > Mecyna > Mecyna flavalis. Next base: position 9,096,428 of record OX439407.1, on the reverse strand, counting down.
CAACTGGACGTCAGCATTATGCATCAAGATAGGCAAGCAAGACTCGAGTTGTTTTTGTGTATATTTCTGAGAGCAACGCTAATTATAACAAAAACCATTTTATTTGACTAGTCGTCAATGGTTGAGTCAACGATGATCCGAGCTATCTAAGTTTAAGGTGTCATTATCCATAGACAAGAGTGCCTATTGGCTCCTCTGAAACAGACAGAATTTTTAGCCCTTGGATTTTGATCAATTAGGATATCCGACATTCGTTTCGTGTAGTGCATACTGCAGTTCAGATACAAGGTAATATAATAGATGTCTCTGTACTTATATGCGCTTAGGCTGGGGGGATCTGACGGCAGTATAATTAAGATGTATTTGGCTCTCACTTCTTAAGGTCCTGCAAGTCAAAACAAAGCGCTCGTACTTTTAAAAAATACCGAAACATCTTTTTCGTTTTATTCAAAGTTCAACAGAAGTTGCTGTAAGTTGCTACGAATTGAATCGACCTATAAACGATTTAAATCTTTGCCTATAAAGTGTTTAGATACCCCCTTATGACTATTAACATTGAAACATCTGAGCACTAATTTAACGTAAAAAAACTTATATCAATATATATCTAATGACATAGGTACCACTAGATTTCGAATGGAGATTGGAAATTTCTTGTGTATTTTATAATTATGTCATTGATCAGTCTTACAGAGGTTGAGAAGACTTCTTGTGTTCCAGGAAACCAGGAGTGTTTTTGGACAGTTATTATACAACAAATAAATAGGTAACTACAGAGGACAGTACAAATGTGCAAACCGTAACAATTTTAAATTTATTTATAATTCTCATTCAGTGATCGCGATCGCTGTAGAACCATTAAAACGTTAAGGTTTTCTAATGTGTATCTAATATGACCCACGACCTTAACTTATACTACGAACAGTAAATGTAAAAAAAATATAATTTATATTATGTATATCTTATTATGACAGTGTAGAGTCTTTAAAGAAGATAATCTTGACCCCTAAAATTATGTACCACGTTCTATTCAGCTCTTTCTCTCATCAACTATTCCGCGTCAAAAAGAGACTAAGAAATTGATAATAATTAAATTGTGACCGTCCGAATGCCTCCCTGCGCAAGCACAACAATCTAAGCGGACTCGCTAAGCAGGAAAGCCAATACGGTTGTTTGCGTAAACATTCGCTGCATCAGCTGGCTGCGTACTTTGCATTCTCTATAATGCCCCTTTTAACTCGAAACCATTAACTTGCAATAACTAGGTACATAATGAATCACTGTTTAATACATCAGGAAGAAGTTAAGGCTTATTACGCTCTTGGTTCAAGTTGAACCCGTACGCCATAGCGACGTTGCTGGCTACCGTATCCAAGCAGTTATTATTGAAATATGTCTCCCTCACCTTTTTTTAATACTAGATCAGTTGGCAGACAGGCACGCAGCCCACCTGATGGTAAGCGGTCACTGCGGTCTATTCCATTGAGGCACACTTCACCAGGGAGCGTCGCTTAATGTGCTGCCAGACTGTAGGCTCATCTGATTTCGAGCCTTCGATTTCAAGTGTACTGACTCCTACATTAATACTGTCGGAACACAGGCAGAGCTGTTATGGCGGCAGATTTTACCTGTGGTAGCTAGCCAGTCGGACTCTGAAAAACCCCTACCACCAACCAGATCCAAGGCGGGAATCGAACCCACGACCTCCGGGTTTTTATATCCGAGCGGATTAGCCACTGTTCCACGGAGGCAGTCTTAACTTCACTTGGCGACGGTTTAGCAACGTAGTCAATTTTGACATTTCTAAACCTACTCGGTAGCCGGTGACATGAGGCAGGGCTCTTAAAGTTAGAATACAGACTCAATCGAAAGAATGTGTGCAATTGAAGGTTTAAGGGGTGGGTTAACCAGATCGTGTCATAACTAATTCCAGTAACATTATCACAGCCCAATTGTAGTATCTATAACTATCTCCATATATCATAGACATGGTTAATCTATTCAGTCACTGATAACGGTAAGTATTCGACATATTTTTTATGAAATTATTACAGCGCATGTTACGATAACTACCTACTTGTATTTCTACATTTAATAAGGATGGCAAATCGTTGCAAACGTCTGTCGTAACGCTCTTGTAAGCATCTTGAAGTAACATTGACCTACGAATACTTAGAGATTGTACATTTTCGTCATTCACTAATTGCATTGCACTAGTCAAATTACAAACGCTTGTTAAGAGTAATGATGGACAAATTTATTAAATCATCTATTCAATATCAATGAGAACAGATCTCTTTATATTTGACATTCGCAAGACCGCCGTGTAAACGATTATGTGTCTGATTAACCAGTTTAACATTGAGATAACTTTGTATGCTGTGTAAAATTTATTTTGAGCTGTGTTAAGTACTAAATATTTTTTTAAGAATTATATCCGTGTAAATAGCAGGTATTAAAGTAGCAATGTTTTATATGCACTTGTATTATATTTGTCATCGCTGTTTTTTATTGAGGGTACGTGCAATAGTGTAGCGTACATGAAAGTCTGCAGTAGTTAGGCTCTGCGGCGTTCGGTGGTAAAGCAGTAATGAATGCGGTTCAATGTGTATTGATATTCAGCTGCATGCGGCGGCAATATCGTATTCGAGGCACGTACAACCGTACGTCGCTCGACGCGATATGTCAGCGCTATAGCCATGGTTTTGTAAGACGATGGGACGTGTGCGAAGCGCGGTTACGAAGTTGATGTAATCTACACCACCTGTAGAAACAGGGACAAAGTCAAGGTCGAAAGAATTTCACTTAGCGTCGTTTGGGAAAACCCAGCTCCGATTGATAGTCGTATAACCAGTCTTGCGTGGAGTCCTCACGAATTCACGTAACGTCATCTGTGCTTTTAGATGGCAAACTGATACAATTTTTTGCGGCAATTTTTCAACTGCTTTTTCAAGCGATTATTTAACACTTAATAGTTTTATAGATGAATGTTTGATGAAAACATTTTTATTGGCAGCTTTCAAGAGTAGTAATTTTGTTGTAATCAGCACCTAGGTGGTAAATCAATGATGAAATTTAATAATGTCCCACTAACTTTGAAGGCAAAAAGCTCATAAACGTTGCGATGTAGTCATCAGACACTCCTAAAGTGCTTGAGAAATCAGCAATTTGTACAAACAAAAACTTATGCTTTTCACAGAATTTACCCATTTTGCAGCAATTCTTATCGTTTCGTGTTTCGGATAAATATAATAACCATTAGAAAGATAATTGAAGGACCTGTTTTATTTGGAGTTCCACAATTTATTTTGACTCTTATCGCCCAAAAGGTTAGGAGTCAAGTACGCCTGAATCATTAATAAATGAAGCAGATAAAGTCAAGTGCTTTTTATATAGAGACGTCAGACTGGCTTTAAAAACTAATTATGAACTATATAAGCAGCTCCTCTAAGTTAATATCGTACAGTATCGTACTTGCGACGTGAAATAATTTTGCCTAAGCAAAGGAATATAAATCAATAATATAAACTGAAACATTGATATCCATCATTTAATGTTTTACAATTTTAATTCTTTTCAGCAAAGTTCTCCATTTTCTAATTCTCTAAAAAACCGAATATGTATGACATATACCTACATACGAATTACTGACGAACTGAAACACAAAAGTTCACCGATTAACAAAAGGCCCTGTATTTTTAATCAACTTCTGGCGCATCGATACCAGAATTATCATCAAATATAGTATTAAATAATTTCAATCTGCTCACCTAGTCATGACTTTTTGTACCATGCTTCAAATGTCTTTGTAATCAAATCAAGTAAGGTTCATGCATTGAGAACTCGCGACCTTTTATATCTTGTAACGGTGAAGACTGCTCTGAGTCACAGAGTATGTACTATGATTCAAATGCAATTCGATGCTCTTGCTATCGAAGAAATTGAAGCTTTTTCCTGTGACTTCATTAACATGGATTGCTTTTTTAATAATTCAGATTCAAACCTAACGTTTATTTGGAATGGCTAAGTCACGTATTTGTTGATGAAATTTTTAGAGGAGAATGCGTTAAAGCACAATAATGTAGCTAACATCACGCGTCGCACATCGATAAGTGATCAGTAGTAATTGCATGAAATGTTTCTCATTATTCATCTATCTACTTAGGACGTACATATAATATATACATAATATATGGCGCTGTAATAGTCGAGCGGTTCAATATACATGCTGGCTCATTATGGCTTAATGCTTCTAAATTGTCTGAATTGTAGAAATCATTCGCCAAATAAAAAAGGCATTCCCTTAGCGCTCACGAAGAATATTTGTGAAACCAAAGCATTATAAAAAGATTTATATGAAATAATTAAAATTACGCTTACATGGAGGAATTTAAAAACGTCCAACTGTTATAAATTCTTTAAAAATATATTTTTTTTTTATTTATTTTTTTATTTTATTAGAATTGGCTTACCAACTGAGTACATACACCACATACATAAAAATCATTATTGTAAGTTGTACATATATGCACCCAAATTAAAGGTATGCACATATTTACTTAATTTTAAGTAGGTACTCGGCGCATAAAAGAGTTAATACGTATTAAACTTTTTACTATCATCGGCAAGCTAAAACCGTAATAACATTGACTCGGTAAATTAAAAAATAAAAGGACATCCACGGCTAGGAGAGTAATGCACTAAACAGCATTTAACGCGAAGAGTGACTGTAAATTGCTATCGACCACTAAATCAATATCGGACGACCGGACAAAAAGACTTGTCTGACTACATTGACGACTAAATAAGGTTGTGCAGTGTGTGTACTCTTTGTTTACAAAAAACTTTGTGAAGAACGACTTTATGATATTGGGGAGGTTCTGTATGTCTAAAATTAATAAATTTATCGGCGGACATTACTTACACAGCGCCCGTCTAGCCCCAAACTAAGCATAGCTTAAATATGGCCTTATTCATTTTCCTCTTACGGCTTATTATTAGAAGATACATTTAATCTTTCGAGCCCCGGATCACCAGACACAATAGAAAATCTATTGTTACGCGGCACCCGAGTGCCGGTTCGGGATTGAGTGGTTAAATTGTTATTGTAATTTTTATTTTATTTTATTTTTATTTAGGTTACCAAAGCTAGATACAACATTCTTATCATTAAGGTATACATACAAAGTTACATCTTCAACTAATTGTATAGCTACATTAAGGTAACACAGCATATGCACAATTTAAACACGAACGACATGCAGTAATGTAATATTCAACTATTGAGTACTATGTATTTTGTCTTTACTAAAACTTGATGTAAAACTCATGTTCCTATCAAACTGTAAACTTTTAGTCTATATCAAATTATTAACGTGTGTAAATTCCTATGCATTTCTTAAAAGACATAGGTATGATGGGCATTATAAACAATCGCAAACAAAATTAAATTAACAAAAATATTTTAAAAAGTCTTTGCGAACACGAAGTTAATTGATTAAAGTGCTGTAAAATTATTATTTTCCTACTAAACCGTTGCCTTTTAATATCAACTGATTGAACCTGAGTAAGGTACTTCACTACATCACTTCATAGTAAATATAAAGAAAAGTCGCTTCCGCTATCTGTCCCTATGTATGCTTAGATCTTTAAAACTACGTAACGGATTTTGATGCGGTTTTTTTGGTTGGTTAATAGATAGAGTGATACAAAAGGAAGGGTTATATATGTATAATACATGCAAATATAGTAGAGAAACACCATTGCATCCGTGCAAAGCCGTGGCGGGTCGCTAGTCCAGTATAATTCAGCATCGTTTTATCATCCGGTCGGACTAACCCCACCCAGCTATAGCACGGTCTTCAACCGGTTGTGGGGGTGCAGTGTTCGCGAGGATTGCTGCTAATAAACTGTATCAACAATCAATATTAATTATCGTAATTTATGCCCCCTGCATACGGGTTCCGCGTGTCTCGAGGGATGTTCGATGTTGAAAAAATATCGGTGGCGAAATATCGATGTCAAGGTCGATCGAAATCTATTAGTAGAATAAAAGACATATTTAAAAAATATTGTCATTCTGTTTGACCATGGTTTGATGTGTGAAAATAATTAAAATCTGTGATTTTTTGCGTACAACTTGTTTGATAAATAATCCATACTGATATCAAAGAATAACTAATAGTACTAACGTACTAATATCATATGAGAGAAAGTAACTCTGTTTGTTGTGCATTGCCTAAACTATTAAACCAATTTTAACGTAATTTGCATTACATTTACAGTTATTGACTAGAACTTGGGAAACGACATAACACTGATGTTGAACAAAACATTTTACCATCTAAACGCTAGAAAGCAGAATTATAATTACATACATACATTGCACAATACATTTTTTTAAACAGTTTTCTAAATATCAGGTGTCTGTGCTGATATTATCAATATCGATAAGTATTGCCCCTTCCTATGTACTGGCTTTTACGATGTTACTTGCGCACTTGCGTATTTAAACTATGAAATTCATTTGTCACATTGCAATTGCTGCTGTTTATTTGTCCAATCGATTTGCATAATTATGTGGGAATACACAATTAATTGCCTTCCGTCCTGTTACTTGGACGTCTTAATATGAACTTCTGAGCCTGGTTATGTAAGAGTATGATGAGAGTGACGTGTTTATATTATTGGAAAACATCAAATACAACATAATAATAATCTTTTTCGGAGGAGTATGTACCCTTTCTTAAACTAGATACGTTTTTGTACATATTATAGTGCCATCGATAAGTTTAAATAGTTTTTAGAAATGTTTACGCCAATACGAGTACGTGAATTTGGATTATGTGTTCACAACTACGTCACGTCAGATCAATGTAAATTGTTTGCATAAGTATATTGTCGTATGATCAATGATGATCAGTATGACGGCAGGTATTTCCTCTGTGTAAATATCAATGAAATCGCATTAAAAACTCGTAACCCAGCAAACATTTTAAGTGTTTTGGTCCAAGACTAAAGAATATATTACCAATTTAAGTAAAAATAACGTCCCACGCAACATTTTTTATCACTTAATACACACTTTAACTGCTACGTCGAAATATATAGTAATTAAAACGTTATTTTCACTGAATTTAGTAGAGAACTTAAAAGTCGAAAGTAAGTCGAAAAAAATGGTTGAATTGACGGTTGAAAGCTTGACCAATAAGTCATAAATACTTGTAAGTGATTGCTTGGTATTTGCGATGTAATTATTTCTTATTCAGTGACCATTAAGGTCATCGATTCTAAGTTGAATATGACACCAAATGTGAAGTAAATTTCACCAATAATAAATACCTAAGTACGACAATAAAGTGAGAGATACTTGTAATGTATTTGCAACACCGTTAGGTTATGTTCTGATAACTTTAACGTTAGATTTACTCAGTAATTTAACTTATAAGTCTTAGTGATGTTGGCGACTTGAATTGACTTGACGTTTATCGTGGTTTAGTTAAAAGTAAGTCAGTCTTTGGCAAACTACGACGTATTATATGTAACCTATCTTTTATCATTAAAGTTTTACTTACTGTCCAATGGGCAAAGATAAAAAACTGTACAGATATTCCACTTCCTACTATACTGCCCTACTAACTTCGATCACTAATAAAGAACCTACTAAGGACAAAAGCGGTACCTCAGTGAAAGCAAGTTTAGAGATAATTGATGTTTTGTAAAATTAGGTTTTTTGTTCATTTAGCGATTGTTATTTTTAGTTATTAAATGTAGTGTATGCATGTATAATATTAGGTATATTTTCTATCACAATAGTTAAAATATGTAAAATATACATGGAAATGCAATAACCGTGAGTTACTGCTACACCGCTTAGATATTACAAACGGTAAAAAATTTAAACTGTAGAAACAGAGCGAGCGAAGCGAGCGTGCCGCCGTAGCGGGCCGGCGAGTGCCAGAACCGAATCCTCAGTCAATATCGATATTGACTGGTTTTAGGTTTTGACTGTAACATGTATACATATGTAGTACTGTGTGTTGCAATGTTGAAAGGATTGCGAGAGCGTATCACAGTTTAATATAATATTTATTATATTATTGAAAATCAATAATTGGTAAAACTGTTTTGCTTATAACTTTCTTCTTCCATACACTAGGATTAAAAGAAAAACGTTCCGTAAAATAGTTACCCTAAGCCTTTAAATCAAACCACATTTCCATACTGTTCGTGAACTTTGAGGTACCGGGGCAAAAACGCCCGATGGTCTTTATTAGCATCCGATGCTCATCCATCGGCTTCTACACCATCTTTTCATGAAAATTCATCTTCAAGTCAGTTTATAAAATCAAACTGATGATGATAATGTACAGAAAAATAATAATGAAGAATCAGAAAAAGAAAATTTTGAAATGAAAGACTCAGGAAATAGGTAGGTACTTTTCTGTCCTTGTTGTTCTATGTCGGTGCACGACACAAACAAAAAAAGTGGTTGGAATTATTGACTTAATTAGGTAACCTGATACCATTTAGTCGCAAATATTATGTCACATTGACCTAAAATAATTACCAGATACTTATAGGTCAATATTTAGGTTAAAATAACGTTTTGGTAAAACCGCCATTTTATTTTAGTAATCCGAAGAAGTGATAATTCATAACGCATATTTTTTGTTGTTATTTCTGGGATAATACCGTTAAACGTCACATCTACTCGCTTATATTCTGGTAATTAGTTGGGTTTATTTAACTAAATACTGCTAAGGCAAGATAATGACCACTATTATTAAATAAAATATTCATCTTGACATAAAAAAATAATAATTCTTCACTATATTTGAAGCCCATTAGTAGATTTCAACGTTAAATCAATAAATGCACGAAGAAATTTTCATCGCACAAGATTTTGTCGTAATATGGCGTTGTAATCAAGCGCGATAATTTAGAAACTTAGCAAGCCGCCATTATTATATCAATGTAAAAGAGGTTAGCTTTTTGGTTAGACATTTTGTTTGTGTAAAGGTAATATATTTTTGTCTCTTTTACTCTCCATCGTTACCGATATAAACTTCACCTAAATATGTAATTAAATAGTAAAAAATACGTTGGATCCACGTTTAAAAGAGGTAAATGATTACCAAAATAGTAATTGCAACTACAAGGCACGTCGTGGTAACGTCGAGTTTACGTCGAAAATATGACCTATCCGTTGACCTGTCGGTTGCAATTACTAGAGTTACGTGGAATCCACGTAGCCCGCACGTGCCTTTTTTCCCCAAATAGGTGGATTCCACGTGGATTCCACGTCGATTCGAGGTGCCTCATTTTGGTCTCCGTAAAAACTGCCACTTAATATTGGTATTTTTATTGTTATTTTGACCTAAAATGTTTGCTGGGAAATATTTTGTAAATGAACTAGCAATGGCCTCGTGACTATTATCATAGTTAGGTTACATACATAACATTATACTTTGGTTTGACAATATCATAAATAAACTATTGCAATAAGATTTGGAAAATAATAAAAAATATCATCCTGACTGCGTCTTTATAAAAAAAACGAATTGAAATGATTAATAAAAACAAAGATATTTTTCATTAAAGCCGCGCAAAAACCGCTTTAACGGAATAGTAATTGATATACATTTTTATATATTAAATTTTTATACATATTTCTGACCCCTGATGAAACCGAAGCACTTGGTCTTTTCCAGTATGATAAAACATTTTTAAACTACTGTAATTAGGTAATTTCAACTTAAAAAAAACCTTCTTTTCACACTTACGTCTGTCAGGAAAACACAAAGATAAATGCGATTGAATTAATAAGCAATCTGGTATTGCTATTTTTCCTCAAATAAAACCAGAAGTATGCTGAAATTCCAATTCATGTTTATAGGAAATTCCGCTTACGTTTTACAGGCCGTTTATTTATAGTTGAAACTGGGGGATATACCTTATTTTGAGACGATATAATGTCAACAAAGGTGACTTTACATTTATCAAACCATATTGAACGCACATACGTGACAAAGTCATGGTTATATTATAATGATGATTTACATAATGCATGGTTTAGTCTTCTGGGAGAACAAGGGTGCTTTACGTAACTCCAATATCTTTAAAAAAAACCGCCGTTTTGATTCACTTGGCATTCGACCATGATGTCTCAGATCCTGGTAATGTGGAGACAACCACACAACACAACCAGTAAGTAAATCGGTTCCCAGTCAGAACCTATCGGGCAATTACATAACAGATGTCCCAACTCAACCCTCAACGGGTAGATCAAAAGTATTTTGCCAATCGCTGGTATTACTTACAGCTACACAGTGTTCAAAGTATGAAGTGAACTATTTTTCCACTGCCCCCTAAAAAGGTAGAGATGGAATACCTATTCATTTAGTCAAAACGTCTTTATTGAATTTTTTAATTACAACTCTGCAACGTTTGCGTATGCAGTACCTATGCGTAGAGATGTGCGCTTTTTGCCATCAAAGTGGAATGAAAAACATTTTTACGGTGAACTTTATTTAAAGTCACAAGAAGATAGACTATTTCTTGTGACTTCAGTGTACATATCAATAACCTATTTACTATACAACTTATCTTGAAGATGTAAATTGTGTTGTGACTAACCAGTGTTGATTCACAACACATCAAAGAAATGGACATCGGAAAATGCTGAGTCAACTTCTCTTTAAACGCTAAGATACTCGTAATAATTGCTTCGAGAACTTTCCTCGTACCTACTTATTAGCGATGTTGATTTTTTCTTAAGCATTAAAGTAGGTATTTGTATTTTTTGCGTCGTTTGGGTGCGCAGACTGGCGGGCGTTGCTGGGAACAGGTTTCGAGCATCAGACGATGTTTACGGACTTAGGTATACCAGTTCTGGACCTAACTGCCTTCGCCTCTAGCGATCGGACGGCGGACCGCGTTTTAATTTAATTTCAGCTTTATACCGGCGGTTTGTTTTGGTGTCGGAATGCCCTTTTTGTCCGCTGCGTAAGTAGCATCAAAAATTTGCGGTATTTTTCAACTCTTACTGTTTCCTTGGAATTCTTTTTTAACCTTCAACGCTACACATTACGAACGCTAAAAGACCTGAAACTCGCGCGACTCATTAAAGTTACTTTGTTGATTGATTGGATAGGAAAGTGAGTTTAATAATGCATTTGCGACAAAACTGTTATTAAGGTAAGGTTACCTCGATCTCTTGTCAGTAATTGTATTATGGTACAGCAAAGTCGTTCTAGTGCGTTATTCTAATAAAAAACTTATGCGTGAATGACTTAAAGTTCCCGCTGGAGTTCCTGATATAACAAACTTACGAATCTGTAATATTAAAAATATTACATATTATTATTATATGTATTTTATTATTTTATCGTATTTTATTGATAACTAGAAAGTACATCTCATTCACCTCAAAACAAAGACCTTTATTAATCTTGAAATTATAATGCGTTCGGAAGACAACAAATTCTACCAACGAGACTTTAGATGTAGTGTCGTATTCGTATATAGTTCTTAATTTAATTATGGTACTTATACCGTAAGATACTAAAACTTACTTATCGATTGAATAAAGAATGACATGACATAATTAATATACTTATCTTTCTAAATGGACTCGTTTACTAAATAAATTACTTCGATATCTTTATTGACTTTGCAAAAATGAGATACATTATTACAAACTTTTGGTTACGAAAATACTTCCTTGGCAATCACTTAACCACCTCCCAATTATTAAAGTCCTCGTGTTTCGACCTCCAACAGCTCAAATACATCCTTAATCGTCTCGTGCTGTTTATAGACAACCTTTTGTGCATTGTTAGGTAATAAACAAAGACACTTTCACATTCATAATAATAGTTCGATGACGTATGTGTGTCATATTGAATATGGTCGAATATATCATCGTAGTAGAGTATTGTGGGCGGTGGGCAGCTTACGTAAGCGATCTGAACACTGTCAGGAAAACGTGTACAATGAGGCATTTAATGGTTTATGAGGTGTTTGCTTGCAGTGATCCGGTTGTGATTAGTGTTGCCAGGAGACTTTGCTTATGGTGGAAAGTCCTCAACGGAGATAAGCTTAATATCGACTCCCTTGCTACGTTTATTTCATGTAATTTTTCTAGGGATGATTTGGGCTTCTGCTCAAAATTGCGGAGTCGATTGCACACGCCTCGTACAGTGAAAAGAAGTGTTTAGTGCCTCCAGAAGGCTTTGCTTATGGTGGAAAGTACTCGACAGGGAATGACTCGATATTTTGATTTATTCCGGTCTGATCCTCCTTGTCGTGATCCACCAGGGGAATCACCATTATTTTAAGTTATTTTTTATTCCGGTCTGATCCCGTTTATTGTGACGCATAAGAGGGATCACCTACTGGTTATAAGCATAATTTTCGAACAGTCGGAAATTGTAAATAATAAAAAATAATAAAGAGGTGGATCACAACAAGGTGGATCAGATCAGACCGGAATAAATCGATATTTTCATTTTAGACGTCTGATTTGGTGTACCTTATAATAGAGATGTCCGTTTCTGCCAATAAGATTACAGGCTGTTGTTGCAGTATGCTTGGTTAATCAGATATTTATTGGTTTATGTGGTCTCTATCTGGTCGTGTTTATTAGTGCCACCACAAAGCCTTGCTTGTGCCGGAAAGTCCTCCTCCAGAAATTATACCTTACTCTCTTTTGGTGTCATAATTGAGCGTATTTGATGTGCCACTACAGGACAACTACCTTCACATTGAAATCAAGCAGTAACAATAATGAATTCTGGCTTTGTCTAACACAAACACGAGCTTGGAAGCATCTGATACAATTTTTTCCGACCCAGGTATTCAAAACAGCATCCAGCCGTTGCAAAACTAATGATTTTATATAAAATATTTAATAATAATACCCTGATCCCAAGTGTTTTCTAATTATGGCAACACTACTTGTGTTGCATGACCGATTTATATGCGGTCATAGGTGATCGATCCGACGGCTCGGCGTTAGATAATTGTATGCGCTTGAATAGACAACCTTATGTGCATTAAAAACTTCTCATCTAGCAAATTGAAACTTATATTGTGTACCTTGCTATTATTATACTTACAAGTTCAGTTGGGAGACACAGTACCGGCCTATTTAAGTAACATCTTAACACATTTCTAATAAGCGTCAATCGTCTGATCTTTAAGCATTTTTAAAATAGAACCTTAGGTAGTTGTAATTTGTTGTGATGTTGATAATAATTATACATAATTAGATTTATAACAAAAACCTTTTCTTCGAAGTTTAGCCATGTTGGTTCTAAATTTTCGTACTGCCTTACGTTCAAAAAAATTTCCATTTTTGAAAAAATTGTACCAAAAAGCCTCTGTGTGTTGCCTTCGGCCCAAGAACCGGTTCCCCATGAGTCCGAGTACCAACATAATAATAATTATTATTAGGTATTTTATTTCTATGCCTGGAACACGTACTGCTTGTAATATATTTGAATGCAGTGAAACTCAAATGTTTGCCCTTCGTTTGGCACATAACCTCTATTTGGCAAACATTGCACAACTGTCATGCAAGCCTAAAGCCTTGTGAATATTGTGGATTGTATGCAATATAATTTATTTGCCTTTGTAACGCCGCTTTACATAAAGACCGTATTTTATTGCGTTATTTACATGCAAAAATTGAAAGTTGGACGGCTAATGGCTCGTCGTCTAAATTTTACATTTCGTAAATATCTGTTTTGCGGTGAGGTATGAAATGAGGAGGTGAAGCAATATTAATGTAAGTTTCAAACGATATAATCATCGTAATATATATCTACAAATATTATAATTAATTCGACCTTACCAATACTACCTATAAATGAAAATATACGTCAGTTTCTATGTTTCAATTTATCGTCAGAACTGGACTGATTTGTTGGTAATCGTATTATCATATCCTATTATTATATCAAATGATAGTATGCCCATAACAGTTTCTAGATTATCCATTAGTCTTAAGTGTGTTATAGATTTAATAATAGTAGAGCTCAGTATGTAAGGGGCCGTCCATTAATCACGTGAGGTCGTTTTTCTCATTTTTTGACCCCCCCCTCCCCCCTGGTGATATTTGGTGAGGTTTGGGACCACCCCCTCCTCCCCCCCTCTGGATCACGTGTATTTTTTTGGAAGTCTATGTAAAGGCTATTTTTGACTGGAAAAAAATATTAAAAAAATGGCGTTTTGATTCGAAAAACATTTATATGTATTTGTAATAAAATTAATGAATAATTAATTAATGTTGTCTTCGTCCCACGGAGTGGCAAGACTTTCATTTAAGGTTACAACTGGTAAAGCTTCTTCTTCACTGGCAGTTGTTATTGGCTGAGAGGTTTGTGACATATTAACTTCGGTTTCGTCAAGCCACTCGGCACCATCATCCTCGCGCACTACGCAGAGAACCTCCCTCCCTCGTAGCGTGAGGATACGCGTGGGCCGAACAGTTTCAGTGTCGTGGGCAGTATGGTGCCCATGGCACTCTTTTGCTCTTTTTTTAGTGCAGAAGTACTGCCCACACTGCTGACATATTCTTTCCACAAGAAGCTTACAATCCTTCTGCAGGCTAGGGCAATACAGGTCATAAGGCATTCTCATGAAACCTTCATTACTTCACCTCGTTGGGGCAATTAAAAGTCATTTCGGTTCAGAAATAGCGCTTTTTGACAAAAAATAAATAAAATTAATACACGTGATGTCTAACGAGACCCCCCCTCCCCCCTCGTGATGTTTCGTGATGTTTTTCGTACCCCCTCCCCCCCCTTTTGAGCCTCACGTGATTAATGGACGGCCCCTAATCTCGAGCATCAAGAAGCATATTTAGCGTTCTCGATGTGGAATTTTCCTCGCATTGCAAGAATCATTCATCGTGACCCGGACGTTCGATTATTTATTACAATTGTATCCACTAGGTACATTATGCCCATAAAGTACCTATTTGTATGCATAAAAAACACGGAAGTGCTCAAGTAGCAAAAATTATCTTTATTGCGTTTCAAGGATTCGCGGCCGACCAAGTTTTTTGTCGTAACACGAAATATAACGTCTTGCCAACAACCTCTTCTGTACAAATAACATTTCAAGGGTAAGTAATGTAAGTATACCCTTAACATTGACAACGTATGTCATAAATGACGGTTTATCGAAAGTTTATTCAATTTTATGGTTCAGTAAATGTTCATGCATTGACGATCGGAAGAAGAAAATATCGAAAAGTGCTTTCATTAAACCTTTGATACAACGTTATCTTTTAAGGTAATAATTAGAAGTAAAACTACAATTAGTCGTAAGATCTTTTAAGTTAGACAGAACCATAGAAATATTAGCTCAATGGACAGAACAGATTATAGAGATTCGGTGATGACAGATGAATAGAACAGCTGAGTATAGACTGAAGGATAGAGTGCAGCTCGGTTAGCAGATCCAGTCTGATACTGAATGACGTAGTGGCGGCACGGCATCTTTGAGGACTTGCTAGGGATAGAGTTCAGTAACGTATAAATGTTACATTTGTTGACAAGCCCGTCCAAGCTTGTCCACAGACTACTAAGAGATACGTAATATCTCTTAGTCAAGCCATTTGGCGTAATGGTGTTGAAATCGGCTTTTACACCAGAGGTCGCGTGTTCGATCCCCGCACGTTACAAACATTTGTGTGCATGAACATGTCTGTTTGTATTGGTCTGGGTGATTCTATGTATAATATGTATGTATTTACAAAGAAAAAGTATATATGTAATGTTTGTCCGTTGTCTACAATTCGATGGTTGTCTAGCACCCATTGCACAAGCTAATGCTTAGTTTGGGGCTAGATCGCATTTGTGTAAATAATGTCCAGAGATATTTAATAGTATACATTTATTAAGAATATTTCCTTAAGTGGGTACCTACTACGTGCGCTTAAAATGTAACGTCTGTATGTAAAAACTGAATTACTATTAAAATATGCATATCATTGACAACTGCATTAACTTGACAGAAAAAGCAATTGCAAAAAGGCGTGCATCCCTCTAGTTGAATGAATTGCTTGCGTAACAGTTTTAATTTAATTGCTGTCTGCCACGCAAGTTTTTTCAACGTCTGCTCTTTGTTGTGGAGGAATTGTTCTACTAAGTACGAACTTATTTATGCACGTAGCTCCGTTTAATTGTTGTGTCAGTTGCTATCGATGATGTTATATTGGGTAAAAAACAAAACATATTTTCATTATCATTTTCCAAGATCATCAAAACCTTTGACCAATTAATATCTATTATTTGAAAATCAGACCAATCTCATCATAGCTATACAGTTAGTGTTATTTGAATGTGCAAGTTTCTCGCGTACTGTTTCTTCGTTTATGGACTGAAAAATGAAGATGTCACTGTTCCTGACAAATCGTACAAGTCCTTTTGTACTCAGTTTGTATTCCTAATTTTCTGGGAACCAAAAAATGCGCTTGTTTTCCTGTGTACCCTTGGCTGTTATTATGTATAATATATTTTGTTTAATATAAAGTACGATGACACAATCGATTCCAAATCTATTTTATTATCTTTATGAATATGCTTTCTAAATGATAGAAAGATAAACATTACAGTTAGTTTTTATATAACAATAGTTTTTTATCTTTAGTAAACATTTGGGGTATTTAGTATGTCCATTTGGCTGTGTTTGTTTTAAGAAGTCGCATGAAACATATTCTCATACCATTCGCCAGATTTTGCTAAAGTCAGTTAAAGCCATAAAAAGACTTTAAAATATTTGTTTGGAGGCTCGTCTGACACACCCATTGCAACCACCAACGCACTGCACACGCATAGATATAAATTAATATCGCACGCGCTGCATCGTCACAACTTTTAGTCTACAGGAGAAAAAAAATGCAAACGATACATTGTGACATTTTATGGAGGTACAAAAGAGTTCAATTTTTCTATAACTCTGCATGACTCTGATCCTCATCATGTTTAAAAGATATATTGTAATTAAAATAAATCTCTATTTTTAGGCTTAAAAGTGTGTTTTCACTGATTTAGAAGTATACACGTGAATGTATGTCAAATACTCAATAAGTTGTCTTCGTGCTAGTCATTTGTTTACTATGCGGAAATTAAAAGTCAAAAATGTTAGTACTTTTTTATAAGTTGTAAGTATGTTAGTCTATTAATTGGGCACATAAATGTAACTTATAAACTGTATTTAGTTACTTATTTATTACTTTAACTATTACTCTTTTCAACTTGTAACTCAGTTTCGTTCCATGCAAATAAATAAGCAGCAACAATCAAGTTGTCATGAGGCATATAATTATGCCCATTGTCTTCAGTAATTTGATGCGCAACTTTTAATCGATTCATCTGGCCACAAACTAGAAGTCAAGATAATAACAATAGATAACCGAACTATCAAAATTAATCGTCCGAAAAGACGAGACCTTGATAACGACGTGGATTTATGTGATTTTATTATGCCAAAACAAATTTGTAACTGAGTTAATATAAATATTTTTTTGTATTTTATTTATTGCTATTATGTAAGTGATCGTCATTATCACAATACAAGTTTTTCACAAACTAGTGTAAGGAGGTTTGTTCATAAAAAAAAATACGGAATCACTTCTCCTCACAGATCTCTGTGCTTCTCCCTTACACCGAGATATTGCTTCGAAAGTGCTACTCATATTCATTTCATCCAATTTTGTTAAAAAAATACTTTTGAGAGTTATACTTTAAAGTCAATTAAAGGGGACAAACTAAAAACAAAACGAAAATATTCTACCTCGGCAGCGAGCTCTGCGAAAATGCCTATTATCCTCCGAAATTTAAAAACGTCTAGTTAAATCTAAAAACTGCGGCTAATTTAATTTTACTTGCTGATAGAATTTATAAAGCGTCCTTTTTGTAATCCTTTATGAATATAAAGATACTTTTAACAATCCCATTTCGCTAAGCAGTTAATGTTTTACAAGAAACATCTGACACAGTAACCGACTCGGAATCGGCCATATTTAGCAATGGTGTTAACTACTAAATTATAAAATTCTATAAATGTATTATGTTGTAAGCTCGACAAACGTATAAAACGCAATATTATTGTATCTGTTCCCCATAAATATCAACACAAATATACGAGTATCTATTAAGTTTGACCGCAGGCAATGAATATGCAAATTCGCAGACGCGCGACTACGTAACAACAAGCGTTGCGTAGGTACAGTCAAGATTAGTAACATGTATACGAACGCGTTTAAATATAAACCTTATTGCATTTGCGTAAGATTTCACGTACATACTTTTTATTGCTCTTGACTGTTCTTTGTTTACTAACAGTAGGCGAATCAGTGATTTTTTCTCGACATTTCAATCGTTTACGAATAAGGCCAAGACGACTGTGCTGGTATGTCACCTGTCACATACAATAAAGATAACGAGTTAAAAGGCCAGAGTTGGAATGCGTATCTCTCCGGCCGTTGAATCGCAGACAAAGGACGATACTCGTAGTAATTCTCAGCTTTACTTCCTGCATGTTGATGACCAGTGTTTTGATGTCATCTATATTTTTACCATAATTTTATCCTTTTCAAGGCCAAACTAAATTAGTCGTCCTACTTGTAAGCTTTGTTATTCGACCACCTATTGTTAAATTTCACGCGACATCCTAAAATTATTAACACGAATGTTAAGGAAGGATGCATGGTAGGTAGTTTGTTATTCTTTCAAACAGAAAATCCGCCAGTGTATTTTAATAAGTTTGTGCACATTTCATTAAATTAAAAACTGGATGCAGTAGCCTACTTATATTATGATAATAAATAAATAAATAAATAAATATCCCTGGACATTATTCACACAGCGCCATCTAGCCCCAAACTAAGCATTAGCTTGTGCTATGGGTGCCAGACAACGAATAAACATTACTTATATACTTTTTTTTTGTAAATACATACATATTATACTTAGAAACACCCAGACCGATACAAACAGACATGTTCATGCACACAAATGTTTGTACCGTGCGGGGATCGAACCCGCGACCTCTGGTGTAATAGCCGACTTCTCGACCATTACACCAAATGGCTCGTATGAAAATAGGCTTACTGTTATATAACTACACTAATATTATAAACAGGAAAGATTTAATTGTTTATTTGTATTGAATAGGTCCGATTGGGATTTAATATGCCTAGGTTTTATTATAAGTACATATATTTAAATAAGACTGACAATAACATTTTGATTAGATTTTAAGAAAAAATGTTTTTATCTTCTACGAGTATACTCGTACCGCACATGCTGTCTGTACATTGCGAATAATATTCACATTCTTGCAATTGTAGAGTCCCGTTGGAAATCTCGATCCATACATTAGTATATTCAGTGCATCTACGTTTACTTTTAAATTTTTCCTATTTCTGCTAACTAGTTTTAATGAAACCATTCAAGTCTTAGTTTTATCACAAGAATTTGCTTCTAGAAGATCAGAATTTCCAGTAGAGAATATTATTTTAATAGAAACATAGTACAAAACTTTGCAAAGCACTAATTTATTGATTGCTAAATTGCGCTGGATGGGGTCATGATCACGACTTCAGTCATAAACTGTTTGCTGGTGGTGTTACGCAAATTAACAGCAAAGGTAATACCGTTTTCGGAAATCAGTCGTGCACATTGTTTTACACTTAAGGAGAGAATGTGATCAGGATATTATCGGGTTAAACAAGTTAAATACTTCTTCATTCATAGATTTGAATATAAGGACGTGTACAGACATAGCGATGAAATGATTGCTGTAATCCCTTAATGCGCAGTGCGTAATTGCGGTCAGTTATCTAAAAATAAAAAATACAACTAATGTATTTGAGCCTCCATTTAACTAAAAATAAGTTTATCGGGGTCCAAGAAAACTTTCGTTACAATTAATGTCTGGATCAATTGTTTAGGAGATTTGCGGTTCTTTTTTAAACTTTGCATGCTAACAACATGATTGAAGATTTGCCAAGTAATTCTGCATACCTTCAAAGGAAATCTCTTGTGCGTGATTTTATATTGGTTTCAGTTCTGTAGCAAATTGGTTTAAATTTTTCTATTAATATTTATACTATGTACACTATGTAAACAGAAATTTATTTATATATTTTGGAAAATTTTTATATTAGGTACTTTCCTGTTTTAAAAACAAACAATTTTTAAATAATACGTTGCTTGTATATTTATTCCCTTTAGTTTTAATGTTGATTCAACTCTTTGAGTGAGTATTTATACTCTTTAAATGTAGGTACGAGTGAAATGAAGCAACTAGAATTTTGTAATAACAATCAGAATGTACGATTTTTGTTTGCAGAATAATGTGCAGTCCACGTGTTAATTTTGTTTTCTATCATCATAACACTATGTTCTTGCGACAAATAGAAAACAGGTTTACTATTTAAAAGTATGTATGTATTGCAATGATATACACATTTGTTATTGGCTAGAGGTTATTTTTCTGCTGTTTTATTCATAACAACGAGTCCTTGTTTCACAATATTCAAATACAGATTTGGAAACGTCACTCTAATTATAATTTCAATAAGAATAACCTCGTATTCAGAAACAAAGACGGCATATATTGGGACCACATCCAATGCTATTTTGGTTGGTGTGTTTTGGGCAAACATCCGGAGCCCCACACTTTGTTTTATGGTCTACATACACATTGTAACGTGTTAAGTCTTTTGTTTGAACTACTGATATTGAGGTGGAAAGGTCCAACTTAATTTTAGCGAGTGAGTACAAGTTTGGATGACGGTTGGTTTCTAGAAAGCTTGTATTCCTAATAAGATGTTTAGGAGAATGAAACATCGTGCTTATGTTGACGGATTTGTGATACAATTTTGTTCGGGTTTTCGGTTCTGAAGTTCTGAAAGTCACGAGTAACACGTTAATAATAAATTCTTATTATTGTAGTTCCATCGAGCTACAATAATAAGAATTTATTATTGTAGCTCGATGGAGCGACGTATTGTCATCGAAATTAATTCATCGGTCATCATCATTAATAGGTGGCTAAATGTCTCATAAATCATCACGTTTGTCTAATGTGAGTTTGGTGATCACATCGAACAATCTAAATCAAATTTTGTCGATCCGGGAAGTTAACCCAAGACCCAGAGAATAATCTCCTGGCCATAAGGCCAGGTAAAGCACTAGACTAGGCACTCCACTATCAATAACACACTTTAATTTACTAAGTGGATCAATCAATTAAACAAGATTCTGTTCAGCATGAATGGTCCGTACAAAGCAGAGTTAAATTATCTACATACGCATGAATTCACAGAATTCACATCATGATATCATTATCAAACAATTAAATTGCAACAGTGGTCAGCTATTCGCTGGCATTTAAGCATACTACGAGCTCGAACAACTTGCCACACAGGACCTTGAATACCACTATGCACTCCAATCCCGATCCAATATTTATGCAAATGTAGCTAGTATAGATAGAAAATCAATTTGCATGAGTCAATAAAATGCAACTTTAAACGCAGTCTTGAACTGCGCCTACCATGAGCACACCTTAACCTGATCTTAAATTGGTGGATGACACTAACGAAAAATATTTATTATAATCATCTATCAATTAAAGAATATCTGTATTCATAATGTTGTTTGCCTTCTACTAGAATAATGGTAATTTTACTTGTATGATGCAGGATTCCATACTGATTCGGCGTCGTCTGTCATCTAATAACACAATTTTAAACCTGGGTTATTGATGTGTCTAATATCTCTCAGGAAATAAGACCATAACGAACTTATACCGCTCTCTACATTAACCTAACGTAGAGTCAAACCTTATACCCTTACCCTCAACATTTACCTACGTCGAGGAGGTGAACATTACCTATTTTTGATAACTCTTTAAGATATAAACTTAGGAGGTTGTTTCTTTTATCGCAAGCGTCATAAATTCACAACAACATTATTATGGCTATGTGCCGCGCCCCGTGCTTAATGGGTATTAATTATGACGCGAACCGGTAAATAATGAGTTTTTTTTATATCTTAACTATGTTATTTCAATGCAAACTTCTATTAAGTGTCGGTTTTAGCGCTAATACTCTGATTTGATTTGATAAATATGCGTAGATCTTAAAGTATGAACGGCAGTCATTGCAAAAAACATAAAAAATATGACTACAATTGTAAAACTAACTTAATTATGACAGTGTATCATTTAACCCAAACAGAGAGTTTGTAAAGAAAAAATTACATAGTTAGAAAAACATACATTAAAATCTTATAACGCAATTCAATAAGTAATTTAATAAAGTAGTTCCTATGTTTTTATAAATTCAGATTTTCTAAGTTATTTCTAAGGACAGACTTATAACGTATATTGGTACAAGTATAGTTCTAGGAATGAAAAGACATAGTTGATGATTTGACACATTTTGATTTTCAAATGCTTCTGCCATTTGAAAAACGGTCCCTGAACTTAGACCTAATGTCTGGCATATAATACAAACACAATACTAGGAGGAATTTAGATTTGAATCTATTATTGCAAATGAATTTAGAAATATTTGGGCGTTTAGCAGGCGGATCGCTTTGTGAGCGTGTCAACTGTCAAGGGTGGAGCACGATGATATTGCATCTACTTCTATCTATCTTCTATATGTGTTTGTTTCGCAAATAATTATAACTTATTATAGTATTTTTGGAGGCGCTCGTGGCGCAGCTGTGACAGTGGTTCGTTAGCGATAACGAAAGTCAAGCTACCTACGCCGCGGTCGGTTAATGGATGGGTGACCATTCTGACCATATTTAGTGACATTAATTTCGAGCGTCTCCGTGCTTCGGAAGGCACGTTAAGCTGTTGGTCCCGGCTGATATTAACTATAATGTAAATATTAGTCGTCAAGCCTAGTCAGAGGCCATTTGGCGGCTTGATAACATCTGACATTAAGGTTGGTCACTTGCCTTACGCACCCCTCCACCAACCCGCACTAGGCCAGCGTGGTGGAGTATGGCCCAAGGCCTGTGTCCCAGCAGTGGGAACGTATATAGGCTGATGATGATGATAGTATTTTTAATAAGGCAAAGCATTGAACGTTCCATTTGGAATAGCCACTTACCACCAGTTTAAATTCTGAATGTTGAGCGTACACTACACTACTACCTCAGGGCTCAGGTTAGGTGGAGGAGTCAAGTTGTGTGAATACGTAAGCCAATTGTATATAAAAAAAATGATACAAGGGAGCCAACAGCCTGCAAACCTGGGAGAAGCAGTTGCGTAAACAACGTCGCCACTGCTGTAGCAATCAAAAAGTTTGATTACGACTATTTTGTAGGCACTATGTTAGACAATATTTAGATTTCAGATATGACGGTTCGCTAAGTATAAGTCGAATTGTGGACCCTTTAATTTATCGCGACGTAACATATTGACGTCGGTCGTGATATTCAGCAAACTAATTTTCTGCTTCATTTTGTGCTGGACTTGTAGGTTATTGGTTTGTAAGTTATCGCCCGGTTCAGTTCTCTTGGGTCTCTCATTGTTTTACTCTTTCAGTAAATTGTCTAAATCAGTAACTTTACAGGACTTACATATTGTTGATGAAAAATAAGTTGGAATATTTTACGACAAAGACCAATTATTTTTCGATGGTACACAATCCGTGCGAAGCAGTGGTCGGCAAGAAGTACTTACCCACCTATGTTACAATAGTAATAAAGAATTATTATTTCTAAAACAGAATTAATACAGGTCCTTAAGGGCCGTACCTATTAATACAATATTATGTAGAATATTCCGAACTTTAAACTTTTTAAGCTATCCTCTTTCTATCCTCATTAATAAAATATACTAACTATAATATTATCATACTTATAGTCAAGTACTAAGGTGTTTTTATATTCAAGTGAAGTAGCTGAGTATGTATTATTTTTTTATTATTTGAGAACACACAGACATATTTTTCTTTTATTAGATGTTGGTTTTATAAACAGTGTTGACCTATGCGCCAATAAAAATTAAATGGAAAAACGATTTGTTAGTTAATCGAAACACATTAAATAACGTTACGCCATAAATGGCTACGACAAACCATCAAATGTTGCTTAATTTAATGCATTTTAGGTCAAAAGGGAATGAGGTTAGTATGACGAAAAGTTAAATATATTACAAGTTTCGTGTTAGACGTGTGTTGTAAACCACAAATGGCGAACTATGACGAATGATTATACTATTGTTACAAATTTATATTCCATTTGCCATGAACTTATGCCGAAAAAATTTACAAAAAGTTTTAAATTACTAACTATACCATCTACTTTCGTGGCAGTGGGCTGCCCATATTAGCCGTAGAACTGATAATCGTTAGGGTAAACGGTTCTAGAGTAAAGACCGCGTCTCGGTAAACGTACACTCAGTTGCAGAAACGTCCATTAAAGTTAATGTTTCATTAAAGCTATTGCTGTCACTTTTTATTTCATGACAACGAAAAGTGACAACATTAGATTTAATGAAGCATTAACTTTAATGGAGCTTTCTGCAACAGGGCGTTAGTGTAGGACGCCCTCAGGTCAGGTGGAGCGATGCGCAGGATGGCTGGCAGGAGCTGGATGCGAGTAGCCGATGATCGATCAGCGTGGCGAGCGTTTGGCGAGGCCTATGTCCAGCAGTGGACTGTTACAGGCTGATGATGATGATGATAATGACTAAACCATATCCAAGTGCATTCTTTACTACGATGTATTGACAAATATTGAAGACATTTCCCAACGTATACGTCAGTTTTCTAAACGCATGATTTTTCTTTTTACATTTCGAATAAAAACTAAAGTTCAATAACACAGCAGAGAAGACACGAATCCATTGAGAAATATAGGTTTCAACAATTCGATCGATGAGTATCGGCATTAGGTGAGCCGACTAAGTGGCGTGTGTGTGTCGTAACACTTGTAACAGGGAGCCAATTCTGGTGAGAGGCGGTTGCTCAAGCGGTGGTGTCGGCAACTAGGAAGTGATGGTGTGGGGCAACTGACCTTGAGTGCGTGCTTGCTTACTAATCGCTCAACAGATGCCGATGCGACAAGTGATTTCTGTGCAGTAGACTGAGTCACGTGATTACCGAGCCTTACTGGGACTGTGTTTCGTAACATTTGAAACATCGAAGAGATTATGGTTGTGATTCATAACCATATATGCAGTTGTTAAACTTAATTGCCAGATAACTAAATTAATTTAATAAAAATGGAAATGGATGAATGTGACTCACTTTTAGAAACGAACTTCTCTAGATTCACTAATACATAATTATCTCTTAATTTTTGAATGCTTTTGCCTAGTCCTGATAGAAAAAATCTATTACAGTCTGTTTCAAACACGATGATATGCCTGACACATCCATAGAACGTAAATGTTTGCGTTTAGGAAAATGTTGACTTCGATATAAATACAAATTTGAATAATAAAGAAATAGATCAACACTAAATACTGTACATTAATAACGATTTAATAAGAGTCATGGTGTTTTTTTTCGGTTTAGAGAAGTTTTATGTACATTTTTCTATAAAATATAAAAATTATATGAGACGTAACAGGTTACGTTCTATGGTCTTTTAAACCAGAGATGTGACTTAGGTTTTATTATTAATCGATAAAAATCGTGAATAATCGAAACTATAATTTAAGGGAAAGAATAGTAGAATATTCGTAAAAAAATATTGTATTATGTAAAATAATACCGTCAATTTAAAATCGATGTTCACAATGTACAAAACTAACACGTTACTATTTATTGACCGAGTGAGCGAAGCGAGCGAGGGGTACAAATCATTTTTGTATGTACTTATAAAGGTATGTATGTTTGTTCCGCGAAAATTCTCGAACGGGTGATCTGATTTAGACGAAAATGTAGGAATAGTTAATAGAATTTTTAAGTTTGTTGACCATCGGTTTAGTAGTTTTTGTAATATTCACGTTTTTGTAAGAAAATAAATAATTGTATTTTAATTCTCTGGGTCTGGGGAAACTAACTGTACGGTTAATATTAATTCAGATTTAGCTTTCCTGTCCGCTGCCTTCCAGGCTGCTATGTGCGTATCGGCATCATTTGGTCTTGGCCTTTCTCCACTTAAATACTCCCAGTAGTCGCTTCGTACAAGTAATGCCTCTATCTGTACCTTCCAACTGTCATAGTTATCTTTTGTTAATAATTCAATACTTACATACATTCGCAGACATGATTCGGTCGTACCCTTTTTCAAATAATTTTCGATGACTCCTTTCTTAGTTACATGTACCTACTCACTCTTTATTTTCGCTGGTCCTGGCCCATAACCTTTGTAGGGGTAAATATCAGATAACAGTTTTAAAGAGAAATATTTATTGTACATAAATAAGAAAAAAAAATATCAGCCTATTAATATCCCAATGCAGGGCAAAGGTCTCCATCCTTGAAATCAAGTTATCGCTACAATGATGGGTATTGGCTTAATCACCACGCTTGCCAAATGCGGATTGGTGATCACAAACCCGAGCTGTGTCCGAAAAAAACGACACCAAGTTAGCTCGACCCGGGAATTGAACCCAGGACCCCGAGATCTCGGCCCGGTACCTAAACCACTAGACCATTGAGGCGTTTGTACATAAATAATAACTGGAAAATATTTGTTTTATTGTCTTTACACTCTAACAAATATTTTCCAGTTTTTATTTATGTACAATAAATATTTCTCTTTATAACTGTGTTATCTGATACCTCTACACTAGCTAATATCAAAGTAGAAAAAAATTAAAATTTATATATACATTATAAATCTATACTTTGAATCGATTGTCATAAGCACTAAGATATAATCGATAATCGATTGGTTATGCAGGTTGACACATGAGGTCACGTCTCTTTAATTGTCAAAGATGAGGTGTCACCCATATCATCGTGTTTGAAACAGACTGTAATGTCCCGCAAGGGCACGGCAAAGGCTCGTCAATTTTGCTCGAACTGAGAATATAACCCAAGACGAGGATCACGGCCTGGTACTTAAACTACTAGACCATTGCAACGTTAACACCAAAATTGTTTCAAACTAGTAGACACCAATCGAGAATTCATCCGTTAACTCTATTTACCAACACTTGTTACAGCAAATCAAAAGGATTGTTCGTTTTAAAACCATAGCTTGCGAGCCCTTTGATCTGTATTTTTGCAACCTCTCGTTTACCTACAGAATTAATGCAACAGGGCCGTTACTAATTTGAAATTGAGAGCAGAAACGATTGCGCTGTCGCTGAATACATTGGAGCTGTCATTTATAAACGTCAACAGCTATTTTCATATTCAGATTTTGTTTGCCAATGTGATTTTCACTCGGAATAAGCCATGGAATAACGCTTTTGCCTACTGTCTGTTTTGATATGTTATTAACACCCACTGCTATTTATTTACTGGACACAAATATTAGTTGCGTAGTGAAATTGAAATTAATGCAATATTACTCTATTATACTATGTATGTAATTTTGATAATTTCACGCGTATTTAGAGTTCTATGTATAAATATTTTTATCTACATCCATACCATAATATGTCTATTTTATATTCAGGAGCGATGAGCAAACGCCCTACATTTAGATATAAGTATCTGTGGCTGCATTGAAATGTTTACATTTTAGTGTCGGTAACCGACACTTTAATTACGTTCAAATTTCGAACGTCTTCTTTAAAAGTAAAAATAAATAGGTTTTTTCGATTATCGAATTAGTCGATTAGTAATTTTATGTTCCATTCCTATACATTTAATTCGATGCTGAAATTATAACAATCGATTTGAGAATCGAAATCAACTCGAGTCTAGATTGTTTATGGATTTTAAAAACTACAAACGTCAGTCATTATGTCAGTACTAACTTTTACATACAGATTATGTTGGTAACTAGGGCGTTTGCTCATCAATCCTGACTATAAAATACACATATTATCGTATGAATGAAGATAAAGTCATGTATGTGACTGTACATAATTAGTCATTAAAATACTCATGTGATTCTTTTATGAAACTCACTTCGTTCGTTTCATAAAACCACATTCGTATTTTAATGACCCTCATTATGCAGCAGTCACATAAATAACTATTCCGAAGATGGTGTTATCCAATATTTATTCATTGATTAAAGAAAGTATTTAACGATGTCGATCTATAAGTTTAGTTCCACAATCAAGATTTTTTTAAGATTGATAACTGCTCAAATGCAACAAGTATTCATTAAGACAGTGTTCTTAATGTTAGCCTTATCTTCCTTATTCGTTCTGAATTCTTTATCAGAAGAACAGACTTCTGGAAGATGTATTAACTTTGCTGCCTCTTTGGTCTTGTTCTTGGAGAACCTTTCCGTTTAACGTAACTACTAGAAGCGAATAAAAGTGTAAGCATCGATTTGCAAAATAATCCCATCCTCCTCAAAATTAATCCAGTGTGGATATCTGGTTAGTTGTTTCCTTGCAAATGCCTACCCCTTGCGCTAAAAACATCTTACGACGCTAGCAATAGTGCTAAAACCAAGTACAAACTAGAAGATTGCTTTCTTCTAGTATGTACTAGTCTTTAAGTTTCTTCTAGTATGTGTTTAGTATGTGCTTGGTTTTTGGCTTGTTAGCCATTTGGTTCTTTGCTTACTTCTAACTTTTCTTTGAAATCGTCATGCACATATAAAAAGAAGAATTTGTTCTGCAAACTGTACCTATAGGTACATACTGCAGAGAATAAATCGGTGAGTAATAAAGTTCCATTTAATTATAACTGCAATTAATTTACAAAGAGCTATATGAATTTTCATGAGACATATTTTAAAAACATGATCATCTTGCGTCTGCAAGAAAATCAAGATTGTGATTGGACAAGCAATGAGGAAAATACAGTCATTACGCGTGATAAAGATCATAGTGCATTATTATGTAAACTATAATAGAAGTTGACCATGGAGCTGTTGTTAATCCGTGATATCAATTTATTTCCCCATATTAATTTGTCCACCAAAAATGTTAAAGTAACGCTTTTTAAAGCCTACTGTCACTCACTGTACACGTGCAGCCTGTGGACGAATTATACCCAAAGAGCATACGGTGTCCTGCGCACCCAATATAACAATGCATTCAGGGGGCTGATGGGGCTGCCACGACACTGCAGTGCATCCGGAATGCTAGCAGCAGCTGAAGTAGATAGCCTATCGGCTATCATTAGAAAACGCGTCGCGTCCCTGCTGCAGCGAGTGCGGGGTAGCGCCAACAGCCTCTTGAAGGTGGTCGTGGCGAGTGGGGCAGTGCTATTATGCAGCACTGGATTCGCGTCCATCTCGTCAAAGATACAAAAATAAATTATAACAATTTTAATTTTAATAATTTAAATTTTAATATTTGATTTTGATTTTGTTTTTGATTTCGATTAATTCTAATTTTAATGTTGACTGATTTTAATTTTGATTTTAAAGATAATGTTAATTTTGATTTGAATTTTGATTTTGATACATTTGTTATTAATTTTTTAGTTAAATTTGAATTTTGATTTTTTAATGTTAATTTTTATTTTAATTTTAATATAAAAAATATTTTGATTTTGGATATTATTTACTAATTGTTGTATGTATTTGAATTGTACTAACATAATACAAATATATTAGAAAAAATTCAATTTGTCCAGGTATCAGGCGGGACTCGAACCCACGTCCCTCGCTGTCCGGGCGAGTGCACTACCAACTATGCTACCGAGACCTTAGTGGACCCGTTGAATTTCTTCTAGTATTGATTTACGCTACGGCAGCGCCATCTCTTCAACGTTGGTAGTTGGTAGTGCACTCGCCCGGACAGCGAGGGACGTGGGTTCGAGTCCCGCCTGATACCTGGACAAATTGAATTTTTTCTAATATATTTGTATTAATATCGCCATTAAGCAGGCAATATGCTTTAAAAAAATTATAAAAAATAATGTACTAACATAGTTTTAAGCTACAATTGTTACCACTATATGGACTCTGGTTCGAAATAAACATATTTTATTTTATTTTATTTATTTATTTTATTTGGTAAAATCCCTTAGGCCGCGTGGTCCTAGTTCTTCTGTTTATTTTTACTTACAAGCTATTAGAATAATATGTAAGGACATGCTTAATGTTCAATACTAATGGTCAAAGGATGTTTTTTTTGCAAAATTATCTCTTTAACATTTTATGTTAAAGAGGTAATTTCGGGGTACTGGGGTACTGGGTTCGATTCCCAGTTCAGGCAAGTGGAGTATTATCTAGGGATTAAGCTAATGCCTATTATTGTGACGAGATTTAACTTCAATGGTGAGGGACTTTGCCCCACAGAGGCGCATTATAGGCTGTTGCTGTATGTAGATATTAAGGTCAATTGAATACATTTTATTATGTATTTTTCAAAATGTTTTATGTTTCACAGCTTATGGTCTGCCAATATTTTGGAATAGGTACTGTCGAATAAATATTACGAGTATAACTAAATGAAAATTCTGGAAACATCTTGGCTTATTTGTTCCTTTGGTTTTTGAAATATGCGATATCTTCTATGCAGAGTACTGACGTAAATTCTTTTTTTTATGTCAAGGGCGTCAAAAGAGCCAGGGTCACCTGATGGTAAGCAATCACCGCCGCCCATGGACATCTGCAACAACAGAGGGATCGCTGATGCGTTGCCGGCCTTTTAAGGTACTGTAAAACAGCATGGCTCTACCACTACTAAAATCCAATAATACAAATCCTCAGAGTACTGATGTGTAAAAGAACGTCTTGCGAACCAGGACGTCTGACCACACTCGCTAAAACGCAGAGCACTTACTTAACCTCGTCTCAGTTTGTAAAAGGATAGTTGTGCTTCCAGTTGGGAGTTACTTGAAGTCCAAGTAACAAAAAATGTAACTTTAAAACGTTTCAATACAGCATAAATGAAAGTTGCGTAAAATAAAATTTAGATTGATCTTTTTTGAACGATGGATAAATAATTTTTGAAAATGATTATTATTTTCCCAACAAAAATGTGTTCTATGTGTCGTGCTGAGTAAGTAGTTATTTATAAACATATATTTGTTAATTGTAAATAATTTCGGTTGCAATTATCTAGAGCCATTAGCACGACTGATTCATAATTATCGTATGCTTTTGTTGTTTTGATAGCTTATTCTTATCATCACCATTGTCAATTTTTTGATTCACGACCATTCCAGATTCTTCCTTAACTTTACTAATACATAAAACATTAAAATCGGTTGGTTGTCATTAAATTGGGATTTAAAAATAATAGAGATGATGTGATAGAGAAATGAAGTAAGTAACAGGTGTATTTGCTTTGGTTTAATATATTGACCCTTTCACTATCGTAGATTCACTACCAGACTTCAAACCCATTGAGCTTTAAGATCTGATCAAAAATTGATACAGGATTTCTTGAACTCCTGGTACATCATTTTAACAACAGTACTTGTAGATCGATCTATCGTCAATATGCACACCTTTTTGTAGAAAAAATTGTGGATTTTTATCACCTCCTCATCGTTCGTAGATCCGTGGCGTGATACATAAAACTGCTCACTATTTACATAATGAATTGATAAAACGCGGGGGCCCTCATAATCGATATTCCCCGAAACGTGTAAGCAATACGCAGTGCTCGTGTTTGCGCGTGAGCAAGTCGAAACATGACAGAAATGTATCGCAGTTTACACTGATAGATTCGATAATGCTATCGTTAGAGGTCAAATTCTGTCAAAATTTTGTAAGTAAAATCTTTTATAAATGAGCTGTAATAAATCTTTCATAAGATCACCTGCAAATATTTCAAAACACATACTATGTGCACGAGTAGTGTTGTTGTAATCATGATTGGTTTTTTAATTTGATTCGGTTTGGAAAATAAGTTATGTATTACAATCAACATACTGCATATTATTTTACAGACCGTAAAGTCTTATTACCATTTAAATCTATATTAATAAAAATGGATCGCCCAAAATACGTGTTTGCATTACTTCAGAATGACAGCAACAGATCAGTTTTTTTCATGTGTTCGTTATTGTCACAACAAGCTTTCTAAATCTCATTTAACCCTGCTGGGGCGGGCACCAAGTAGTAAATAATAATACTTATAAAACCTTTCATTATAAATAGACTAAAAGAATAGACTGAAACTGAAAAATAGACTGAAAAGTTTAATTTCCTCGTGTTATTTAATTGGTAGGTACCTAGTCCCTAAAGATCAGGTACTGGATTCTGAACTTAGAGATTTTTTCTCTTCTTTATACAGTATGACAGGAAATGCGAGGGACATATTTAAACCCCAAATAGTTCATGCCTTCATATAACAAAATAAGTATAAATCAATAAAAACTCTGGTAAATATCTGTCAATAACCTTAGTCGAAACATGGAAAATCCGCGTAACGTGCGGGCACTCTTTCCTTCATAGTACCTATTTCGTGCACTCGTTCAAGTACGACTCAAATTGTAATCGCATACAATTTGAGTTTCGGGCGTAAACGGCCGCTCAGCACACGGGATTTTTAGGTAGTTCATGCATACATAAATTATTAGGATAATTATGAAAAAAATTAAGGATATATTTTTTATAGCGAATTGGACTCTAAATCGGATTCTGAACACTCTCCTTAAATATGTCCCTCGGGTTACCTAACACCCTGTATATTGCTCAAACACAAACAGATGTACTTATATAATTACCACGGTAACATTATTTATTTTCACAAGTCTATTTCACGAACAGCTTTTCCGTTTTACTTTCGTCATCCAATGATTTATAATACTGATATTGTTATATCAGTTTTATATATAATTGTTAGACGACAGTAATTACTAATAAATTGTGATATAACTATAGGAAAAATATCTTAGAGGAAATACCCACCTACAATGCATAATATGTATGAACAATTGCTAATATAAATAATCTATTGATTGACCTATTTGTTTACGTTAAGTAATCATCGTAATTAATATTATTATGTCACAATATGAATTTTAATTGATAAAAATACTTATTAAACAACTGCCTCCGTGGAACAGTGGTTAGAGCTTTGGGCTCTAAAACCCGGAAGTCGTGGGGTCGAATCCCACGGGGAGCATCACTTTGTGTGATTGTTTCCAGTTTGGTTAGGATATTGCAGGCTTGAATCACCTGGATGTCTGAAAATAATGATGATTCCGTGCTTCGGAAGGCACGTTAAGCCGTTGGTCCCTACTATGTTCCAAGTAGGTCTGGTTTTCCTTGTAAGGGTTACGGAGGTCAGATGGCAATCGCTCCATTGTAATAACCAGGCTTGTCAAATCTAGGAAAACAGTCGAGGTACAGGTAGGTGTTATTGGAATGGACTTTGCTAATTGCTTTAAAAATTATAAGTGTGATGTCTGTATTATTTCATGAAGAAACATATCGGATGAAAACAAAAAGAAACTATTAAATAACGCAAAAGCTGAACAACCAAAAATAAGGGTATATTTTTCACCCTGTTCAAAGGAAATTACACAAACCGCGGTGGCAAGCGTGGTCGAACCAGTTTGTCAATCATCATAGAATTCTGTGTCAGTCATTTGTAGCGATGACTTGACAGTGCAAGTTTTGATAATGATACGCATGTAAAACAATTTCATTTACATCAAGGTGAATTGCATCAAACTAGGCATATGTCTAAGTCCTAAATACTACTTGTAGATGCACACGTTACGTACGTACAACGACGAAATCGCTCAGAGAATTATTGAGACCGATTGCAATGACATTTCGAACTACTATCTCTGACCCGAGATGACTAAGCGCATACAAAACTGGTATACGAGGATGCTAAAGGGAGGTTGGAAGGCGACAGACATACGATAAAGCTGCTAGTGTGAAAGAGATAATTGTATTTGACGTTCCTCCACTTTTAAAGAGGGAAGTGAGGACGGCGTAGTCGCAACGAAAGTAAAAGTGAGCGCCATTCTGTCTTAGAATTTATTACATTATTACTTAATGTTTGATTTATTACTGGCATACTGCAGCTAGAGATAATTAGCGGTTGTTGCCTCGCCATTCATCGATCTACTTGATTTCAAGGTTTTTAAGTACACCTACTTTATGTTGAGAATCTAATTTGTTTATTTTATATTTATTCTATATTTAATAAATGCGCTGGTGCCGAGCAAATTATTCGGAGTCATAAATATGTTCAGAAATGACGACATCCGGACGATTTTTAATATCTTAATTAAACAACATAATATTATCTATGTTTTATTAATTTACTACTTTGATTAAACCACAAATAAATCTAAATATGTATAAGTAAAAAAAAAGAAAATAAAAAACACATATTCGATGACTTAAATTCATTAACAACTAAGATGTATTCTAATGTCAGTGAACTGATTTCAAAAACCATTACGTCAAATACCAACAAACAATAGCAGGGGTATAATATAATGTTCATTAATTTGACCAGTTAACTGAGCAAACTTAGTATTTTGATACCTATGGCACATGAAACAACATGTATTGACTGTTGGCACTGTACAGTACAATGTACATAAACGTCCAAATTAATCAATTACACACCTATGTCAATACTGTAAGGTTCATATTAGCAAGGCCAGCAATAGGCCTTTGCTCGTGACAACACACATCGTAAAACATTTCATCCTACCCAGATCCGTCATGTTAGTGACTAGTGTATGATTCAGAAGGCGATCCTCCACAAGTCCACAGTACCAACACGGCATCTCTATTACACGTAAATTGCATTTTTCTCTCATGCTATTGGACACTGTAGGAATACATCAAGCATGCTTTGCACAACATCTCATTATGTAATACACGATTATGTAAACAGCTTGTAAGTACGGAGCTTGGAGCATTATGTTCCGAACACGCGTGTCCTAGGAAACGTCTACTCTCGGTGACACTACTTCATCAGAAGGCCATGGCGACGTCGCCGGCTTCCGTATCCTGTCAAATAGTATGGAAATGTCAAAATTGGCAACGTCTGCCTCCGTGAAACAGTGGCTAAGCCTCTCGGGTATAAAAACACGGAGGTCGTGGGTTCGATTCCCGCCTTGGGTCTGGTTGGTGTTAGGGCTTTTTCAGAGTCCGACTGGCTAGCTACTACCCCCACAGGTGAAATCTGCCGCCATAGCAGCTCTGGCTATGTTCCGGCAATATTAATGTGGGAGCCAGTACACTTGAAATCTGAGGCTCGAAGATCAGATGAGCGTCTGGCAGCACATTGAGCGACGCTGGTGAAGTGTCCCTCAATGGAATAGGCCGCAGTGGCCGCTTACATTCAGGTGGGCTGCGTGCCTGTCTGCCAACTGACCTAGTATAAAAAAAAGTTGACAAACCGTCGCCAAGTGAGGTAGTTGCCATACAATTCAATAATAACTGCTTAGAGTCGCCACGGCGTCCTAATGAGGAAGGGGTCTTATAGTTACCAAGAATGACGTCTTAGCATAAAGTTGATGCTTCATAAAATTATGCTAAGTAAGATGTGTGGTAGTTTATAAGTCTGAGTATCTAATAACCGTGGGACCGAAGGCTTGATCCGATATTGCAACGAAGTGCTTACGCTACATAACATAATAGGTATAGTGAAAAACAAACCTTAGAAAACGTTTAGTTTCAGCTTTTTGCACGTGTAAAATTTCCTAACGAAAAAACTAGATTTCGATTTCTGTTATCCCATGGGAACTGAGCATTATCCTCATCATCATTATCTGAGGATATAAATAAGCCTATATACTTTCCAAAGGTCTAATCTATGTATGTACCATATTTCATCAAATCGGTCAGTCAGAATTACTTTCGCGTTTATAATCTTAATCCTACTAATAGTATAAATACTAAAGTCTGAATGTTGGGATGTTTGTTTGATACACAATCAATCACGCCTAAACGGCTGAACGGATTTAGATGAAATATGGATATAAGAATGGATTGTACCTTAATAAACATCACAAAAACTGAGAACTTTAATAGCCGATAAAATCTATAAAGATCAGTAGTTTTAATTACCATAACAAAGAGGAAAAACACTCATCGAAGCAATTTCAATAAACTGGTTTAGCAATAATCTTACATGATGTCGTGTTAACATTTTTTATATGTACGATTCTTGTTTTTTATATTACATTCTAAATTATTTAATATCTATGCAAATTGGGTTGTTGCTATGTCTCTTTGTGACGTAATATTATGTATGTACTGACGTACAAAATAGCCGACTTCTTAACCTTACACTAACTCGGTCACCAAGACACTTCATTTTATAAAAGGTATTCTGTGTTCTTTATTTTCGGCAATGTCCAATATTACATCTAATACAATTTATACCGAAAGATCCAAAGTGAACTATATTATAGGTACCAGCTCAAACTCTCCAAGAATGAAATAACAATATACTCGGTACTACAAGTTTGAAATTATTGTTTTATGATCGTCGGTTAGTGCTCATTAATCGGAATATTGGAAACATTTATTTCTGCCAGAATAACGACATTCAACATCAAATTAAATTAGATTTATACTACTTGTTAAAATGGCGATTGACTTTGAACGTAAGCTCGTAAATACAATTTAACAATAATTTGCACATGTATTCAATGGTAAACATTATAATGTAGGTCAAACCATTCTAAGATTTAATTACGATGTTACGTTAATTTTCTTATGGAATATCAGTGTTATAAATGAATAAGTATACTTTGAAATTATTTACACAGCGCCATCTAGATTGAAACTTAATTCTTATACATAAACAAAAAAAGTGTAAGTTCCTAATGTTTATTTGTTGTCTGGCACTCATAGCAGAAGATTTTATTGGTCAAAACAAATGCCGTCGACTCCAAGTGCAATAAGCCGATATCCATATGTTATAGCATGTAACTATTTAAATCTGTGGCATCGTTATGTTTATTAAATAAACTAAAACAGATGAACTCATGATTTACTAAAAAGTACAGTACATAGTAATATTTTTTCATCAACTAATCACAAAATCTGTTTTTGCGATTGGTTTCTAAAGTAACATTTACATTTTAACATTGTCTATACATACTAATATTATAAAGAGGAATGATTTGAATGTTTGTTTGTTTGTATTGAATAGGCTCCGAAACTACTGAATCGATTTGAATAACTCTTTCACTATTGGAAAGCTTTACCATCCCCGGGTGACATATGGTACTTTTGATCCCGGAAATGTGAAGGGAAGAGGGGATATTTGAAAAAATAAATTACGTGCGGGTGAAACCGCGGGCGGAAGGCTAGTTATTTAATAAATACATTGACATACGGTCAAAATCAAAGAGCATCTATATTTCGATGACAATCGATCCTTGAAACTCTCCATATCAAATGTTTGTAGAGTTTATTTGTGTTTCCAAGTGATAACTTAATCATACACCCGATATGGAGGTAAAGAAACGTCAAGGAATGGATGTGCTATTGTTGATTTAGGTGTCATAACGCTCTGAATAAGTCGCATAAGTATTATGTAAGGCATTCGTTGTGTACTTAATATGGAATTCGTCACTTAAATACACAGCATTGTTAGTATTGTTACTTGAAAGTCAATACAACGAAGAATATTCTTAAGAAATAGTCCTCCTGTTCATATTTAATTTGGTGCACTTAATTTTTCATGAATATTTTTGAAAACAAGACAGTCTTGCTTGTGTATATTATGGTGTTCAATGCATTCGCGGTTCTCGGTTTGAAAGTAAATAGTCTGCAGACAAAATAGTATAGCAACAAGAGTTTTTGAGTTTCACATGAGAAAACTGTTTGGTATTTGTATTCGCCCTCCTAAAAAGATTATTGTATTATCTAGACTTACAGTAATTCTAGAATAGACATCAATGACGACATTAAAGTAATAATTTGAAAACATAAAAAATAAAAACTAATATTAAATAGCGGAAAAATTGTATAAAAAATACTCTAAGTTTTCAATCAAATATATTCAAAACATTTTTTTCTTTTTCCGTTAGCGGGAAAAACCCAACACAAAAGTAATATATCAGGAAAGGTCAATATAAAGTTATGAATGACTTTAATAAAGCAAACTCGTTTTCATACATTAATTAGTAAGAAAAATATTACTTAGTAATATGTAGTTATTATAATGATCTTCAACGCTGTTACAAAAATTATAATAATTTTGTTGTTATAAATGTTAACGCAATTACTACTTATTGTTAACATTAGCAGCCCTCCCTTTTTTGACAAGTGTCAAAATTATCGCTTAAAAAACTTGTGACAAAAAGATCTATAAAGATCAGTAGGTAGTTTGGTGGCGTGATTCTAAAGTTATACTATATAATCCTCGTTTTCCAAATGACACAGCCGCATATGAGGCAAGAACCCTCTCTCTGTCTAATTATTGTTATCATCCTAAAATATCAATATTGTCTGTCGTTGCTGGTTTTTTTTGTTTGTTTGGCCAATTAAATGTTTTTTTTTTCTTTTATTTCTGTCATATAAAACATTTCGGTGATTAAAATGAATATATAGAAGAAGATAAACAACATCACATTTACTTACATCGATATTTAAATTAATAGCTATTTGTTAAGATAGGCTCATTTGTTGTGGTTGTATCAGAAACAA
Source organism: Mecyna flavalis (assembly GCA_949319885.1). Lineage (NCBI taxonomy): Eukaryota > Metazoa > Arthropoda > Insecta > Lepidoptera > Crambidae > Mecyna > Mecyna flavalis. The sequence goes on along the minus strand of OX439407.1, from coordinate 9,057,750 downwards.
CTACACAAACATTAAACGTGTTACTACTACTAATGTTCACGTTTTATTTACATTATCATAACTGTTAAACACTAATTAACTTTTGGACACAGAACATTTGCTTGAGATGGGAGTCGAACACATTACCCTGGCTACCTTCATTCAACCAAATGCATCATAATTCATAACATACCGTGGTGCGGTGCCAGAGATCCTGGTTCCAAATTCAGGATCAGACCATAAAAGTAATAAAAAATGGTGATTGGGTTTTTCTGTTCGGAAAAATTCTCGTTCACAATCCAGTAGCTCTGACTCGGAAAGCATGTAACACCACAGATTATTAAAACCTTCTTTTGCCTATTCTCTCTTCGGTCGTGTCAGACTGCTCTCCCATGTGATAGGCCGTAGTCAAAACTTGAGTACTTTACAAAGGTACAATTGAACAATTGAACATACTTTTTTTCGTGATCGATTACAGGAATACCAAGAGGTTTTGCTCCTAAAGATATTTAAATTTTACCTCAAGTCATACAGATTACGCAATTAAGTAATTTATTCTTCCAACGTATTGTGTAATGATGCTTATGAATGCAGAATGGCATCAGTTTTACATGTTTTAGTACGTTATTACTAGTCTTAGTGTAACCATGCAAAAAGTCCATACATTTACCCAAAATTCAAAATTCTATGCGTAACGACTTAAGTATTAGATTCAACAATCGCTCAAACGCTCAAAAAGAACAACCTTGATTGTATGCGGTAATAACGAACTGATGCAACTTGCATATCTTCAAGAAAAGAATACATTCCTTCCTTAAAAGCTGGCGGCAGCGCATATCTGATTCCTCCGGTGTTGCAGATGTCTAAAAGCGGCGGTAGTCACTGAACATCAGATTTGCCGCTTGCTCGTCTGCCCGCTATTTCATAAAAAAAAAGCTTATCCATATCTTTCTGCACCATCCCTGCATGTGCTCAATGAACTGTTTATATGTGTTCGTTTACTGATAGAGGTGTCATTATAGTTACACTGTGGAAAGCTATCGACAGGACTCTATTGGATTGCGTTAAGGATCAAATTGACGTCCTCGCCGGGAACTGTGGAAGAGGTCGAGGTTATCTGCCGATAAGCTGAACCCACGCGGGTGCACCAAAATAACAATTTATTCGTATATGACGCGCTGAGTCTCGCCGCTTGTGTATCAATTAGATATAGTAATAATAATATGTATTAAATATTTAAGCCGCCATTCTAGTTATTGAAATTAACATCATATTTCTTGATGATGTGTCTCTTACGCTAAAGATCATAAAACATATGCATTTGACTACATAATAGCATTACGTTTGAACAAAAAAAAAGCGCTTGTTTCCAATGAACCGAACATAACGATTGCGAGTAGCGTTTCCCAGTAAGAAAAAGAAACAAAAGCCCATCGGTCCAATTAAAGATTTCACTAGGAATCACAACGTAAAAACAGTGCGAGTGCGGGTTATTTTTACTAAGTAGCATGTAAATATTCGTTCTCGGAAAACGCGAGTCTCTCTCGGTGGTCGCTTTGTTTCGCCGTGACTTGCATTTTAGACGCACGCAAATTAACTAAATTTAGATCACTTCCACTTTTAACGGCTGGTTATAGCAGTGCGACCAGATCAGTAGAAATGCAGTATCTTTACGAGATATTAAAATTGCTTTTAGTACACTTCATTAATGCAGTCATAAAGTTCAATCAACGCGGAAACAAGTAGTAATTTCTATAGTTTAAATACTCCATTAAATTCGCTAATTTGCAGTATTAACTTCGTCGCTAAAAATATTAACTTTTGAGTATGGCGATTTTACTACTGAAGTGAGGTAACGAGGCAGTTAACTTTTAACTTTTTTAATTATAAGAAACCCATAAAAAAGTGTTTTTAACTACTTAAGAGGTATCAAAGAAACGAAACACAGTCCATGCTATTATGGTGACAGATTTGACCTGTGGCAGCCAGTCGGACTCTGAAAAAATCTTCCCACCAACCAAACCCAAGGCGAAACTCGAACCGACGAACATTGGTTTTAAAACACTAATGGCTAAAGTTTAGCCATTAGTGTTTTAGCCGCTAAACCATTGTTCCACTGAGACAGTAGAGAAACTGCAATGTGCAAAATGGAATGCTTCCCGAAAGAATATCTTCGATAAATAATTATAAAACGTTTAGATATCTTCCTGAAATCGTACGAAGTAGATAAGTCTGCAAATATTCAACTATGTAAGTGCATCGCTAGGTCTATATAAGTAGGTTATAAAACTACGAGTAAGTGAATAACAAAAGTTCCTCTGTTTGAACCACGTGCGCTCGTTGCGCGCGCACACGCCTTGTATCTACACAGGATATAATTTATCCGAACAACGACTCGCTCGCTTATTATTAGTCACTTTGTTATGAGCACGTAGAAGTAGGTTAAGAATTAAAATAAAAAAGGTACACAATAATACGCCTTTTTACTTTTTGCTACACATACGTTGAGCTACGCGTTTCGTGAATGATTTACTATGACCATTAGAGCCATAGCAAGTTTAGATACCATATATAGATTTAATAGATATTGTAATCGAGAAAAAGATTATACTATCTAGAAATCATCCATACTATCAATTGTACCGATAGTCCCATGCATTTTTGGATTATTTGGGGTGTTCATAATCCTGATGGTACCGCACCTCAGATAATACGCTCAGGAAGGAAAATGTTTACTTGTGTAGAACTCTAACAGACACAATTGGATAATAAGTTAATATTACGATGATTATGTATTAATAAGACAAATAAATCTTTTGGGTTAGATATATTTTATAGCCAATAAAAAAGGATTATCGTAATAAATAACGCATTGTTAATAAATTGCAATCAATTTACTATATATCATCTTTTTTATCGTGTTTTGGATTACTCGCTTAATCCAGTTGCAGATTTTTTTAAATCTGTTTATGTTTCTGACACGTGTTGCTAGGACATTTAAGAAGACCGGCGAAATTGGGCCTGATTTTAGGTGTTCGTTACACAATTCAAAATATATTTAATATTCGTCACAAATTTTTAACTAGTTAAATACAATTTTATTATATTTTTTTACCAAGGGATAAAAAAATAATCTAATAAATGAAAATACTATTGGTTTTGTAGTGCATCCGGTGTGTTATGTGCATAGTGCATAGTACGTCCGGTAGAATAATAATAATGTTGCTAGTTAAGATACTTAAATACTGATTTTCCAAACAGATCCCATACAAATGACAGCTTAGAATAGAGGCACGATAATTTTCTGAAAAAATTATGGCAACAGAAAAGTAAAAAAAAAACAAATGTCATACAACGTCTGTCAATCATTCGTTTCTGTTTGTTTTGAATAACATAAGTGAATTATTTGTTTTGTCGTTATTGTTGGAATGCTTGGTTTAATATTTGACGACTTTCGCTACGTTTAAATGACGGTTTCAGCTAAAACAAACGACCTAAGCTTTTCTTACAACGGATCCAGTGAACTCGACAATTTGTGTATTTTCGGGGGTATTTTTGTAGAAATCAAAATCATCCTATAACTATTTTTTCCCAGGGAGTGGATTTATAAATTGTAGTGTATTTGGAATATTACTTCATTTTCTACATAATAATAGTAAATCGGTAAGTGTAATTCATAAAAAATCAAGGCCCAACGTTCTATGGATGTTCGCCCGTGTCCTGTCCTTGATAAATATGAAAAACAAAATACAATCATTTTTTTTACCTCGTTTTTTTTTTCGGATTACCTCTGGAGTCTGGTGCTATGCTATAATTACTATCATCACATGAAATTAAGGAATATTCATAAGCAAAAATATATTTATATTAAACCACCTGCTTTGAACGGTGATATCTCCATTAAGGTTTTTAGTGGTGGGACTTTTCCAGTAAATTCTGCAGCGACAGCAACTTCGTTTGTGTTCCGCTATTAATAGTATTAGAGCTAGTTTCTACCCTTGAAAATCCGAGGAGTTTACGCCAGCACATTCAAAGATGTTATAAGTCAAGTGTCCCTGACAGGCTCAATAACACGTCTCTACCAACTGCAGTCAAAGCGTTTTATTTTTCATTTTTTACTCAAAATTCATTCAAAATTCTAATAAAGCGACATTTTCAACAATTCATGTTAAAAAGACTGTCAATTTTTAGGTGCGGAACGCCTTGATGATGTCTCAAACATTTGTTCGCCACCACGGACAGTAGTTAATATAATTTATCGTCGCAGTTAATCGGTTAATGAATAGTCATCGCAAAATACAATGTAGTCGCATCCATAACTGTTTTTGAGTTTCCATTGAACTTTTTAAAGCAGTAGCATAATTTATAAGTTAATATACCTGCATGGGTACTTGGTAGTATACGTGCAGGGTGACATTAAACCGTTAGTTTAATTTCGCCTGGCACCCTCTGCGGCACTCGTGGGCGCGAGGGGAAGCTCGGCTAGATTGGCGCGCCGCTAATCACCCCGCCGATGCGGGCACTTACTACATTTACCCTGCTAGGGAAGGGGCAGTGCGTCAATATTTACGATATGGTTTAAAATGTAGAAATATGTTGCTTATTTTGTATTTTTGGTCAAATACCTCGGTGGTGATGGTAAAGCTCAATCATCGGGTGTCAAGTGTGCAAGTCACTAATTTTATTCTAAATCTGTGCTCAAAGTTAACAAAGAGATTGTACCGTTTTGTTAAAGTCAACTGCTTTTCTAAACTACTTTTGTAACTACTATTTATTTATTTATTTATTATGGCATACACAACAAGTAACAATCGGAACTGAGTAGAAAAGAAAACAATGATGTATTTAAAAACTAGATCACTAGGTACTCAAAAACGTGTACACACAGCATTGCTAAAAACATTGCTTTTGTGACTGTGATGAAATTATAGCAGTTTTCTCTTAAATCAATAAATCAGTGCTAACATTATCTACTGTCACTAGATACAGGCTACTAACAATATATCTTCAGAATAAACAATGGCTTTTTGTATTTCACAAAGAGAATTAGCGGTTCTTTCTATGTAAATTAATCGATTTAATTGTAAGTTAATTTTAATATTAGCAATTCAGTAATTTTCTAGTGACAGAAGAACGCGCGTAGGAAACGTCCCAAAAACATAGATACATAAACATTAACAAATTACTATTCTAATATAGTTTTAATGCGAATGACCTTTACTGCAGTAAATAAATTGATGATTAAATTTTTTCCTTCAATTAATTAACATATTCAAAAGAGTTCTTCTGTATATTTAAACAATTTGTTCGATAAAAGTCAATAACGAACACAGAGCTTGTTATAAGTCAGTCAAACATGGGTCAGATGTCATGGTCACTAACATCGAAAACGTATTTTTGTACTTTATCAAATAAAGTATGTTTGCAAGTACTTACACGTGTTTAAACGGAAAAACTATAGAAACTCAAATATTCAGAACAAATGTCTCTTCCATTGACATTATTTTTTGCGGCCTATTTACATAACAATATAATACCTATAATCGAGCTCCTTTTGAAGGTATTTACGTTTGTATACATATAGGAATAGATAAAAGTCAAACAGCTAATATATTTGTATTTAAATGGATATTAATCCCCATTAAATAAATGATAATTTATATTTTTCATGATGTTGTTGAACTCAAGAAATGGCTTATAGGATCTCTGCCAACTGTATCATCAATCCAAAAAAAGTTTTTTTACTAACTGATGACGTTCCTTTTGGGATTACTGCTAGCATAATGCTAAATATCGACCACCTTTCACAACATCCTGATCTAATTACAGGCAAATTAAAAAACAAAAAAATTATCGACATAATTTATACTGACCCAACTCTATTCACGGCCCTTCTCCACACTGCAGGCTAAGTTTATACAATATGACCGTTTGCCAACCACTCGTTTACTATTACCATACTGATTCGCCCAGATAAGCAATGTAAGCACCCGTTTCATAACTTAAAACATAATATTACGTTTATTTGCCCTCCGGCGTTGTATCTGGCAGCTTTTTTGTATCGGTTCCTTGATTTCGCTTAGACAATTATTGGGTCAGTAATAACAGCGTGTTCGCGCTTGATCTCTAAACGATATAATCTTTTAGTCCTTGGCATGCTTCTATAAATAAATCAAGAATTCAAACGTTTTTATAGATACCTACAGATAAATGATATGGAAGTGTCCGTTTGTTATGTCAAACAGTTAACTGAAAGTAGGTGTAAGTTTCGTAGCTAGGACAGAACAGTTTTTTCGCACTGTTTGTGTAATTTTGTCTGTCTTTTTTAGCTCATTTCTGGAACGGTTGGAGCCAATAGTTTTTATCATTAGTAGGAACTAATTTGAATGGATTTTTCACAAGCCAATAGGCAATGTTATGAGGCGTAACTTAGACTATTAAACAGTTTTAAAATAATAATAATGAAGACTGTGTGATCATTATGAGAGAACATTTCAAAGATAAATCCGCGATATCTGCTAGTTTAGCACAAACAGAGGAGTTAAGTAGTTCACCTACATTTTATTTCAATTTAAACGAGTACATCATTCAAATATCTTATAATGTAAGGTAATGGCAATAAATAGTTTGATTGGCCTTTTTAAATGCATTAATCAATATGCAAACGAGTTTGAAAACGCATAAAGGTAACTTTAAAATGATAAAAATGTTCTATTTACTGACACGTTATCTGCTTAAGTATCATAAAACGATCGATTGGGCTGTAAAACTGCCAATATTTTAAACTGAAACTCTATTTACCAATGTCTGGGCTTCGGTCTGTGTATACATACTCGTACATACATATCTGTATTTACAAAAAAAAGTATATAAGAAAATTGTTTAAGTATCCGTTGTCTGGCAGCCATTGAACAATGATTTGATAATTTGTATTTCAAGCTTTAAGCCATTATATCCTTCTGTCTTCTGTCGTTGAAATGAAGTCCTGCGAAAGCTGAATAGATGCTAAATGCGGCTTTACAGTCAACTATTATGTCTCTGATTTTTTATTCTACCTTTCTTTGGACCAAAAATGGAACCTGAAATCCCTATATTTAATAGCCAGTGTTGACCACTTTACCTACGAGATGATTGGGTTAGTAGTCGATTCGCATGTATACCTGTAATTGTTATAAACTGTATGTCGGTACCCGCATTGAATACCACCCTCTTGATGGGGCATCCGACATTACTTATCATGTCATTACATTCGCTTTTAATTTCACATTTGACTTTTTTATAATCTGCATGCCATGAACAAATAGGTCAGGACGGAACTTTTATCTTAGCATAATTACAACAAATAAGCTAACCGGTTTTTACTAGCTCTATGGTTGCATCTGTTTAATAACAAAAACGAAACGTTTTATGCTTTTAGAATCTATGCAAAAAAGCTAGTGTTAAATCACTGAAAGTGAGTAATCACTACCGCCTATAATGGACGAGTAATCTGAGAAATGTTGCTCGTTTTTAAAAAAAATTATGTACGCTCCTTACTGCACTTCGTGCGCTATAGTTCGCGAAGTGCAGTAAGGCCTACTATTCGTAAATCGGTCTTCAATGAGCAGTGACACTTCCTGAGAGAGGCGACCCATTTAGATTATCAACTGACAGTGCTTGCAGCATGGCTGTACCACAGTATTACAAAAATATTGTTTGTTAAACTGTGACTGTAACATACCTAAACATTATCATTTTAAAACTCGGCAAAATAAGCCATATTAGTATCTACTACTTACTGAGATACATACCTAAGCAAAAAATGAATTGCCAGTTAGTCATTCGAATGACTAACTGATAGCAATTGTTGTAAAGTAAGTTAATCGAATTTGGGATTAAAAATTTAGATTTTCATGAACAACGTTTTTCTACTCAAGTTATATAAAAACATACCTAATACAAATGTCATGTGACCGAGTTATCTGAAAAAACCGTACGAGTATACGTCAGTAGACCTCGAATAAACCTAGGACAATAAGACGATTGAGAACGAATTTTATACATAACAGCAACATAACAGTTAATAGCGTTTACAAAACTAAATATTTCCTACAAATATATCGTAAACAAAATTGTCATATGTTCGTTACTAGGGCACTCAAAGCCATACTTATTACTTGGGGCTTACCGCCCTATTAAGGGATTGTCTAATCTGAACGTAGGGCAAAATATGCGGGCTCTCCCTTGGTCATCAACGAATTTTTTAACCATAATAAATTTATACTGTTGATTTTGAACCCTAAAGTTAAGAAAATAAGGGTTATTATACTGTTAGTATTTAAAGATCATATAAATTTAGCAATCTGTTGTTAATGTTCAAATCAAAACAGGGAAGATTGATGTCATGGGAACTGAACGTGGGATCCAGAGGATTTTTTGTTAGTGTAGGCGTAATTAGGTTTACCTGCCTAATTGTTACTCAAGTATCGTCGTTTGTATTATTATATCAATGACAGTTTAATTATATTGAATTACTTGCTAAAACTGTTGTATTATTAATTTATATTTGTTACTTGAAGTAACTTTCGATATTTTTTTTTATAAAACGCCAAACGTGTTGGACCATTAATTTTAAAGTTAATTGAGCAATTTCAAAAGTATTTATCAGATAAAAAGTTGCATACAAAAGGTTCGGTGGTTCATAAATCATGTTCCTCTTAACAACTGCAACGCGGAATGAGGCTTGAAGCTATACATGAATTCGGACGAAATCATTATTCGACTGGTTAGTAATTTTGCAAGTCAAAATCAGGTCTGTTTTTATTTGTGTAGCTACAAAAACAACCTTTTGTTTGTCATCAAGACTAATAAACAGTACTATAAAAATAATAATGTATATGTCAGAGGTATTCCTTTGAACTAGCTTTACACATTTGAAAATTATCTTATAACAAATACAAGAAATGTTTTCTATCGTCTATATTTTAAAAAAATCGTCTAATAATTAATTGAGGTTCTGAAGTATACAGGGTGGAATTTTGTAATGCCACCTGAAGGGGAAGTACTCTTAATACTGAAGATAGAAAGTTTTACTCAAAGAAAACATTCCTTTATTTTTGAAAAGAAAAAATCCTGCATTCAAAGATTTTTAAAAATTTGCTTGCCGCAACTTTGTAATACCACCTGAAGGGGTGAAGGAAAACAATGAAAAAAGTGCTTTAACTTGACCCATTGAATCAATAATTTAGGATTTTATTGTTTTCCTTTCATTTAATTTATGAAGTTTGTTAGAGAGATTTCATCATTATTATTGACCCTAACGATCGATGCATTAAAAGTACAGGGTGCAACTTTAACAGATTTTAGTCGGTTCGATTACCGGGTGCAGCAAGCGAATTTTTAAAAATCTTTGAATGCAGTTTTCTTTCTTTTAAAAAATAAAGGAATGTTTTCTTTAAGTAAAATTTTCTATCTACAGTATTAAGAGTACTTCCCTTTCAGGTGGCATTACAAAATTCCACCCTGTATACTTCGGATATAATTTTCAATTGTCTATAATTGAAATTGAAAATATGTGTATAGAAGATGTAGAAGTGTATTTATACTGCATTAGATCGCCTCGTTGGTTTAGTGGTTTAGGTACCTGCCCGAGATCTTTGGGTCTCGGGTTCCTCAGTTAAAATCCCCACGTCCGTCAAAATTTGTTTAGGATTTACGCACATATTTCAGGTAGGTATGCGATAAATTTGCTGCTTTTAAATTTTGTTAGTGTATTAGGCTAAACAATAATATTTAAACCAAGACTAGAAGATCGGATCTAAGATTTGTCAATTTCAATCAGATTGCTTAATATTATAGACCAGGTATTTGATTCGAACAGATTCAATATGATTTATGAAGTCGATTAATTTCGTTAATCGATTTTATTAACATTTAATGTAGCAAACTAGGAAGGAATCGGGAGCCCATGCGATTACAGTGGAATGCTGCACCGATTAAAAAGATTAACTCCCATGATCAGTTCAGTGTTGCCTTCATATTGTTTTTTCTTACGAATATATTACAGACACAATGTGGACTGGTGTGGCAATTACGTAGCACGGAAGCAATCTGCAACGAAATGAAACATTACGTATACAGCACGTAAGTTCCCGTGTTATCTCATATAGGCAACATTTATTATTTACGTCATTTATACGTATATGACGATTAACATTTTAATGCCTCGTACATTTAAATGTTAAAGTTGTTTGCAGATGTTAAAGTGTCAGACTGTTTTTGTTTTCGATGCGATGACAAAAATATAAATGTTTTTGCTTTTAAATTTAATTTATGGTTTTAATGCAATGACGTTCAATTAAAAAACTAGACTCACAATCACGCTCAAATATTGTCCGAAGCAAAAGTCTGCCCACCCGACTATTGGGCAGAGTTTTCGTTTAGTTGTATACAATTGACATTAAACACTAAATGCCACGAGATAAGGTGTTAATTTGAACGAATGTGTTAATGTCATCAGTGTCAAAGCCACTCGGACGTTTTTTTGAGGAATTTTTCTTAGAGATTGGGTGTCTAGTTTTATATTGAACGTCATTGTTTTAATGCGACTGTCGGTGTGGTAAGACGTAATAGTAAGAGATACAATTGCCATTTTCGTCGTAATATGAAATAAAGTTTAGTTTAGTTGTCGAGTAAACAAGTTAATTAAAATATTTTAGTATGGAACATTCACACAGCCTTTTATCTCTGACTAGCTATTATTGATGGCTGACGACCAATACCCTGGTTGTAAAGTCAGCTTCTACACCAGTCTTTTACCAAGACAACCGCGAGATTAATCCGCGAGATTTTTCCACAAGCTATATTTTTGACGAGAGCTTACTTAAGTTTTTAAATAGGTGGTATACACCAAGGACAAGCCAAAAGACTTCCTCCACTATAGCGCCGTAAAAACAGTTGGTAATAGGTTACTTATAATTTACTCGCTTTCCGCACGTGGATCTTCTAGCGTGTACTGACTTATAAAAACTTTTATTCGCTCTTCCTCTTTTTTTTATTAGTAGAAAAAAAAGTTTTCACTAGCCAGCAATTATCATGAAAAAAATCATGAATTAACGGAATGAACATCAGATAAACGGAATAAAATAAAAAGGATAATATTGGCCAAAATGATTTACCCCAGCTTATGCTGCTCAGCCAGTGTAAATACCGCAGTAGCGCTGGAATTCTTTTGGACCCTGAGTGAGACTCCGTAGCTGGACGTTATGACACTGTTCAAACTGTCACACTCCCTTTTTCAGACAATTTAGTAGAAGTACAGAACTTAGATACATACATAAACATATTGAACAAGTCGCACTAGCAATCAGCGCCTTTATCTTCTTCCAAGAGCTTTGGTAATTTGTGATTTTTTATGTTGCTTCAGTTGACCTACAGGCTCTTCTCTTCTTATAAGATTTTACAGTCCGTCTGGCTACGAAATTTTCTATCATTAAATCTCTAGTATTTATGTTCCAGCAAAAAAAATATAGCCAACTAGCTTTCCGCCCGCGGTTTCACCCACGCGTAATTTCTTTTTTCAAATATCCCGCGGGATTAAGTGTCTTGCCACACTGGCGGTTTGCAAGCGTTTCCAACGCGGAGCGGTCGCGCAGCGAACACGCCGCGTGTCCGCGGCGGAGACGTCGCGGCTGCGCGGCGGTGACGCCGCGGTTGCGCAGCGTGTTCGCCGCTGAACCGCGACGGCACCGCGACGTCAGCGTACATTCAGTAACAGAATGGATTCCGAGGAGGAATTAATATGCACACAAGAAACATAATGAATACAAAAAGACACCAAAAAAGGTGCCACAAAGGGGTCAACAGTAATGCAGTATAAATATTCGAAATCCAAAGCCAGGTCACGCCGCGGACACGCGGCGTGTTCGCTGCGCGACCGCTCCGCGTTGGAAACGCTTGCAAACCGCCAGTGTGGCAAGGCACTAAGACGTTTCCCGTATGAATTTTATAGCCTATGTCCTAATCAAGGTTATAAACTATACGTGTGCCAAAATTCATCTAAATCCGTTCAGCCGTTTAGGCGTGATTGAGTAACAAACATCCAAACATCCAGACTTTCGCATTTATAATATTACATAGTAGGATATACACAAAGAGCGAACATATTTTTCTTTGTCATATAAAAGTTGGATAAGGCAAAAATAACAAAATCTGTGATCTTCGAAGTGATACAGGGTTCTATTAAGCAAGGTAAGCACTTCAGGTAAAACTCGTACGCTTACTTCTCTCAAAAAGAAGCCTGCACCACAGTATGGCAACACATTAAGAGACGCTTCCTAAATGTTTTCTTTCTTTCTGTCTAATTGAGTCCCTCAATGGTTTCGCGTTTGTATGACGAGGGTCTGCAAAAGTTACGTTACATTCATAACGGTTGTGATTCGTTGGAAACCATTGGAGGATATCAATTTAGAGCCAACGGTCGGTCGCACCCCTACAGCCGAGGGTGACAAAGGTTAACGTATTCACTTATCTACCCGCTAGGGTTCATCGCGTCAAACACTCTTCATGTTATTGCCTTTTTACGATACTCCTGGACATGCGAGGGTGTGACTCGAGTTCTTTCCGCGTTAACGTCCAGTCACATTTAATTTCTCACGCTTTAAGCTTTGCGAAGTTGCGACTGTATTTGTGAATAAGCATGAAGAGTGTTTTTTTTTACTACTTACATCAGTAGGGATACCAGAATGCAGCCCACCTGATGGTAAGCAGCCACTGCGGCCTATTAGATTGAGAGACTCTTAACCAGGAAGAGTCGCGTGTTGCCACACTTTAGGCTCCTCCGATCTTCGAGCCTTTGATTTCAAGTGCACCAGCTCCTACATTCATATTGCCAGAACACAGCCACCAACCTATCTTATACCTATTGTACGTACTTGCGGAAAGAACGCCTCGGTGTTGCGTCCGTTGTCATGGTACTTTGGGTTCCCCTTTTGCTTACCATCAGGCTAAGTGGAGCCAATGTTCAGTACATTGGCTCTACACACTATATAAAAAAAATTAAAAAAATAACTCTCTGAGGCTTTTCAGAGTTTTTGTCAGAATATTGTCAAAAGACATCAACCGACCATAAACTGTCTTCACATCTCATTTGAAATAGATTTTAACACTATAGACGGTTAACTTAAAATTAGTGGTGGAAAATTGGGAATTTTAGAGGTATGATAATACAGAAGATTGATAATACAGACAGACGGTACAGTCTAAAAGTTTGAGGCGTGCTTCCAAGAGCCCGCAAAGTGTTTGATCAGGCGATTGATCACTCTCATATTGTATTAGAAGCTATGTCTTGAATTGGCTAAAGAACCAATAATTATGAAGTTTTTGTTAAAACACGTATATCCAAAGGTGTAAGTGTCTGTATGTTGTAATTTGTTCAAACGGTTATTGCAGATTAATATTTTCTCGTAATATTTAATTAACGGTTATATTATATTCATGACAAGATCACGCCTGTGTACATACACCATAAATACACCCATCAAATAACATTGCCTTTGCTAGTCTATAATTACGATTAATTATGAAACACGCGTGACTAAATCCATTACTCAACTAAAACCGATTTTTTCATCCATCTGTTGATATGCCAGTCTAATTTTATGCTCAAATATCACCTATTAATATAAAGCGAAGTTACGATTCCGGTTTGTAAATACCAACCGGTATTCATCGCAGAATAAACTTAATTATGCAAATGATGTTTGTGCGACTGACTATTCACACCTCCCGGGTCACCCCTGGCGCCACCGCCATAAGCCACCACCGCTCATCGGGTCTCATCAACAGTTTTAAATTCATGTTTCGAGTGTCGACTTAAGCTTTTTATGATGTTCAAATTTGCGTGGAATGCCCGCCACGCGTACCACACGCGACCCGCATGGGAGAATAGTTTTAGGGTGCGCATTTTAAAAGAATTGTACGCAGACCAGCATGGGTTGCACTTTTGCTTTTGTTCCGCCGTAAAAAGGGGTGACAGTAAAAATAAACTCGCATTCGTTCGCGGTTTCGTTATGGGAATTCTTGGCTTCACCTCTCGAAGGGTTTACGTCCTACGGTCCGTATTTTGCAAAAGATAAATAATCTTACGTAATACGTATGGGACGTAAATTGTCAAGAAGCAAATAATAAAAATTGGACAGCATTACAAACATTATAAAAGTAGCTAAAGTCATATGGAGTACAGTATAGAATAAACTAAAACTTATAATGGACGCACTTAGTTCAGAAGTTACTGTTTTCGAAATAAATAAATAATATACTAAACCAAATCAAAACACACTGGTATCTCAAGAATAAAGCTAAAGTTTCATAGAAAATAGCTTATGAAAACTTGCGCTAAAACTATGCAAGATAAGGAAAAATAGAGATAAACGCTAAGAAGAGTTTATAAATAGAGGCTTTCGAGTTGAGTCACAGCGCAACGGCCAGATATACTGCGGCCTCCAAAGTTTGTACAGTTGTTAGACTCCTGATTACATTGTCTTAGCTTGTTAACAGATATGAGTGTACAGCGCTTGATAAACACGGTAATGAAGTGTTATCGGCCGACGACCCCGTAAATACTACACTATCAATCACCACTTGCAGACACAGATTGTACGAAACAGAGAGTGACTGGAGACGAATGCATGAATTCATGTATAGAAATATCTCCAATTTAGATTCATAACAACTATAGTTTAAATTCTCCTTTCTCTCACCTATGAATTGGCACCGATTTGGTACCTACTGTATGCGCGGGCGGCCAATTATTTCGGGTACACTGCGAGATGGAAATCACCTTACTCACAGGCGTCAAACTGTCATCTCGGCAATAATGTTGCATATCGTAGGAATGTGAGCGATATTTCATCTCACGCTTTTATCTATTATTTACTTTTATATAAGTAACTCTATCTTATTTGACAACTAGATTACAAAGCATCTTCAGTAGGTATTTCAAAATAATAAAATCAATTTACTATGCATGAAAATTCCAAACCATGTTTACAGATACAAATTATTGATATAAGCGGAAGTTACGTAACACGACCGCTTTGTCCCGATTTTGAAAACTAAATTTCAAAATCGGCATAACGGTCCGCATAATTTAATGAATTTGTTAAACCGAGGCGTTCCGTTACGAGGCAAGGGAGTGATTATACTAAACGATACACCGATAACATCATAATAAGTGTCCGTAAGGACATGACCGATCCGTTAACGAAATGAGTTTTCAGTGAAATGGGAGGAGCCCGGCCTCTGTCGCAACGAAATATGCAAAATTTTCCCAAAACACCAATTAAGTGTAAAGAGTACCGCATTTATTTTTAGGAACAAAAACTTCTTGGCCTATCAGAAAAGTATTGATACCACAGAATGTCAGATTAGTGTGTGTTCTATATTTGAATTTAATTTTAATATTAAACATTTTTGAGGCCTTTTTGTAGTAGGTTGTTTACTTGCTTCTATAGTTGATAGCAAAGATAAGAATGTTTATCGAGTAACTAACTAAACGTAAACTTTAAACTCATTTATAAATTAAGTTTTATTTTGGTATGTTATTATTTATAAATTCGTTCGTCCGTGCCATCTGTTATCACGTAGGAGAACTTTATGAGAAGCGAATAAGCATATGATTTTGAAGTAAGAGGTTGCCAAAGTCCTTACTACATCCTATATTCTAGCTCCAAAAAGCATGATCCAAATCAGTTAAATACCATTTACTTATACTGTCGTCAGCCCAAATATGTCTCATATTTATGCAAGTATTCAGTTCCTATTAAATTATAAACTGATTGCTAGTGTTGCAACTCGTTTAAACATCCAATTGAACTGAACTAATATACTTCTTATTTGTTTATTATATTTGTAAACGCAATATGCCAGAAATATGCAGCAATAATTTATACATCATAAATCATGCTTCAACATATTGATCTCACGGCCGAACAAACCCATCAATTAATCTATACACGAATGTACGTTACGTTTATTGCTTGCCTATTGATTTATCAAATATATTTACCACTCTATTTCAAAGATACCAGAGATTATTTTCTTTACGACTTTGTAGAAGGATTGCATACACATAGCATCGGCCTATTTAATGTCCCACTGCAGAGCATTTGCTTAGAGGCCCATGGCCTCAAGCACAGAGTTGAATGGATCTCTGTGGCCTCAAGTCTTCGTTACAATGATGAGTACCTTCATCAACGCTTGAAAGATGCGGATTTCCGCACGCGGGTTCACCCGCGCGTAATTTATTTTTTTGAATATCCCACGGGAATGAGACTTTTCCCGTAGGAATTTTATAGCCCATGTCCTAATCCGGGTTATAAACTGTGCGTGTACCAAATTTCATCTAAATCCGTTCAGCCGTTTAGGCGTGATTGAGTAACAAACATCAGAACATCCAGACTTTCGCATTTATAATGTTAGTAGGATGTCCTGTAATCAGTTGCACCCATAGTATATTGTTTTCTAATATTATGTTAATTGTTACCTTCATTATCAAATTTTTCTATCACCTATTGATAAATGCCAAAGCAAGGGACGTACCCACCATCTGAAGAGTGAACCAAACGCCTTTCCAACAATACCGAAAGACATACGAAAATTTGCAACGTTCAATAAGAACGTGGGTGTCGTGTATATCAGTCCCCATAGATCAGCTAGTTGCTCATATAAACCTTTAACCTATCATTTTGCATAATACGACATCGGCATCAGCCACGCGCGCCATTCAATATTCTATGCGAAATATTATTTTGTGAGCAAAATGCTAATCGACGCAGAACAGATGCGGCAAAAACTTCTTGCTGTAGTAAAATTTTATTGGAAAAAGACGCTTCGTCTGAAATTGGATATATTAATATCTTATTAATTTGACTTGATAAATAGTTCTAGGTTTGTAACGTTAAATGGGACGGAATGAAACTTATATTGTGGTCCTAAGGCTCAAGATTGTGTGAACTAGAATGTATGGTCTATAATAGATATATCTAGTATTTTTTATGTACTGCTGCTAATACCAAACAACTACGCAAGATTTAGTGCCCTTTCTATTTACTTGCTCTCATAAGTCAAAGTTTTAGCATGACAAGATCATTGAGATGTAGGGCAACTTATTATCTATAGATGTATGTGCCCACCGAATTATAATAATATTTGTATTAATTAACTTAGTAAGAACATGGAAGTGTTCCGCACGGTCATGTCCTCCGCGATGCATAATGAGGTTCATCCTGCTACCTACTAAACTTCCTCTTTTCCCCTAACATTTTCAAAGAGATTGGGCCGATCGTCGCTATCTCCGCTGTAGCATGTCACAACTCGAAAGACCAATGCGAATGCGACAAATGTGGCCAGGCCAGTCCTATTAAATTTAGCCATCGGCGTTCCTCACATCGACGTCTATAAATCAGACTTGAAGAGCACAACATAAATAAAAACTTTAATAAAGTAAACAGTCCAAGGCCACTTGTTCCGCATAAGAACATATTTGGCTTGGCGTAACCCATCCATCATAGATATTGATTCGCATTAACAACCTGTATCCTAGTCCTTTATCGCGTCTTAACAATGATCACATTAATTCGACACAGCGTAATTAATTCACTAACAAAGATCAAGGCTGCGGCTCGGCGATAAACTTTTTGCTGGTATTCGTGATCAATCTGTGGGCTTTGCAAAAAGTCGGCGTGTAATTTTAAATGGGTCCCGAAAACGAAAATGGCGTCGCGGTAACCACGTCGCGGCACGCACAGCTGGAGGCTGCATAAATGTACTCGTATTAAATAGCATCTAAATTCGTCATGATATACTTCGAGACCTGGATGTGGAGCAACATCACAGAATGAGACGGTGATGTATCATTTATTTTGCTTGGACATTTAAATGGATAGGAACTTTTTCTACGTACATTCCTTCTGTGTATATCCAAACTCTGGAATACGATAGTGCTGTGTTTTAGAATACTATCGTCTTTGTTACAGGGATCATCAGGAGATGAGACAGTGTCTGAACAACCGATTAAGAAGCCTTGAAGAGTTCAGCAGTAACCGTGAGATGTTCCCATTCGGTGATTCTACACTCATGGTGATCTCAGTCAAGTCTTAGTCAGTTGAGCTCTACTAAAGGAAAAGCCTGAAGGGGTACTGCTCTATTGAGCTCTAACCACGACAGCCACACAAGGTGCAATTCATATGAAAAATATTTTATTCGCTATCTAGATGTTAATATCCAATCAAGTGATATAATTGTGGTGCCTTCGTTTTTTCTCATGCCTATAACACATCGCAAAAGCTACTTAATTTGGGGTCAGATGCTGTCTGATATTTATAATTATGTCTGAACATAAAAACTAAGTTTAAAAGCCGATTTAGCAACGTGATACACCATATTGAATCATCTCTGCGACCCGGATGAGAAATAGAACGAACTTATAAGAAGATGTTTTCCTAATGTCAGTTGTTCATTGACGTATTTTTCTTGTTTTTTTTTTTTGCTGATCTTTAACCGTAACGATGAAAATTTAAATAACATAGTACATTATTTTTAATTTATTTCCTAAAGACTCTTAATAGGATATGTTGCTCTTAATGTAAAGGAAACCAGTTGTACATAGAAAAAAATATATAATTATTTTTCCCAATAATGTTTTACTTGTATATGTGTAAGCTCCTTTTAAATAAATTTTAAATAAAATAACTATTTACAATAACGGACACGCTTCCCAGCTGAACTGGCAGTCGAGCGTTTCAAACAAGCTTTTTCGTTTTTGGCATCAAGTTAAACATTTGCAGATAATTACATTACAAAGGCGCGTTATAGCACAAGACCACTAGAACATGTGCCATTTTCATCATCACGACACGGAACACTAAGTACAGAATAATATTACAGAGCAACCAGCCAAGGCCAGCACATGCGGATATACCAAACTTAATATTCAATTGCTGTGTTGCCAACCCACAATGAGCCGGTCACAAAATCTAAGTGTACGCTGCCATCGCCCATGAATATTTTTATCTTCCAAAAAAACTCGCACGAATTACGCACAGCGATTCTAGTGGTAGGCCAGTCGATACAATTACAAAAAAAATTACAACAGTTTGTATTAAATAAGATTAACTTATATGTCGCCATCTAGTCTGCACATTTAGATTGCTTAGTGCTAAACTTCTATTTGATGGACAAAACTTCTACGCGTTTCAAGATTTGTGTCGAAAACTTTGTATCGCTACATTTATTTGTGATAAATCTCTCTATTTCCAGTAAGCTCAGCTAGTGCGGTCAAATGTTGAATCAGAATCGATGGATGGAATGTGTACTTATAAAAAAAAAGTATAGTATACATTCCAATTTTAGGAAGAGATACAATAGTATAGAATATCTTCCACTCTATCTGTTTCCCTTTTTTAACCTTACTCTTCAAAATACGTTTTCAAGTTTTGGGTACATATTAATGTAAAAAATAATGTGACCAAGTGGTAATTCTTTTATCATATTTCTTACCACTTTCTTCTTTAGACAATCCAAGTTTAATATCATAAAATATAAATGTGTACTCGAAACCGGTTTCTAAGCTTGTACAAGTAGACACTGGAACCAAAAAGCGACAGGAAATAATGACATGGAATTCCTCACTTAATTAACATTTACCTTTTCTTTTCATTCCCATGACAATTATAAAACAAAGTAAACAAGTAACTGGGACTTAGTATTTAATTAATTAACACTGACCATACTCATTCATTACGTACTCGTACGTATTCTGTTATGACAGAATAACAGAGATATAACTCAAGCCCATATTAGGGAAATAAATGTGATCCCTAGCAGAATATTGTCTTTTTGTTTGGTCAATAAATGCCATGTGATTCAAAAGCTTAGATATAGTATGTGTTGTATTTTTATGTTTAATGTATTATATTCTTTTATGTATGTAGTTAATTAATGATATGTATTAACAACAGTCCCGTCAATCAGTCGTTCTTTGTCACCCGATGTTTGGACTACTCGTAGTAGAGAATATCATATGGCATTTGATCCGCCACTTGTGCAATGAATAATTTACATAATTGAACGAATTTTGTTGGGTAGAGTTGTTATATCAACGATTAACAACTTAAGTGCTTTTTATTTCTTATACGTATTAGGATGAACCGAATAAACCAAACCATATGTGGGACAGGCCTCCAGGCGGTAACCGAGAATTTTCTTAGAGAAGAAAACCCTCATTACAATTTTTTTAACCTGCGGCGCTGTGCTTAGGTGTCTCATTAATGCAACTCTCTATCCATAGCCTCACCAAGCTAGTCATAAAAGTCAAAGGTGTGCAACATGTAAGGGGGTTAACATCTAAACACAACTCAAATACATAAATTAGAATTACGTTATAAGGGAACTTTCCTGCCTATTGCGCACTAAGTTACCCAACTCTGACAAAATGGACAACATTCGATTCTAGCTCTGATTTCCATACAACCCAGTTCAGTTGCATTATCTAATGAGGAACCGGTTTGTCGATAAAAATCACAATTACTGCGACGACAACGTGGTTCTAGTTCGCTGAGATAAAGAGTAATTTGGAAATGTTGCTATCCATTACTAATACTTATTTTAAATGCGAAAGTGACTCTTTCTGTCTGTCTATCCAGTCTAAATCACAGAACTCATTTTGATGAGATTTTGTACAGACATAAACTAAACCTAAGGTATATAAATTATAAGAGAGTACTTTTAACCCCAATCTCCGAGGAATAAAAAAGAAGCGTTTTTTTGTCCTTCTCTAATATAGCAACGGAACTATGGATCGACATGCGTGTTCAGAGGGTGATTTTTGGTACGGGTCTGTAAATACAACGCCTTTGTATGTCATAATTATATTGGACATTTCATTAAATAAACAAAATAAGGTTATGCATATCCAGCACAGGCCAAAACAAAGCTTCTTTTGTATTATTTATAGCTGTCAAAATATTTTATCATAATCAACAAGGCTATTTATTATTAGTTCCAAATGTTTTGATACTCATGTTTTCCGACACACGTCCAATATTTAGTACGTCACTGCGATGATAATATGTCTTAAAATTAATAAATAAATTTGTCGAATAAGCTATTTAACTACGCGACATACATACTAGATGACCTTGAATGTATCATAATTTATAAAAACAAAACTGGGAGGCGAATTAATTCGCTTCTCATAATCCAACAATCTATAATGAAAAAAATATTGATATAGTTATAGAACACACTGGAATATTCCTAACCAATTTTAGTGTTAGCGATCATACATCAATTTATGCATACGTCAGTACTCTGCTAACAAAAACCGGTTGATAATGTCACGGGGTCAATAATCTTTTGTCAACGACTACAAACTAATCTCATTGTGAATTTAATTAATAGAAGCAATGCGCGTTCTTTTTTTCCGACTTCATAACAGAGGATCTCAATTCGTGTGGTGTATTTTAATTTGAATGGTTTACGTGTTTTACACGTTTTAGTTTTATCAATATTAGGAAGCTGTAAAGTTAAATCAGTGCAAAAACTGCACATTCAAAGACTAGCTTTACAAATGACAACTTAGGAAACGTTTATGCAGTGTCATATAAAAAAAATGACTTTAACACAGTTTGTTTCTGTTTTGTCAAGCTCATTCTAATTTATCTTCAACACCAAAATAGTAGGTTACGTCCTTGTTTTACTTAAAAACCACAAGGAGGGTTATAGTTAATAAAAAGTTAAGTAGTCCAGTAAGAAGTAAACATGTTAATATTATTTTGTATGTTACTTTTTGCTGCATTAAAATTTACAATATATTATAACTTAAATACCAGTTTAACCTCCTACGCGTCTTAGAAGGACGCAACGTCTGGAGTTGCTATAGAAGATGATGTAACTCTAATCTACTAGACACACTGCTAAAACAAGTACTTACAAAAAGCGTTCTAACTTTAGTTCAAATCTATTTATAATACGCTACGTTTTCTCATAAGTGCACGTACTAATCCCTTATGAATTGTGAGTAACTGGTAAACTTTAATCTTTAGGTATCATAAATTATAGTAGGCATAAAAACATACTAATATCTTATGTCTGTTTAATGTTACATTGCAGAGCAAAGGCCTTCATTATTAAGATAAAATCATCGTTACAATAAAATAGGCAAAACCCGAGCTGCATTTGAAATTATGCTGACACAAAAAAAAAACCCGACCCGGAAAATGAACCCGCAAATATTCCACGGCAAGAAATATTTTTCAATAGTTTACAATAAGTATAGAACAATAAAAGTAACATCGATATTTTTATTTAAGTTCTAACGCTTTCGTCTCTAGAAATGTCTGCCTCTTTATTATGCCAAAATAATAATGAATTTCAAGGCCAACACTAAGACTAATCAAATATTTTGAAGTCGCACTCAGTTCGGATGTGATCGGGTTTTTAAATATCACCAATAAGTGTGACTTCTGAGTTGCGTCTTATTGTTAGTTTTTCGAAGAACTTTTATTTAACACGTTGATTGCGGCACCAAATTTACTGAACTTACCCAGGGTGCGACATGAACACCATGATTCTCACGCAGGACTCCACTGCGGTGCGTCATGAACATCATTTGTTCACATTAGTTAATAGATTCAAGAGGTCATAACTATTTGAAATTAAAACATTTTTGTGTGTTCTTTTTTTTAAAATGTAGGTAATATGTAGTAGTTTCTACAGCATAAATCGTTTTTAATTCTGATTTGTACTTCCCCAGATTTAGGAGAAAATGTACTACCCTGATTTCATGAGAAACATTTTGCCATGCCGCACTGTGTTAATGAGACGCCTAACGAGTAATAGTGATGGGCAAGCAATAAAAACCAACAATACAAATCAACAATTCATCATAATCATTACAGTGTAACAGCCCAGTATGCTTAACTTAAATGAAATGTCTCTAAAATCGCAGTAATTAAGGAACTACAATCAAAATCAACAATTAAATGCTAATCATCATCATAACTTAAATTTTACGTTATTTAAATTTAAAGTTAACTTAAATGAAATGTGTCTCTTATATCACAGTAATTAAGGAACTAAAATTAAAACCAACAATGAAATATTAATCATCACATTTGCGTTTGATTTGATTTGTGTGTGGACGTTGTGCATCACTATGCGCGACTGGCGAGAATGGCGCGCCCGCATTCGGTGCGGCATGAGGTGCAGGGGCGTGACCATATACTGGCCATGCCGCACACAGCGCAAAAGTACACAACTCTGTGCGACGTGAACATTATTTTGCCATGTCTGTTTTTGATAAATTTAGAACCTTTTTAAAAAAACATTTGGAAATATCTATTTGTTTCTTTCTTACTCATAGAAGAACATATGAAAAACCCCCCCGCACCGTGGTGAGAAACACATTTTTCTGCACCGCACGCTGGTAAAGTCAAGCATGGCCCTATATTGGTCATGACGCATGGAACGTGTTAAATAACAATCAGATTATTTAAATAAGCGTTTTAGGTGAAATCTACACATCTTTATACCTAGTGACTACAATCAAATTCTAACATTAAATCGTGAATAAATGCAGGCGCCGCACAAACAAAATTGATTTAAAACTGATTTCCGTTTAAGTAGTTAGTTTCAAGCCTTATTATCGACTTGGCAAAATCTGAGCTATCCATCACAGTCTGAACTAGCCATTAGAACCACTTCCTATTGTGTGTGTAAGTAAGGCAGTGGCGTAGTGTTGGCTATTATCTAACAGTGAAAGTGTGAGTGTGTGCGCGGCTGACGTAACGAGCGGGGCACTCTCACTGTCGACGGTGGATGCTGATATTCAAGTAAATAACTAGGAAGTTCCCGCCGTACTAGATTATAATTCCTCATGAGGAAACTAACAACCTTTTTTAATGCCCCAAAGATGCCCGAGACGCGTTGAAGTCTTTTACTGAAGCGTGCGCTTGCGCAAATGAAACCGCCTTATTGCGTATCGTTGCGCAAATACGCCAGCCCGTCCAGTATTAACACTTACCTACTTATTATTGTAGCTATTAATGCTGCCTACTAACACATTACACTTATGATAATGAGTAATAAAATTTATATTCGAGAGGCTTGATAGGGATTGCAACCGGTTCTACCCGGAACCGAAAGAACCGGGAAAAACCGGTTTTTTTTCGTCAGCTTAAGAACCGGTTCCAGAAACTTCAAGAACCGGTTCTTTCGGTTCTTTCGATTCTTTCAGGTTTTGCACAATCATCATAAAGAATTGTTATAGGAAGGTATTTAGCATGAATCGAGCTTCCATAATCAGCTTACTATGAGCTGCTAATAAGACAAGAATTCACTCACATTTTTTTTCCTGAGTAGCAAGATTATTATTTGCAGTACTTGGCTTCTTGTGGGATAACCAAATAGTTCTGAAACAACTTCTAGTAGCCGAAATATTCTCATTATAATTTTCCATAAAAATAACATCTCTACTCTTTACTACTTTGTGTGTTTTAGGGTCCATCAGGCGATATCCCTTGGATGCTTTACTTACTTACTTTTACTTACTTGCTTTACTTTACCCACAAATATCATTTTTGTTGATTTTTTATCCCATTTTTGTCGTTTTTCTTTTGGGATATGCATCATTGCTACAGTGCCAAATAATTTCTTAGGTGACAAATCTGGTTTCTTACCTTTCCATAATTCATAGGGGGTTTTACCTTCTAAAGACTTTGTCGGAGAGCGGTTTACAACATTTGCTGCAGTTGCTAATGCTTCAGCCCAATACTGCTTCTCCAGGTTAGCATAGAACAGCATGCATCTCGCTCGTTCTACTAAAGTCTTATTCATCCTTTCAGCCAAACCGTTGTGCTGAGGAGTACAGGGAGTAGAGGTTTGATGAATTATACTATGGTTAGACAAAATTATAGTTGCAGTATTCTTTACCATTATCGGTGCGAAGGTTGACTATTTTGCCATTTTGTACTATACATCCCTGGTTATTGAATGTAACTTTAAAACCATTCTTCACAATTGTACTAACTGAAAGTAAATGTGCAGCTAGCCCAGGCACAAATAAAACATTTTTACTTGTATTTTATCCTTTCCATTTACTTGAATGTCCATACAACCAACTCCTTTCACAGGTAACGGTCCTCTGTTGGCTTCTGTAATATTCTTGACCGTTAGTTCTGTGACATTGTACATCCAATCATTGCTGCTTGTCATGTGCATGGATGCACCCGAGTCTATATACCATTTATCACTACTGCTGTCTTTCTCAGTTGCTGAGAAAGCTGCTATAAAACTGACACTTTTATCATCTTTACTTTCCATTGGTTTCTGCTTACAGTTACTTACAAAATGCCCCTTTCGGTTGCATTTGAAACACCTAGGACCTTTCTGTTTCCCCTGCTGAGTGTTACTGAAAGTTTTCTTTGTACTTGAATACAAGGCAGTTGACTTTGAAAGACTAATCTCCTGTATAAGTTTACTTTTCACTGAGTCAGCACTTATTTTAATTCCAGAACTCTCTAGCCCCATGATCATGGGCTTATATTCCTCAGGTAGCCCGGCCAACATGAGAGTGCCAAGCCACTCGTCATTAACCTCAAAACCAATATTCCGCAGCTTGTGAGCTGTGTTCATAATCTTGCTTTCATAATCTTCAACACTGTTACTTGACTCCAAAGTGGTGTTGATTAAATCCTTAAGTAATCCGACTCTTCTGGTCAGGCTATTATCATCGAAAGCTCTCTGTAAACTATCCCATACTTCTTTAGCTGTCTTGCATTCTTGGACATAGACGTAACTTTGTGGGTCTAGTCGTAAAATAAGCTTTGACTTCGCTTTAACATCCTTGCTTGGATCCACTGGCTTACTCTCGGGGCGCTCGATACAGCACCACAAGTCTTCATGCTCCAGATATGTTTTTAGGCTGATTTTCCAGGTAGCAAAGTTTTCTCTGCCAACCAATTTTTCCAAATTAAACATATTTGAGCCCATTTTTCGTGATTTTCTTCGTTAGCGTCACTTCAGATTCAAAATCGCAACGACAATTTCACGGACTGAGTTCGACTAAACTTCCGACCGTATTTCCAACAGTACCACAACGGAACTACGCTCTGCTACCATAAAGGATATTCCTAGGTTGTTGTGGTATAGAAATAAACGGCTTTTAGATAAAATTAATTATAATTTATTCACGAGAGATCACAATGACAAGACGTTACAACGGCAAGAGAGAAAGATGGCGCCAAGCGCGCAGAAAAAAAACTAAAATGGATGCATTCCATTTCACTAACACATTTTGGTGTTGATTATAGTAGTTAATTTAAAAAAAGTGTTCTTTTAATTAAAAAAAGGCAATTTAATTTTTTTTATTTTGGGAACCGAAAGAACCGTTAAAAGAACCGGTTCTCCCGGTTCTTATGACCACAAGAACCGAAAGAACCGGTTCTCTAAAACAGGACCGGTTCTGCATTCCCTGCTTCGCATGTTTTACTACTGTTCATGAATGAATTGGGAAACGTAATTTGGACGTTTGGAACATTGTTAATAGTAATTGTGTAAATGGTCAGTCAGAAGCGTGCTGGAGAACGGCCCTCACGGCCACACCATAGGTCACCCTCTCCATTCGATACGTTTTTTTGTTACGTGTGCCCAATTAAATGATTGCTACCTTAAATTAGATTGTACAATATTCGAGCGTTATACAATGTAGGCACCTTTGCACGGTGGTCCCGCCGTAGGTCATAGAGTTGAAATGTCGATGGTCACATTATTATGTTATTGGTCACTTACAGGATAGACAAATAACCCTTCTACCCCCAGGTATAACATAAATTGCAATAACATACAACGAACATTTAATTTTGTGCACCCGAAGTGGAAACATTTCATTTGTGCTCATTGGCGTTATCGTTCGGCATAAATTTTCATTATTTTCAAAGTGTAGTTTTTCTATGAAATCGATTGTTTAGGATATTGTTGTGCCCTGTATATTTGAAAGGAAGGTGTATACAATATTTGAAGTCATGTTTTGTTATTTTTATCCCTGTCACTATCGGAAACCAGTGTCATCAAGGAGGACCTACCGATTTATTTGTTTTTTGCCGCTTTTCTATTTTCAATTAGACTTTTACTTAGGAAGGAACGAATCGCCAAAGTTGAAACATATATTAAAATAATCTCAAGTTTGTCTAGTTTCAAAATCTGTAATGTCTAGGTGCGCCAAAGTGCGCCGAGGACTGCCATAGGTCATAGAAAAGACTAGGTCATATGTAAGCAAATTTGATACTTCAGGTATTTTTGTAATTTTGCTTCTTTTTTATGCTGCAGGGGCCACCATCAAGTGTTATTTTCTTCGAATGATTGTTCTTAACACCTGATTATCTGTGAAGATTGAAAAAATGAGGTAGATAGATCTCGGTGAAGTGTTTGGCACCTGGCAGACTCTCAACCGGATCAATTACTTGAGATATTTAACTTAAAATACCAGTTAAGGGCTAAGAAGAAACTAGGGAGGTCAAAAACCTCGAAATATAAGCCCCGATGTAGCGGTAGTGGTTGATTCAATGAAAGAAACTTTACATGAAAATTTCGCCTTAGTTCTGAATTTTCTGATGAAATTACAGGTATTAGAAAATACTTAATAGACAGGTGTCGTCATTTTCTGCCGACCTTATCATCAGAGTGACAGGGTACAAAATAAAAAATCACAAACATAAGATACATGCTATTGATAAGGCCAAAAATCTTACTGAGGAAAATCCTTGGTATAAATTTCCTTCATACATACATACAAGGTTTTAATAAACGGATTAAAGGTGATTGAAAGTTCTATATTGTCTGAAGAGGCCGCCTGATCTTGTAATACATTAGTTTAATTATCTGGAGGCTGTAACACTAGAAAATTAACCCGAGAAGTGACTTACATTGATTTTTTTTAAAATGTCGCTTTCTCTTGATTCAGACCTTCTTATTTCTAGTATGAGGACGTTAACGAGTAAGAAGAAGTCAACATTAGCAATATAAGTATTGTATTTATTATGTAGTTGGACGATATTGCAATTTTCAATAATGTAAATATTATTAATTACTATGTTTTCCTACTATGTAAAAAGCCTGTGTTTTTTATAAAATAATGTATTCAGCTATGTATTATCTAGTGTTTTTTATTATTTATATGTCAATTAAACTATTATTTTAAGAAATAAATAAATAAAACAATTTCTTTTTTGTTACCCATATACCTACATTTTTAAGTTTTAGATAAATGCTTATTTTTTAAAAATATCTATCTTTTATATTGAAATTATATATATATTTTTACTTGTTAATAGTCCAAGAACCTTAAAACAAGAAGTTATTGGGTAAAAAGTAACTCTTTTAGTTTTAATCCGACCCGAAACGCGAATGACCGCCCTTCTTAAGAAACGGGACCACCGTGCTTTGGTTCGACAAATAATAGTCATGCAGTCCGTGACGACAGACAGCCGCCATTTAGAGATTGTAATAAAGTCGTAAAGCATACAATCTCAGCATCGAGCACTTGTTTATGTGTGTCTTCAATCTGCATACACGTCCATGTTTACATCACAACTACCTTTATATGATGGCGTGTTAATTCACTACGAGTTAGGTTGTGCTTGGTACGCGTGAGTCACGAATTCAACTCTCGCAATACAAAAATATTAGTTGACAACGGATATTTGAAAATGTTATTGAGACATGGGGTTTATGTCGTGCCTTCGTTGATTCCTGTAGAATGCAAGCGCTTTTAGAATTCGAGCTAATATATGTTATAAGTCGTCACGTAACAACGTGGGCATTTCATTCAATGTGTAATTATAAATTTGTTATAAAAGAATACATAAAGTGTGTTACTACCTCCTTTAAATATGTTTATTATTAAAAGTATAGTCATTGGAAGCCTTCAGCAGAATTTTTGACGCCCATTCTATTATGTTGGAAACTCAAACTTCCTCTGGGCCACCAAATAGGCTCCAACCGTAACAATTATCTCCTCTCGAAGATTCAATATCCCTTTTTGGATTTTATTTCTAAGTATTTACTTTTCCAATATTCTTAAATTCGTTCAAGACTTCATAGGGCATGAATCGATCAACAGGAAATGATTTATCACTTTTATGCGGTAAATGACTCGGCTGTATCGTGGCCTGCTTACAGTTCTCGTCGTGTGCCGGCCACGTAGTTCGTAATCATTATTTATGTGGGATAAAATACAAATGGACTCACTAGCAGCATTGTTAATGGGCTTATAAGAAGGCATAATTCATTGATCATCAACAATATCTTTGTTGGAGACACTGGCGATACTTCACTCAATGAAAGTTATATCATCTGTAATTTAAAACCAGTGGCTGCAATTAAAAACGCAGCAGTTACACACTTTTAACCGGTTGCAAAGTTTCATCTCATAACAATAGTCACGATTTCATCGCATTTGATGCGATTCAACGCGAAATCCCAAACAAAACTTTCCCAAAGGAGTTGACATAGTTAAAAAGAGCAATCAATTCATTACGTTATCACTGGAAGGTCAAATGTTACGTACACATACTTTAGGTTACATCATATTAGGTATTTTACTCGTGTAATCAACGTTGTTATAAGTGTACTTATAGGTAAAACTCTCTTTATCCGTTATATTACATCATTGGTTCAGATAACATACAACAGTGTGATGTCATAGGACTTTGAATACGTTCATGGTTTCTCAAATTGTTGTTTAATGATTAAAACCGTTTATTCAACTACTGTAATTGCTGACGTAAATGCTCATTTTTACGCAAACGTACTGGATCCAAATGTTACGTAAAGAATTAATGAAATATTGAAAGCACAAACAATTGTTCCTTTAAATATATAAAAATGTTTGCTGCATTCGAAAGATATAGTAGTCGGCACAAAATACGATCCCAAACTTTACACCAAACTGGCATTATTCGTCAGCCGCATGACTCGGAGCTATTAAGAGCTTTTAGTATCACATTTCAATGGACCAGGCGGGCAAAAAGTGTAAAACTGAAATGGGCTCGGGCGGCCGAGCGTGGAGCGCGGGTCGAATCGACCGCGTGGCCGGTCCACTCGACTGCGCAGGAGTCTGCCAGTCATCGCTCCTGAGCTGTGCCAAGACATACTAACTCGAACGTTACGTTACATTTTCTAACGTTCACTGCCAAGATCTTAGATTTAATTAATTTTGTCCTCGTAACCGAGTTTCGTCTATGCGGACAAAACCTATGCTATGAGTGCGCAAGTACAGTTGCACTCCCTATCCCATTACTGTTATACCACACTTGGACAGCAATACAACACGAGTCAATTCAAAAATTATAAACAGGTTATCTTATTCCATCTCTAGGGTGTTTAATTCTGGTCTAGTCGAAATGAGGTTGAATCATCCAAGATTTGGCCGAATTTGAACCATCAATCTTGTTCATGTGAAACAGCTTTGTCAATTTAGGAAACCATGTTTTCTAAATTGGCTTGAGTGTTTCGGAAAACACCCACTAGTGGCTGTCGTGTATCGGGATAGCCACAAGTCTAGTCAAAATACAATGTTTTCTAAATGTGCTGCGATGTTTCGGAAAACACCCACTTTAGTGGCTATAGGTGGCACTTGAAACTGAGAACTCTACACTACACTACTAAATATAAGTGACATCTCATTTTCTTATTTATTTACGCCTCTGTGTATGTAGGAAAACATTGATTTATGCTAAGTCCTCTTACCTAGTGACATCTGATAAGGCCACAAAATTTTAAAAATTAGAATAAGCACCAAACATTTAAATCAGGCAGTTTTTCATGTCGCGGTCGTCTCACATAGATATTATATATGACTAATAACAAAACCAAAGTGGAACATGATGACCTCAGGCAGAAGGCTCCAATTGACATTTAATCCTCGTTCGAATAATACTCGAATACGTAAACAAAAGAAAATATGATCTAAAACAAGCATAAAGCTGCTTTTCCACTAGAAATGTGCTAAGCTATATTGCCACACAGTACGCTTGTCATTTCCACCAATCTTATTTATTAAACTGAAAACTACGTTAAGAACACATATTAATATAAACTAAACTGAATTTTTGTCCTACTTTCAGGAGAGTTATGTTTTTCGAATGCATTATGTATCAGTTGTTTTATCATCGCAATGGGTGGAATAAAAAAGGATATGAATTGCCGCTGCTCCCGCCGGTATTGTAGAAGTATACTGCTATTAGCTAGTAAAGAAACAAAAATAACTAAGCATATTATAAGTACTACTACAGAACGCATCGACCCATATAGAAAACATGGCCTCTACTATGAGATTATTATCAAGACCAACGAACGTGATCATGAGGACATAGATGGAGGATGGATGAACATGGAACATTCATAGCATTGTAGTATAGCACATAACTGGAAAAGTTGCCTAACGCGTTCTCGACGATGAAAATAATGAGTTTGCAGCACGCTCTGCTGACTTTTAGTCAACATGAAATGGAAAATCGAGTTTCGCAGACGATGTTGATGAATTGGAGACAAATTGTCAGTTAACACCTCATACGTAATGAGGTTACACAAGACGCGGAGGAGCGTCTAACAAGCAATTTGCGAATTTAACTCCATTTTCGATAACTGCTTCGTTAGAGCGATTTGCGCAGCGCCGGAGGTATCAAGTAGTACTTTGAGAAATTCTTCAGCGTTATGTGATATCCCAAGTGGTATGACGATGAAATTGCTACTTTAGGCTGTAATCTAATGGATTTTTAATTTGCAGAAAAATTTGACTTTTACAGATTTAGTATTATAGTCCAAAATTCGAATAGTAATTCGGTACGAACAAGTCTGTTAATAGGTATTGGACAAATTAAAGTGATTACAAATGGAGCAGCTTCATAGCTTTTAGTTTTAATTATTATCCTGTAAAATGATGTCATTTACTACGTACATATTTCAAAAAGTATGTTCTGTGTTAACAACACCAAACACTAAATTAGTTGTTAAGTGTAATAATTGTCTTATTTTATTGTTAAGCATAAGGTTTTACAAAGTCACAAAAAGTACTTAAGCTACATTAATCTACAAAAAAATATCTCGTATTACGAAAACCAAACATGCATCCATACAACCACTCTAGAGCGCAATTAAATAAACGTTGCAAAACTTTTCGGAAATAACCCCGGAAGACACTCAATATCATAGCATCAAAATACCCAAAATAGTGTTGCGTAATATGTTGTCATGTTTTTGCTTGACGCAACGCTTGTTTTCATGCGGTAAGTGTGTCGCGATCATTTCGGTCAGCCGGTGGCCCACTGAGCGGCGCCCACGCCGGTTGTGACGTAACCAAGCTTCCGCCACCGCTTACTCGCCAGTGAAAGGTGGCCTTTATGTCACAGCCTATATCGTGCAAATTCCACGTTCCAATTACAAAAACTGGACTCCGAAGGGTTGGATTACGGAAATTATGGCGTATTGAGAAAACGACGCCTTGTTAAACCAGGGGACTTTCTTAAGCTGGACATTGAACTCAGGTTGTCCATGCCGTTGAGCAACTATCTCGTTTGGATTAAGGAAGTGATACAAGAGAGCGATGGTTCTTCGGTTCTGTCATTACTTAGGGTTACTGTAAGCAACTGTAAGTTTATTCAAAATTAAATCAAAACTAAATTCCGTTTAAGCGACGTCCCTGACCGTGTATAGGGACTAAGGACGTTCGTAACACTACCCAATAAACTCCCCTAGTTACTCCTTTCCATTCGATTGACCCGAGTTGGTTCCAGCCTTATGGCTATTACCCAGCCCATCCCCGGGTAAGGTCTCGCCAGCCTGCGATGATGCTTAATCTCATTTACCTCTATAGGAGATTGTTCAGAGCGATTACCTAGATTTTTTATTATGTAAGGCTGTAAAATATATTAGTGGAACAAAAAATACTATTATGTAGCAATAGGTAATAAGTTGCTTGCTTTACTGTACTCCTACCTTTAAAAGTGCTTACAAAGGCTTACATTAACTATACGTAGCAAATTAAAAATTGGATACGCGTGGGAAAAAATGTGAAATATAATAATGTCAAAGGTGCTTTTGACATCAATCGTTGTAATATGATTAGGTATGATTATAAAGCCGAATTTCGTGTCAGCAATTCTACTTGCTATTGTTTTTATTATGCACTAGCTTTCCGCCTCGGTTTTACTTATCGATGCCTTAGTTATAGCATTATAATTGTGATACTATATAAATTCATCCACTTAATTTTTCGCTGAGGGAAAAATATAATTATATAGGAACATAATAATTTATACTAAATATACAGTTTCTTAAAAAACTTAAAAAGGTGATAAAATGATGAAATTTAAAGCTTATATAAAAATAGAAACCTCTTTTCAACCCTTTAGGGGTGGAAATTGTAATGGTGTTGTCTAGGAACATTACTTTCTGCTGTAGGGTTCATACAATTTAAGTTTGCCTGGTATGGTTTGAGCTGTAAACTAACATTCACAAGCTGTAACCTATGTATTGCAAACCGCATCAATCGGTTTGGTAGGTTAAATTACTGAGCTGTGATCTCAGGGTTTTTGATCATCGAAACCGCATTGACATGACATGCGGAGATTTAGCCAGTACTCATCAATGTAAAAATAATTAAATAACTTCACTTCCATGGCGGAAGCTTTGCCCTGAAGCGGAACATAAAATGGATGATACTTTACATTACGAAACATTTGCACAGTCAGCGCTAAAATGACCTGAGCGTTCAAACTCGTACCAAAAATATCAGAACTTTTGACAAAAATCACTCTTGGCACAATACTTTTAGGTGTAAATATCGTTTGTTGTCATTTGTTCTCAAACAACAAATGAAAATGCACTTTTACGTCTTAAGGTGAGGTTGATTTTTGTCAAATGTTCAGATATTTTGGGTGGTTTTGAACGCTCAGATCATTTTGACGCTGACTGTACTTTGAAACTTTGATTCTAGTTGCAGTAAGTTCCTTGGTTAGCGACAAATGGTTTTATGAATGCAATTATCCGGCTGGACAAGGCTAAACGATTGGAAACTTAGTACTTTACTGGCGCTATCTACAATTATTTAGCTCTGCTCCTGTCAAGGGGCTATTTGCAATTTCCTCTTATCCCTATCATTACATTAGTCTTTGTAGATACAACCTCGCATTTGTTTGGCGATCTCTTTAATTGTGCATCGGTGACAACTTTCCACGATCTATTATAATAGCAATAGTATCTTAGAACGATTTTGATAATATTCTTGTGAATCTTTCAGGTCAAGACATTTTTCACCTGTCTCTCATAATGCCAGCATCAGGCAAGGAGTAATTAGCGCTTTAGTAAATAAACTCCTCACTTTCTAGGATGAGGGAATGAATAAGCCAGGGATTTATTAATATAATTATTACTCTCGACAAGATGCCCAATATAACAAAAGTAATACAGAATTCCAGACAAATTTCTATTGGAGCTAAGATATACCTACTTACTAGCTTCCTCCTGCGATTTCGACCGTGCGAAGATGGGTGCTGAGCATTTGTAGTGGTAGAGTCATGCTGTTTGACAGTACGATTTGGCCGGCTCGTCCGGGGAAGTAACACCCTCTGACATAACACCAGCGTGAAACAATAGTGACTACTATTGTGTTTCGTCTGGTTTGTGAGAGTGCCGGAGGGCCTCCGGCACTCTCTCAAATACTATGTCACATACCCCCATAGGCCGACATTAGCGATCCTTCTGGTGTCGCAGATGTCCATGGGCAGCGGTAATCGCTTACTATCAGGCAACCCGCAGGTTCGTTTGCCGCCACTGACATAAAAAAAAATTTTAACCCGTAATAAAAAGTAGCCTATGTTTTGTCTATAAAGTATAACAGACAGATTAACCCTGTCTGTGTCTACTACTATTTACTAATATCAGTAGGAATACATACAAATAAACATTCATATACATCAGAGATTCAGAGATCATCAGATTAATGATTTTCCTAGGTGGAATTCGAATCCATGAGCCCTGAACCATAGAGCAGGTCAGGACTACTAACAAATGCGCCATCGGGTCAATAATACTCCTTCTTAGTAATTAATATTTTTGAGCAAAATATATAACATTATTATGAAAACTTGTAGTTACCTTGTCACCTAGATTGTACATTTTATGTTTTGTAATGCCTGCTTGAAATAATTTTGTCTGCAATAAGCGATATCTAGACCTATCTTGTTTTTACAGAAGGTGACGTTACGTTTATACGTAATGTTCGCAAAAATTAAGTAACTTTAGAAATATATTGTAATTTGTTTTTTAGTGCTTTGAAGGCAATTTAAGTCAAGCTGTTACTTTCGAATGCCGTTCAAGATAGTATCAATAAAAAAAAATCCATGTCAAAGTGTAGGCGATTGACATAACTATGTTTTAAGTCGGGTTACATTATCGGCTGTGACCCAATCTGTTATTTAAGTATCTAATCGGTTCAGTGTGACACAAACTTGCTTTCGCAATTTTCACATTTATAAAATTAATATGGAATTTATCAAATAATATAACCATTCCATAATCTAATCAAGCCTCACAGGGTCACTCTCAGTGGCGAGCAGAAATAGCGGCAACAACTCAATAAATCAGAAATAAGCCGGTCAAATATCTGCACAATTAGGACCTGCAAATAAATGATTGTTACTTAGAGTATCTTTTGTTGTTTCACAACCGGCCCTTGTTACCTAAACTGGTCGGTTATTGGAGCATACCAGCTGGCACCAATGCGGAACTTGTAACAAAACAGAATAGAGACATAGTGGTTTAAAGGTCTGTTGTGTAAAAATTTGCTAGTATGAAGTCTAATCTAATCTAATTTAAGAGCATCGCTCTTGTCGGTGGAGCAACTTCCACTCTATCTGGGACTCCAGTCTATGTAGAACACTCGAAAGTTTTACAGTAACATTGTTTCATAAATTCTTCTTCCTTAAGTGCCAACTCTACCATAAGTCGGCCAATATTAGGAATATTTTCTAAGATAGAGTACTTGTGCTCAGGTTAAACCACATTTTCAAGATTTTAAGCCATGTGGCAACAGAGCTGGAGTGGCTGAAGCTTACCGCTACGCATAATGTGACTGAAATACTGCAATTTACGTCGCTTTACCGTCATCAAGCACATCGTCAAGTATAGGGTTAAGACCTCTGTTTTTATACAATATTGTTTTCGAGGGTACTATTGGTTCCATCTGTCTGTTAAGATTAACAATCGACTAAAGGCTACGCTGATAGCCTATTGATTCTCACAGCAGGGCAAATGCCGTTAGTGGACCCTTAGATCACGGCCTGGCGCTTAACCTGCTATATGTATAAAAGAGGCGTTAACAATTAACTACGAATGCTATGTATGTCCGTCTAGGAGTGGTTTATGTACCTTGCCAAGATCGTTTGTGTCGGTTTTTTCGGACACGGCTCAGATTTATGATCAGTGTTCACGATTAAGCCTAATAACTTGCTTTCTTTGCCCTGCAGTAAGACATAATAGGCTGAATACTTTTCTAGTAATGAACTACACAACTACTCAAGATTTTTTTTAGAGCGCAATAGCGTTCCTGTGTTAGCGCACAAACACAGGAACTCTCATTGATAGTGTATTTAAAAAAGAGGTAGATACCGCACTAGCGCTCGAAAAATGCTCCGCTCATATTGTGTTAATTGACACAAATCATTTTAGACGCATAATGTCAACGGTTGGTGAAGCCTTCTGAGGGTGAAGCCTCAGGGTGAAGCACATAGATTTAGTATATCTCGACGGATCAAATTCTAATCGCCGTGCGTCAAAGGATGGCATTGGGAACTCTATATTCTTATAGCCAGGTGGAAAACCAATATTTGTTCACCAAATAGGACGCAGAAAAATTGGTTTTACATCAATTCTTCAACAAGCATACACACGCACACTTTCTTCCAATTTATTGAGAATATTATATAGCGGGAAAAATATGAATGACCAATAATATTTTTTAATGAAATCGATTCTATCACTCGAGACCTTTTAAATCCGATACAGAAACAACAAGCATTTTACATAAAATCAAAAAATGAAAAATATTCAAGCAATGCAAGTGGTATTTTTATGAGGATATTTCAACATTGTTGCAAGCTCCAGATCACGAGAAATAATAAAAAAACTTGAGAATCCTTATGAGAACGACACAACCAGTCAACAACCGAGCACACACTATAAAACTTCCTCAATGCAATTACGACCATTTAACTGTATTTAACGATTCAAGACTTACTTAAGATATTTCCTACCATTGAAAAAAAATAAGACTTGTTGTTATATTTTACCGGGATAAAAACATGTGACACTCTTCGGCTCGCAAACTATTCTCACATCTAAAATAATTTCGATTAGTCGCTTTTTGATTAGTTGAAAGTAGAAGAGGTCAAAGAACGACACCACTGTTTCTGCTATGCAATGATAACTGAAATAAAAAGGGAAAATATTTAAGTGTATATCAAAAAAACTACTGAAATGTATATCAAAATAACTGATGGCGTAAAATAACTAATAATCAAAATAACTAATAAACAATCAAAATAACCAAAGGTTAGGTTAGGGTACCAATTCATTTTTTTTTAATGATCATTTCATTATTTTTTGATGTGCAGTTAAATACAACCCAATAAAAAATAATGTAAAATAAATAAAATAAAATAAAAATAGTAGTGTAAGATTTTGTCTATACTAAATTTCATCGAAAATGGTTCAGTGGCTTAGCCGTGTATGAATTCGAGCGCGTTCTTGGACACTAAACTTGTCAATACTATATATATTGAATTGGAAGTCAGTACACTTAAAATTAAGAGTTTGAAGATTAAATGATTGTGATTATTACGACAGTACACTGAGCAATGCTTGCTATTAAAGTTTATCTCAATGAAATAAGCTGTTGCGACTTCCTACCATTAGGATTGCTACGTGCCTCCTTGCCCAACAAAGTTGTTTAATAAAATAAGAAACGTTTCAACCGTGACAAATAAGTTACCAAAATAATTATAATCTATTTATCTGAGGCACTTTGCGGAAGTGTGAAATAGAACAGATTCGTTAACCACGTAATTACTATATCACAAAAACTGTTCCTGATTGTATATGGGGCGCTCGTTAAATAGCAATTTACATTAACTATTTTGTTTCTTAATCCGACGTAATGGCTATAGTTAGTATCAAAATTAATATACGTTTGCAACTGATGAGTCTGTTGATAAAACGTAATAGCATATGATTCAGTTTCAGCAGTTCATAATAATTGAATTTAAAATGTTGAATTTACTGTCTATACCATATACATACAAATAAAATACCCATATATCATTACGTATATAATTTGATAGTTAATAGTTCATTTGTTTTGTGATTTAATGTTATATAAAATTTGAAAAAGCCCTCATTTGTCCAATAGTTAGAACTTTTGGGCAGTCCTCTTTATACTTACAACTGGTTGTTTATAGGTATATTTTGTTAATTATTGGCCTAATTATTCCATTTGTGTTGGCAGTTCTATACTAAGCAACCGGTTAAAGTGAAATTGAAAGTATGGCCCAGATCATGACACCTATATTTGGCTAATACTCGTGGAAGGAACAAAATCGTGCAAGACGAAGCATTGGTATTGTGTTGTACAGAATGGTACGAGTACCGTATTGATGCTTCCTGGTAAAGTGTTGCCCAATGGATGTCCTGGTGACCGATTATCGTGCCTGGTTAAAATACGTTGCTATTTTTTTTATATGATGGAGTGAGGCAAACGATCAAGTGTGACACTCAATGGAGATCACTACCGCCCATAGACCTGTGACTAGGTCTAAGGTGTGTTGCCCTTTGCACTTTAGAAGAATATGGATGAGGGGAAACGCTTGAAGATCTGGTAAGGAATGGGGATGGGGAAGAGGGAAGAGAAGGGTTTGGTATCGTTCACATAATTAAACTGGATTCACTACATGTTTATGAATTATGGACTAATAATGTTTATGAATTATATTAATCCTTTACGTTGACAGTTTTACATCTACAAGTGCGACAATAACTCACGTGAAATGGAAAGTATGGCCCAGATCACGATTCCCATAACTGACTAATAGAAGGAACAAGGTCGTACAAGCACGTGATGCATCCGAGCAGCTGGGTCAATTGGTGGACAATTCGGATTGGTTGCGATGCCCGTTCCGTTTGCGTACATTCCTCCCGAAATAACTAGATGTTTGTTTTGATATTTCGACAATGCGTGAGTAGATATTTTTATTTGAAACCTTCTCAAGGTTGCTTCCGTGAATGCAACACGTTATTTTTAAAGGAAGTTTTCGTTATAATTCAGCACAATACTTTGAAATACGAGCCAAGAACCGCTTGTGCTGAGCGAGTAGTAGTTATTATGAATTGCACACAGTAAACCAGCTATACTCGTAGGTAAATATCCGCATTTAAAACTTTAAAAAGAGGCAATCGTTAGCCGATTGTCCGCATCTCAATTGTACGAAGCATTTAACCGTGTAATAGCTATAAGAGCTCTCAATAGCAGAATATGTCGCTCATCAGACTTAACGCTCTACGGGTCGATGTGCTGTGTACTGTACGGTCAACAGCACATCACGTTTAACACTTGCAATTCGAGAATAGCACTTATGCCCCCGACATAAGAGTGGTACAAAGTCCAAAGTGTTACGTCTGACGTGCTTTTGACTGTACATACAATCATTGAAACATCTATTTTTTATATAATTTCTGTTTGGAGACATGTACGCAGCCCACCCGATGGCAAGCATCCTATTAAGGAATAAATCTTAGGAATATAGGATTCATAGGAATATAGATTGATTGAGAATTCATTGAGCGATAAATCCTAGCAAGGGTCAGGATTTATCGCTCAATGTAAAGACAAATACGGCTCCTCTGATCTTCGATTTCAAATATACTACCACCCACATTAATATTAAATAATTCGATGTAAGTTCAACCCTCATGCATGTGAAGAGGCCTTTGAGACCATGCCTACCACATAAAATACCTACTTGTATACATGATGTCCAGAAACTGGACAAATATACTACTAGACAGTCTGATTGACGGACGCAGATGTTTAGTGCAGACGGAATTTGCCGCAGGAGAATTTATTTAAAGTTATTTATTCAGCATCCTTCGCCCGGCATTAAAGTTTCACGTCTAGGACGGCAGGCTGATTGATTAATAAATTAGCAAATTATTTATGCTGGCTAAATCAATGCCATTCGTTCAGCGGTCGGCGAAGCTGGTATGCACACGGAAGATGCCATGTAGAATAACTTTCTGTATGGTTCCGGGTATATTATGCGAATTGTGTTCAAACACTTGTATAGTCTTTAAACCTGTGAAGACCACAGAATGTTGCTACATAAATTTATTTATTGCAGAATTTGTTGCAATCTTTCTCCCTGATGAAATTATTATAAGTCATCAGTAA
Source organism: Mecyna flavalis (assembly GCA_949319885.1). Classification (NCBI taxonomy): domain Eukaryota; kingdom Metazoa; phylum Arthropoda; class Insecta; order Lepidoptera; family Crambidae; genus Mecyna; species Mecyna flavalis. Next base: position 9,017,237 of record OX439407.1, on the reverse strand, counting down.
ACTACTACAATCTAATTCGTAAAAATATCCAGAGGCTACCTGTAAAAATGTTGACCTACTTCGTTTAAAGTGTAATTTCAATTCATAATTCCAATAACACAGATAACAAATCTTATTGGATTAATTAAATTGATCAATAATTCTTTATTCCAGTGACCATGACATACGACCAAGATTTCGGCAGTGCAGTTACTACTGATAAGCCAGCCGAATATAAGCCTAACGATAACGAAGTTACACAAAAAATACAAAATACTTCTGGGGACCGAAGCTGACGTTCATAATAATAAGAGAAGGGCGCGTTTTCACTGGAGCGTAAAATAATTTAAGAAGTACACGAAGTTTTAGTAACTTTGTTGGCCTCTCGAAGTTTTTAATTTAATCTGACCGACCAACGCATAGTATCAGAATTAATTGACCGTCATCGTGGAGGTTGTATGTTCCCGTAAGGATTATTTCAGATATCTAACTGTTTCGCCATTTAACAGCTCCTCTTTGAGGCCTGAAAGCGTAACACATAGACAGAGATATTTTTACATTTATAATAATTTATAATACGAGTTAATAGGGCTTTGGTGAGTTAGGCCAGTACTTAACCACAATCGTAATTATCATCTTGGTAGAGAGATCCAGCCAAACGCAATATAAAAAATGGCGAAGCAAATCGCACCGTACTTCAGGGAGTCGTATCTTCACTTTACGAAAGTCGAGTGTCTGCCTAAGTCAAGACCTGGTAGAATTAAATCATACAACAATGAAGCATTGAACTACAATTACTAGCGTATGGAACCGACACCGCAAACTAAATTTTTGCGCGATGCTTTGTTTCCGACGGCAACAACTCATTTCGAACAAAACGCGTAAGCGCCATGCTTTGCTTGGCGCTTACGACGTTTTGATCGCGAGAAAATTATATTCTGTAAGCAATCTAGCGCTGCAAGTTTTATAGTTTGGTTAGACGATATCCGCTGTAGCAAATACATCAGTCAGCCCAGCGTGCCCGTCATCATTTTGTGACACATTTTTTGTATAGCCTCTTTAAACGGAGTAAACTCAATGCAATGAAGCAACTTTACTCCCATTGAGTTACAAGTATAGTAATTGTAGTTCAATGCTTTACTCCCTACATTATATCTATGGTAGGAGCGCGCCTTTACTCCCAGCGCGATAACACGCCGACCGGCGCGCGCGCAGTTCGGTGGGCCTTCGCTCGATAACCAGGCTATCGCTCAGACCCGGCTCTGGACTCCAACGAACCATCCGTACGAATTATTATTTATCAATCGTTAGCAACTAAACAGCAAATTCAAATGTGAAAATAAAAATATGTCATATAAATTCTGCTCCTTTGGTTTTGGTAACCATTTGAAAAGGCTTATTTTTTATTAATTTACTTGAATAAAATTTTACCATTTAACCAACCAACCACGTCTAAGATAGAAAAAAAAAGCAAACTTTTTATTCTAAAAAGGCATTCTGACTTTTTGCTTTCGGAAAAACGGTTGCAATGCCCGACACGGGCATTGCAAATACCATTTTTCCTTTGGCATACAATAACTTAAGATTTGAAATCTGTTTAAACTTCTCAGTTAGCAGTAGCATTAGTGCTTGTAGGTACTGTTTGAAGGCAATCCAGGGGGTCCTGTCTGCGTCCTTTTCCACTGTTCCAAGCAACACGAAATTCTGCACTGCAAGAACTGGGTCACAAATCACTGCAGCGTGATTGGGCGCAGCGGGAGAGCTAGTGATTTACAATTATATTTTTGACAGCAAAGTGTACAATTCACCAAGTAAAGTTCGAGACACGAAAAAACATAAATCACCTTCAACTTTCAATTTTCGTCCTACACAGTAAACTAACTCCGTAAATCGATTGAAACAAAACGTAATTAATTAACATAACGCTAAACATTTCAATCATTTGGTAACTAACGAGCTAACTAGCTATTTACAGCTTTATTATTACGAAACGATGGAGTGAGTAAAGGTATGCAAATGAGCGATTCTGTTTTGAAACGACTTCATAATAATAGTACATAACCTATGCGTCGGCCTATTTATTAGTAAGGATCGCACAATGCCTTGGATTTTACTGTGCATATAACACCGTTTGGATCTCGGGACCAAACATGATCGTTCCCCCCTTCCCCCCCGTAATGACCCACTAAATTCCCTCGATTTCCCTTTCACGTCCGAGAAGGACGAGCCCTAACTATACAATATGGCTCCTGGTATCCTAGTTTTATAATAGAACCTAGTAGTCCAGTAAGATGTAACGTTTGAGGTTGGAAATCAAGGAACTGTGTAAAAAAGCTTATCAAAAAAAATCAAAGCATTTTATTTTGTCTGCCAGTTAACTCTGTGATTAATTTCAATGTAAGCTAAATTATGCCATCTGAATCCGTTAACCTTACAATTATCGGGTTTTCTGATGTTATCCGAAACAACGTATCCCTTAACGCACATTTAAATTCAACTCTCGTGCTACTAAAGGAATCAATAAGTATAATAATTATGTGCACGACATACAATGCATTAATTTAAATATGCCTGATAGCAAATCACGCACTATTAACCAACAATATGTAAACACTACTCGTCTCTTAGAGCTTATAAGTTATTTTTTTTCGGTCGGTAGGTCGGTTTCTTAAGAAATATTTACATCACCCTAGTGGGATAGTAAGAAAGTAATGGGGTTGTGGGACTCGAGACTAAAGCGTCCACTACCCACTTAACTCCCCCGGTTCCCCTTCACACCCGATTGGGACGAGCCGGTGCCAGCCGGCTATTGACCAGCCAATCAGTCAAGAAAGTAACACCTAGTTGGTCCAGCGATTAAGGTAAGTACCTATAAGGTCGTGCGCATAGAGATCTAAATTTTCTGTTATCTATGGTCGTGCGTTCAATTTCCAGATTGAATTAATTTTTTTTGCAGTTTTACGATCACTATACAACAATTCATATAGTATGTTCTTACAAGTGAAGTCACTGGCAGAAAGTAGTATTACTCTTTAATATAAAAATAATGTTTCCAACGCGATTTAATATCTTGTTTGAACATGTTCGTTAATAAAAATAACATTTTATCAACAGGGTTAAGGCCGGTGTTACTTCCTCTATAAACAGGATATGAAGTCCTAATTAGTGATTGGATTAACTCGGGAACACAGTTCATTCCAGAGATTACATTTATCGGGATATTAACTGTGTGCATGGGTACTGGCAGTTCTTGCAGTATGGATAATTTTATTACACTATTTGGAACCGGTATCTTCATGATTTTACACCTAAATATTGTAGTAATTGGAACCTTTAAAAGTGGTACTTGAGAGATACGTAATAATTAATACGTATCGGACAACATCACAACGTTGATCTGACCCCAAAGTCAGTAGCAGGTAGCAGGTAAAATACAACTCAATATAATAATAATAATAATAATAATATTTCTTTTATTGCACAAAAAAGAAGGAACATACATACTGAATAAAATAAATAAAAATTACAATTATAGTGCACAGACAGTATACAGTTAAACTTATGAGACAGAGGTCCCCAAACTAGGCTTAGCCTGTATCTTGGGGAACCATAAATGAGATGAATAACTTAATTTATTACACAATAATAATTCTACAAACATGACTTATATTTATAGTACTTTCTAAAATCAATATAAATTTTACAAACACCATTTATGTAATAAGCTCCTCTGTATTTGAGTAGTCCATTGTAAACAGCCACTTACTAATAACTAATTTAGCTTCCTGAACCGAACTAGTCTTAATGTCGCAGTGTTTTACTACGGCATTGTAGACCCTGGCTCTGATTGAGTCGCCGAATATATTTAAAAACGTTTTTTTGTTCCTGTCGAGATGGTTCCAGAATTAACTCTTAGAAAGCTACTTGGTGTTTGAGCCTGTACACAGGCAAAAATTAAATGTCCACCACATAAACGTTTGTCCTGATAGGATGCAAGCCCACGACCCCTGGCTTACAGGGTAGGGTCACTATCAAATGCGACATCGAGTCAATAAATATATATATTTATAACAATTAATAACTTGACGGAACACGTGGTGGTTAAAAGGACATTACCACGCTGAAGATAGCTGAACTAATCTTTTAATAAGTCGTGAACTACATAAGATGAGATGTCATTAATTTATTTCTATTAGTGGATAATCGAAACCACAACAAGAGTAATGAAACTAATAAACAAATGTCCCTTGACATTTCACACAGCGCCGTCTAACCCTAAAATAAGGATATCTTGCTTGTACTACAGGGTCAGACAAAGGATAAACATATCGTATAAGTATCCTTTTTTTGTAAATACATTCATACTATCGACAAAAACAAATATTAACATAAATATGCCACACAAAATATGTTTGCGGATGCGGATATAGAACTTATGACCTAGGTGTAGTAACAAATCGTCAAATAATACTTCCTTAGTTTGTTGTTCGTCCCTGGACAGACGGCTAACACGAAGTTTGCTATGGCTGTCCAAGGCAAATCTGCGACATGTAGAAGGTATTGTAAAAGGGCACTGCATGCTCAACATCGGCATAGCAGACAACCCGCTATGCAGAGGCTGCATGGACGCCGAAGATACACCAGTCCACATACGACTGCAGTGCAACAGTGTGGACCAACATCGAGCAGGCTTAATACTTATTGCTGATATATAACTTAAATTACTTATCTAGAGAAAAAAACAGTAACAGAACTTGTTCCTAATGCACCGTTTCTCAAAGTAGAGTCCTACGACAAGTTGTTTGCTTTTGATTTTACATATTTGCGATATATAGACTCTTTAGAGTTATAAATAGATTATTATAAAAATCTTTTGCTTTTTACACAATAGAAAAAATATTTATTTACGAACAATTTTACAGTGGTGGAAACTTGGCAACTTTATCAAAAGTACCGCTTAAAACTTACATTATTAATTTTGCACGCACGAAATGTATTTTGAAGGCAGATATGTATTTAGCGCTCCACAACTAAAGTCAGTAAAGGATATTATTGTCGACGAATATATCCATTTATTTTGAAAGTTTCGGTATAAGCGATGTAGATGACTCTTTTAGAATTTATTAGATATTTGATTATATCAGCAACTATGAGCTGTACCAAGATATTAAATTAGCTAATGGTCATACAAATGTCAACCAAGTCTCTATGTATGACCCTTCTGAGGTATGACCATTAGCAAAGATGACAATATTGACAATGATTTTCTTAATTCAATTGCTATCACGTTAAAATTCAGGGTTCATAGAGCTGTAAGTTTGAGAAACCGCGTTCTATTCAAACAAAGCAGTTATGACGGAAACAATAAATACTTTTAGTAGGTACGCGGCTGCAGCCCACTTTACACTGATAAGGGCAATAGTAATTAATGGTGTCGAGCTCGATAAACTCACTATTATTACGTTACATTATCTCCACGAAAGAGAAAACAGACCTTTTCGTCTCGATGCCGATAAACCGTGTTTACATTATGACCGTGGTCAGTTTCCTGGTAGAGGAATATATACCTAACTTAATTTAACAACATAACTGATAATACAAAAATAGTTGTTGGCAATCATTATCGGTTTTATTCTTAATTAAGAATTACGCTCTAGCGTACTGCCGGAAATGTAAACTATACCTACATATTTATATCGGTTCAATGCAATCATTTAATAATTACCTTTTATTACAATAAAATAATACTATTCTATTTAATTCAATACAGGAAAGTCAGTTTGAAGATCAGTATTCGGTCTGAGGATCCTTGGGGGAGGCCTACATCTAGCACAGTCGACGACTTCAAACTTAAATGATGAGAATGAAGTTTTAGGCTCAATCTAGGATTCACAGTCGTAACTTTATAATCATACATATGTCGTTTTTTCTTTGTTAATTTATAGAATTAAAAAAAGTCATAACACATATGGGACAAATAAATAACATCACAAATAGTTTAAGGGGACATACAAAAAATATTCCACTTGCAAGCCAGACGCGTCGCGTGCGTTCTGAAACGGGTGCCTTATGCAACGTTTTGCTAGCCATCGGCTATTTCGTTGAACAAAAAGTCATAAATGTCTGATCTTATTGTTTCCTTTCGCGGACGCAATTTATGTGGCAGTTTAAACTGCCAGGCCCACTTTAGGCCCAGCTCAAAAACACAACTTGGCGAATGCTCGCTTTGTTCACGACCCAACTCTGCGGGCGACGTTTTTTCGGGGACCCTTTTGTTCTTAAATTATGTAACTTCGTATATCAATCGGTTTAGAAAAAAACGACTGCGCGCGATGATGAATCGTTGTCTAGTTCGACTCAAGGAGGTTTGTTTATTTTTTTCTTTCTCTACTAGCATCTTTAGATTTTATATGGATTTTATCTTAATTTAATTGACAATGTTTGAATTTATTCCACCGGTTCTGTGCAGCCAACATTATAATTCTTATCAAGAAACTAAAACTATGTAATAATTTGAATATTGCCTTTTTTAGAAAGCCAACTGTCAACAAAGTGTCAGAATAGCTATTGTAATCCTTAAATCTGTATGTAGTGAAATGGTGTAATTATTTAATAATTAAAATAGTTGCGACTAGACTTTTGTGAAAGGGAAAGCAATTAAAATCCTATTGGAAAATAGCAAGCAGATGCTTACCTTCTTTCATCAAATGTCATACGAGGTAAGTTTAACAAAGATTTTTGTTACTATTTGCAATCAACTTTTACGCGTGTGTCATTTTAAAGCACAGAAATCAAATCAAAAAATATTTTAAAGTCATTTAAATACTAGCTAAAAGTTAATTTGTGAACGGAATTATAAATTGAGCGAACTTTGGGATATTTTTAAAACAAATTGTGTGTCCTGTAAAAAACTGCTACAGCAGTTTCATCAGCTACGTAATTTAAAAAAGTACTTATTTTACTTTGACGCCTTAGTTTGACGCATCCCCCAACTTTTCATGTTAAATCTAACAAAATGTATCTTTCGCATTCTCGTTTATGGCAACACTGCGTAAAGTTGTTGCCTGAAGTTGTTGGCACTCGGTAACTCGCGTGTTCAAACCGGCTGGCTAACATTGTTCATTATTCAAATTAGTGCGTGCTGTTATAATTCGAGGCTTGCCTCTCGATTAGGCCCTTGGATCTGAGTCCTGCTATTTCAACCCTGCTTTTGGAAATTCGTGTTCGGAACCGAGCACTTAAGGTCATAATGTCTGGAATTAAACATCTCAACATTCTGATTTTTGTATGGTAAATGTAAGCGCCAAAGTTATTTATTATAGCAATGCGGTAATTGTTTGGTCGAGTAACAGATTACGACTTGAAGATAGGAAGGGCATTTATAAACTTAAATACTATGTTATACGTATTTCGTTATATTGATAGGAAAACGTTCAATGAGTAATGATCGGCAAAATCGTTACAGTTGGATTAATTGTACCTTTTCTTCTCTTTTTACTTCTGTCTGTTATTCTTGCGGAATAACGTCATGGAGTTCATTCCGGGCAAGCCGCGGTCGGAAGGCTAGTAAGAGAGATTTTAGGTACCTAAATTTAAAAAAAAATGCCATGTTGTTTGACCTTTATTACAATTAAATTAAATTAAATCCCACCAAAAACATTCTGTAAAAAAACTAGCCAAGTCTCGATGGAGCTGCTTGTTTATCTCTAAAAAGTAATGAAATCTAGACATAGTCGTGCCAAGTCTAAGGTTCCTTACTGCGATTTCTTTATTATTATAGTTAATGTTGTGTGACTTGGCCGTTGAAGGGCCAGACGGCCAAACGGACCTGCAACTCAACTTCGAAGGGCCAAATCAGACACTAGCGTCCAATTACCAATACCAGTATGGGCTATTATCTCGCTTAACAAACATAGGTAGTTACAACAGATATAACATTACATGTAAACAATGACAGATTGGTGCAATGGAGTAATGGAGCACCTGGTTTTGTACCCTTGTGTACCCTTCAACGGCCAAGTCACACAACATTTAACTATAATAATAAAGAAATCGCAGTAAGGAACCTTAGACTTGGCACGACTATGTCTAGATTTCATTACTTTTTAGAGATAAACAAGCAGCTCCATCGAGACTTGGCTAGTTTTTTTACAGAATGTTTTTGGTGGGATTTCACTTCTTTTTGTAGGAACGTGGGCATATTGATTTATTTTGTATCTATTTGGAATGAGACGTTTCCCGTGAGATTTTTTTAGCCTATGTCCTGTTCCACGTTATAAACTATACCTGTGCCAAATTTCATGTGGATTGGATTGATAATGTACTATCCCATCCCCCCACCTCCCCCTCCCATTAATATCCCCATCCCCCTCCCACCCCCCCTCTCATCTACTTTCCCCCCTCCCATCTCTCTTCCCCCTCCCATCGCCCCTCCCATCCCCCTTCCCCCTCCCATCCCCCCTATTCCCTCTCCCATATACTTTCCCCACCCCCCCAGCTACCCCTCCCGTCCCCCCTTCCATCTCCCTTCACCCTCCCCTTTCCCCCTCCCCCTACCCCTACCATCCCCCTTTTCCCTCCCATCCCCCCACCACCACCAAATGAAGCGGCTCACTAAGTTGAGTATTTTTTGTAAAGGCGGTATATGTCGATCTCTAATAGTTTGGTTGGGCTCTTGTGTTTTCTAATCAGGGTCACCAGGTACTCCAGATCTTCGAATATACTAGTTTTTATAGTTTTCCCTTTATGTAGCCATTAAACCCTAACTCTGTACCAAATTTCAGCTCTCTGAGTTTATGGGAAGTACTAGTTCTATTTTGATGATCATCAGTGAGTGAGTGAGTCAGTGAGTGTCTGTCATAAATGCGAAACTTTGCTTTCGCTTAACTTCGGAACTAAATGACTTACAGCCTTGAAATTTTGTATTCTAAGTATGTGATTATAGCTTACTAAATGACGAAAATTTCTGCGTTCTGGTCTTATCCAGAGGTTCTCAAATAGGGGCCTGAAAATGCGGCGAAATGGTTCCAGTAAAGGATGGTACGGCAGTGTTTGCTTCGCGCTCGACTTGGCGGGGGCACTGCCGTGCCCCCAGATAAATTTTACAAAGAAACAGTGTCAACGAATCTTGTTCACACCGTGTCTATGTAATTTTTTTTTGTTGTTATTGCTAAGCTATAAAATCTATTCAATTTGCTAGTCTCGTGTACGCTTTAACGATGTCATTTATTCTCGATTGTCGCAAGGATAATCCTAGACTACTACTAATAATGCAGAAATAACGTAACAGGACGATGAAATAAAACATACTGTGGCACAAAAGAGTGATCTATTCTGATTCCTGTAGGACAAAGCTGTTTTCAACAGTCGTTTCGTTACGATGAACTAATAAAAAAGAATTTAATTTAATAACTTTTTGACGCAAAACACCTTAGTCATTCCGTGATCACGACTGCTGAAAAGTAGTCGAAAAGTCGGGTTCAATTTAAAATGTAGAAATATATCGCGACTTTATCCGTTTAAAGTTGTTTTATTTAATGAGTAGTAACCGCGTATATCGGAAACCACTAAGAAAAGAATTGATTTGATGATTTAGTTATATCCCGCCAAGAATCTTCCTAATATTAAAAATGCAAGATTGTAAGGATGTTTGGTACTCTTTCAGACTTTCATGCTAAAACTACGCAACGGATTTTGATGGACTTTACAGACATTAATAGATACACATAAGAATAATACAAAGGGTATGTACTTTTTATCAATATACCACGGAAACTCATCATCTGATAAACATTTAGTTGTGTTTTGCTCGTCTTACTTTAATTTAACTCGTATGTGACACGATCTTTAACATAATTATTTAATAGCATATTTGGTAGTAAGGGCGCTATTTGTAGAGAGTCGTGGATTCAATTCCCACATAAAGCAAACGTTCATAAGTATTATGAACAATTGTTTTTTTTTAGGTCTAGGAACAAAGTACCAGTTACTGTATATTACATATAATATATTATGGTTAATTTTGAGGTACAGTCAGCGTCAAATGATCTGAGCGAGCGTTCAAAACCACCAAAAATATTTAAACATATTTTGACAAAAATTAACCTTACCTTAAGGCTGTGTAGTTCCGCAGATGCCGCGCGTATGGTTTTTAAAAGCCACCTGAGACATACAAATCAGTGTTTTCAATTCTAAAAAAAATATATGTATCAGTTAAGGATCTGATCTAGTTAAAATCGCATTCAATTACATGTTTTTATAAACTTCACTCGATAGAAAAAAATCCCAAAGTTACCCCTTTTTTTAACGATTTTCGTATTTTATGTCTAAGCTCCGGCCAAGTAACATTTGAATTTTCACTCAATTATAGCCACTAAATATTTACAGATAAATTCGCAGAGTTTGACTTGATAAAATTAGTGTCTCGTTTACTATGTTTAAAAAACTACGAAATGTGCGAGCGCGGCGCCATATTTGGACGTCGCATAATACAGACCTACAAACTTATCTGTTCCGGTGGCCAAAATTGGAACTACGTGAAATACAATGCAAAAACGATATTTAATGACAGTTCTAAATAGACAGTAGCGACGCCGCCACCGGAACAGATAAGTTTGTCGGTCTATGCCTCTTTTATGTACTCCCACCCCCCCTTAAGACGTAACGTAAATGTGCATTTTCATTTGTTGTTTCAGAACAAATGACAACAAACGATATTAACACCTAAAAGTATTATGCTAAGAGTGATTTTTGACAAATGTGCAGATATTTTTCGTAGGTTTGAACCAGTTTGAACACTCAGATCATTTTGGCGCTGACTGTACCAATGTTGGCTTTTGTAACTTCGGGGTGAGTTGTTGTACGCTATGTTGTCAGATATCTAGTTATATACTAACCTAGAAATCACAACGATTTATATGAATACCTTAGATATTTATAGTTCCTTAACATGTCTGAGTAGCTTGGAGGTCAGAGGCGTGCCACGAGACAAAATAGGCATTCATATAGATACAATGCAACTTACATTATATGGTTTGTTCTTGCTCTGCCTTATATGGCAATTTTTTTTTATCTTGATCTTCAATAAAATATCACATAAAAGTACTTCCCACGCACCAATTTAAAAACATATTCACGAAACTGCTATTAAATTTAAGGTTGTATTCAGTTGAGGAAGTTACCAATATGAGAAAAACACAAGTCAACAATAATGTTTATTTTAAATGCGATGTTTAAAATCAATACAAATGTTTTGGCTAGTTAAAAATTTTGGCCCAGGAATTGAACCCAGCACCTCGAGATCACGTCCTGGTATTAAACCACAAGGCGATATAGGCATTTTCAGTTTTCAGTATTACATTAATATTTTTTTAAACTTAATAGAAAGTTTATTACTTAGTTCAATGATTTATTGAGGCTTTAAAAATAATTTAAATGTCTACACGAAAGAAAACTATTCGAAAAAACTTAAGTTTGTGTAAGATTTATGATCATAATGGCAGAATACTCCGCAGGCGGGCGGGCGTCTCTACATGGTTAAAGTATGACCTAATTAAAATATAAGAAAAGGAATGACATGATGCATTTTGTAATAAAGATAAGTGTTGGATGACAGGCTTTATTCATACAAACTCTAACCTCCTGCGGGTAGAATTTACTTATTCATCAAAATACTTTTCACGCTCTTTTCCAAAAAAAACTTTTATTGGTTGACTGACTGACTTCATCATCAATAGTCAACTGATATTTTTAAATTCCACAATCAAGTTGTTTGGGCTGTGCGTTGATTGTCAGTCAGTCGGTCATACTGATAAGCGTTAAAAAAATAGAACCATTATAAATGTTCAATGTTCATTTAAAGATAACAGTTAATAGAAGATAGCACAAGCAAGGAAACAAAAACGCGCTCTATAAAAACTAAACCGACCTACGGTTTATCTCTCAGTGCGCGATCAATAACTATGTAGTACTGGTTATACACGTACTCGTACATTGGGTGACGTCGGCAGTGTATACTTCCTAGTTGTGATCTGAGTGTAGAAGGGGGTATTATAATAAATGGCACATGTGACTCGATGGCGACACGGCCCGTGGAACCGGTTCGGCACTTCCTTGAAGTCCTAGCGATTCGAATTATTGGCACTATCGGTGACACGCCCGTGACGCCTACTTTGTGTTGCGACTCTACATAGTATCCAAGCTATTGAAAAGATGGATGTATTTTTAAAAAAATTCAAAAGACAGAAGAGCACCACTATCTCGAGGAAATTAAATTATTCAGATAATACTGGTTATCACAGTAGACAAATGAAAAAGTATCGAACAAAGGTACAGCATTGAAGCGACTGACGTCAATCACTTTAATGTCACATCTGGACTTGCAAAGAATTTTTATCACGCCCCAAATAATATATTGGATTGGATCAAAGCAAATGACTTGAAAATGAGATAAATAGCAATTGGCAGAAAGGCGAATTTAATCGTGGAATCATAGAATTCATGCATTGCTTGATATGCTTCGATAGAAAAAGATTTCCTGTTTTTTATTATTATATTATGTAGTTATAAAACACGCCTCGATGGTCTAGTGGTTTAAGGACCGGGCTAAGACCTCGGGGTCGGGTTCAGTTCCCGGGTCGAACTAGCTTTATGTTGGTTTTTCGGACACAGCTCGGGTTTGTGATCTCCAATCCGCATTTCGCAATCGTTAAGGCAGTACCTATCATTGTAACGATAGCTTGATTTCAAGGATATAGGCCTTTGCCCTGCAGTGTGGCATATTAATAGGCTGATACTTTACTTTATAAGATATCATTCTGGCTCTGTTTATATTATCTATTGTTACTCGTAGAATATAAAACGTAGTCAAACCAATAAATTACCGAAAATCTAAAAAACGGCAACAAGGAAGTAAAAAAGAGACTGACGCAAGAAATAAACGCATGAACCATAGAAATCTAAATAATATGTTATCTATGGCATGAACCAATACTCGTATATTGTCCCAAGGAACTATAATTTTAATTTTATTTAAGACACAATTAATCTTGATTACAGTAATTAAATAAATGAGTGCAATCCCTATAATGAATAGTACAAAATGTAGACGGCATAATAACAACATTTACAAATCATGTTTCTTGTCACACCAGTTTTCCCATTTAGTTCAACCACGGAGTTCAACCATTTTATTCAATAATGATCGTTGATTATTGTGTCCATTATGCATCTATAGACTTTATAAAAACCGCGTGTATAATATAAGTCATTATTTTATCATTAGTCCATATTTTCAAACTTCATTAACGGTAATATTGTGTTTGCAATCTTGCGCCTTAGGTTGAGTCTATTTTATTTTATTTTTAAAACGTTGATAGTGGAGGTTCGTCCTTGGTGTCAACTAATTTATTTCCAATTAGCTAGTACCTAAGCTCCATTTCGTAACTTATGTACCTTCTGTGTAACATAATAAAACCATATAACGCCAGTAACAATCAAAAACATTTCATGAAACATGAAAATCGGTTTAGTTGTTCAGGCGTCAGCCAGGCTGATTGACTGAGAGTTACTTTTGCATTAACCGGTATAAGTAATTTTAGTACCAGGGATGTACGGAGCTCCGGTTCCGATTCCGATAAGTCGGAACTTCCGATAATTATTACACTTTCGGTTTTTCGGTTCTGAAACTTTTAAACCGGAGGTTTTAATCGGAGGTCGAAGCATAGCAAATAGCGGCCGCGGAGACGTTCATTCAGACCCGCCGCGCTTCGAAGCTTTGGTTTGAAGTACATATACACTTGTACATATGTACTTCAAACCAAAGCTTCGAAGCGTTAGGTGCAATATACATAATGCACCACTTTTGGAGTCTATCATCATCATCATCGGCCTGTCTCAGTCCAGTGCTGGACGATTATTGGCGGATTATTATGAAATAAATAAATAAATTTGTAGTCTATGCTTTAATTTGTTACAAAACTTTTGTTCATAAAATACCTATAATATCATATTTTAGAATTCAATTCATTTGATTTAATTTGTTGTCTAATTAAAAACATGTTGATTTTTTTCATTATCTGTATAAATATAATAATAAATCTACCTCTGCCTCCGATGCCGGTTTCGACTCTGGTTCCGATTCCGATAGATTAAATTTAAAAACTCCGATTCCGAATTCGGTTCCGATAAAACCTACGTCACATCCCTAATTAGTACCTATGAGTATAGAACTCGTTTGTTATGGTTGCCCTACAGAAACCTGGATCTATTTCCAAAAAGAGTGAATTAGCCTTTCTAAAATTCTTACAAACCCTTTAGTAGCTTTAGGTACGCTTTTTATCTGAACATAAACACACGGGCGTATGTACAATTGAGATAAATATTACAAGAGTTGAAACACACGAAGTGGGTTAATGAGTAGGTCGCTAATCAGTTGTTTATTAATAAAGAGGAAAACCGCATTGTTCGCAATCCACACTGTAATTGAAAAAATCTTTAAAACATGCTGTTTTCCTATTTGTTTTTCAATGCAAAATAAAATTTATTTGAATATGTACCTAGTTAGTCATTGTTAGCAATTCTTTTGAAACTTAACATTGTTCCTATTATGTCCTGTGGCTTTTTACTATAAAACAAACTGTGAAGTGTCGGATCAACTACTGACTCGTATATTCTCACATTTAGACATTAACGAAAAATCCAACTCCTATAGGAAATATATTCTTGCCATATTTTTGCAATCTCTACGATGACGAAGTATCAGTCAGCTTATACTTAAAATTCGATAAAACTGTGATTAGTGATTCATATACCTATTTCATTAATGGCTGTCTAGTAAGGAGCCTCCATCACGCAAAGACAAAATCGGCTATCCACTTTTACGACCGTCGTCATTCTGCATATAATTACTATTTACTCGAAGCGATATTCAAATTCTCTTTTTTCTTATTTACTGCGGTACATAATATAACCGATGCATGGAATTACACAGTGTTCTTGTTGCGAGGACTGTCGTCCCTTCTTTATCTATCTACGCGTGTATCTAAAAGTCTATCCTCTTACCCCTCCCTTACCTATTTTCGTATACTAACTAATTTACATTTAATGCTTTAAAGAAAGCTAAAGTTGAGAGTACCTTAAACGGTTGTCGTTTAATTCATCATTTGAATTTGACTTCAAGGAATGAAGTCAAGTCAGACTATCGAGGCCGCAGCAAATATACCGTAACCACTTAGGGCAAGAACTGGTAGGTTGCAAATGGCTGGACATATTGTTTTATTTGAGTCCTCATTATAATTTGCCAGGTGTGTCGCAAACTCGCAACTCGTCTCAACCCAATCCAGTAAACTGCCCTGACTGGACTGGAATCCTCACGGTTTATAAAAATATCATTTATTGGACGATCTACCGGTCAATTAATTTAAACAAAGGGGAAACAACATAATTGTCATGTGACAAATAATTATTAGGAACTAATTTGACAGTGGAAAAACTGCCCCATATTTGTTGTTCTAAAATTTAACACGCCACATACCTCTACGCCAAATTAATATGTCAAACGCAACAAATATTAATTTTTGAATAATAAGTAGGTAAGATAGTTATAGGCCCAGGCCCAACAAATCAATATTCGTTTCTATGCGTTCAAAATCGATTCTATCCATTGTTGGTTACAATTGAACAATATTCACTTGTATTATATAACTCGGTTTCAATTTTACTTTATTATCGTTCAATTGTGGTTTCAAGTGGCACTTTTCTGCAATATCTATAATGATTTATTGTTACCTTTCAATTTGTTTGCAATACATAGTTCATTTCGAGTAGGTATTGTATTTATGCATGGCTAACTTACATAAGAAGGTAAGTATAATTTTGAACACTTTTTGCATAAATATCTCTTGATGGACAGTTCAATGGTAATTTATCAAGTATTGTTTACTTAGTCGGATTTTATGTGTGGTTAGGAGAAATATTTAAATAGCTTTTCAGAAGGAAAGTAGACTACCACTTCCTAAGAACAGTCAAATAGGTTATAATACTAATGCTTGTCTTGCATATTTGCATATACGATAGATCAAGATGGTACTTTATGTGTAACCAGGGACTATTTTGTCCCACTACCCAGCAAAGTGTCCCGGTTTCTCTTACAGATTACTAATACATTATGTAGAAAGATTTCCCTTCACACCCGGAAGAGACGAGTCGTTGCCCGCCTAGTAGCGATTTCTGAAACTGAATGGATGATCTCGCTGTAAATAAGGCTTTAGTTATTGAAAGGACATCACCCACTTTGTATGGAGATTTGGGATAAAAAAAAAAGTTAGCGGCCAGAAATAAATTATGTTTTGTTGGAATGGGGACAGGTGTAGAATAATTTTTTTGTATGGCGACAATACTCTATATACCTTAGATAACGATCTATAAGTGAAATAAATAACATCGTCTTACCATTTTATGTAAGATCTGGTATGATTATTACTATACAATTTTCACCTGAACTACTACTATTTTGATCGCCTCCGCAAAGCCGCTAAGTGGCTAAGCCGCTCGGGTATAAAACCCGGAGGTAGTGGGTTCGATTCCCACCTAAGGTCTGGTTGGTGGTAGGGCTTTTTCAGAGTCCGACTGGCTAGCTACCACAGGCGAAATCTGCCGCCATAATAGCTCTGGCTGTGTTCCGGCAGTATTAATGTGGGAGCCAGTACACTTGAAATCAAGGGCTCGTCAATAGCCACAAGACTGGCACCGGCTTGTCCCCTTCACACCAATTGGGTGTGAAGGGGAAAACGGGGGAGTTTAGTGGGTAGTGGGACTTAGTCTCGAGTCCCACACACGATCGCTAGCCTGCGGCTATGGTGCGCAAATGCGTTCTCCTCCTCAAAAAAAAAAAGTACACTTGAAATCAAAGGCATTGAGCGACGCTTCGTGGTGAAGTGTCCCTCAATGGAATAGGCCGCAGTGGCCGCTAACCATCAGGTGGGCTGCGTGTGTGTCTGTCAACTGACTTAGTATAGTACTGATTATTATAAAACAAAGATGGTACTATTAAGATTAAGGAATTGACATGACGAGCACAGGGAAAAAGGGGGCGGGGGGAGGGGGCGGAGGGCGGATGTGACTGCTATATTAAGACAAATTTTTACTTGAGTGAACCGCGTATTGTACAACTAAAATCCTGAAAACGGCTACTTCCTATTTTGTAAACTTCCCATTTGTTAAACCTCAATCTGTGCCTACTCAAAAGTTGCGTTTGGTAAACATTTTATTTACTTCATACATTTAGTCCCATTTCGATTGTTTACCAAATGGGACTAAATGTATGAAAAACGTATGTAGTAAATAAATGTTTACCAAACGCAACTTTTGAGTAGGCACTGATTGAGGTTTATCAAATGGGAAGTTTACCAAATGGGAAGTAGCCCTGAAAACAAATTGTTTTCGGTCGGTTGATTTTTGCCAAATATTTTTTTAGGTATTTTTCTGATTTTGAACGCTCAGATAATTTGGGCGGAAACTGTGTGAAGCGGGACCCGCGCGCGGTTCATACAAAAGTCTCCCGCGCGGTCGCGGCACGGGTCACTTTTGTATGAAATGAAACCGCGCGGGTGCCCGCTTTACGCAGTTTCAGCCCTTATGTCTTACTTGGTATCATATCTCCGAAACCAAATGGATTTCGACTTTGACGCCATAGTAAAAAATAATGAGGTTTATGTGTACTATACACTTTTGTAATTAAAATTGATGGCCGCTAAAAAAAAAAAATTATCCCAAAATGGATGATGTCCTTTAGTTATCATTATTGACCTTGTAGGTCCAGCGTATTTAATAACCATGACACATGTCAGATTTTTCTCACTCTTGATCAGTTGGCTTCACTAAAATATTTCTATGCTACTGCAGCATTAAACACCTCTAAGGTTCTTTGCAATAATTGATTGTATAACTAGGCTAACTCCTCTGGATAGGAAGACTTTGCTTAATTGGAGCCACCATACCGAAGATTCGACGAAACAAGACCAGCTTATAATACATCGATGTCTTACCACGAACATTGTAGCGTAACTACTCAACAATGTGAGCAATGTAGTCGAAACGCAAAACGAAAACCGTTTAACATCTAATTAAAAGTAGGTTCACAGAAGCTGAAGCGGCCACCAGTGTAAGTAAGTGTTATTTCACGTGAGGTTCCGGCAAGCCAGTGAATCAGTGAAGTAAATGTTGCGTGAACGCATTATGAAATTTTGTTGAATAACCGCCGGAATGGTTTACTTAACCGATTTACTTTGTATGTTTTCTTTGAACCGGGACATTTGGTTTTATCTGGTGGATGGACGTTCGGCTTTGTGCTTCTGCTTGATGTCATGAGCCTTTGTTTTGAGGACATCGGTGGTGACACGATGGTTTGTTCTTTGTGTCGATCACATTAGCTAAGCTACTTTACATCTTTACTTTAGAAACAGAAAGGTCCTATACTAGATGTGAACTGTTTAAGTTTGTCAGTTGATTCCTGTAGTGCTTATTTTGTATTGAAAATGAGGACATCTGAAAATAGACAAACGTATAATTTCCATTATGTAGGTGTTCACTAAGATTTATTTAATTGAACATCACAAATATTGACAGCTGTTACTGAAAACCATCCCTTTCTCACTACATCATCGCTAAATACTTAAACTACCACAAAAAAAAAAACATAGCAATAAAGATTAATACAATTTTTATTATACATACAAAGAAGAAGGAAGTCATTTACATTTAAATTTTAATCCAAAGACATACCCTCATTATATGAGCTCGTAACCATACCTTATGGTGCGTAAAGACATCCGTGCAGTTACGTACCTGTAGACGTCACCGGATACTATTATCTCTGACAGAAGTTTGGTAAAGAAATAATGTGATATCGATATGATAAACAGAAGACGGCGACTGATAACGCGTCCGTTTCGCGTAAACAAACGAATGTTATTAATTAAATATCAACTTAAATGATCACGTTAAACGTATGAGCCGCTATATCAGTTGTACTTATCTGAATAATTGCAATTCTTACGATTGAAGTTTTTTTTATTAAATCGTATAAGATCTATTAATTAGATATAGTTAGTTTATCTTATTTATAGATAACAAAATCCAAAAAAATCCCTGGCGTACGCGCTAAGCAAAATATTGCTGACATTTAAATCTAGCATAGTAGGACAACTAATCGAAGGAAACTTTTTCTAACCAGTATTCTGGATCCCCCATAATAACGACCAAGGGGGATGTAATTATAATAATCTTGCTTCTACTTTTACCTTTCAGAGCTTCCTTTTATCACTTAATCTTTCAAGCCCCGGATCACCAGACACAATAGAAAATCTATTGTTACGCGGCACCCGAGTGCCGGTTCGGGATTGAGTGGTTAACATTCGGTTTGTACAGATTTTTTTCCTGAACGTGATGACGGCCATCCTGTTGTGCTTGTTGCAGTGTTTCTTCTTGCCTCGGAACGCCTTGATTAATTGTACCCACGCAATACGACATTCCACCACCCCCTAATCGAAGGGATGCCATAGAAGTACGTACTAAATTGCGACCCACATGCTCCTTCGTAAGTAAAATACCTACTTACACAATAATGAACCTAAACGTAAAGCTCTGTTTTTGTCTGCGTCATGGGCCATTTAAAGAAAACAAAAATATCGCCAAAGTATAATTTTAGAAAACAAAAAATATAGATACACAGATCCACTACAAAAATTCTTACGCGAGAGAAATAAGACAGTTTCGAGGAGAGCCTTTTGAAACCCTTAAAAATTTAAGCTCCCTCGCAAGTTCTAAATATTATTATGTAGTTAATTAGACCTCACCCATAGACGTTTTTTTTTACGTCTATGCCCTCACCCTTAAAAGTGTTCTACGATCAAGCTGGGCATAATACATTTATTATGATGCTGGGTGCTAGCTGCGATAATCCTGAGAATCCAGGAAAACAGCAGTTTTTCTTGTCAAGTAATTTTGAAAATTCGTAAGCGTGTTGAAATAAATCAGAAATAAATCATAATATTTAGAATCCATTTTTTATCTGATTGCCGGTGCAAATTATGTGGGGTTACTAAACCTGGATAAAAAAAAGATAATGTCTATTTGAAACTTTATTTTAGCTCAGATAAAGAATATATGAAAAAAATCGAATCATCATCTTTAGCATTTCAGCCGAATGACTGCTAGGAAATAGGCCTCCCCCTATTTAATGAACACTGATTGCAATCTTAAAACAAAGACGAAGCCCTTCCGGCATTAAAATGATATAATATGTATATTTTTGTATTGGATCTACTATTGTAAAAAGTTTGCACGAATTATAAATTGAGTCTATTCAGTTTAATGCCCACGATTATAATTAACCACTTAGATGAAAAACATGTTTAAGAAATCAAGGTTACAATGTTCATTAATTTGAAAATTGTGTTTGTAACAGTTTTAACTCGATCACGGTCAACAAAGGTGTTTGCGTATGGTGAGTTTCATAGTGTAACATTGTACTATCGAATAGCATTGTTGATTAAAGTAATCTATGACGAAATGATTAAGCATGGTCGCATGCATGAGACTAATTGCGGTCAGACATGTAAAGTTGTGTTGTTGTTTTTTGCACATTTCTATGCGTGCGCGCACGATACGCGAATGTTAGTGGTACAGCGCAGTGTTGTAATTATTGCACAATCGTGGTAATGAGCGCGCTGCGGGTGAGTTGGTCGATGTTGCCAGGTTTGGTGGGTTCTAACCTTAATATCTGTACAAGTGGTAAACTAAAAACCGGCCAAGTGCGAGTCGGACTCGCCCATGAAGGGTTCCGTAGCAGCAAGTATCATCATAATATAAAAGTTCTTGTAGTTCTTTGTAAGTTTGATCGACGTTTTTATATTTGAGTTGATTGAATGAGAGGAAAATTGCGGTTTACTATTTATGACGTTTTAAAAAAAACTAATTACTTGATCTCGTTCAAACCAATTTTCAATGGAAGTTTGCGTAATAATGTACATCATATATTTTTTTTAGTTTTATCGTTCTCTTATTTTAGAAGTTAGAGGGGGGTGACCAACATTTTACCACTTTGGAAGTGTCTCTCGCGCAAACTATTCCGTTTAGAAAAAAATTATATAGGAAACCTTATTATCATTTTTAAAGACCTATCTATAGATACCCCACACGTAAGGGTTTGAAGAAAAAAAATTTTTCGAGTTTCAGTTCTAAGTATGGGAAGCCCCAAAAATTTATAAACTAATTACTTGATCTCGTTCAAACCAATTTTCAATGGAAGTTTGCATAATAATGTACATCATATATTTTTTTTAGATTTATCGTTCTCTTATTTTAGAAGTTACAGGGGGGGGGGGACTAACATTTTACCACTTTGGAAGTGTCTCTCGCGCAAACTATTCAGTTTAGAAAAAAATGATCTATGAAACCTTATTATCATTTTTAAAGACCTATCCATAGATACCCCACACGTAAGGGTTGGATGAAAAAAATTTTTTTGAGTTTCAGTTCTAAGTATGGAGAGCCCCCAAAATTTATTATTATTTTTCTATTTTTGTATGAAAATCTTAATGCGGTTTACACTTCGATCACATAAAGATGGGTTTACAGAATACATCTACTTACAAATTTTCAACAGTATAGCTCTTATAGTTTCGGTAAAAAGTGGCTGTGACATACGGACGGACAGACAGACAGACAGACAGACAGACAGACAGACAGACATGACGAATCCATAAGGGTTCCGTTTTTTGCCATTTGGCTACGGAACCCTAAAAAATACATTATCTTATTAGTTTACCATGTGTACTCCTTTTGAACTGAACGCCTCGATGGTGAAGTGGTTAAAGTACCGGGGCTAGATCTCGGAGTCCGGTGTTCAATTCCCGTGTCGAACTAACTTTGTGTCGTTATTTCGGACACAGATCAGATTTGTGATCACCAATCTGCATTTCGCAAACGTGTTGATAAACCTAGTAAAAACTCATGATTGTTTCAACGATAACATAATTTCAAGGATGGAGGGACACTAATAGCTGCACTAAAATTTTAAATCCTATACATACAAAATTGAACTTAACCAATAACAATTATCAAAATATTTGTCTATTTATCCAATTGTGTTAATATGTAAATGGATGTCTGTGTGCTTAGGGATTTCGTTTTGTCAATACAGTTGGGTAGGTACTTTACTTTTTAAAAAGAACGTCTTGTTGATTCCAAATTCCACACGGACCCAGCTAGTAATAAATAATAGAGCTGATCTGAATAATTATGAACCGACCACAGAAGATACGACTATTGTGATGCACATTGCACTGTAAGCGTAAACACAGGTGCATTCCCCTATTTCCATATATTATAACCTGGTAAGACAGCATATGTCACAACCGGGGAGAGTTTTATCTGTGGTTTCAAAGGCTCTATGTCAATTTACAAACAACGAACTGTCACTTAGAATTTCAACAGAAACATTACATCGTTCGCCATATTCTGGCAACACTGAGTAAAATGTTTGCTATCTTGTTATTTTTTCTGTAGCTCTTTTACCCTGAAGTGTTTTATGTTTATAAAAAAAATACAAAAGTAAAGTAACAGCCTATTTTATTATCCTACTGCAGGGCAAAGACCTTCATTGATATGAAATGTTAAATGTAATGTGTGTGTGTGTGTATGTGTGGGATGGTGGTTAAAAAAACTGAAAATGTAGGTACTTTGTCCAATTTGTCATCACAAATGGAATAGAAGAAATTAAATGATATATAACCTATGATTTAAATATGACAATACACATACAATACACAGAATTGTACCTATGTTTTAAATTACTGTTCGCATTTATAAAGTTCAATGTTAAACGACAGAATAGGTACATAGTTCAAAAGTAAATAGAATGATGGGAAATTTAAGAATTTGTGATCATAAAATCAAACGTGCAATAGGCTTCCCCCCAATGAACTCCAAATTGATAGGTCCTGTGCGTCGTCCGCAATCAAACTTGGATTCCTATGATCTATTCTATACCACCGGGGATAGGCTGGTCCATAGCCACAAGGCTGACACCGACTCGTCCCAATCCGGTGTGAAGGAGAAACCGGGGGAGTTTAGTGGGTTGTGGACGCTTTAGTCTCGAGTCCCACACACGGCCGCAGGCCTAGTTAGCCTGCATAAATGCAAACACCACCGAAAAAAAAAAAAACTATTCTATACCGAATCATTGGTCCATAATGTGGGGATCCTACCACGGCTCCATTTAACGGTACCGGCCCACCACTCAAGGACCTTTTCGCCTCAACGGCTATCAGTTGATCTTCACGTCATATAATTCATTTGACAGAATCATGGACTTTGATATAACACGAATATAAAAGCATGTTTGCTACCATCCGTTTCATATTGAGACTGAGTAATAATTGAACGTCTGCCACAGTCATTAACGATTCTACGAAATACCCAATATACATCGTAGCAAAAAATACTTGTAGGACTGGGGGTTATATCTGCTTACTGACAATTAAACTGTATATTTTAACCGCAACAGTATTTAAGAATTTTTCACGGTTATATTGTAAACACTTGGAAACATAGCAATTTTCAGGAACCAGCCTATACATAATAATATCTCGTGAAATGATCGTTATTATTGGTAATATGTTTGCGAGGATTTTATCATGTATAGGTACCGCTTATTTTCTGTATTACTGTTTTCGTAGAATGAAAAACTGTTGCGCAATTTCTTTTAAATGTTTCACTATACGAAAAGTGACGAAGACTCTTAAATAAATAAAGGAAACATCACAATAATATTTTATTTAAGAATTTAAGTCATATACCTTTTCAGTTGGTGTAAAATGTTGTTAGGTATCAACTATCATGAAGGTATACGACTAAGCACCTTTCAAAGTAAATTAATATAGATGTCAGACAGATATTAATCAGATCCAAATCCAATTTTAAACTTATTAAAAGAAAATAATAAATGATAGGATATAAAGGGACAGCACTACCAACTACTATCTATCCAGTGCAGTGTCACTCAGATCCAATAGGATGTAGAATTTGTCCGCAAACTTAAATTGTATAAAGACAACAACAATGATTTATTTTCGTACAATTCTACGTATCTACATAGCAACTGCTTTTAAATATGTGAAAAACTTAAATAACATTCGTAAATATATTATTTACTTTTAACAAGCTGAAACTATTACCGCATTACGTGGTGCTGTCAAAAATTCCAATAGAATGACTCAACTTGTCTCAAACGTTGACTAAAAAAACTAAATTAGAAATTAAATAGGTACTCGTCGAAGTAATAATATGTGAACTGTAAACGACGGTAATTAAATTCAGACACTTTCGAGCGATCGACTAATGTTGATAAGTGTCCCGCCTGCATCAGGAAACGACACTTCCTGATCTACCGAATGCGTCGTAATGTGGCATTCGGCCTTTCGTCTCGGCGCTCCATTCATACGAAATATGTTTAATGGCTACCCGGCAGTAATCAGAGGCTAGTTGAGGGCCGCAGGCCCTTTATGCACTTAGGGCAGGGCTTTATCGCACAAGGATACTACCGTCAATTCGATCAGCACAATATTCGTACCATGTCACTTCGATGGCGAGCGAGTTAGCACGTTTGTGCGATAATTTCTTTCTTCTTAAGACGTTCCCAGTGTATTTATCTAAGTTTTTATACTAATACTTTCCGTATTTTTTTACCCGGAGAATAAAAAGAAATTGCACGCAAATATTAAGACTATGTCAAACCACATTCCGGTCACATATGGGACTATAATTATTAGCTTCATGTTGAACACTTGGTGATTTATCGATAACTAGCGGTCGCCCTCGCGGTTATACCCGCGCGTAATTTCCTTTTTCAACTATCCCCCCTTCCCCCCACTTTTCCGGGATAAAAAGTATCCTATGTTCTAATCCCGGTTATAAACTATACGTGTGCCAAATTTCATCTAAATCCGTTCATCCGTTCTCGAGTTATAAGTGTTGTAACAAACACGACTTTCTTTTATATATATAGAAGATTAATCGGTGTGTTAGTTTTGGTCAGAGATTCGTGTACTAAATGCGCAAAGTTGTTAACTTGTACTAAACCCAACAGCAACATACATTACTTCCTATTATTATTCTAAACCAAAACCATATTTTTTTTACATTAACTGTCAGTTTTTTTCTGATAGTAGATGCTCAATGACATAGGGCCCCGTCGAGTAAAGGGAAGTACTGATACAAGTAACACTCGACTAGTTTAAGATCGATGGTTTCCGAGCAAAGATTTTGCTCATAGATAAAACGTTCATTCAACGCATTAGGTGCTATTCACTTGAGATGCCAATGGCAATCAAGACGATAGGACGAGATTCAAGCAGACGGGGTTGAAGGCTACGGCGGTTTTCACCTGGTACGGTATTCAGTAACACAATAATTTATACTGTGTAAACGAGCCTATACAACATGCATTGAATTAGTTTTAGACTGAAGTCTATAGATCAAATTATATTTATCAACATAGTAATTATATAAAAAGTACATGCTGTAGTTACACAGATATGAAGCATGTGTAAAAAAAGGGAGGTCATACATTTTTGTTTTAAACGCGACAATCAATAGATGGGTAATTCTCACGAAATTCCGAAATTTGAGTTACAAAAATGTATGATTTTTTTTTTCAATATTTAATTTTTCTTTTTTCAGGTTTTAGAGTACTCGTATAACTTATTCTCAATTATATAGTGGTCCCCCATAATTAGTGAGTTTTCATGGAAAAAAAAGGTAGTTAAAAAAATAGGGACTGAGGGAAAAGTTAATAAAGCCCATAAACAAAATACATATTTCCATTACCTTTAATGTAGCAAGAATACAAAAAGCAAGCAAAGCTGCTGCTACATTAACATTTGCACGGTTAAAATAATAATTCTCTCACCCATCATTATTACCCAACTACAAATAAATATGAGGGAATGACAGTGAGGGAATGACAAAATCAAACATAGCCGCCCAAAACGCACAACTTATACTTTCTTTCGTATTGAAATTAATGATAATGTTATAGGTTACCAAAACCAACGTAAACAACTTATTATCAATTAGTTAAGGTTGATTGCCTTATTGTTATAAGATGTGATGGAATGACGGCCGAAATTTATAATGTAGTAAACTACGAACGAAATTATTTTTTTACCGAAATTACTTGCATGCACAAGATGAATTCGCCACAATGAATTATTGGAAGTACTGCCAACTATCAAAAACATATTGATGCTTTCATGTAATACAAATGACACGTTCAAAAATGGACTGCGAACAAAAGTGTGAGGTAATGATCTTATTTCTCGGGAAAAAAGAAAATATGCATAATTATCAATACCCTTTAAATTTTTCTTGGATTTTATGAATATTTTAAGAAGACCATTTTTATTTTAAGCTGCTAATAAAACTATAACACAAAATTTAGCGAAATGTGTCAATTTAGCAACCATAGAGTACTTAAATCTGGAGTTCGGGACATAGTGAGGGAATGATTTTCGGATGTTTCTGTAAGTAAAAGAAATATTAAATATCTAGTTTATTATAAACTCATATATGTATTATGTAACCCCTTATACATACTTCATAACAAAATAATAATCATTGCATTAATTTTGTAATTACTTAGAAAATAACAATAAGGACACGAATTTCGGAATTTCGTGAGAATTACTCAGATACTAATTTTTGAGCGCTAGACTGTGTTACATAATTTATTGTTTGGCAGTTTTATACCTATCACTCACTAGCAACAATCAAAAAATTAAGCACCTGTCCAATTCAGATTCCGATTGTAAGTCAATCAAGTCCGGAGGCTATTTTAATATAGATTAAATGCGATTATACTTTAGTTACATACAAGTAAGGAGATGTCCAAAAATGTATGGACCAAAAACCCAGAATCGACAGGAATGAAATGTATATCAATCGATTGACATTGAAATATAATATAATGTTACCAAGGGGGCAACCCTGAAATCGTTATAGTATAGGAGCTAGGAGCAAAATAAAATAAGTGGAAAATTCGTATAAAACAATAATAAAAATAAGTTTACGTCATGTTGTGGCTTAATATGACGTTGTTTTAGTGTTGTATCACTTGTGTT
Source organism: Mecyna flavalis (assembly GCA_949319885.1). Classification (NCBI taxonomy): domain Eukaryota; kingdom Metazoa; phylum Arthropoda; class Insecta; order Lepidoptera; family Crambidae; genus Mecyna; species Mecyna flavalis. The sequence continues at coordinate 8,990,079 of OX439407.1, read as the reverse complement.
ATACATGATAATTATCATCAGCTCATTTCACAAGCAACAGCAACATAATAACACCATAATATTAAATCACAACATAACAAAGACTCTGTTTTTTGAATATTTTTTTCTTTTGGCCCATACATACTACAATCGTTATAGTACTGTGTGTATTATTGCTAATTCTGTGGCTAAAGATTGCACATATAAAAATAATTGGTATAGTATAGGAGCTAAGAGCCATGTTGTGGATGAGAATATCGTTGTTAATCATTTATTTTCATAATGTAAGTCTTATTGTAATGATATTATAATTACCTATAATAACAACGACATTCTAATCCACAACAACTTGTGTTACACATGAATGTACAAACAAAAAATGATTCCAACAAAACCATAGTTTATTTTTAAGTCACAATGATAAATTATCAGCAAAGCCGTCGTTGTTTATTCGTTTATTTTTATAATGTAAGTCTTATTTTGATAAGTTTTAATGATATACATAATTATAATAACAACGGTATTCTCACCCACAACTTATTTTTATTATTTTTAAACGATTTTAACTTAGTTTTTTTGGCTTTTAGCTCCTATACTATACCAATTATTATTTTTATATTTGTAATCTTAAGCAACAGAAATACCAATAATACACACAGTACTGTAACGATTGTAGTATCTATGGAAAAAAGAATATACAAAAAAAGGGTAGTGATTTAATATGATGTTGTTATTATGTTGCTGTTGCTTGTGAAATGTGTTGATGATAATTATCATGTATAACACAGGTGATGCAACATTAAAACAACGTTATAACATGACGTAAACTTATTTTTATGATTGTTTTATACGAATTTTTTACTTATTTTATTTTACTCCTAGCTCCTATACTATAACGATTTCAGGGTTGCCGCTTTGGCAACATTATATTATATTTAAATGCCAATCCATTGGTACATATTTCATTCCTGTCGATTCTGGGTTATTTTTTGGACATCACCTTTGCCTTCAATAGCGCCATACTTATCAATTAATCAAATAATGTAATTGGTTCGATGCACAGATAATATGGTTCGATGCTAAAAGAACTTGTATTGCAGATCCCGGGTTCAATTTCCGGGACGGTCTAAGATGGCTGTTGTTTTTTTTTATAGTAGCTCAGTACATTGGCTCCACTTAGCCTGATGGTAAGCAAAAGGGGAACCCAAATTACTATGACAACGGACGCAACAACGAGGCGTTCTATCTGTTGGCATCGCAGTAGGCCCTCAAGGTGCTTCTTCACGCTTCGTTTAAAGGAACCCATATTATTGGAGGGGGGAAATACATGAGCCGGCAAAGAGTTCCACTTCTTTATGGTTCGACAAAGAAAGGAATCATCGAACTTTTTTGTACGCGATGGAATACTTTCCACGGTGAAGCAATGACAACGCTGACTAGAGCGAGTGGGTCTAAGTCGTGTTGTGGTCCTTGTCGGATTTTTCAAACCCAGCTCAGGTTTGTGATCACTTGACCTGCGGGCGGGGGTAGCTCCCCAACGCCCGCATTGCACAGGTCGCCCAAGCAAAGTCTAGGGGTCACCTCGTTTCTCGGGTGACCCTCCCTAGGCGCCACCCCGACTTGAGGCCTCTCAAGTATTGAAATGTTGAAGGCTTTTGCCCTGCAGCCGGCAAGTCGATAGAACGGGGAGGTTATCCAGGACATAACTTGGTAGATTCCGGGATTCTTTTCCATATTGCGGATGGGACCGGCCAGTTTCGTATCCTAGGAGAGAGCCCAAAACTACCTTCCGTACCCCCTTTCGGGACTCGTAGCGAGACCAGTAAGCATCTTCTCCGGGAACAACTGAAGAAGGCGGCATTTTCACAGCGAACCAAAAGGTCTTTGCCCTGCAGTGGGAATTAAGCTGATACTCCACTTTTCACTACAAGTTGGCTTCGCCATAACATTAAACAGGGAAGCGAATGCCATGTCGTGTCGTGTCGCACGTGTGTCGTGATCCGAGTCGTTGTGTGTGAATGCGCCAATGATCTCATACCTAATTTTATCATTGTAGGAAACATTCACGCCGTTAGACAACGTGGTGTGACGCGTGCTGTCTCTCAATCACTTACAATAAGATAACACTGTCGGTAATAAACTTGTTGGAATGTATTGTTATTAAATAGTGGAAATGTTATTCACATTCATATTCAGATTTTGTAATCCATGAACTTACATTGAATCATTTTGATTAAAGAATTTTACGTTTAAAGAAATAAACAAAACAATTTTATCGATATGTTACACCTTCACAATCGATTATTTCGTGTAAGCGAAAGATTTCAGCAATGGACAATACGGACATCCCATCACGAACGTTATTTCTCTGCATTACATTTGACAGTCAAAATTGTGAAAAATTACTCCTGTCAAATCATTGACAGCTGTCGGAGAAATCCCACTGGATTTTACAAGGTATAATCCACAGCGACTGATTAAGAGCTCTGACCGCCCTAGGCTAATCATGAGGACGCGCCCCCGCCAGGTGTGTTACGGACGGCCTAAAAAGTAGTAACTGAGTAGAGTACTCAGTAGTGTGAATTTTTTTACATGGTTCATACTACCTATAAAAGTTTTCAGATCGATCTGCAAGCGAAACTAACGTTGTCCTTTAATCTGCATGACATTCGACCTTAGGGTGGCAAACCATTTTTAAGCTGACCGTACATAAAGGCAAAGTACCTCATGCATTATAAGACCAAAATCATGACAAGTGACTGCAGGTTACCAAGTAGAAAACCAAATCCATGTCGTGTTTGGCGGCATGACTTGTATTGGCTTAGTTTCTATAGACAACGTAGTTGCCATTGCCATTGACCGTGAGCGTGGTCATCTAGTGGGTTTACAAGGTAATCAGGATTTAAGTGAACAAATTATCATCATCAGCCTGTAACAGTCCACTGCTGGACATAGGCCTCTCCAAATGCTCGCCACGATGATCGATCCTCGGCCACTCGCATTCAGCTCCTGCCAGCCATATTGCGCAGTTCATCGCTCCACCTTTACCCCAACGGTTATCGGTTCTACGGGTGATATGGCCAGCCCACTGCCACTTCAGGTGGCTTATCCGGCGAGCTATGTCGGTGACTTTGGTTCTCTGCCGAATCACCTCATTTCGGATACAATCCCGCAGAGAAACGCCGAGCATAGCTCTTTCCATAGCCCGCTGAGCGTCTTTAGGCTAGTCCACAAGCCTAAAGTAAGTAAGTGTCCACGTTTCGGCTCCGTATGTCATGACGGTAAGAACGCACTGATTGAAGACTTTCGTCTTAAGGCATTGTGGAATCGGCGATGCGAAGGCTCGACGTTTTCCAAACGCTGCCCAACCCAACTGAATACTACTATTCACCAGATTCACCTCGTCCTCAAAGTTGTTTCGACCCAACTGCAACGACTGCCCAAGGTACATATATTTTTGAGCAACTGTAGACCTTGGTTTAATCCAAGTTCATCCGTAGGCCGATGCGTAAAGAAGAATCAGCCAGGTCATTCAGCATCTGTTGTAGGTCCTGCAGCGTCTCCACCATTATGACGATGTCATCTGGAAATCTCAAGTGAGAGATGTATTCGTCATTTATGTTGATGCCGCGCCCTTTCCAGTTCAGCATCTTAAACATATCCTCCATTGCATTTGTGAACAATTTCGGAAAGATGACGTCCCCTTATATCACTCCTAAATGCAATGGTATAGGATTTATCTGCTAATTTTGTACTTGAACGGACATGGTGGCTGCGTTGTACAGACATCTCATGGATATATCGCCAGTCTACTTGGCAACGCTGCAGGGACTCCAGAACGGACCAGATTTCAACCGCGTCGAAGGCCTTCTCATAGTCCACAAATGCTAGACACAGGGGCTGATATTATACTCTTCGGTCTGTATAATCTGCCGCATAGTGTGGATGTGGTCTATGGTGCCTTATCCGCTCCGAAACCCAGCCTGTTCCGGATCCGGTGGTTGAAACTCGTCGAGTCTTCGCGCAAGACGGTTCGTGATCACTCTTGAGAATAGCTTATGGACATGGCCTAGAAGGGAAATGGGTCGATAGTTCTTCAACAGGCTTGTGTCACCCTTCTGAATAACAGTACGACCACACTTCTACTCCACGCTTTTGGAGTTCTCCCTTCAAACAGAACAGCGTTAAAAAGCTTTTGGTTGGAACAAATTATATCTATATATGTACTTATAAAGATTTCACCATGAAACACAACATTTGACTGTTTTTGGAGTAAGGAAATGAGATAGGAACTGTTGTACTAATTTTCATATTTCTTTATTGGTAGATGTGCTATTGCCAAGATTTGCCCGATATTGCGAGGCGGATTAAACAAAACTCGCACTAGGCACTCTGTTGCTAGCTCACCCACTCGCTCAACCACCGATTCGAGTAACAAGTCAGTGTTTGTTTGTTGTACGCGCGCTTTTTAAAATTTCAAAATTTAATGTAAAATTAGGGATTTTCTTTTCTCTCTCTATCTCTCTTTTTTTATTTAGTTTTAATGTTTTGTCTCGCTCTAGTTGAAATATGTAGAGTAGATGCAATAATGCTAGATTAGTGCATGCGAAGACACGATTTCAGCGCCCCCCCCGATCCTCGCGCCCTAGGCTGCAGCCTAATTAGCCTAAGGGTTAATCAGGCCCTGATAATCCATTCTTTCTGCCAAAAGTTTAATCAATCGTGTTAATTGTCTACTATCAGGAAATAATTCTCTTCAGATTCAATTGATCTGCCATACCTAAAGCCCATAAAGAGACCGACGACCTATAAAAGGTTCAGGAATCCAGCAGAATGCCGGTCGTCTGAGACACACCTACTTAACAAAGCAATCTCTTATTTATTCCGTTTTACACAATAAGCTATAAATGCACGGCTAATGTGCAACAGATGAGCTGTGTTTCTAGGCGAGTGCAATGGTCTCTGTGATAAGGAACGCACCCGCATTTCCATGCATTTCTATGCACACGCATTATGCAATTTTGCACTAGATATTAGGCATAGAATCATACCATACTGTTACATAAAGTATATAGATACACAAGCATGGGATTACTGAAATCACTGGTGCATTGTGTTTGATTTCTATTGCCCAAGAAGCAAGTTTACATTTCACGAAGTAATTAAGTAAGTCTTTCTATATCCGTATTAAGAAAGAGTAGTCGCAATATCACCAATAAAGACTATTATGTATTTTTAGCCAAGAGCTCAACACTAAGGATATTTCTACCACCTCTTTTACCAAAAGTCTCATAGCATAATTTAAAATATTTTATTAATTTTCTGTGACTTGTAAGATATTCATTGCATCGATTTCAGCTGTCCGGGGACATATCTATAAAGTGAAACTTTGGAATTAAAGAGATTTTGTAGTTGCTTATATATAACATGTGTATGCCATAAACTAAGCAATAATCCTGCTATCTACTTTTATACGTTCTTCTAATATCATAAACGTGAAAGGTTTATGCGGAAGGACATTGATAAAAACGAATAGAGCTAATCAGCAGAATGCTGATGTTTGACAAAAAATATTGTTTATTGAGACAAATCAACACGTGTTCAGATCGCAGTTGCAATAGAAATTTTTAGCAGTTAAGTGTCGTGTTTAAATGAATATATTTTTTATTTTGTTTTTTTATCGCTGTCTATACTAGTTATTATGAAACGTGCGGAACAATGTCACCTTCGTTATCATACCTGAATACAGAATGTTTTGTTTTTACGTCTTAATTAGCATTTCCTAGATACTTAATACTTACCTACATACAACATAATTACATTTAACATGTAAGGTTAAATTAAATTTGATAATTACTAGTTGGTCTGTTACTTATTAATGAACCATCTAATTAAAAGTTTTAAATATGTTTTCTTTTCGTACCAACGAAAAAGGAAAAATTCCTTCGGAGGAATTTCATTATACCTACTCGTACATATAACAACGATAGTGTGTGGTGGTATTTACATCTTTCATAAAATAAAATTGTAGTATTTGTTTCTTTTTTTTTTTTACTCTAAGCTGTGCTTGTTCGTTTTAATGAATTTACTTTGCTGAGGTATTAGTTATTGTCTACTATAATAGACATAGATAAATACAGATATATAATTAACTAGCCTTCCGCCCGCGGCTTCGCCCGCGTGAACTATAGGACGTTATCCCGCGGGAATATCTTGTAAATTGTAGCCTATGTGTTATCCTTATGTATAAGCTATATTATTGTAAAGTTTCATTAAAATCAATTCAGTAGTTTTTACGTGAAAGAATAACAAAAGTTCATCCATCCGCTCCCCGGCCGGTACCGCCGCAACCGCTATGTCCCTGCATTTTAAATCTGTAATATCTTCGAAACTATTCATTTAAATTACATGATGTAAAGGGCCATATTGATCTATATTACATGCACAATTTATTAATGGTACTTTATTGGATAAGGATTAATACTGTATTGCTTAAAATCACTTTTTCGTAAATAAGCCATTATTTTATCGTAATAAGTAAAGAAAAATGGTTATTGTGGGTTATCCCTAAGAGATAGACATATACCATCGCAGACTTTTTTGTAAAACGTTTTAAGGTGTACAATAGTGTAGTACATTATTTTGATCGATCTCGTAGGGTTCAGCCAGCGTTTGCAATGTAAGCGCAAAAAAATGCGATTATTTACGACCTTAAATTAAAAACCTCTAAAATTATCAGTGTTTCTCTACTATATTATGCATGTATTATACATATAAACCTTCCTCTTGAATCAGTCTATCTAATGAAAAAAACCGCATCAAAATCCGTTGCGTAGTTTCAAAGATTTAAGCATACAAAGGGGCATAGGGACAGAGAAAGCGACTTTGTTTTATACTATACTAGCTTCCGCCAGAGTTTTCGCCCGCGTGGTCGGAGTATGCTTTAACTACCCAGATTTTTCAAGGATTTGCAAAAATTTATGATTTGTGCTAATTCTTAATGTTAATCAAAAACCAGATAATAGTAAAAAAATACGGAATAAAATAATCGTATTTCCTTAACCAAGCGGTGTTTTTCTTTCATACATAGTTCAAGCTACTCAAACGCTATTCGAAGGGGTAAATGGCCATAGGACAGTAAAATAACGCTACGGCTTTTACCGTTCATTCATATTCATAAAAAACGTCCTATTGTTACTTACGTAATACTATGTAGGTACCTATTGTCTAAGTTTTGTTGTATTCGTTACTACAATACTTATTACAAAAAAGAAGTTACAAGAAAGGTGAATTCTTTGTTTCGTTTACAGTTCTTTTTAAAATTTTTGGTAAGATTTCTTTTTTCCGGTTGTAAACTTGTATGCTCAGGAAATAAAGGTTTTCTTTTCGATTTAAATGGTCTTCACTTATTTGTTGAAGTCCAAACGTCATAGTTTTATAATATATTATTGAATAACTTAACGGTTTACAAGAACCAAGCTAGTGAATGTAGGGTAACACGTTGACCGCCTCCGTGGAACAATAATTTGGACAGTCGATTTTGACGTTGAAGATTGTGGAATGGAATTCCTGCCTCCCTTATTTTGAGGATTTGTTTAGAATATCTGTATAATACAAATTGCCAGGAACAATCTTTTAACGTTAGTGTCATAGGAACCGTCTCCTACTAAATTCACATGTTTTAAGGCCAATTAACCACTGTCAGATAAATTATCGGAAAATTATCTGAAAGTGATGAACTTGGCCTTTGACATTGTTCTAAGATGCTTGTGGGTGTGTCCTTCAAGAATGGGGTTAAGTTCACTACCAGATAAAAGCTAAGTAATAAAATATTTTTTCGCATTACCAATATCAGCAGTATTTCAAAGTCGCTGATATTAGATAAAAATAAACCTTGCAATTGTTATTATTTGATACTAATTTCTGAGTACGTAAGTAATTACACACACGCAACCAGTTTACATTAAAGCTGGTTCTAACGATGTTTGCACACAATGTATTGTATTTCCAAACGCCATAATTTTAGGAGTAAGCAATACGTGACCGTCATCTGACACTGACCCATTATGACAACCGGTCACCAACACAAGTAAATACACCTTTAGCCTTTGGAGAACGATGGTTCCGTAATATTTTATTAGTTTTTTTGTAACATGTAAACGATGTAAACACATAACTGAATTCTGTGAAAGGAAGGTTGTGAGCGTGACAATCGATGCAATGTGTGGTTAGCACTTGAAACTTGAGAAATTTAGCAAGAATGGAGGAGGTGACAAGAGTTGGGAGTAGACTGAACCATTGTTGATAAGTGGTTTATTAGAGTTGTTTTATTAAGTCACTGTAGTTTATTTATTTTTAAGAGCATCTTAGGGAATCATGAAAACTGATTCTTTGTAATGCAGAGCTAACGGTGCACTGGCCTTGACTAGGTATGTACATCAAAGACCCTAGGAAGCGTGAAAATCAACGAATGACAAGGTACATTTTTAATCGTTCGTAACAATCGTCGTCGTAACAATTTGACGAGCCATTTTATGGTCGAGAAGTCAGCTATTACAACAGAAGTGGCGGATTCGATCCCCGCACTTTATAAACATTTGTGTGTATAAACAAACATGTCTGTTTGTATCGGTCTGGGTGTTTCTATGTAATAATATTGAATTTCCAAAAAAAGTATCTACGAGTAATTAATGGTTATCCGTTGTCTGGCACCCATATCACAAGCTAATGCTTAGTTCGGGGCTAGATGGTGTGTATAATGTCCAGATATATTTATTATTTTTATTAACTACATAAATGACAATAAAGTCACATGTGTAAAGTACAAAGTACTCGTAATAAACGTCTGGTCCTTCTGAATTCATATTCATTCGGTCATAGAAATTCGTCAAGTGTGTAAAAATCTTTTTCTAGCTTCCTCCATGCCATGCCTGCAGCTTCGCCCGCGTATAAATTAAAGCTTAATATATTGTGTTATTCTGACCAAGTGAAGGTAAGTACAGTAGTTTCATGTAAATCCGTTTAGTAGCATTCCTCACAATTCACAAGATAACATTATTAAAAGAATAGAAAGACGGTTTCATCTAAACTGAAGTACGGTACTCTAATATCATGGCTTGCAGTTAATATTTCAGCTCCCGTTTCAAAATGTTTCCCATGAGAGAATGCGAGATCGTAACTTTAATTTGCGTACTTTTAAACTAATTATAATTTATCCATAGGTATTTTATATTTTTAGCATACGTAAATAGTGGTATTGAAGTATTACTAACCAAACGTCATTTATGGGTAATTTTGGCTTATGTACTTTTAGGTCAATTTAAATTTACAAAACCATAAATATAGAATTAAGAAGTTAGATAAATAGACTAGATAAATCCTCTTTTGTTTGTAAATCTTTGGTTTATAAAAAAAAGAACAATAATACAATTATATTAAGTAAGTACGAGTATATTTAGGGACACAAAATATGCTTTATTACTATATTTATATTTTTCATTTTCCGAACGCTTGTCCCGATACCACAGAATGTACATAATAGTAAAGTACCGCTTATACGCTTGCATTATGATCCTCGATGTAATAACTGGATTATTACATTGGAGGTATTGCCATCTGACCTCTGTAATCCTTAACAGGGTAGCCAGACCAATGGGATCATGATTACGCAGCCATTCGACTATGCAGGTTTTACTGGAACCACTCGGCTACCACAACTCAATTGTATAGGTACGTGGGTACATAACAATTAAATCCCTCAAAAACGAATAGAACTTAACTTCTAGTTAAATAAAAGCATTCAAAATAACGCGAAATATTTATTGCCGGGGATAGAATCAAAGAAAACGTATGAACTGGTCCAACGAGATGGGGAATGCGGATCAGGAATATGGAAAAGCAGGAAGACTTGTATTTTACCAAACGCCAGTGATAAGGGGCAATAGGAATGCGCACTTGTTCACAACGTTGGCGCCATTTTAATTTAATGATGTGCTACCAAAACAGGATCGCGAAATATTACAGAATAAAATATTTCTTAGAAATATAGCTGACCGTGCGCCAACCTTCGGCTTCGCCAGGATGAAAATTATCGCTTACAAACCATGCCCTGTGATAATAACAAAACAACAAAAGTTGTCTAATTTGGTGTGGTTGTGAAGTTACGCATTTTTATTATAAAGATAACCCACAATTTCGCAGATCTGGCAACCTTACTTTCGATCCCAGACTCACACCACCCCGGAAGGACACAAAATAATTATGTATTTTTATGCCAGACCATCCTCAGTAACCCACCATCAACTGTTAGGCTGCTTTTTAGAAAAAGATGAAGCTAAGAAGGTCTTTCAAAACATGAAGTTAGGTACTTAGGCTTTTGGGTCTGTTTCAGCATTTAGCTGTCTTGTTACCAGCCCTAATGAAATCAGTCTCTTTCCGGCTTTACAGTGTCAATATTAATGTGGGTACAGATGAATTTAAACGTTTGAACAACACAACAGGGGAACCTAAAGGCAGCAAAGTGAGCAACACCAGCTAAGAAATATAATACCTATCTTGGTGGCAATTTAACACACGCCATAAAAATATATCCTACCCCTCACTTAATAGATGCCTCCATCACATCAAAAATAAAGCAATAGGTATTGCAGGTAAATCTCGCTGGTAAGCCTGGTAATTCACTAGTCTTTTTTTGGTTCTGAAAGTAACTCTAGTGCAAAGTCTGTTGTTAAATATACCTACCGGTCGTACTTATGCTCGAAGCAATTTTGCAATTTAGCTGAGATCCGCTATTGGCTGAACAGAACCCGTCCACGCCTCTACACTAAACTCTTGAATGTGGCAACAATTAATGAGTAACTTTTGCAATGTCTACAAAGGAAATTTTTAATCAAACTATTGAATATCGTCTTCCGCTTAATTATTGTTCAAAGAAATTATTTACTTTCCAAATTTAATTTACACAGAAACAATAACTTATAATTTAAGAGAGAAGATGGTTAGTAGGCAGGTAAACTACCAAGTAGTTTAACGCCTAGTTGCTGAGTTGCCATTGATGATTACCAACACGCTTTTGGAACGCGTAGTCGGTTAAGTTGTCATAATCTAGAAAATTCAACCTTTGCGATACATTAGGGTATTATAGGCCGAAAACTTTACTTTAATTTTTTTTGTAGACTAAAATTTGTACAAACGTATTAGGTATTCGTCAATACAGTTTAAGGCGCGTAATTTTTTTCTTCGTCGATATTAGGTAAGACGATCCTGTATCAGGCCGATTCCAATTCCCGTAAGCTTGTGTGTGCAACATAGCGCATAACACTAAAACCGTAAAACGAGTTTGCAACGAACGAATGCCATAATAAAAAGTTGTTCGAGGGACGCGACGAGGCGAGCTCTGGTTGGTTGTTGTTGTTCCTGTCATAGGAGGGAGCGGGTTGCTTGAGTTGCTTCAAATACAGAGAGGCAGAATTATTATAAATGTATATTTATGTATAATATTAAATTTGTATTAAACTTTTTTTTTCTCGGAGGAGAATGCGTTTATGCACCATAACCGCAGGCTAGCTAGACCCGCGGCCGTGTGTGGGACTCAAGACTGAAGCGTCCACTACCCACTAAACTCCCCTGGTTTCTCTTTCACACCCGATTAGGACGAGCCAGTGCTAGCCTTATGGCTATATTGACCAGCCCATCCCCGGGTAAATTGGCATTAAACTACTTTTTCATAAAATACATTTATTAATTGGTCTTTAATAATATTATTTAACACTATGATATTACCGCTTTAGCGAAAAACGTAATTAAAAATAACTGTTTCGGACCAATATTTATAGGAAGCAACTTTTTAAACAAGCTTCAGAAATAAAGGATAAATCGTGGAAATACTTACATATAAATGTCTTTCCCAATTTATAATTAAAAAGCGAAATAGCCAAAAATCAAGTCCGAATATTTAGATTTCATTAATGTAATTGAATATGTTGTGCACCCTTGGGCCTAAGTTACTATGGCTTTCTGGCATTTCCCTTTATGCTTTTTTTTATAGTGGAGAAATCCTATATGGATACCCCAGCCGCTTGGAGGAGCAGCTGAGGTTATGTCAGAGTTGCCCTATGTTAGGGGGTACTGACTAAAACTCCACTGTGGTGTGGCCTTCTCAAGCACAGGCTGGGGGGCCGGGTCGCTCTATGCAGAGATTCACACAATTGCCCCCCATCAGTCCCTTTATGCTTCCTGTCATTGTTATCATCATCATTATCATCATCATCATCAGCAGGTTAACAAAGACCTCATCCAAGATGTATTAAGTATTTTTTTCATAATATTCATGTTAGATTATTGTGGGCATAAGGGAATTAAATCTATTGGAAGTTGATCATGATGTGGAAGCGACACATCTTCAATGGAATAGCAGTGGCTGCTTTTCATCAGGTGGGCCGAGTGCCTGTTTGCTAACTCATCTAGTATTAAAAAAAAAATTATAAATAAAATTACATAATATTATCCGCTTCGCTCTTGTGCGTGGGCCCAGGCGCGAGGCGGGCGCGGGCGGCAGCGGTCATCTCGATTGGTGGAACCAGCTCTAAAATTGCAACTTTTTGTTCCACACTCCGACTCTGCGACCGCTTATTTTTTAGGACTTCCTCACCGAAACCTATACCTAAAGACTTTTATCGAAGGAAATTTTGAACAGTAGCTTAAGGACTACATTCATAAGCTTTGCACAGCATTTTTTACTACTACGATTCCCGTGAAACAAAGGACCATAGATAGATACAAAGGACAGATAAATGTTTCTCGGAAGCTGTATGCTGCTCGGTAGGTATACATAAATAATAAATTTAAGTTAAGTAGGTACTTAACTAATTTTATTTACAATTAAAAAAAATACTATCTTCAAATGAAATTACTTACTACACACCAGTAAGAGCGGTTACGCACTACGTCCGATCCGAATCCGATCCGTCTCCGTGAAATCAAAATCACAAAGAACATCGGATGGCGGATGACGGATGTATACCTATACTGCATAATCACCTAGAAATAGTTATACGGCTATACCTAACTCCGAACCGTCGTTTCAAGGAGACGGATTGGATTCGGATCGGACGTAGTGCGTAACCGCTCTAAAGGTTTCTGTTTCTAAATAAGATAGGGACCCTACAACTTTTATACAATAGCTGAAAAAATCCCATGTTTAATATTTTGACAACTAGGCTTTTGTCTCAGCCACTTTATTAATGTAGTTGTAGTTATTGTAATACCTACGTTTTTTACGGTAGGTATTTTTATTGTGGTTAGTAGGTATTCAAAACTGCCAGAAAACACCATTAATATTTTTGTAGTAATCAGTTACGTATGTACTGTTTTTACAATTGATAATTTAATTAATTGTAGGTATCCTCTGTGTACAAAACGCAACGTTCTTTGAACTAACTAACTTTAGTACTTTATGTAACTAAGTAGGTACCTATAAAAACATTTTTAACTCGCATAATATTGGTAATGCATTTCTTTTTTTCATAAAATTGACATTGGGTTAAAATTCAATTGAAAAAAAAAATGGTTAGTTTGCTTGGTTTAAAAGTGGTGGTTTGTAAAGTACTTAAACATTCGGCAGCTTATTGCTCAGCTCGGCCTTTATTTGAATTCACTACGTATTTAATTCGGGAATAAAAAGCAATCTAATAATAATAATTTACTTGAACCTACAAAAACACCAACAAACTACCTACTTATATTTTTATTGCATATCTAGCTGATTAGAAGAAGTAGGTTTTAAAAGTAAAATAACAAATAAACTTTTTTTTACTTTTATTAGATAGTTAACGTAGGTACTCCAATAAATACCTAATTTTTAATTAGTAAGTATTTGCTTATAAATGATTAGTTATATAAATATTTTATTTACTAACTACATACCTAGTATGTAACGTAAAATAACAACAGAAAGTGCGAATCATGATGAGCGAGGGAGTAATCGCCACTTTTGTTGTTTGTGGTGGGCAGGCAGGATAACAACAAAACATCCGAATATAGCCGATATCTGCCGAACGCACCCGAATGAGCAACGAATCTCGCTCCAAAACGTGATCGCGCTGTTTGATTTGAAAACAAAATCCACCCGTCCGCTGTGTGCCGCCGCTTCACGATTCACGGACGAAGGCGAACTCGAGCTCAGTGCGCAAGCTAGCGTGATACGGAATGATTGTGTGGTGCGTTTTGCGCGGACGTTGACTCTGCGATTTATTTTTTTAATCCAGCGATTTATACCGCCAGAACTAAAACCTTTTGGAGTATAAAGTCGAGAAAACAAAAAAGTTTACATTACTAAAATTTACTTTTATTGTTCGCGTAGAATTTTGACCAAAACTGTGTATTTCCGTATAGACGCAAAAATTTTAAAGTGAAGAAGATTTCGAAACAAAGGACTGTTTTGTACATTTTCGCAACATTTGCGAAATTGTGTTCAAAAATATTTATCTGGCTGATTTGAAAAGAGCATAAAAAATATTGCTCTCGGCCAACTAGTTCCAACACAATCTGTGGTCAACTAACGAAAAACAAACACGCAACGACTTGCAAAATTATCAAAACCTCTATTTATGTAAACAAGTTTTCATAAAATTCTCGTTTAAGATTATCGTGGACATTTCGAAATTTAATCTAAAAATTGCAGTGAGTTCATCGACCTCCCAAATTCGTGCTTCAGTGGATAAGTTCGCAGATTTTTACTCAAGATTTAGAAACCTGGATTGAGTGGTTTTGCACGATGTCTACTGCCATAATGCATCAGTCTGCGCTGTACGACTATGGTGATCTGTTCTTGAAGGTACGTTTCCTTTATTTATTTTTGATTGACCGCACAACAACAATAAACTGTTTTGAAAATACCGCCACGATTTTGCAAAGTTAAGATGTTCCTTGGCAAGCAAATCATTAAATAGGTAGGAAATACAAGCAAAGGTGACAAACAGCCCATGGCAATTTGATTTTGCCATGGATTGTTTGACACTTTTCCCTGTAAAACTTATTTATTGAAATGAAAATGCCCGCAAGAATTAGGTATCCTACTACGTAGATAGTTTACGAAGCGAATACCTTGGTAAAACTAAGAAGGTGGGTACTTCGATTAAAGGATTTTTTTTTTATTGCAAGTACCTACCATCATGACATGATAATATAACCATAAATCATAATACCTACCTACTCGTAGGTATTGACTAGGCTGCTTAATAGTTTCCTAGATTTAAATGAATACGGTAGTACTGACTTAATATTTAGGCAGTTCATTTACCTGTGGATTCCTTACCTACTTCCAAAGAACTGTTCTTTACAATCTTACCTTAGAGATCCGAATGAAGTTTTAAGTAAGACCAAGATAAACATTGCTTTGCAGGAAGGTAGGTAGGAAAAAGGTCCAGGTAGAAAAATTTGTCCACGTGTTTTGTAAATAGGTACCTACCTAATTAATGGTTATACGAGTAGGTATAACGCTTTGTACATTAATTATAAATAGGTAGATTAACTAATTGTCTTGCTATTTATAAGTACCTGCTTATAAGTCTAAATTTATTAATATTAAGTTAATTTTAAGTAGAATAGGCTACCTATAATATTTTTCATTTTGAACATTGTAAAAACTATATATTTTTAAAAATAAATATATTTATTTTTAAACATTTTAAACATCCAGCCCCCAGCCACTCCATGATGGGCAAAAGTTGTAGGTAGGTTTCTATAAAATCGTAAAAAATTTGCCCTTGTTTATTTACTATTTTAATCGGTTGAATACCTATACCTACCTTTTCACTAAGCAAAGATACTTCGTGAAGGGACCTAGGCACTTACTTCTAAAAGTACCTAATTTAGCTACGTAATCTCAAAAGTAGGTACCTAATTAGCTTACTTCTTCTGTCTGAATAGCACGCTAGTTGTACTTGTACCTACCTTGTACGATTGCCTGGCACCTTTGTCTGAGTATAGTTTTTTTTTAATACTCTTTACATACACTTAGGTACCTACCTACTTACTTACCTAACATGTCACATGAATTAATTTTACACAGTAGGTAGGTATTTTATATGGAAAATTCTATTGACAGGTAATTATGTTTTTCCCCATTATAATATTATTAGTATTTCTTTTCTTACGTCTTATCAGTATGTCGTACCTATTTCATTATAATTTTTCTGTTTACAAAAATGATGTTAAATTGTTTATGCATATTATTACGACAATAATACGTAAACGTTAGCATGTGATAAATTATATTTTTTTAAATTGCTAGTATACCTACCTTAGATTATACATAAGCAAGCTTATGTATACTCTAAGATACCTAGGTACCTACACCTAGGTATCTGTAAGACGATGTTGGGTAGTTTAATTTGAATGTAGGTTTTACAAAAAATCTCATGATGTACACACACATCTATTAACTAAGACGGAAATTAAAACATCACAATTTTTATTGTGCCATACATACTTACCTACCTAATTTACTTAATTAATTCAACAAGGCCTTTATAGGTAGCATGTTCCTTAACCTAGGTATATAATAGAGGTATGAAGCTTGCCTTACGTTAAGTTAAGCCTTATGTATGTATACCTATGTACATGATTAATGAAATTTAATATTTAGGTATTTATTACATGTCACTGATTCCAAAATCGATACTTACCTACAATGGTATTTTTAATTTACTTAACGAAACAAACTTTTCTTTTGAAATGCTGTGTTTTAATGTCATTCACCGATGTGGCGAACTACTTATTATACCTATTTAAAACAATGTAGTTAGGTGTCATCGCAGGCTAACGACACTACTTAAATAAATGCAGTGTTTTTCATAAAATAGTATTTTCCTCAACTGTATAAACTCTGTCTGGACATTGTATAAAATGTTTTTGTATGAGCGAAACATCTAATAAAATCGAAATACCTAGGTCATTATAACAAATCTTACTGAAATGTACTCATCTATTGGGTTTTGTCATAAATCCAACCTAATATATTTACACACATGCATGCGTGTGTTATTCAACTAGGTACCATCGAGGACACCCGCGCGTTATCACTTTTGGAAAAATATACCGTGCACGCGCATCGTTACTTCTTAGGAGCGGCGCTTGTAAACGTGAAAATACTGCACAGGATTTTAGCCTTAAGGGTGATCACGCGCGGGTGACCTCGATAGTACTTAAGTGGTGTCTATTTTATCTAGTAAACGTAAAATACATAGGTTAATTTACCAACTCAGTACAATCTAGGTATTTATGTATTTTAATAATTCTCGTAGTTGGCCGTGACCTTAGTGACTCGATGCAAAAACGATGACCTGATGACTTGGCGATACCTAATTAAGACTAGATATTTTGAAAGTACCTAATTACAAATTGCAATTAATATTCATTTAGTAAACACGTTGTACCTACGCAGTTTTCTGTTGTGGTAGGTATGTAGTAACGAATCTATCATAAGTAGAGTTACCTACGTAAACATTCGTTATATCCCATCAAAACAAAGATTTTTGTAAAAGTAGGCCAAGTTCTGATATAAATCATAGAAAATAGTAACCTGCCTAGTTTCAAAAGTTACAGCTATTTAGGTCGTTCATTTTGATAATAAAATATCTTAACCAACAATGAATGAAATCATTTTAAGGAACATTACGACGATAAAGCTGAAATTTTCAACTTCTCTTTGTGCACCTAGCCCTTTAACTTGGCAAGCACATTGTGATGTGTAAAGGTAGATACCTATTATGGCCTAAGTATCTGTATCTGTGCAAGTCAATGTTCTTGGTAATTGCCCCACACGGAAAATAAGTTTCAAAACCTGTTGCAGCTTCAAGTTGCGTGTACCCGTATGATGAGGCTGACAAAGTTCAGACAAACCCGCCTCTTAGCTGGCACTGGGTAATTTTTAAAAGGAAGGAACAATGCACTTCCTTGAGCTTGAGACGTTAATTAGTTAATTAATTTACCTATTTTAAAAGTCACGGTTTTAGCACTTGTTTCAGAAGAAAAGACATTGTTGTTTTTTTTCATTGGATGTCCGAACTTAGGCCTGTAGCAAAGGTGTCAATCAGTCCATAGTGACTCTAGATGATTTCCAATTCCAACCATCTGTATAGATCACGTTTTATCCTATAGGCTAGATTATATGAGGCTAGAGAACCATTTTACCTTGTATTCGTGCTAGAATGATCTAATTAAGTAGGTTACATCCTTGGTTCGTTGACAGTCATTAAATAAAGTCATTCACGAACAAGACCAGTTAAATAATGCCAACTAACTAGCCAGCTAGGTTAATATCAATGTTAGCTTTAGCCTTAGAATACTCGGTCAACAAAAATAATTCTTAACTGATGCTTCAAGAACTGTAGACGCCCTATGCTCGTATACATTATATGCGTATTTAATTATAGATAGATGATGCGCCAGTAAGGTAAACAGACTGTATTGAAGTAGCAATTAGGGTTCAATGACAGAAAATGGAACATTCGAGGTAACCTAAATCGTTCATTAAAAAAAATTGACGTCTTTCGAAATTAATTGATGTATGTAACCAGTTTTACCTCAAACATGTTTTCACGAGGGCGTATTTATTCGATCCCTTCGCTGCGGGGATGTCTTGCCACAGACCCAAAACATAAAATCTCTGTTCCACCCTTGAAACGGATCTATAGTGGTTTGGGTAGAGATCATAATCGCTCGTTTGAGCCGGTTCTCGGCCTATCTTTGTGGTGACGACGCAAAACCGGTTCTATTGGCTAAATCACATAGTTATAAATGGTTCGTCCTCTCATACGCTACCTGCTCCAAGTTTTTGTACTCTTTTCCTTAAATAAAAAGACACTTGTTGCTTGGGGTTGCTTTCCTCTGCTATATATTTTAGTGAATATGCGTCGTTAAATGACTTTTTGATATAAAACCGTTGTCGTTATTTTTGATATTGTTATGGCATAAGCCGGTTATTATAGAACATAATTTTAAACAAATAGTAGTAAGATTGGTTATGTTTACTCCTTAGTACTGCGGTTAACATTTTCACTGTATTTTGCACGATATTAGAATTTAGAATACCTTTGTGCATTTAGCAAACTAAATACCTATTCTATTTATTTTTCATGTTATTTACGTGTTCCTTTTCCATGTTCCACGCATTCAGATGCTAGGTAACGTATTTTTTATTTAAACTATTAACACTTTATTTAGTCTTTATGACTAAAATAGAAAAAAAATTATCAAAATAGCTACATAATATCTATTTATGATTAAGTAAGACAATGAACGTTACACACAAAAAAAATCCAGTTTGACAATCGTCGTGTTACTTTATGGCATTTAATAATAAAGAACCTGTCTAGGTATATTACTTTTATGTTAGGTATAAGGGTTTCCATGCTCAACATAAACATTTATGCCAAATGGTTTTGCCAACATCCTAACGGATATTATTTTATGACATTAAAAATAATAAAAAAATACCTAAAAACTAGCTGTTGTTACTCCGTGACACAATTAAATCGCCATGGGAATTTTCAAAGGTGTGTATTTTTTCTTTTAGATTTTGTTAGTAAACCCTTAGAAGAAAAAAACTCGCACAAACCGTTCAACTTGTGAATACACCTACAACCTTCTACCTGCTGGCTTATAATACGACGATCACCTCACCATTGCGTTGAATATACTTTTTGTACCACTTTGAACACCAGATAAAGAGCTCTTTGTCCCATCTTTCTTTGTCCCAACACAATTGAAGCCTCTGCCCGTAGGGGATCCTTACTGAAGATCGTAGGCTTTAATATTATTGCAAGCTACCATCAGATCAGGTTCTTATTTATTTATTTATGTGCGATATGGTGTATCACCTGTTTCCAAATTCTAGTTTACTGAACTGAATTCTAGTGAATTCTAGTTTACTAAAAAAAATCTTACAAAAGTAAGAAAAATTTTGGATCCTTAAAATACCTAGCTGATGCTGACCAATATATTTTTCTTGTATATGGCAGAAGCCCGAAAGGAGACCTTGAACTAAGTTCTTCTCATTTTTCTTTTCCTAATGAACATATTTTCTCTAAACCTCCAGTGCAATGGTGTTCATGTTTGAATCTGAACAAGCAAGGCCCATTTAATAAAGTGCCTGAAGTGTTGTGCACAATACTATGCGTGCCGTAATTTTCGACACGGGTGCTTTATTTGGTTCTTGATGCGAGTATCAGCCACACACGCTAGTCATTTGTTGTTGCCTATTTCGCTAGTTGTTAGTTGGTCAGTAAGGCGTATAATCACGTGGGGCGGCGGACCGTGCAATCGCGCCACGCTCGCATGCAACTCGTATTGCTAACCTAACACGTTATTACCTATTACTTTGCACATCAGTCATACCAGTAATGAGAGGAAGTCATATTTATCTGTCATGCATCCAGATTATATCAATAAGTATCAACTAAACATATATTCTGCAACATTTAACAATAGAATATGCAGTCTTTCTTAATCTTTTACTGCTAGTGTACTTTATACTAGTGCATTAAATGTGCAATAAACTGATGTGTATAAAAGATACCAGCTGATTTTCGAAATTAGTACATTGTACTCCTAAAGCCCTCACGTGAAGCGATTAGCTTTCCACGTGTGTCGATAAAGGCTTCAGTATCGTCTCAGAAATCAAAATATTGTTGCTAGCAATGCATAAACTTCCGCGAAGAAGCCATATAGGTACCATAGCGAAGTTTTCACATACAAAACCCATAGTTTTAACTTTCTTAGACAAGTAGGTACCTAGCTACCTCTCGCTATTTCCAATTTTCCACTAGTTATATAAAAACATTATTAATATGTTTCTACGTCGGCGTATACTTGCATATTTTTCGTAATCAAGAGCCGAAAGATTTCTCAAAGAGCCGGTTCTATGTTAAAAGCACCTCCGTCGTTTCTCAACACCTAGCCGTTGCAGAAACCTTCGAATGCAACGCAAACAATTGTCGGTCGTGGGAGTTTAGCACTGCCAGCACAGCGCTGTGTGTACACAATAAGTAACTTTAGAATATTTCCTCTCATGCACGATTGGCGAAATGTGATGCCGTGTGGAATTATAAGCGCCAACACGCTGACAATCTCTGCGGTTGTGCTTCTTGTTCAGCTTTAATTTTAGTTGTATTTTCAGTTTTCTTGTAGTCCATCTTAAAATTTTCCCTTTTACCTATATATTTTTCCTTCTTTACGTTGCTAAAATTTACGTGGAAAATACACTTCTATGCAATAATAATAATACCTAGTTGTCTATTGAAACTGGTCCATGCTATTTGATTAACGCCTCGCTTGGCATCATAGAGATTACTATTGATCAGATAAACGTTTAAGCGTGTACGTAATTACGTCTCCGACGTACGTACCGGAAAATCCTACTCGATTAGTTGGCACACCGTATTGCGATATGGCTGGTACAAGCTGCTACGGCGTTCATTGGCTAATGTCTCGCAGAGATGATTGGGAGGGAAGAGGGCAAGAGTGCTGCGTAGGCCAGGTCCAACGGCCGCACTCTTAACCGCCACTGTACTATTTTTAGCACGGGCTCCTTTCTCCGGCGGTCACAGTCCGGACGTGAGTCAACCCTTTGTTCCCTCCCAGCGCAACGGCCTCGGAGAGTGAGAACATGACACTCGTACCGTATCAACACGGCGATTGATGTGTGGTCAAGTACTCGAGCTGTTGCTTTCCAAACATACGTGAATATTGTTTAGTTTTAATATGTAGCTCACCTTGAAGATTCGGTTGCTCAATTTAGAGATGCCATTATGCGCTGAGGGCCGCAGAAACACTAGACACTAATTTAACGCAAAGATGGAGGTTTCACACGGCGACCCTGTCATAAGAGGTTGCGACAATCGCCTTGCCACCCACATTGCGGTGAATCTTAATTATTATCTGGCAGCAGTAAATATGTATACATGTTGCTAGCTCGATCTTTACTTTGAAATAGGTATAACATAATTCATTTTCGTTGTCATACATGACTAATACCTATTTTAAAGATAATTTTGGCCTTGCCTTAACGTCTCAGTTCTAATTAGAATGGAAAAAAATCGTAATTATTTCCAATTTATGTTTTATGTTGATATCCAAAATTATATGAACACCTAGCTTTGTTTACGATGACAACGCGTCTATAATAATACCTATATTGTGTGCAAATTGTTCAATCAAAAATATTATGGACCTCTATTTAATCTATTTATTGTCAACTAGCTGACCCGGTGAACTTCGAATCACGCGAACATCAAACGATTGGCAGGTAAGAAATGTATGGGAAAATAAAATTGTCGTTTTTAGTATTTTCCTCGCAATTTTTCTATATTTTCTCATCGTTTAAACCTTCCCTGGACTTCCACAAATATTTCAAAACTAAAATTTAATAAGTTAAATCAGTACAGCCGTTTTCGAGTTAAGCGAGACCAACGAACAGCAATTTATTAATATTTATATAGATTTAATATTATTTAAAACAATTAACCTAAACAAATTATTTCTTTTTATATTTTGACAACTTTAATATTGTTTGCCTCGGACTTATTAAGTGATATGGTAATAAGATGGCCTGACCTTTGAATTGTACGGGTCGAGACAATATCATTGTTGGCTCATAGTTATTTCTGTAAGACATCAAAGAAAACAGGTTTTTCAACTAGATGCTTTAGTAATTTTAAGAGCAAAGCGTTTGATATCTAAATGCGTAGGAAATTAAGGTGTCGGTGAAATCCTTTTGACTTGACTAAACAGGTGGTTTATTTTTTTTAAATCACTTACACTTTTAATTGCATAATGCTAACTGTAGGTTTGTTGAGATATTCTAATAGGTTCTAATAACATCAGGTTTTTTTTTTAAATAGAGCCTGTGAAACCGTGTTCATGTAAAAAGGTAGATTCTATTTCTTACTTATAATTTTTTAATGCATTTATAACAGAAAACTTTCGGGGCTTGAGTATGAGTAACACAGTAAGCAATTAAACGATGCCTGTTCTAGAATAATCGCACCAAAACATGTTAGGCCTCACGACCTGTTGCTATCCGGTTATCGAGTTTGGCTTTTATACCCAGATTGTCTCCGACAAGACATAATTTAAATATCTGGCGGTGAAGGTCACGACTCAAGTAGATAAAAACGTTTGGTGTTAGTAAATAGTCTCGTTAGATTCGCGACGCGTCGCTAATTGTTTCGGCAGAGCAAATGCTAGGGTTCAATGCCGGCCATGCGGGCTGAGCATTGTGCCCCTGTCGCCGCCCACAAGTTACCTCATTTATTTCCAATGCCGTCTTTGTACGCTGTTGTTGCTTCATTTAGCTCTGATTATACCATCTTCAATGCTCTATCTGTAGACGACATGTCATCAAAAATCTTTGTCTCTCACTAGTCGGTTATATTCGTTCCATGTTTAAGCGAGCTTATAAGCTAACAATGAAAATGTAAAATATCCTTATGTAGGTATAATAATAATGATAAATATAACAGAATTATGATAGGCTCAACAATGTGACTTGATTACAATGATAGAAGCCTTTGCACAAGCTGATACTATAATTTTAGATTTTTATGGTAGGGAAATCCTAATCGTCGTCTACAAGTACGTTGTCTGTTTATAGGCTAAAATATAGTTTCTATACTACATTAAATAAGTACCTAGTTTAACCTTTATTACATTAAAGTGTTAAATTTTCGTGGCATAACATACCACCTATGCCCTTACAAAAAACAATCTTGTAAGTGGTGCATACTGATAAACTATGTATTTTAATTGTGAAGTTTTAAAAATAATGAAACACGCGGATAGAATTAACAATAAAGGTAATTGCCACATTCAAGTAGGTATGCGAGTAATAATAACAATTTACACAATTCAATTAAATTAATTAGGTATCTATCGTTAATTGAATGTTATCGAAATCGTATAACTTTCACGAACCACGGCTGTTAGGTTCGATGGAAATCCTTCTCGTTTGATCTGATATATTTATAGGTTTTTGTACATATGTTGTGGGTTTATCAGGGATGGGATTCGAACCTACCCCTTGCCTTGCCGCAAAAGCCAAAATACGGTCATAACAAAATCGCAAGCATGTCGTAGGTATGTATTGACCACCTCGGACTTTCCATTACTCCTCGCTTTAAACTCAGAATTGATATTTTCAAATCGATACAAACAGACAAAGAGCAGACATGTAGTGAGTAAGCAAATAGAAATTACCGTACTTATGTACGTATTATTGTAGATAATACATTATCTAAGGTCTTATGTTGGAGTGCAGTGCATAAACAAAGGGGACTGTACTGTAGGTATCTTATCTAGACGGCTGATAACCGCTTGGAACATTAGTGTTGTTGTAAATAACAATGTGCCTATTTACCATCATCCAGACTTAGTGGCAGGCATTACAGATTTTGTATCGATTTAAAAATAGACATTCCGTTTTTGTATTTTAATTACCGCTGTTTATCTCTACCTGCACATCAGCAGAAATACTGTGCATTTATAGTTCCTTTTGTAAGACAACATTGCAATTTACAATTTCTTTGTGTGAATGCCGAGACGATCCCTTCGGCTTGATATCTTGCAAATATGGTGTACATGGAACTCCTAATAGGTAGTATATTTATTTTATGCAGGCTTCCAACCATGCCGTCTTGATGTTAAGAAAAGATTTCTTTAGAGAACTATTACTTGCTTTAGAGGTCCCTCATCAATGCTGCATTGAATGCTTTTGTATTTTAAAGAGTTACGCCCTTGTTCCCTTCACAGACACCACTTTATATAAAAACAACCTTGACATACTTGGCCTTGAGTAGTCGGGTCCAACCTCTTACCGTTTTGGTCGTTTTAACTGAGCTTTTGCCAAGTCAGATAACATTTACGTTAGCTGTTTAGGGTCTATTAGGCTGCATCTTAGCGTGAATCTCGCTTAATGCGCCTATTAGCGTAGTGCGTGTTTATCTCGACATCAATATCGAAGGCTCGACTGCAGTTTTGGCACACATTCGCCTCGCCGTTGCGTCACAGCGCACGCTGCCGCAGAATCGGGCACACCGCGTAACACTTTTACCATTACCACGGCAACGGCCGTCTCTCGCCTCGCCTACTTCTGCTCGCCGCGATCCACCGCTTTACATAATTGCTCGTAAAGAACATACCAACTTACGCAATAGCAAAACAACATTTTAATATTCTGCTCGAGTTCACCAAAGAGGGTCACTGTCTCATCAACTGGTCTATTTTGTTGTTATAATATGCAATTAAAGTTTTACACGTACAGTCATAAATTGTTATTAGGGGCCGTCCATAAATTACGTCATCGATTTTTTCAGATTTTAGACCCCCCCCCCCTACAATCATCCTATCGTCATTTCTTAATGACCCCCCCCCCTTCTCCCAAAATTGACGTCATTACCAGTTTGACAAAATTAAAACATTGCAGATTTGAGAAAAATAGGGTATTAATGATTAAAACACTTGATTATAGAATCACCTTTTATTATTTTTACTTTGGCAATAATCATTGGTATAATATAATATAAAAGTAAAAAATAGGGAATAATAATAAAAATAAATTACCTAGTACTGTACGCGCCTTAGCCGCCTCTCACATTTGCAGTCTCACTTACTAGGTGTGCTGGAAGAAATTTCTTTTTAGAAATAATCTTTTTGTACGTGAACAATAAACTATAAATAAATAAATAAGAATGACGTCAATTTTGAAACACCCCCCCCCCCATCTATCATTTGCCGTCATCCGCAGACCAACCCCCCCCCCCCCCCCTAATTTAGAATGACGTAATATATGGACGGCCCCTTACTTGTATTTTATTATGTCATTAGATGAACGAAATAGGTACGTCATTTAGGAGTAGGTTGCCGATATAACTAAATGTGCAGTTTGTATTCACATTTAATAAAAATCAAGATGCTTCTTATAACACTGACACAAGTCTAGCAGCAATGAACGTTTGGTGACCTCGGCTTGTTTACATATAAATAAAGTGATCAATAAGTTACATCAACTCTTAAATAATAATAAGATAGTGTTCTCGATTCGAATGGAGCACACGGGGACGCGTGTGCCCAATAGCGGTGTAAACAAACAAAAAGTGCAAGTCGATGTTAAGTCCGATTACGTCAGGGAAGCGGCCAGAGCGCGGGATTTAGTACAGCACAGAGTACTGCAGGCAACGCGAGGGGAGCGACATTCTCTCAGTTGAAACAGTATTAACTTTCTTTTCTTGTTTCGTAATGATACGGCCGACCGGAGAGGTGCTGTCACAGCCCGGCGCCGCAACATCGGCGCTGGCGCCCGCGACGTTTCACAACCTCCTTATCGACGCTTAATAACCGTATAAACCACGTGCACACAGGAGACAGATGCTCCACAACGCGTTGTGCAACGTGGAAACTCGTGCCACTGCAATTCATGCAACCACCATTAATTCGCTGACAAATTCAACAGGAAAAGTAAAAATAACGATGCAGGCCATCGTCGGCATAACAAGTTCCAAAAACGTTGAACCAAGTAATACCAAAACAAAACATTTTTTGCTTTCTAACTTCTATATTGTAAATTTGTAGGCGTTTCTTATTGGTATTGCAACATTTAATCTCTTGTCATTTCACGGATTTGAGGGCTTTCAATTTAAGACGATACGGCTTTTCGGTACGCACTTGTACGTAACCATCCAAATCATGTTCTTCAAAAAAGCGGTTGATAAATTGAAGTACTTCGAAGTATTGGTGGTTTTAATAAGTGTTTTAGCATATAAGGTGCAGAGGCATCGTCACATGTTGCGCATGATTCGCACGATTGCAGTTTGCATAAGTGTGTTGCACAAACGTGGAGTTAGGTATTACACCGCGATTATAATCCGCGCGTGCCACGATATCTTATGCACTCGTGGTGCAGGAAGTGAACTTTCGAACTCTTTCACTTTTATGGTACCATGTACACTAATAAGGATGTGTATCTTGTAAACATTTCCCTTAAAGGTATTTTTATAAAAATAATCTGCGCTACACTTTGCCTCAGATCAAATCTCTCACTCAACCCATTTTTCGCGCTGTAGCTGTGATTCCTAGTTAGAGCTCCTCTTAGGTTAAGTAAATTACTTCTAATGAAATACTCAGCTCAAGATTATTAATTACCATAATCAAACATTTTTATAGACATGGTTAGCTCAAGCTATACTTAAGCTCACCATTGCATTGTCCAGTCTTCAATATGAACAATAGGCAGATACAAACATTGCGTCCATTCTTTGCTTGGTTTCTACATAGTACCTATCATTAAGCGTCATTATTTATTACCAAATTGTAAATAGAAAACTTTTTAGTTTCTCTACAATTTGTAATTACCCAATCTTATGACCTAGAACAACTTTCCACCAACCGCAATTCCAAGTTGGGTAATCCTAATTTTTTTTTTGTGGTGCAGTAACCCACTTCGAGTTTCACCTCCTTTCCTAATTATCTCTAAATAAGGCTAAAATTAAAGACGAAACCTATATGCGGAAGTTCGTTGTTGCCAAGTTTACTTGTTTTTAATTCCACATTAAGGAACAATTGGAATTATGTAAGTAGTTAAATGGGGCAGTCGAGTTGATTATCATATTCCCGCTGATTTACATACTCATTTAATTAACTTAACAAGGACGGAAGGTGTGTGCTGCCTCTACTTTGAATTTTAAAACCAACTGCGCAATTTAACTGCTGTCAGACACGATGCGTTTTGGATGTGTCACCCGATACATTGTGT
Organism: Mecyna flavalis; assembly: GCA_949319885.1. Classification (NCBI taxonomy): domain Eukaryota; kingdom Metazoa; phylum Arthropoda; class Insecta; order Lepidoptera; family Crambidae; genus Mecyna; species Mecyna flavalis. The sequence continues at coordinate 8,962,295 of OX439407.1, read as the reverse complement.
TTAAGTAATGTGGATAGCTTCTGAATATTTATCCGTCTTCGATTTTACATCACTTGTATTTGTTTAGTCACTCACTACGGTCTATATTTATGTAGGTGACTATTATTATTCAAACAAACAGGAAAACATTTTCGACTATCATTTAGAAAATAAGCTTATAGTCGTTATTCTTAATTATGTTGACTGGACATTTAAACGTTCCTAAATAACTACGAACGCATTGCATAGGCGTCTTATCCTTTTCGCCATCTCATCGTCGATGCGTTTTATCAAATTGTACAGCAGTCATCGCTTTTATCCTCATTAAGAGTTGAGTCACGTAGAGTTCCTAATTGCCGTGTAATATTTCGCAATAGTTGCAGGCTTGCCACCCACAATCCAATGACCAACCAAACATACTTTGGCTGCGAGCAACTAAAGAATATGGACATGTCATTTTTAATAATTAAAGATAGCGTAAAGCATCTTCAAAAACTAATTAGCTTTATGTTTTAAAATACAATTTTTATTCGAAATGTCTTATGAAAGTACAAAGTTTGTTATTGCTACAAGCGTTGGAATAAACAGTTCAACTTAAAGTCATCCCCCAAAAAGGTTGAATTTGTTAATTATTCTATTAGTTTGCTTATTTATTTCGCTATCCATAACAAATACAACATTTATTTACTGGTCCGGTTGGTCAAAAAGAAGACCGCTGTCTAGTCCAATTCGCAATTCGCTTCCTAGCTCTTTGCGGCCTGTCGATCACGTAGCTAAGCTCGGCGATAGTCGCCCGTTTATAGATTGTGTGTCAATAATGAAAGGAAAGTGGCGCGACCGGCTGGTAGGTCAGTGTCGTTCGGTCGTTTACATAACTCGTGTCATACTGTACATCCATCGTGCCCAATTTCGGACACGACACGCTTTAGCGTGTTCGAGATCGATCGCGAAAAAGTTTAAGAAGTTTGAAATTCCTTATAATTTATTTATTTTTGAACATTACGTCGCATTATAATTTTTAAACAAAGAAACTTGACAAAGGGCTTGCAGCTCGGTTATGCAATGTCACGAAGAGTGCGTATTTTCGAGTGAGCAGTACTAACTAAATACACGTATCTTGATGTCGCTATTATGCTAAGGGCATAGTTGAAAGGTCAGTTTTCTCCTGAAGCAGGAAGCATTATTAAATGTCGTGGAGGTAGGAAAAGTGCGCGTGGGCATCGTAATCGCCATGGCGTTGAACTTCGCAAGGTCTCAACTCCGCCACTTCCTGCTCATGCGCCGCGCCGGCCGAGACGGTCGCCTCCCTAAGCTGAGGGCACACGCACTATAAATTTTAATTAATGCCCGGCGACTTAAATAATTCTTCCGTTAACTGCTGCTCTTGTTTATTCGAGTGCGTCGTGGTATTTAATTGTCGGTGCGGTGGCTTTTTGTGCCTGTTAACGACTAACCTAAGGTAAATGTAATGTGTACTGTAATTGTGCCTACAGTAATTTAAAACTCGTTTAAGGAGGCGAATTTCCGAAGATGTTTGCATTAAAAAAGTAATTAGGTATTTGGCAAACTAGTAACATTTGCTATTTTCCTTTACTGTGTAGGATTACTGTTCCATCGAATTCTAAACTGATATGGAAATAATGTTAGGATTGGCAATTTGCAGTCATTATTGTATGAATCTGTGTTTTTGAATAGTCAATCAAGAATCAATAAACCGAACATGTGCACGCAGCCTAGGAGTCTCAACTTTACAATACGCGTGACTTAATCGTGGTTTGGCCGGCCGGCATAAAAACTGATACAAAACCTTGCTACATAAAGCTGTTGCTAGCCAACCTCAGGGATTTGGCTTGAGTGATTCTGCTGTTAAAGCCAGATGTAGATAGGTAGTTCCGCGTAATCAAGGAAAGATGATGTAATTGTTTTTAAATTGATCAGCCAACTTACAATTTCACTAAATAATTGACATTTTCTTATCAAAGTTTTTTTACATTTGAGTAAGTCTCAAATCTAATTAGCTCCAACTTAAACACTACTCGTATTTATCATATAAACATAGCTTTGTTTTTATTAAGGGTATACCTACCTACCCTATAGCTATTCCACTTGATAATTAAACTTTTTGTTTTAAAACATGAATATACGGAGAGACAAGTTGACTAGTTGAGGCGACTTAACATACCTAACAGGTCGTGAACAGGTGGAGCTCGCCCTAACTGCATTATGTGCAACAATGCAGTCAGTGTGCAGTATCGAATCGGTGCACTGCTCATCACTGCATAGTATCTCGACAATCAGTAAAGTAACTTAAAGTCAAGTGTCACTACAGTAGTTCAAATGCAGACCAATCCTTTCTTGTGACTAATTTGCCTAATTAACAAGTAGAATTTCTTGTTCTTCCGAACCGTGAAGGAGGACAATAAACTAGTCACCCGGTTAGGTGCCAGTGTTAATGGACTTCTGCGCTCTCCTAAGCTAGATCAGTTGTACATAGTTAAGACTTACGAGTACGTTTAGTTATCATTCTTAGAATACATACGATGTAAACGTATTTTTTATACTTAGCCCGGCAAATGACCCACTCTACCTGATGTTAAGTGGAAGTGAAGTCCAGACGCGAGGACAACTGGTGCAACGCAAGGGACGTAGCATCAGTCACCCTCACTCTGCCACAAAGTGCCTCTTCACGCCTCGTTTGAAGGACCCTATGTCATAAAACGGAGGGAATACATGCGCTGGTATATTCATGAAATGAAATTCTTTGATGGTAATGCTAAGTATCAAGCCTAGTGCTTACATATTGATTTACACCAGCATATAAAACTCGCCGAAGTAACCTCATTGGTGTTCATCCCACTGTGTCCCTGCTCACCAGCGGAACGCATCTACCTGCGTGGTCAAGGGTCCGTGAAATGCACCCGACTACGTGAAATATTGCTGTGCATCGTAATAAAAAGAAACCCGATAGCCGTTACTTTACAATTAGCTTAATATTCAGTTTCTAAATTCATATTTTTTACGTCCCAAACTGGTAGGTATACTTAATTGGGTTCATCGCATACTATCCGTTGATTATGTAGACTATTTTCTATTCATTGTAATGGTAACGATTACGTCTTGTTGTTTTTTTTAATTGTATTTTTTTTAGTTCGTACTGCAAATATGCAGTTGGATTAATTTAATGAAGAAAACGTTGCCAATTTGAGCCGTCGCTTATAGAAAATCTGTAATCTAAAATAAAAATAAATACAGAAATTAAAATGCAGTATTTAATATGTGCCATTTTCCATAATGCTCGTTTCATAAAGAGCATAGTCCAGGCATTTAGAAAACTAATATACTAATATTTATGTGATCGTTGTAAAAAAATACGTCTTGCTATTCACAGCTAAATATACTTAAAAAAGTTCTGAACACCTTTTAATGATGGCGCGTCGTGGAAGTCAAATCACAATCGTGACAATGCAAATCGCAAACATTCACAATAGAAACGTTTCGTAATGGGTTACGCCACCGCTGAACCCTTGCACTCTCTGAATCGGGCGAGGAGTCATCACCGTGACAAGTGGGGTGGTCTATGGCATGACGTCGAGAGCCATGCTTCGATGCTCAGGGCCCGATAACCATGGAAAACGCGATAACGAACCGACTACCTAGTTCCACGGAATTATCAGTTTTCACAATCATCTGATTGCTCAAGCAAAGTAGGTACTCTCCGTCTGTAATTTTTCTGTTTAATTAAATATTCATCGCCTGAGGTCGTTGTAATAAAAATAAATAACTTGTGACGCAAGTACATTGTGATAACTTATCCAAAACTAGACCACAGCCAGATCAAAAGCTATCAGGGGTCGACCCGAAGCTGATACAGTTTCCTCGAGCTCTCGTTAACGGCAGTTTGTTCAACTTGTATTATGTTTCGTCACAGCGCTTTATTTACAATATCTTAGCGACGCGCGCAGCTAAAAATAATCATTTAACTGCCACATCCGCCTCTCAGAAGTCTTTCTCTGAATTGCTGCAATGAGAACTGGTATGCACATGTCATAAATTCACACGGCTATGTCCATTCTATGCTAACACTTGATCATAAATCTTAATTGCGATTCGTAATGGTATTTAAACTTTTCCTAAAACAAAAGATAACATTATTCTAAAACTGTAGGAAGTATGTACCTATTATATTATTATTATTTAAATTATAATAGTAAGGTCTTGTCTATATTTTGTAAAGTTATTGTCAATTATAGTATGAAATATGAATATTGAATTATTAACGAGTAAGAAGTTGGTAAAATATTCATAGGTTCGATTTATCGAGTTGAAGGATTGAGTAATTGCAAAATACTATCATTATCGTAACCTTTAAGTAATGATTACCTAACGCTAGTTTGTATGTAGGCATGTTGTGGATGTGTATTCTAACGTTAGTAGTATTGCATCTGAGCACAATGTAATAGTAATGCAACTGCACTACGGCTACGAGGCCGCGCTACTCGGTGCACCGCGGACCAGCGCACGCGGTTATCGAAAGTGAAACTAGACGTGATCACTTGTTCTCTATTTTTGTTATAGCCTCGCTACTAGCACATCCGACCTATCGGATAATCTACAGGCATTCAATTACAGACAAACTTGCCTCTCGATCACATTGTGCTGCGCAGCCTTTATCGCTACTCCGAACAAAAACACCACATTTGCATCGCTTTGAGTTCTCGTTTTGATAATAATCGCCTTCTTGTCGGCGTTTTTGGTAACTGCTATCAGTTTTCCTCCTCCTATTGTTTACAATGAATGTCTGTTCCCATTATGCATGTATGTTTGTAGTTTGACGAAATCGCCATAAATAATTTGATTTATTCACGGTTTGGGACGTCTACTTAGCGTACTGTATGATTTAACACCCACAGCCTTAAGCGAATATGATTTGTTTTTGTTTTCTTACAATAGTGTAGGCGTGCAATATGGCAGAGATTCGATGTAGAAATATCAATTTTGCGGTGCTGTACCTACCTATATCAGGATTGCGAATGAAACAGACTAGCTTTAAGATGGTACATTAAGTAACGAGCGAGACGATAAAAAAGGAGTAAATTGTGAACGGATGTTGCACATCTGTTGCGTTGGAGACATAATAATAAGTAATTAGCGGGAAGGCGCGTCCAGGCGGCCATATTCGCACAATGTGCCCACCACGTTTCCGTTTCGTCCGCTCTTGGTCCCGTACTCCCGTAGCTGCAAAGTTATATTATTACACCAAGTGTCTACTTGAAACTGCTATAAAAAACTTATAGGTATTGGGTATTGTACATTGTGAACATTATATGCTGCAGTTCCTTTATGCGTATTTAGACGTCTACTTACAATGTAACAATAATGTCATTTTTATTTATAAAGCGACGAAACCGCATTTATTCATTATTCTGCATAATTTTTCAATTCCACCAAAAGTCTTTGTTCCCATATACCTAGCAGTTGACATTTACGTCAACCTGTTAATGTAACTGCTTTATAAAAATAGGACAATTAATGATGTTTATGAAACGCGTCGAGTTGGAGCGTCGTTGATGAGTCCGTTCGCCGTGTTCTGTGAAGGCCGACCACTCGGTCTCGCCTGCCCACCGACCCTAACTAAATCATCTACTGTTGAAATCCGGCCTCTATCTACTGACGTATTGCACTTATATAAAACAATGATGAAGATATTTCTTTTCTATTATTTCATCACTAACATTATCCACGATACAATCTTAATTAGAATATTTCCATTACAAAACTCAGTATGCACAATGTTTATTACAAACATCTAACGTAGAGATAAATTAACCGACCAGCCTGTTTTATATTCAATTTTATCTTTAAATAAAAGAATGTCTTAACGCGTTTTGAAATTACAAACCATTTGAGATGCTGCCACAGCGCCGGGCAACACAACACTCCTACCAACAATTAACCACTTTTAATAGCCCGCTTATTTTTTACTCCTCGTTAACGCGTTATCTGCTCGCGCAGTGTTAATGCTTCCTCGTTATATTATTATGCTTAAATAAACGTAGATATATGTCCTGGTTCTTATTGCTCTGCTGACAGTTTTATTGATGTGTATCCTTCGTTTGTTGCAGGTAAGATTTACGCCACTTTCGAGCTTGATGCGATAAGTGAGAAACTTTTACTTTTCGGGGATCAAGTGTCTCGCACGGTAGCCAAAATGAATTATGCTAGTAATTTCATCGATGAAATCCTTCGGTAAGGTGCATAATTGAATAATGTTTCATTCGAAACATTTATTGGATCAGTACAATCCAGTAGCGATTGAAATGAATGCAATAATGCAGACTTTAACCGTTATAGCAATAATCCGCGACGGAGTAGGCGTATCGGCTGCGTGGCCAATGTTGCTAATTCACTATTTCAGTATAGTTGTGTAAATGTTGCCTAACCGAGAGCGGTTGCTGCCTCGGCACGTACCGCCACACTTGCTGAAACCTCGCCCGTTCGCCACCATTGCACTGCGACAGCCTTCGATTTCCTCTATCCTCTATTATTTATAAACCACAAAATCAATGTTCTTCAAACTTGCTTCGCTCATGTTTACGAAACAGGCAACACAATGGCTGAATGCACATCAACATGGTCCAAGTAAATATAATAAGCGGTTATGTAAAAGGCCCATATTATTGACCGCCTTCGCAGTATCAACGTTCAAATTGCTACATGTTACAAAATGCATTGAATAAACTGAACGTTCTATTCGCTGCTGTAAACATTTTGATAAATACGAACATCTAGAATCCATAAAATACCAAAGAGAAGTTTCCATTAGATGTAGATTCATACTAATGGCGTTTACTTCATTGTGACGTGCTCATACTCCTGCGATATTTTTTTTATGTTTTTTAATGGTATCGTCACCGCACGCCTCTTAGTGGGCTCATCATCTCAACTATGGAAAGAGAATGTACCGTGATCACAATCCGCGACCAAGGCTTTGTTTGTTATTAACAATGCCATTCGAAGACGCAGCTATGTAATCTGAATTGTCCTTGCACGGCCCGAGTATAGAAACTCGGTAATTTCGGATGATTATGTCAGCTGTTCCATAGAATGCGTCGGTGTAACCGAGCCTCTAAAGCAATGAGCATTGTTTCGCAGAGTACGTAACGCACGTGGGCTTTTCGACGCTGCAACAGAGAAAGTAGCGCAGCCAGCGGCAAGGCCGTCTTGTCGTTCTCCGACCTTCACAACACTTCCGGGATCCACGGATTCACCGCGCCTACCGTCGGTCCCGGAGGCGACGTAAATAAATCTCACACCGCCAATTACAATAATCTCAGCAAATGATATATCGAGTCGAAAGCGTTAGGAAATTCGAAGGTCGTCGATCGGCAAGCCCTTATCCGCCTAATCGTGTTGCGTAAACGGCGCCATTTCACAAGTGTTTAATTACGTGAATACGAATGGGCCAGTGATTTGTTAAAAGTACACATCTGCACCTAGTAATTAAATTAAATCTTAGGCGCCTTACTTTCGACTACCAATCAAAGTAGCGTTTAAGCCGATATTTCTTGTCGTAATTTTTTGCTGTTTCTATCTTGGTAAAGTTTTCCATTACCTTGTGTTACGTATTCATGATAGAATTTAAGTTTTTTTGTCTGATTTTCTGTTTTAATTGCAATCAATAGTTACATTTACATAAAAGTTTTGAGCAAAAAAAATTTTATTTATATTATTGGTTTCTCCAATATTTAGTGATGTAGGTATTCGGTTTTTTGAAATTAACATTAACTTGTATTTCTAAGTGAATAATTTAACAAGGACATGGCATGACATCTGTCTGAATCTAGCGAGAAAACAGTTAACGACAATAATTCCTACATAACATAAAATAATAAGAGAGAAATAATAATTTGGAAACTAACTGAGAATGAAATTAAAATTGTTTATTCTACAAGTGAAGGATAGTCGAGGCGATCAAATTTCAGAACTCAACTCATTTCCATTACACAATTTGTATGCAAATATATTTGAAAGCAATTTAGTATATAATTTTAATAATAAATGTTAGGTATAGGTGACGAAGGTCGCGTGACAAAGTGCATAATTCCACTCGTAACATTTGCAGTAGCGTGTGACACGACGATGCACCAACCATACCGTGAATCCGCAATAATGTCTTCATAACATATTATGTTTTACTAATTGCGCCATTTTATATCCCGAGAATGCACGCAATACTTCAAAACGTAAAATGCGTAATACACTGACATAGTTTACTTAAACATTGAAACATTGATTGCTTACTAGAATTACTTATTTCACAACGTTACATTTTTTCGTGCTTTATAATATTAATCATCTGTGTTCCATGTAAGATAATATTTAAAAAAAAAGTTACGTTGAAACGAATCAATATTACTTATTGGTCGTGCGTGGATCGAGTGGAGAATCAACACGCAAGCCACGACTCACCAAACGAGTTATGTTATAAATAATTAATTAACATTTGGTTGCTCGGCGAACTCTTTGTAGCTCCACGTCAAGGTCACGCTGCTGGACGGTCTAAGCCGATTTTCAAGATTAAATCAAGATGCGTCAATTAGAATAAATTTTGATGTTCTTACTTTTTCTTCCACTAGGTGCTTGATTCGACTTAATCTTGATTACATTACGCTCTGCCTTAATAAACAGGTTCATAAGACGATTACATTACGTAACGTAAGCTAATAAAAGATATATTTTTATGATATTATTTATCTGTTGGATTGGAAGATTTAGTAAATGAGATACTAATTAGGAAACGATATGGTCAAAGAAACTTAACATCAATTAATATGCCCAATGTTGAATTGAATTCTATTTAATTGCATTGCATACATTTTATTGACGATTCGATTCGACGATTCTTCTTCTAATTCAAACATTCATTAGAGTTTTGGTCCAATAGGTATAAAAACGAACTTCACACAAACATAGATTTTAACTACTTATAAATAAAACTTAACCAAAACTTTTTTAAGTCAGATCTATGTATTATGAAAGGATGTATCGAAATACTCTTCATGGACATATAAACGGAATTAAAACATCTTAGCGGTCGAGTTTTTGAATTATTTTAACATTAAATATTAGCTCTTACTATTCAACGCGATTATTATGTAAAACTGGGTTATATTAATAAGCATTCGGTTCTTACAAGGCAAACTCGTATTGCTGGTAATAAATCAGTTAGCCATGCTAATGACTGTAGATATAGGAAACCGGCTTTATTGCTATTTTAATGCTTCGATAATTAAATCATAAACATTGTTATGTGTAAAAGTTTACAGGCCACTCAATGTGAGCGAATGTTTTTATCAATGGTAAAGCAATAAGTCTGTAAGAAAGAACAGATATTCAAATTCAAACAGCAAGGTTAAGACAATTGAAAACCAATTGATTCGAGTGGAATATAATTATCGTCCATCAAATGTTTTTGACGGCATCGAAAAACCGACATGGTGTTTCAATTTACAATGTCGTTTCTATCATTGTAATTTATGTGTCATTAACATTTCACAGTGTAGGTCAATCTTTCAGGCCATACAAGACATAAAATTAGAACTCAAATTATTAGCATGAGATGACCAAACTCATTTTGTTTTTCTATGTAAGTGTATTTGATAAGGCCTTACGACTTAGCATTCTGGATATTATCTTCTATATACCTAAATAAAAATGAATTGCTGTTCGTTAGTCCTGCTAAAACTCAAGAAAGCCTGAACCGATTCGACTAATTTTAGTCTTGAAATATTCGTGGAAGTCCAGGGAAGGTTTAAACGATGAGAAAATATGGGAAAATTGCGAGGAAAATACTAAAACGACAATTTTATTTTCCCATACAAACTGTTCTTACTTGTGTGATACGAAGTTTACTGGGTCAGCTAGTCTTCAATATTGTTTGATTTGCCGCTTTTTGTTTTGACCCCGTCGCGGCGTCGGTTATTCAAGCTGAAGCGGGAGAATATTTTTTTTACTTGCAATATTTTATCGTACAGATCTATCATTAGGTATCTACGAACCATGTAAATCCAAGAGAGTCCCTGCATCTTAAGCGATAATTTTCTACGTGCGTCGTGCACACGAGTTGTAGGAGTGTTTTTATTTCGTATCAATGTAAACAGTCGCGATACGACCGCTGAATTAATGTCCCCAATTCAATTGAAGTGTTTCATTAGCACAAGTGGCCCCGATTGCTTCGTTGATCGAGCCCGGCGACCGTCGCAAAACCGAGGCGCCTTATGTACCAACCTAGCAACTGCTGGAGACACTGTTTTGATAAATGAAACCGTGCAATCACCATCACCGACTTCCTTGGTTTCTTTTTGGGCTTACATACATTAGGGAGCGCCAATTGACTGGTGTTTGGCCATTGTCCAATTGTAATGATGATGTTATTTATTCTGTTCATGGAAATGTACACATACATTTCCATTTTTAATCAACTTAGATTAAGGTATTTAAAAGTACAATGTTTAGTTATACAGCTCTAAGTGGTCTGTTTATGTTTTGAATACCATAATTTAAAAAAAGAAACTTTGTATTCTTGCTTTTGCAAATCAAAAATTCACTATAGTAGTTTTTTACTCGTGCTGTATTAATAATATACGAGTACAATGCTTCGATTCCGCCATCGAAAAAGGTCTTCTGGTCAATAAGATTGTATTTGTGAAGGTTCGTGATCCGCGCAAGACCTTCGCGCGCTGCCGGGTTCAATTAGAGATCACCCGGTTGCGTTAGAAACGCCGTCTCCCATTATAGAGACAGGTCGTGACACCGCACGTCCAAACGCGGTGGCGTAATACACGTATTGTTGTCAGTAATTTCAACGTGCGAGTAACGTAGTTAATTGTGTGTGTATGGATGCAGTGCTGGTAACTAGGCAACATGAGCCGGAAAATGTGGGCACTATCGCGCTGTATCGCTTCGCTACGTGCGAAGGACACAGGCGCACACTACTAACATCGCAATTTATTTATTTTACAACCAGCAGCTCCATATCGTATCTCCATTGCAAGGGCTCTGCGTAAAATCGGACCATTAAATATGTATCAATTTCAATTACATCCATCGAGACAATATTAACTTGTTCCATTCCAGCGATACCGCCATGTCTATTGCTTCAATTTTATGTACTATCGAGGTCACCCGCGCGTGATCACCCTAAAGGCTAAAATCCTGTGCAGTATTTTCACGTTTACAAGCGCCGCTCCTAAGAAGTCACGATGCGCGTGCACGGTATATTTTTCCAAAAGTGATCACGCGCGGAAGACCTCGATCGTACTAGCTGCTCATAATAGTGTGGTCATCTGAATTACTTGTCTACTAAATAACGCAGTCCTTGCTCAACGCTTGCCGGTACTAGTAAAACCAAGTACCTAATTCGAATATTTTTAAGTGTTTCTAAGGCAAATGACGGCTAAAACGACTTTAAAATTCATGACTAGTACGTTTTGAAATAACGCATTCAAGCAAGCGGTGACAAGTTGTTGAATTACGTTGGATTTTACAACCTGTGCCGCATTTGCAAATGATGTCACTAGGTGCCAAAATATACAACAACACACAGGTGCAGTCTGTTAAGCATACATACAGTATAACTCAAAGGATTGTTTTCTCTCATCGTAATGCAAAAATGTCACGGTCATTAGTTGATGGCGATTTTCGATTTTTATATCAATGTACAGAACGTTTAGTTCTTTAAAAACTATTTGTTTTTCGGATCATTGCAAGAGAATATTTTTTTCAGTTGGCCAAATTAAGCCAACTACAGGCTATGTATAACATTAAAAGGATTACATAATATGTACGAAAACGATACTCATGATTAGGAAAATAATATTTTACCCAAGTAAATAGTAGTAGTGTGTACATACATTTTAATGTATTCTTGTACATTCATAGTAAATTAGACAGTGTAGGAAGAAAGGTATTTCAGTGTTGATATTAAGTCACGTATATGGTCAATGTTCTTCCACGGAAGAGTTATCGTCTCTGCAATAAGCAGATATCATTAATCTACCTACCTCGATCGGTACAGTAATGCCGGCACGGCGTAGTTTTCCGGGCAGTTAGCGGGGTATGGTTTTACTTTCTTGTAGGAAGCTATCGCTTTCAACGAAGACCGGTCGGTGTACCTACTCGCTAGTTGCTGGCTCCTCGGGGCCCAAGTCAGGAGACATCGCGTAATATCACTCGATTATATTTTGTCGCTGATAAATTAAAAATAAGGAGTGTGCTTGAATACCTATCATATGTTCAACGAGTTTAAAAAAATTCATCCCGCGGGATGAGATCGAGCGGGATGAGTTGACCAAAAAGATTTGACGAAATCTACTTAATGGAAAAGTTTTCTTTAATTATTTTAAAGTCTATATTTAATACTGATAATTAGAAGCACAACAAAAAATCAGATCTGATTTGGCGCAGTCCTTCTAAAGTTAACATGCATAACTTTAGAATGACATTTTGTAGTTTTTGTGTTCCTTTTACGACTAACCGACGATTCGGACACAGTTTATTCGGACGCAGTGTCCGAATTGACACTTTTTAATTTCAATATTTTTTTCACTGACAATTCGGACACCGCGATGTAAATAGCTGTTTTGTACAGTCAGATAAAAAATCCAAAAAGGGTACCAGGGCAACATTTATAAAATTTACCTTAGTGGAGTTATAAAATTCGCTCCCGACCCGTGGTCCAACCGCGATGTTCAACTTGGTTGTTCTACGGGGAAGTAAAGTTACCCATGGTTAAACTGGTTGTTCTAAGATTGTTGTGGTGGTCCCCCTTTAATCCTTGATTCAGAATTCTCAGCAAAGGGTACCAGGGCAACATGAACTTAGTAGAGTTATTTAAAAAGTTTACGTTATCCAGAAAAGAAGATTGCATTTGTCCGCCATTCCTTAAAATAGATTTTCAGACACGCATTAGTTCAAAAAAATCCACTGCTGAGAATTCTGAATCAAGGGTGAGTTGTTTTTTCCTTGTTCCAACTCCCTGTAATACATTTATCAGGGAGATGGTTAATGGGAACGCACAACAATCATAGAACAACCAGTTGAACCAAGGGTAACTTTACTTCCCCGTGGAACAACCAGTTGAACATCGCAGTTGTACCACGGGTCGGGAGCGGTTCCCCGTGGTCCAACCAGTTGGACATCGCAGTTATACCACGAGTCAGAAGCGCTGTCATCCTCGTGTAAATTTATTACCAGAGGCTGTATTCTCTGATCTTTTAAAATTGCCTTGGCTAAATCCTGATGCATTTTTTCCTCTGCATGCCTCACACATTTGACCCAGTCATCATTAGAAACATGACCGATAGCTTCGTGTAGAAGGCTTCGTTAAGACTTTATTTTTATAACGAAAAGAAATCGTAGGAAGATTTTTTATCTGACTGTATAAAACAGCTATTTATATCGCGGTGTCCGAATCGTCAGTGAAATAAATATTGAAATTAAAAAGTGTCCATTCGGAGACTGTGTCCGAATCGTCAGTTAGTCCCTTTTACTTATCTTACAGTCGTTCATAATAAATACCACTAAATCTTTATAGGTACTTTTTAATATAAGTATTGATGGACAACTCATCATCTTCGTCGGTGCAACGCGGAGCACTTGCAACATTTCTGCGACTTTATTTCTTGCTATTCAAGTGACGTTTTCAATGAATAATTGCGTGTTATATTGATTCGTCTCAGAAGTGTATAAAAAATGCTACTATTTTTGCCTACAGCAAAACACAACTACGTGTACGTTTATTGAAAATTTAATTCAAATTATATTTTATTCTGTTCCTATTTATATATGTATAAAAGTTATTATAAAAACCTTAGATTCCTAGAGTTAATAATGCAACTAATGACATCAACTTAACACTTACCTAATTTATGAAGTAAAGATATTTAATCATTTATTTTTCCGACTTCGTTACATGTTTTTTTTTATACTTTGTCATGTCAGTTGGCATACAGGTTGATTTCCGAGTTTCCAGGATTACGAATTCTTTTTATAAATTTATTGTAATCCTAATTCGTAATTTATAGTATTTATTTATAGTAGCGTATATTGGGAATCATTATTAATGTTGTTTTTTTTTTCTTTGCAGGTGAGCCCAGAATACCAAGTCAATGATGGATTAACTGCAACTGTAAGTTGAAGTTACTCATCTCAGTCCTATATTTTCATACCAGTAAGAAATAAAAAGAAATATTTAGGACTAGATTAGAATACTCTCTCTTCAAAAAATAATGATACACATTTATTTTATATTCGCGCTCTCGCTACGTCTTTAAAGAGATGTAAGGTGGGGAGGGAATAATGATGAAGAAAGACTTAGTTAGTAGTGCAGTCATTGAAGCGAAAAATACGGTCTTACCTCCGAATTTTTTTACTGTGAACCGATTTGCATGAAATTTTGGAATTAGGCTCTTCTTACCCTTAACTTCAAAAGTGAAAATGATCTGAACTCCGCTTATTATTTTTAAGGGGTGTAAACAACCCCTTAATGGAAAAATTTACATTGAGCCATTTTATCGCTAGAAAACATGTCTAATCGTAAGTGGTGAAATTGTAAAGTATTTTCTAACATAATTACCTCATATTAAAATAATTTTCAACCCCTTGAAAATCTTACATCCTTTGCAAACAACCCCTAAATTAAAAAATCACAAAAAAATACTTTGGTATGACATAAAAAGATGTAAGTATAGAGTAAGTAATATTTTATATTCTCTATAATAATTATCAAATATTAGGGGGTTAACCCCTTTCAACCCTTGAAAAATACCCCTTGATAAAAAAAAAAATTTTTTTTTATAAAATGAAAAGGATTTCAATATTATTCCACACTCTCGAAAATGATTATCATATTCTTAAGCTTTTCTACCCTTAAAACTACCCCTTAGTTACTAAGTAGAACAAAATATGATAAGTTTTTGGACCATAACTACTTCAATTTTCATACTATCACAATTCATAAAAAACCATTGTAAAGGTAATTAAGAGAGCTACAACATCCTATAATGCAATATATAGTAAAAACCCTTTTTCTAAAACGGTGAAGGGTTAAAGGGCTTAAGAGAGGCTGTGATTGCGCTGCCACGCGCTCTTTAAACAATCATATCTCCGTCAATTTTTGCTTGACAGAAAAAACAAAAACACCAAATTGTTCGTCAGAAAAATACCTAAATTTTTAATCCGCACACTTTTATACGTATCTGTCGTAATTTTTGAGATATTATGCAAAGAAAGTGGGTTTTTTAAAAATTTGAAATTTTGATTTTTTTTTAATCGTGACTTTTTTGAAAAATATGTGTCCTGAAGCAGCCAAACTGATAATATCTATCAAACCCTTCATAGTAAAGTTATTTCCAGGCGGAATACGATTAATTTTAATTTTGGTGGAAATGGCACTTATGAAACCCATTGATTTTATAGAAAAAACATTAGATGCTTCCCTTATTTGCAATACAGCTCACTTATTTTACGCGCAAAAGACTTTTAATAGTGCTCATTTTAAAGCTTATTTCAAGCACTACAAAACCCTTTTGTATTAGAATGCATAAAATGCATCTGCTCGCCGCTAGATGGCATTGACCACATCGATTAAATTTCAGACAGAATAAAAACGGCTTTGATCTTTAATATCTAGCTTAATATTGCACATAGAATACTTTATAAAAATTCAAATTGTTCATTGTTTTACCTGCTACAATTTTGGTCTTTATAAAATTTTCGATAAAACGTATATTTTTGGAGATATTTGCAAAAAACCGATGAAATACGTGAAAAAATTGCGAATTTTCAATTGCCAATAACTTGAGAAGTATTGAATTTTTTGAAAAACTGTATAGATGATTTTTTGCTTAAAATTAGGCCTTCTATCGATATCCGAGGTTATTTTGATAAAAAAATAATTCACCCCCGAGAAGGTGTGGCAACCACCCCCATGGTGGTTGCGGAGTTCAAATCATTTTCACTTTTGAATTTAAGGGTAAGATGAACCTAATTCCAAAATTTTATGCAATTCGGTTCACAGTAAAAAAATTCGGAGCTATAATGCTTCAATGACTGCACTATAGGTAATGGAAGGTTCTACTGTGAATCAAGTCTTGAGATATTTTGTAACAGAACTGAAGTTTACTTCTAAGAAATAATATAAGTGTTTTTACAACCTTTTTGTTAAGAACATAGACTTAAACAGTTGTAACGATTTAAACACATTTCCACTATTGCTATTTTAACTGGTTGCCAGGTCCACTTCATGTATTATTATGATTCATTGTTCTTTTACTTGTACAATGTTTATTGACCAAAACATAAAACGTGGGCATTAAAAAAAGAATAATTAAAAAATTACTAAAACGATTTATTTTTAGGGGTAATAAAAAAGTATTTAAATTCTATAACGAACGACCTCAAAAACAGCAGCGGCTTTTAGCACCACAACGCAACATTCAGACTGAACGCAAAAGGCAATTTGACACTGACCTCGTAACGTAAGCTTGGATGATTTAACATAGGACACAGCGGCCACTGTTATCTCGACACACAACGACGTCGTTGTCCAAACGCAGCCAGAACTAAGCATGCCAGCTATCATTAGTTAAGCATTCACTAAATACTATTGTCTACTTAACGATAGCGCTTTAATGATCTTTCAAAACAATTACCGATCCAGTTCCGCCGTCTTACTGTGATAAGGGCACTTTCTAACTGCATTCGTCACGAAGCAAACCTCTCTTTGAATATCTGTAAAATAGTGTCACTTAACCATAAAAATAATATCTATATTAAGCAGAAAACTGTTTTCCACGTGACAAAGTCGTGTGAGTCACATCAACGATTGGCGGGGAAAGTGTAACCCGGTAGTGTGACGCAACAATAAAAATTGCACGGACAAAGGAATTGCCAGGTACACGCCTGACGTAAGGGCTTAGTTGTGCCACTACCATTAGCGTCTGCCACACAATGATTCGTTGTTTGCCACGTAACCGCGCTCATGCCTTATGATTTTAATAATTATACGTTCATGTCGTAATGTAGACCTCACAGCTTAATATCCTTAAATCTGAGAGCACTTTGTGCCCCGATGTCTAAGATGAGAAAAACCAGCTATGCAGTGCTACCATCTTGAGCAACATTGTTTACATTTGATTCTGCAAATCGGCCTCTGGGCAGCGTGTTGTTGCATCTATAAATAAGGAGGTGCTAAAAGCGGCCTGGCCGGGGGACGTGCTTCCTCCGCTTTGAGCGGCCGAGGGTAAACGTGTTCGGCTTCAACGTCCCTTTGTTGACAATCGCTTTACGGCCGCTCCACCTCGGCTCGCCGGCTTTATAGTGTGCGCGTAATAAACACCGCACCCTGACTCCGTGTCCTGCGTGACTCTCATTCGCTGACCGACGGCGCGACGCCCGCACACGTCTCGAACAGAGGTTAACGTTTGCGCGCACGCACCTACCCGCATATATCGTAAACTTAATTCTTTCAACTCGTGCCAAAATATACATAAACGTCGTCGCATTTCAAAAAAAGTTCGAATATAACCACCAATACAAATGCGTTTCTTTAAGATCTATATTTCCGTGATAAAATAACATAACAATTCAAATACATTCACCATTGTTTCGTTCAGCGTGACCAGAACGTTCGTTTATGTTATAAATAAAGGCCGGGTGACATGTGATGGCATTTTATACCATAGGCGTCGCGTTCTCGCATGGTAATCGTGCTGTTGGGCCAATCTGCATGCGGACTGTACGCCGAGCGTCCGGTCTTACTCATCTGACCGTCGCTAACTATGTGAACATTTGCCATAGTGCCTGCCTACACCTCGCATGGTAACAATGCTCATGTACTAAAATAAAAGACAAACAATTCAAATTCTCTGTACCTATGGCCGAACGCCGCACAACAACTAAACGTATAATCCACACATGCGCGACACATATGCTGATGGCAGATATAGTTTTCCTAATTTGTAAAATTGGTCAACGAATTTCTACAATTTAGTAACCACATTAAAGTCTATCTTAGTAAAATATAATTCTGTGCTGCTTGTTGTGGGCTCAGTTGCAGGGTATCGCACTCCGCGGGAGAGCATTACACTATTATTCTAACACGATGTTATTTTAATGCGCTGTCTAATTGTACTCGCTTATCGTGTAATATTAATCGTACCATATGTTTTATTGCGTTCAATTGTGGTAAATGCGTCACATTTGTCCACAACACTGCAAGATAGACACACAAGTAACTGTCACTTAATGAATCACATGGCTTATGTCCATTGTTTGTGATGGATTGTAAACAAGGTGATTTTGTTTAATTAACAATTGCAATTATCCTTAACATGAACTATACAGTAAGAAACTAGCAAAATGGATGACAAACTGACTTTTATTAATTTATACATAATCGTCAACGTTAATTGTTTATGTATACGAATGTTAGTACTGGTACAGCATGAGCGATAAGAAGAAAACAAAACATTGAAAGGTTAATGACTACCTAACCGACGGCGCTGGGAGGTTGAAGACGACTTGAGGGGGCCAGCGTCTCGGCGTTGGTTTATTTCGCGCAATCATTCAATAAACGTGATGGGAGTAATCGACAAGACCCTCAGTTGCCTCATCAGAGAAATGGGATCAATATCTATGTTTGCGAGTACTTTAAGCCCCTCGAGACTACTCCTCAATATCATCTTTGTTTATAACTGTAAGAATAAAATATAATAATAGAGTCACGCAAATGTCATTGCGTCCAGTTATTGTTACTTTTCATTTAGGTATAAAGAAGAAGATAAACTCTAACGTAGTGTTGTGGAGTTCTCAGACAGAGCTGAGAATCAAGTTGACACCCAATCGTAAATCGTTAAAAGTTCATTTAAATATAGAACGCATTTGATTAGAACCAATTAAACGACAATTAAGCTGGTCTCAGTACGTCCATCGTGATATCAATTGTTGCGAGGCAGCAGGCCTGCTTTAATGGTTTAAATTCATGCTCGCTATTATTATCCTCAATTTCTCACCCAAGGATTCATATAGGACTACTAAACGAACTAACTATTGTAGTAACGATGAATTAACAATTGTAATTTACATCTCAAAACAATCCAATTGTTAAAATTTGCTTACCATTTTGACCCAAATCAATTTGGCGATGCATCTGTCATTCTTAAAAATTTCAAAAGCGACCGCTATGAAGCTGCTGAAAACGCTTAACCTAAATCTGCTTTCTTTGTTATAATGATGTCATTGCCCTCCTGAGGTTATCTGACGTACATTTAGCAAATCTTCGAGTTCAGATAACAACAAGGTGTAAATTCCTTCAGATTGAATGCGTGAACGCACTGCTCTGTTCTTGAAAGTCAATAAACTATTATGAAACATCGTTCAATCTGTGAAATATTTATAAAGTGCACCATTACATTGGAGACCATTTAGGGACTCTTTTCTTAAACGGTGGCTATTGTAAGTGTATCCGTGTTTGCACCTTCATATTCTGAACGTTTAACAAAGGCACCACATTTGTTTTCGTTACTCTTGGAGTCGTTGCCCTCTCCTCGGTCATATAAACCTCTGAATAGTCCGTTAATGTTTACTCTTTCAATATTTTATAGCCGTAATTTGGAAGGCTTATGTCATACTTAAAACCTGTCTTTACAGTGTTACATTGTGACATGTCAATAATTCATAGAATCAGTTTCTAACGAGTCACTATAATAATATGTGACAGGATACTCACAGGAGTTCATACACTTTGCGAATATTGATGAAACAACATGATTGATTATGTAAATTGTCATTGCTATCACTTAAATACGGGTACTTCTTGGTAGTAAAGCCGTTAAAAGGCGCACGACACTGAAGGCGATGTCGCCTTGTCCATGCATATAATTGACAGCGCAAACAAATTGGCTCGGACGAGCTTCGTGCTCGTCACGTTGACAACACCAGACGCTAACCGAAACAGCATACACCTAACCGAGGTGTGACCTGTGCTCGACTCTTTGGAAATTTTCGTTACACCATCCTTTACCCAAAATTATATTTACCAAACAAACACCCAGTACTGTTATGGATTAGTTTGTTGCCCCGTAAAATGTAAACTGTTGACGTTGAACTAATGGCTAAACGTATGTTATTATAATAAACAACCCGCATCGCGGTCTGCGAGGCGATGCGTCTGATTGCCGGATTGCCCTCAGTTTCAAACGCAACGACCGCGGCCGTTTGAAATCGACAGTGATTACAATTTTCCCTGGAGCTTGGTTGCGCGGGCGCAACGTCCGATGGAAAGCAGCGTTTAACCAATGTTCCGCTCTGATAACTCTCTAATTACGCGTCGGCCGTTTTCCTTCGACACTTGGCGACCACCAGCTTAACCCCTGGCTTTTCACTGGAACATTTCACCCGAGATTGTTTGAACCGCCGCTCATTCGTTTGTTACACTTTCGCCTTTAAAGTGCACTCAACTTTGCATTGTTTAACTGACAGAAACATATTGAACACTATCAATTCAGTATTCTTCACAGTGGGACATTTTTGGAGCGAGATTTCCTCGTCTCAAGTTATTTCATGCTCTCGGTTATGAATAATTTCGTTTAAAATAATACGTTCTGTGCGTGCGTTGAAAATGCTCATAGCTTTTATCTTCAGGACTGAACTGCAACTAAATCACGACGAGTTGTCAGAGGGGCTCGTTTAGTCACGTAAATGATGCTAACCCGTATGAGCGGAGAGGAACGTTCTCCGCCCGAAGGACAAGTGGCAGAGGCAACCTTTACCGAGTCGGTTATTGCCCACAGAGCGAACAATAGGTACTCATAGCACCACTAAAAGCGTTCGTGTGTAATTGTTTGCCTACCGTTTGTGTTAACCACAGACATAACGTCTACTAATACCTTCACTGCATGAGCAACCAATTCTAGGATACTACGTATTGTGTACGTTATTAGCACAGTGATAATCTATATGCACATAAATACCGATGATATTTTAGTAGAATAAACAATCCGATATCAAATTTTCACCAAAAATATACTTTTCGCTTATGTAGTTTAACATATAGCTCGGTGTACTCTGTTCGTACATAAATAGGTCTGTTGTATACCAAAACACTAGTGTTTGCGTGTTTACGATCTCCGGACGAGACGAAGGCGAATAGAATATACAATGACGTGTCATTCACATCGATTGAGGCCGCATACAAGATGCGGTGTATCATACATAATGTATTATAGAGCTCGTATTCCGCCTCGAGCCTCCAATCCGCTCCGACCTTCACGCTCTGTTCTCGTCACTCTAGCAATCTTAAAATTGAAGTGTTCTTGCGAAACTTTATGAATGTTCTAAAGCCAATTAGCGTTGATTTTGCTTTAACATACGAATGAGCTCAAATTTTAGCTGCCCTTTTCATTACTGCAAGATTCGGTTGCTGAGTGCACACGATTGAATGCTCACGCATTGCACGATGTGCAGGTGTGTTAGAGCCATGTAGATCATGAATAGATCACTTTAAGAGTACTGTTAGCTATTACGATACTGGCGGTGGCGACCGTTGCCCCTCGGACGTATGACAGAGCTCGCGGCGTCGACGAATGGCCCGACGACAATTATTCCTCGTGCGGCGACGCGACGAGCGATGCTCGAACAATAGTACACAATCACCGCGATTGTGCCCGCCGTGCCCGTGTCAACTGCCTCTCGCGTGAACACCAGCATTGTTATGGTGATGCCGCATAGCGCCAGACCCGCGAGGTTCGACGCTCTGTGAAACAAAGGACGCGCCTCGACGGCTACTCCACTAGAACAAGCTCCGTCTCGTTCCATAATACTGACGACCTATCGGGATTTTTACCAGAATAAATAATTCATAATGGAAGACCGGACGAAGTTTGGTCGTTATAAAAGTGCCCATTAAAATTCTACTCACCCCAGGGCTCTAAAGTACCACTTTGAGATTCGGTTAATTGGAAATATTAACCATTTTAACATGGGGTCCATTAGTGAAAACGAGATGTGCCCGAGCAGGTAGGCGATGAAATCAGCCTCCCTTCAGGGGTACATTTTTTGTTAACATCGGCAGGTACCGGCTCCTCTGGAGCAGATTGTGTAGGTTTTTTTTCTGTAACAAAAACACGAATTGTGAAATTAAGATAAGCGTGGCCATGGCAACCTTTTTGAAATAAGGTCCAAAATAGCACATTTTGTTGGGTTTTGTAGGGTAGAAAAACCCAACATGGATGTTTGTGTTATATTATTATGCGAGAGCATTACTTGTCCTACTACTACACAACTGTATATAATTTTTAAACAGTAAAAACCATAACATATTTTTGGTTCTTATGAATGTTTATTTGGGTATAAAATAAAATTATTACAATTGAGGTCAGATTTCAAATATTACTTTTTATCTTTTTCAGCATCAAACTCGGCCAGTGCAGACGATGAACGGGGCTCTGGGACCCGTGGGCGCCACACAAGTGTCCGGCGGCGTGGGCTGGGAGCAGCATCCCGTGCTCGCGCGCGCCGCGTCCGTGCCGGCGCACCGCGCGCTGGCCGGCCTGCTCGACCGGCTGGGCCATCGCCGCCTCGAGCGCACCACCAGCGAGCCCGCGCCCCCGCCGCCGGCCACCAGCAGATACAAGACCGAGCTCTGCAGGCCCTTCGAGGAAGCCGGCGTGTGCAAGTACGGCGACAAGTGCCAATTCGCTCACGGCATGCGCGAACTCCGCAACCTCCAGCGCCACCCCAAGTACAAGACCGAGCTGTGCCGCACGTTCCATTCCGTCGGATTCTGCCCGTACGGACCTCGATGCCACTTTGTCCACAACGCGGAGGAGGCGCGACGCCGCGAGCCCTCGTCTCCCGGTGGCTCGTTGGCGTCGCTCTCGTCGGGCGGCTCGCTCGCGTCCTACATGAGCGACGGCTCTCGCTCGCCGCGCTCGCCGCACTCGCCGATCGCGCCGCAGTCTCCGCTGACGCCGCACTCTCCGCCGGCGCTATCACCGCCCGCTCACGGCACTGCATTCGCGTTCCGCCGCACGCACTCCCCCGAACCCGAAGACGACCGGCTGCCAGTGTTCAACCGCCTCTCGTCCGCATTCGGCGACCTCATCATCGCCTAGGGCATTGCGATCGCCTAGTCTTAAGTTAAATTATACCGATCATAGTGTAAGGATCGTCTGTCACCGCAGTGCCTATTCGACGTCTTCCAGACCGCGCTCGAGCGCGTCCCGCTCGTCGCGCCTCGCGCATCCGCACACTCGCTCAACGAATGATCTCCAGTTTGACGATGCTTCTCATTACTTCGCCCTGTAATTTATAAAGTTTAAAGAAGTGTTACTGGCGTCTCGAAAGTTTGCGGTGTGAATATAGTGATTACGTACATCTTTAGTTATCGGCACGCACTTGTAAATGGCACCTTATATTGTTAGATATTTATTGCGTAGCTCGCGGAAGTCTTCCCGATGCGATCCTCCGCCGAGCGGTGGTCTCTGTAAAGTTAGCTTATAGAACATTTTATTTATTTTGTACTGCCTATCCGCGCTCGGTACCGTACCGCGAGAAGGCGCTCGTGATCTATTTTTAAGGGTTTAAGATAATAATTTATTATTTATTTCGAGTCTCTTTAACTGTAATAATTATTTTTATGTAACTAGCAGCTGCGATGCCGCACCGCATTCGGACGGGGCCCGCGTCGACGGGACGTGGCTCTTGACATACAAACATACCACACTAATCGATTGATGCTGCTCCTGAAATCCACTCATATCCTATAGATCACCTCGGACAGTCAAAGGACAGCATCAATCGATACGCTCGTATATCTTGGGAGTTCGGCAGGCCACCGGGCGTACGTCGCTTTGGCAAGATCTAAGACGTGCGCGGGCGCCGCGGCGTGGACGTTCTCGAGCCCGCGCCGGCCGACCACCACCGCCCGGTCCCAGAGACCGCGGCTCGTTTGAGAACGCCGATGCAATCCCGCGGCGCGCCTCTAGCGGATCGTCTGCGAGGATTTTTTCGTTTTGCGTCGTGCGAGGAGGGCGGGCAGCCAGCTCAAACCTGTTTGGGGTTTTGGTGATTGTTTTTTTCGTCCTCGAAGCGCACTCCGAAGTCCCTCTCGCTCCGATGCTCGGCACGATTGCGTTCGGGCGCTCGCAAAAAATGACAGAAACCCGAGAAAACGCCCGCCAAACTCCCGAGATCTTGTGCTGATTAATTTTTATAGATATATAACTTGAATATGGTAACATGATGCATGTTGAAATAAAAGTGCGGGACGCGGCGGACTTACCCCATGCGCTTCCCCCGCCGCCCCCGCACCCCTCACAAAGAGTGCCTTTTACTTTATAACAAAATAAATCGATTATAATATTTAATTTTAGTTGATCAAGATAGATTGATTGTTTATTTATTGTCTCTTTTGAATATGAAATTCAAATTGGCACAGTTATTACTTTTGTACTTTGACAGAGCTAAGTGATTAGTTTGGACTTAGAATAGTTCTGCTTTGAATAAAGTGTGATATTTTATAATATTTATATAACAAAGTTTAAAGTTATAATTAAGGGACCAATGTAAGTGATTCGAAAAGGAGAAATTCTGATAGAAACAGCCAGATAGATACGCTTTCGATTCTTACCAAGAGACTGTATCCTTGCGCCACATGCATTATATTTTGTTATACTACTTACAACTTGTAACAGATCTACGTTTTATATTATACAATAAACAACATTTGGCCACTAGTGGTTTTGTGTTATTATTGACAGCTCATAGCTCGATAGAACCGAGATGGTGATTTTGTTTTTGTTAACTTTTTTAGTTTCAGTTTTTCTCCACATAGAGAGTCGTATCGTGACCACTAAAAAGATAATAATTTTGTACCTAATGTTAAGAAACTACCTAGTTGTAAGCGTTTTCATAAAGTTCGCGAATATTATTTATTATCAGTTCATTACGAATTATAAACCATTAAAGTTGAATTATTTAATTTCTTTTGTATTTAAAACGTCATTTAAGTACGAATATTGTAACTTAATGTTAGTAATATATCATCAGTCATTTAATGTAACAAGCATTAGTTTAAAACTCTAGTACCTACGTCAGTTGTAATTAAGTATTTAATTTTTTTAATTTAATTCCAATTATAAGTTAATCTTCCAAAAAATTGACTACGTATTCTATTTCTTATGGACAAAAACAAATTAAGGCTAAAGCTTGTTTATGACATTTTTTCTTGTAAGTTTTCCTTATTTCCATCTGCATTTTTATTGAATTATAGTCAAAATATGTTATTTTTTGCTTTTTATTTTTGTTTACTATCCCCTTTGCATATGAAATGATAACGACCTATTAGAAGGTATAAAATAAAAGTACCTAAACATACCGCAAAAAAATTTTTAGATTTTCGATCATTTTTTATCACAATAGCTTTGTAATGAATGACATAAGAGATTATGGGAATACATTGATCGATTTAAGACTTTACTTAGAACTTGGTCAATGGATTCTTGGTCGAACTATGATTTCAAATCAAACATTGTATAGATAAATTAGATCAAGGTTCATGGTCATAAATAATACGTACCTAGTAATAAAACAGCTCTAGTATGTATCAATTTAATTTAAAATTGTCAAAAGCTTTTGCTCTTCAGTATCTAAGGTACCTATATGCTGTACAAAAGCCACATCGAGCAAAATTTATATAACCTCGATGTTAACACAATAAATTATCTTATCAACCAACTCAAGTTGGGTAGGATGTTAGGGGGGGCTGCGTTCACTAGGATCCCCTAACCCGAGCCCCATGGGATCCCCGTGAACTCATAAGTTCATCCCCTGAAACAAAAATAAGTATAAAAAGATGCTGATAAAGAGTCCTATTTTTATGGTGTCACGTCACAAATATACCTACTTAGATATTCAGATAGAAGAAGCACTCGTTCATCCAATGAACATCTGTTCAGGGTGACCCTTGCACAAGATGTTGAAAACTTACAGATACTTACCCCACATTGCTTACAACAGAACTGTAGTTTACAAATTGCCCACATTTTATCATTAAAGTACGATTGATAAGCATTTGGTGCGGTTTAGTTTTTGATTCCATTTCGTTTCACACCGTTAGTGATAGGTAAATTACGTGTTTGAAAAAAAAAAACTAATTACTTTAGTATGTATATTAGGAAGGTACATTGCATATTTAACGGAGAGTCATCGTAAATAAAGATCTTCTACTCGGATTACGACGATCACAAAGAATATTTCGTAAGTATATGTAGAGCTATGGCATGTAAGTATGGTTAAATTAAAAACAAAAGTTACAACAGTGCAGACAGGTATCCTGGGGATGGGCCCATCGCAAGGCAGGTATCGGCTTGTGGTGTTAAGGGGAAACCGGGGTAGTTTAGGGTAGTCACCGTGGGACATACAAACAAAGCTAACCTATGAATCGAACGGAGAAAAATTATTAAAACATAAAAAAATATAATCTAAAATCCGTTAATTTTATTCGTTTTCTTTTAATTTTTTTTATAATAAGATTACAATACAATAAACCAAATCCTTCCATACTAACAAAGTTACTAGCATTGTATCGTAGGTTCGAGTTGCACTCAGAAGAAAAAAGTATTTTAGTATTCCTGTATCTACCTACGGCTACACCTAATTTTATTCATGTGTGTGGTGTGTATGATATCCTGGTTACTGTAGCTTGAAATTAGATCGATTTAAAATCAAATGTCAAATGAATCATTTAGGCACAGGTCAATTATTAAAATTACCACATTTACGAATTAGGTATTACTGACAGGGACCGAAAAGGTTACCCTTTTAGGTGTATTAAACTGTTTAATTTTTACGATTCTTTGAAAAACCTTAACATGGGATTCAGCAGTATATACGGCTGAATAAACCCGAACAGAAACAGTTTTGTTAATAAAGTTCATTTTCGTTCATTTTTTGATCTTAGAAAAGGACAGTCCGATGAGCGTACCGTCATTGGATGCGATAGAATCGTGTCACAACGTGTTGGCTACATAAGGCTCAATGCTCTAAAATAATCTTTACTGATAACTTTTGCAATGATTCTCGCGTTGATCTTCGCATGTTGTGTTATTCTTGTTGTTTACGTTTTTAGTTGTCATGAATATTGAGTGGTAATATTGAGTCCAGTCAACGAAGCTCTAACTTTGCCATTTTAGCTGAAAAGCTGAAACTAGTGCCAAAATTTTTTTTATGACCCCGTATTACCTATATGACATACTAAAAATGCAGGGTCGTGAGTCACCGGGGTTATACGAAAAAAAAATGGAAAAGGGTGAAAAAATTACTTTTTCCTAAACATATCGAAAACTTACTGAAATATAAAAAAAATTTAAGGCAAAAGTTGTAGAAAATTGCTTTGTCTTCAAAAAGGTTTAAATCAATTTAGGGTGGAGGCTCCTTATATCGGCCCCCTCCTAATATCGGCCGTCTAGAGAAAATGCGCCACAACTTAAAAAAATTACCTAAAATAATAATTGTTTTTATGCAAAAGAGTGCGGGAGGCACGGACGTGCGTCGTTTGGCGGCATTTTTTGGTCAAATTCCTAGATCGACTCATTGCGTTGAGAAGTATTTAAATTGAAGGATCTAACATGGTGGACAAATTGAGTCAGACCCTTCAAATTGTCTCAGACTCAACCCCAGTTACCCCAGTAAAACGCAGGCTTGTATTTTTTCCACAAAAAGAGTGATTTTTTGAGTTCTATCTGACCGACTACAGCTTTTAGCCGTATGAAATTATCTTCCAACCTTAACCCTAGAGTAGTCGCGCCTTTCCGTGTAACGTGAGTGATCGCGCAGCGCGCAGGGAGCATTTTGCCGCCCATACTCTAACAAGCTTTATTTTGATAAGGGGCCGTCCATATATTACGTCATTCTAAATTAGGGGGGGGGGGGTTGGTCTGCGGATGACGGCAAATGATAGATGGGGGGGGGGGTGTTTCAAAATTGACGTCATTCTTATTTATTTATTTATAGTTTATTGTTCACGTACAAAAAGATTATTTCTAAAAAGAAATTTCTTCCAGCACACCTAGTAAGTGAGACTGCAAATGTAAGAGGCGGCTAAGGCGCGTACAGTACTAATTTATTTTTATTATTATTCCCTATTTTTTACTTTTATATTATATTATACCAATGATTATTGCCAAAGTAAAAATAATAAAAGGTGATTCTATAATCAAGTGTTTTAATCATTAATACCCTATTTTTCTCAAATCTGCAATGTTTTAATTTTGTCAAACTGGTAATGACGTCAATTTTGGGAGAAGGGGGGGGGGGGGGTCATTAAGAAATGACGATAGGATGATTGTAGGGGGGGGGGGTCTAAAATCTGAAAAAATCGATGACGTAATTTATGGACGGCCCCTAATTGTATTTAAATTAATTTTTAAATGATAGAATATACTTTCAGTAAATAACATTTATTAAAGTTTTTATTTTTTAATTTTAACAAGGCGCATTTTCTGCATCGTACGCCTCTGTCGCTTACTTATATTTTTTTTTAGAAAAAAATGTCACAAAACTGATTTATAATGTATGCTATTACGCTATTTAGACTAAAACAACATGATATACGACTACAACTATTCATATTTCCACTAATCTAGAAAACCTGACACACGAATTTTAATTACGTGAGTAGTCGCGCGGTGACCAATTTGCCGCCAAACGCGACACTCCGTCAATAATCGGTTCCTGATTTGGTCACCCGTGAACTGAATTTCTTCTAATTTCCAAAACAAGACGGTGAGGAACGGGGTAGCAGCTACTAGAACGCTTGACCTCGTCAAATGCATCGTGTATAAAATAATGCGATTTTTTCGCCGCGGGCGACAAAATACTCATAGCACGAGCACTCTCATTTTTTTTTGATACGGACTGTGCAGGTGTGGAACTCTATACCTGGGTCCATCTTTCCTGACCATTATACTGCGTGTTTTTTTAGTCGTTGTTTTCCCGCAGCAGAACGCTTCACCTTCAGTAGTACTATCAATTTATGCAAGTAATTTTTTTTTTGAAATTTTTTATTTGATTTTTTTTTTATCTTTTTTTGAAATTTTTTCTTAAATTTTAATGGGAAAATGAAAAACCAAATGTGAGTAAATAGTAAATAATCATTTTTTTGATAAACGCGAAGGGCAATGACCCCGGCCGGTGACCGTCCGTGACGCAGCTAGTACTATTGGTTCGAGTTTCGTCTATCATAATCAAATGTAAAATAATTTCATATACACGCAAACGTAATCCTATTGACAATGATTATTTTCTGCATGACGCGGCCATAGAAAGGGTACATAAAATTAGGGATTTAGGAATAATCATGGACTCTAATTTGGATTTCCACGAACACATATTGACAATTTGTAAAGCTGCAAATAAAACTTTGGGATTTGTGATGAGAACTTCAATGCAATTTGACGATTCAAGAGTTGCAACGGTACTGTATAACGCATACGTTCGCAGCAAACTTGAGTTCGGTGCTTTGGTATGGGATCCACATGAAGACAAGTACTGTCTCATGGTGGAAAAAGTTCAGAAGAAGTTTGCTCGCTGGCTATACAGGAAAAAGTTCGGATACTATCCATTTTTGTATCCATCTTTGTTTATTAACGGTATGGTTGAAATGAACACCCTTAAAGTTAGAAGAGTCATACAACTACTCAAGTTCTATTTGTCTATAATACGCGGCAGAGTAGACAGTCCAACAATACTGGGTCAAGTTGCGCTGGTAGCTCCAAAGCGTCTGGGCTGGGGCGAGGAGGGAACCATTGCGCCGCGGCGCCGCCCGCGCCTGCTGCAGCGGCCTCAGACTCGCACTGTATACGCCGCACACGCACCTACTACCCGTGCTTTAAATTATATCGGAGACATGCTTGCCCATGACTATGGTACCGATCTATTTGCTGACCATTTTGGGG
Organism: Mecyna flavalis; assembly: GCA_949319885.1. Lineage (NCBI taxonomy): Eukaryota > Metazoa > Arthropoda > Insecta > Lepidoptera > Crambidae > Mecyna > Mecyna flavalis. Next base: position 8,932,299 of record OX439407.1, on the reverse strand, counting down.
TATTGCTCAGGAAAGCCTTTGATTTTTTAAGTAGTACCCTATAGATTGATATAATACAAAATTATTATTGACATAATAGTGTAATTAATATTTAAGCTGACATTTGTATTGTTCTATGGTAATTAATGACATTGTTGTATTGTAAGTATTGTAAATTAAATTAATTATTATACCCTGGATGTGGCATTTATAAATGATTTTTTTGTGATATTATTGACATTATTAATTTTATTCTTTTTGACATTATTATTTGTGTAACTGTAACTTTATTCCTTACTAGCTGTGCCCGCGACTTCGTCCGCGTGGAATAGTGACTTTTCGGGCAGCATATTTTAAATAACAAATACCGTCCTTTGGGTAGCTAAAAATTTTACTTTACAGTATGCTTCTCTGTAGGTATACGATATGTGATGTATGGCCATCGGGAATGAAAGCATACAGGCTCCTAGGATTGCTAACCCGTGTCAGAGCCACATACAACTGACCGTGCGAGAAACAGCTGATACTTAGATCTACACCCACAACTTTCATTGTCTGACCTTGGACTTTATTAATTGTCATCGCAAAACATAGGCTGACTGCAAAAAGTGTTAAGATGTGTAAACTAAACGTACAAATTTTATGAAACAAAAGAAAAATTAATTGATAACCTGAGCTTATAAACTTGTACTTAAATAAAGAAAATCAAGAAAAGAATTGCCTAACCTATACCAAATACTTATAAATTATTCATATATACAAACCCTAAATAAAAAATTAAGATAAGTATACCAAAAATCAAGGAAAGAAATGCCTAACCTATAACAAATGCTTACAATATTTATTTACAAAATTAAGAAAGACAACCTAACCTAAAAACCCTTAAATAGTTATAAATAAATGAAATATCCAAACTGTCAGTATTCAAGTAAATCGCAATAATCGAATGCAACTACCTATTCGCCATACTCTCAGCGCGCTTTATATACGGACGCGCAGCTGCGTCTTTCCATTCTATACAATGCCAGAACGCAGCCATAGGAAACTGCTCGAGTATATATTGTAAATAACTTTTTTACTAAGTTCTTCCAATCCATACAAGAGCAGTACGCAAATAATCGCGTATACTTCGTAGTAACGAACAAGTTTTTCTTGTTCCAATATATACAGCGCCAGTGCGCATACGGACTAATCGTGTATATGTCGCGCAGGCAATTTGTATTATTCCGCTGTTTACATACGGCGTACTGAGAGAAATTAAGGTAAAAAAAACACATCGGAGGCGGAAAGCGACTCGGATGGATATAGGCTGGTAATTTTTTTTTGTAAACCTGAAAAAAAAATTTGCTACAAAAAATAGAATACTAGCAGGCCGACCTTCAACACCCACCGCGACAAAAAATGGAAAAAGAAAACACGACCTAGCATTTAACTTAATAATATTAATAATGCTCGTTGAAAAGCACTTTTTAATCAAAATAATTATGATTAAGTAATTGTTTTGTATTTATTTCTACCTAATAAAGTTAAAATAAAATTCCATATTTTACTAAAAAACTAAACTGAACACTTGTCAATGTAAGTAAGTTTGTAGTATAGTTTGGAACAAAGACGCGAGCATCCACGATACAAACTATACACGATCAGTACGCAAAATTCGTGTATGCATTGTAATAACAGAGTTAAAAACAGCATTACAATATATACTCGAGCAGTTTCCTATGGCTGCGTTCTGGCCTTGTATAGAATGGAAAGACGCCGCGCGCAGCTCAGGCGCGAGGCGTGTACCTTTATATTGACATAACTTTTTTATTTATGAACCGATTGACATGAAATAAACACTAAATGTTAAGTGAAGCTTACCACAATATATTAGTGAAAACCGCATCTCAATCGAATAAGCCGTTTCTGATATTAGCGTGCACAAACACACAGACAAACAGACAAACAGACAAACAGACAAACAGACAAACAGACAAACAGACAAACAGACAAAAATTTTTTTAATTACAATTTCGTGTTCGGTATCGATATAATAACAACCCCTGCTTGTTGATATTAGAAAATTGAACCCTAGCAACCTTTTTATTGTATGTAATTGTCTATGGTACAAATTGTCTTTGATAAAAATTCTCTCAAAATAAAACTACGTTTGTAAAACCAATTTCTTTATTTTTCATTTAAATCATCACTGCTACTTTTTTTTAATATATTTCCATTGTACAGACACCACTTTTCTACAAATTTATTATATGTATAGATTTTTGACATTAATTTATTCTCTTGACATTATTGCATTTTGTGTAGGTTATGTAAGTTTTTAGTTAGCTGTATTTAATTTGAATTACTGTACCCGTTTTAACCATACTGGCGCGTTGGGAAACTGTAAGTCGGTATGTGCATGCCTTTTATGATTAAATGATTAAATGAAAAAGTTTTGATTTGACTAAAAAAAGAACTTTATTAATTTATTTTACTACTAAGATAGAATCATTTTACTGCGGGAAAACAACGACTAAAATTCCACGCTGTATAACTTTGTGCTCTTCAAGGCCAGAATTAACGGGCTTTTTCTAAGCAAGCGCGCTCCATCGTAAACCGCATAGTTGTTTAACATCAGGCAACTTTAAGGTCAAGTGCTGGCATAGTAAATAAATATATAAAAAAAAGTCGGTAATATTTTTTATATATTTTTTGGGGTTCTTTTCTTTGTTTGTATTAAGAATGTCGAATTATTGTAATACATTCGTACTTTTTGAACAAACTTTTTCCCTTTGAAAAGGTATGCCGATATTAGGGTTATAGGCGGCGGATATTTGGGTGCTAGAGGCCGATATTAGGCAAAATCGGCAAGTTTGGAAACAAACATCTATATTTTGAAATCTAACAAAGAATTCGTTATTTGGCGAATGTAATAATGGAGTTTCATTATTCCTCTACACAAAACAGTAATTGAAAGAAAGTCAAAGCAATTAATGTAAAAATTACAAGCAGTGAAAGGTCAAAAAAAGTTGACATGGCCGATATTTGGTGCCTCCGCCCTATGTTATTTTACGGGGTCATAAAACAAAATTATAAATAGAATAAATAGAATAAATCTTTCTTTGGTACCAATAAAACTTTAACTAAACAGTACAGACACAGTAAAGTTGCTAAAAAAGAAAAAAGAAATCACAGAACAAACAAAACAAAAGGATCAATATCAAAACAAAAAATCAGTAACGTATTTAAAATTACAATAAAAACAAGGTTGTTGGTACCAAAATGGTCTCCGCTCAGTATTTGGCCGTGCCGTCTTTAAGTGCAGATGAAATACACTGCATCTCATGCCTTTAATCCAGGCCCCACCTACTAAATTTGTTGTCTCTTTCGTTTATAATCGCCGCAGGATTAAACGGTTTAATACTGCTTAAGACAAACGCAAAATTGAAAACAGTATATATGAATGTTAAAAGATAAACGGTTTGTATCGATACCGCTTCAGCCGTATAGCGGATTATTCAGTCCCTGATTTACTGAAAGATAATAAAACTAGACCATCCCTACACCACGGTAATGTATAATAACTATTCTGTGCCTACACCCACCTGGGCATTCTTATCTTCTATATCATACTACCAATACTACCGAGGTATTATCTATGGTAGGTGTCTACCTATTATATAGCCAAAAGTAATACTCGTATCTGCCCACCGCAAATCCACATTAGGTATAACACAGACAATAATTTCTGATATAAATTTATATGACCTACATTATTTAATATGTGGGTATGTTGATTCATTTATGTTTTATCAGTGACACAATGACATATAATTGTGGACATTTAAATAGGTACGCAATTTTGTGTTAGTATTTTATGTTGCCGCGTTTTGTTTTATAAAATAAGTTAGATTTTTACCCTTTGTTTGAACTGAACTTCTTACACAATACAACACAACTACATAATCTAGACACGCGGCAGCGTGTCAAGCCAAGTTCAAGCAAAGGAACGGGCTAGCCAGCGCCAAGGTATATTTACACGAACCATTTGGTGTCACTTTTGACCCTTCTATAACTTAAAACCTATTGAACCGAAACACATGAAACTACGTGAGTTTAATCAGATCTATAAGGACACCTAGAAGCCCAAATTTCATGAAGCTAGCTCAAGCGGTTATAAAGTTATGAAGGTCAAAAAGTCGTAAAAATTAGTACTGACTGACTGACTTATAGTAGCAAAACCTAACCTACTTCCAGATGACCTAGAAAAATGAAATTTGGAATCCAGCTCGGTAATTGTGTGTAACCGTAGGGAAAAATCTGAAAAAAGAAAAAAAGTTTAAAATTAGGGGGGGAGACCCCCTCCTCCCCCTATTTTGTAACTTTTTTCTATTTTTAGATTTTTCCCTACGGTTTCACACAATTACCGAGCTGGATTCCAAATTTCATCCTTCTAGGTCATCTGGAAGTAGGTTAGGTTTTGCTACTATAAATCAGTCAATCAGTACTAAAACCTAACCTACTTCCAGATGACCTAGAAGGATGAAATTTGGAATCCAGCTCGGTAATTGTGTGTAACCGTAGGAAAAATTCTGAAAATAGAAAAAAGTAAAAAATTAGGGGGGGAAACGCCCCCCTCCTCCCCCTATTTTTTAATTTTTTTCTATTTTTAGATTTTTCCCTACGGTTACATACAATTACCGAGCTGGATTCCAAATTTTATCTTTCTAGGTCATCTGGAAGTAGGTTAGGTTTTGCTGCTGGGTAAAAATCAAAATAATTGTACCTAGAGTCAAAATTTTTGTCCAACACCTTCATTGCGTAATTGTGAGAAAGATTTCAATTCTGAACTGTTTTATGAATATTTTTCCAGCAGCTTGGTTTACTTATTATAACTTAAGCTTATAATTTTGTTATTTAATCAAATAGTTATGGAATAGGAGCTAAGAAAACAAACTATTATTTTTTCATCTCATACAAAATAAGGATGTCCATTTGCTACCTTTGTCTAGAAAAATGTGAACAACTCTTTCGTAAATACACGTACAGGCAAATTATGAACTTTGATCTTTAGATTAAAGGACAGACTAACCGTGACTTGCGTTGAGGTCGTATTCAGCTTATTGTTTGTTTTTTTACATTGATTTAAAGAGATGTCCAAGGTTTTGTAACATGTGAGTAACAATGCGTGAGTGACGGTATTTGGGACTTTAAAATTGCAATAACTACCGTTGAAATGTTTTTTTCGGTTCTGGCATTCCCGGACTTCCATTTGGTGTTAAAAAATAAACAAAACGCCTGTCTTTGCCAGAGTTACATGAGGTTATGTAAATGAGGTCGTAAAATTAACATCGAAAACCTGTGAAAAACGACAGGATTATAATATGTAAGGTAAGTGAAGTTGTATATTAATATAAGTGTATTCGAAAGAACTAATTGTTGTGATTGTAAAATGGCAATTACATTGTTTGCAGGCTTTGTGGTTATGATATTATGTTTACTGAGATGTAGTAAAACATCAATATTTACTTACATGTGAATAACGTTACATGGTAAAGACTCGTCCACATTGGGGTTCGTTATTCACAATTTCGTTACTCACAATGTTCGTTTTTAATCAACTTCAAAAAAAAATGAGGAGGTTTTCAATTCGACTGTATTTTTTTTTCTGTTTGTTACCTCATAACTTTTTACTGGGTGGACCAATTTCGATGATTCTTTCTTTATTTGAAAGCTAGTGCCTGCCGTGTCGTCTCATTTCAATCCCGGAAAAAGGGGAGCAATGGAAGGGGTGGAAATAGGGGATGAAAGTTTGTTTGAAATCGTCATTTACAGGGATAAAACCGTAAAATTTAGGTACGCCTAAACGGTTTTGGATGTTTGGCACTAAACTTATGACTTTTTTTACCCTTGTCCATGGTTCTCTACGGTCCACGCAGACGAAGTCGCGGGCAGCCACTAGTTTTCATACGATGGGAGAATATTATCTTGTGAGAATTTACCTTTATGTTACATGTGAGTGACGTTACATGTGAGTTATGGTACAATTAATTTGAAAACAACCCTGCTATAAGTCAGTCGGTCAATACTGGGGGCCCATACATTTTTTTTATTGTAGCGTTGGAATTGAAACTATTCCAACATGTTATGTATTATTATATTTTCTATATAACAGAAATAAAAAAATAAAGTTAAGTCAAAAAATAAGTGGTGTCCCCATACAAAAAACTTGTAATACGCGCTAAACAACCGGCCAACGCGATGCGATGGTGCGTGTCGTCGGCGGCGCGTGGCACCACATTAAATCTCAATACTTGCCTAGTTTTCTTTACAAAAAGTAATGATATCCCACCAAAAACATAAATGTAAAAAGGAAAGCCAAGTTCAATACAAAAATTATGTTTGGCTGTGGGCTTCGCCGCAAAAAGAATGGAGATCTTTATGAGTGCCAAGTTCTATGATCTTAAAAAAATAACGTTTATTTTCAACCACAGATTAGTGGCAATGAGCACCACTTTTAAAACGTAAGTGTACACTACAATACAATTTTAACAGCTTACAATACTGTGCAAACCACCACCAGTCCGTGGAAGACTGGAGCTTGAACCTAAGTCTATAAAATAGACTTGTTGTAACAAGATCTCCAGGCCCCCACCCCCATTTGTGCAGAAAAAACAAATCTCTAAGTGGCACTCTGAGCCCACCAATCAACCTCTGCAGATCCGTCAAATTCCTGCAGCCTTAATGACCAATTGCATTGAGATATATTTCAAGTAAGACTCTTTGACAGACTTGCAAAGGCAGACCCGAGGCCCACCGTACATTAACACAGTACAATGAGACAGAAAAAGTTAAAGTACACGGTACATACAAACAAGTTCGATTTAAATTCTAGGGGTAATCAACAGTTGACATCTTCTAAGGACAAAAAGTAAATTGCTAATCTAACAGGTTTTCTGTTTCGGTGTAGTTTAAAGAATTTAACCATTTCCTTAAGATTGACTTACAACCAAAATGATTCTTTGTGACAATAGATAATATTTGATTTGCTTTATTGTATAAGTGTCCTCCCAAGTAACAGTAGAATCTCTGCATGAATTTGGTTCTGTGGGTAATTAATTTACACACTTTATGTTGTTGAGTCTTACGCACGTTCACTACTTTGTTGTTATGACTTACAATAACTGTAGAATGCTTTTTAAGGATAACAGCCAAAATATATAGCTGTCTAACGGTCAGAAGTTTGGATTCATTGTAAAGAGAAAAGGTTGGGTAAAGCATAGGTTTACGAAAGGCTACTTTTAGGATAAACCTTTGAGCTCGCTCAAGTTGAGAGATTAGAGTAGTTTTCGATGTGCCTCCCCAGGAGATGTTACAATATGTGAGAATCGATTGACACAGGGACAAGTAAATAGATTTTAACAATTGCTGGCTAGCAGCCAATCGAAGATTTCGGAAAAGATACGTAAGCTTTCGGATTTTCGAGGATAAATTAAAAATGTGTTGTTTAAAATTTAAATTGCTATCTATGGTTACGCCCAGGTACTTTATATTATCTGCACGTTCCAGAGGCGAGCAACTGCATATTTCCAAAGGAGTAATAGAACATGTGTGAGCAACTATTTTGTGGGTCAAGGAATCAGTATAACAATTTCTCATGCTGAAAATAATGTACTTGGTTTTAGATGTATTCAAGGAGAGAGAATTAGCGGCCAACCAGTGGCACACTTTATTAAAACCATTTTGAGCTCTCAAGAAAACCTCCTCCCAAGTGTCACCCCAAAAAGTTAGACTTGTATCATCTGCATAAGATATAATTCTACAGTTGTCAATGTCCATATTGCATAATTCATTAATATAACAAAGGAAGAAAGTCGGTCCTAATATGCTTCCCTGGGGCACACCACAGTTGATGCGAAGATCCTGGCTTTTGCATTGTGAAATTTTTACGTACTGGGTTCGATTAGTTAAGTAGTCACTGAACATTTTTAACTGATTTCCCCTCACTCCTAGCCGTTCAAGTTTCTCTAACAGTAGTGAATGGGAGACCGTGTTTTTGCGGCGAAGCCCACAGCCAAACATAATTTTTGTATTGAACTTGGCTTTCCTTTTTACATTTATGTTTTTGGTGGGATTCATTTATACAAGGAGCTTAAGGTCTATCATAAAATTCGATAATTTCGAAAAGGTATAAACAAAACGAAAATGGAAATTAATTGTCAAATATCCTAAAACGCTTCACATGGCGCCATCTATCTGTTATCTAAGGAAATGTGTACTTACGGGCACACTTTATACTTTTTTTCACCATAGAATCAACTAAGGTTAGAAATTGGAATCGTTACGATTATTCAGATTAACTAAAGGTCTTTAAAGTTATTAAAAAGAATTATATTTTACTTACTCAAATTAATAAAGGAGAGGTCGCGGGTCCGCTCGCTTCCCAAATCCTTATACAGTACAGATACATGTCCTATAATATTTATACATGTACTTTAATATGAAAGTTAGTAATTCAATTTTTTTTGGTGCACATTTCAGCCTTTTTTGGTGTACGTTCAGCCTTTTTTGGTGTACGGTTAAATACAAGCCTTATGAAACGTTTGTAGGGTGTTTGCGGCCAACCGACCGTCTGTAGTCGGTATACATAGGTGTTGTAATACTTGTAATTGAATTTATCGTACTTACATGTTCAAAAGCTTGTCTTTGTAGCATAGAATGCAATGTTATGTTTAGTTAGTTTATACTTTAAACATCTTGATCTACTCAGGGTATGCTTGCACCGCGAATATCCAGGATTTGGTGCAGTTATTAGTCTAGCCACAGATATTATAATACTAGTAGTCTAGCCATTCGACTATGTATGTTCATCACGACGTTTTCTGTCACCTCAAAGTTGGTGATAAAATCGTGAATAGCAAAATTCTTAGGAATAGATTAGAACTACAATGCTAGAGACGTTTGAAACCACTCAGCTACCAATAATGATGTTGTGGAAAGAAGAATGGGGCATTGTGATTTTCAATTTTTCAGTCTATATCTCGGGTTTGTAATCACCTAAGCGCACTGGCAAACAAAGTGATATATTTACACACCATCAGAGTTTCTTGCTATGAAATTGAAGGGACAGTAAATAGGTCAATAATTTGCCTCAAATCTGTTTCACATAATCCATCCATACCGATCCACATGTTTACCTAATATAATTGTCACACATGTGTTCAAACTTTTACGAAATTGTACATAATCTTTTTCCTACATATTTATTAAAGCTTAATAGGTATTATAATATATGTATTATGTATGTAGATATATGTATCTACACGTTTCGTTATAGTCGGCAAGGCGTCAGTAATAATTTTAATAGTAAGCCAAACACGAATCGCGCGCGTCGAATTCGACGCTGAGTCGGCGACTCTGGTAACCCAATACTCAGATAAGATTGGCCTTGACAGAACAGTTTGCTCACCACACAACCTCTGTGCTCCCGCGCACGTCAAAACACGAATCTGTTACACAATATTAAGGTCGATTTTAATTAAACATACGGTCGAACCGACGCATCGATAAAGTTCACTGCGAGCACAAATGTGAAACGGATGTTATAATCTGGAGCCTGCCGAACAAAATAACGAACTATGCTAAAAGGTCAGGCTACTCTTATTATTTGCAATGTGGACTAATTTTGCAAAATTAGTTTACGATGAAATTCGTTACGTTGCACTTTTTTATCCTAAGTCTTTTCCTATATGGTGCAGTAAATATTCTTAACCGTTTCTAAAAGGAGAAATTAACTTTATAGAAATGTACACTAGACAATGAGGTTAATTAAAACATTAACAATAGAAAAACAGACGAACATATTCCAAGAATTTCAGTGTCTTTTGTTAATTACGAAGTTAAAAATAAATGAAGGGTAACTAACTATTCATAAGTTAATTAAAGTTATCATCTTCACTTTTAGTAGTTTATCTATAGGCCATGTAACGTATTCAGGTGCAGGGTTGCAGGGTTTGTCCGAGGTAGGAGTAAAACGCGTTCTAGGTAGTCAAGTGATCAACAATCAACTGATTTATTCACCAAAATGCCCCTATCCTTATTCTACCTGAGCGTGTCGCAACTAGCGACCCGCCGAAGGAGCTATATTCCACCGCGCGCCTCAACATTGTATAGCGCTGTCTCTTTCTAGCGCTATCTCTCTCTAAATGCGCACGTGGTATTTTCATGGTATTATCTACTAAAAGCTTATTCTACAAATCTTACATAAATCTTATACTGTACAACTCTAAACTTACATATACATATCTTCTTATTCTCTATGAAAACTGTACAATATCGTATATACTATAACCATAGGTTTCTGCCGTTTATACTTATACATAATCTTATGCTAGAAACCGTTCAAACTATACAATAACACATAATCTTTTCCTATTTTCCGTGTCTGCCGTCTACATTCCACCCCCTGGCTGAAGACTACAGTCTGAAGCACCCGGTGACTCGGTAGGCAGCACGGCGATCTTCGTAGCGGGGCGACGCAGCAGGCCGTGGGCTGTCTTAACGTCGACGACGCGCACTTGTCCATCCTTGCCGGGGTACACTTGCTTGATTATTCCCCGCGGCCAGACGTTCCTGGGTAGCGATCCATCGCAGATGATCACGACGTCTCCTGGCTTGAGTGGAGGCACCATATCATTCCACTTCTGTCGTTGCTGTAGTGTCGGCAGATATTCTTTCATCCACCGCGCCCAGAACATGTCGGCCAGAGCCTGGACCAACTTCCATTGCTTCCTGGTGTTGGTTTCAGGGTTGTTTCCGACCCGAGTGATGTTGGAGGCGGTGCCCAGCAGCAGGTGGTTCGGCGTTAGGGCGATGGGGTCTCTGGCGTCGACTGGTACGTGGGTGAGAGGCCGACTGTTGACTACAGCCTCCACCTCTGCCAGCAGCGTCTGCAGGGTTTCTTCCCGCGGCGCTCGCTCCTTTAATACAGCTTTCAGGGCTGTCTTCGTCGACCGGACGAGGCGTTCCCAGCACCCTCCCATGTGGGGTGCAGCCGGCGAGTTGAAGCTCCACCGGATGCCCCTTGATGCTGCATCTTCTTCCACACGGTGTCGCTCCATCTCGTCCATGGCCGTCTTCAATTCCCGGTCGGCGCCCACGAAGTTGGTTCCTCGATCACTGTAGATTACTTCCGGCTGGCCACGGCGAGCGATGAATCGGCGGAGGGCCAGTATAGCCGAGTCAGCGCTAAGCGACGCGGCTAACTCCAGGTGAAGGGCCCGGGTGGTCAGGCAGGTGAAGACCACCCCCCATCGCTTCTCTCGACGTCTTCCAATGGCCACTTCCATCGGGCCGAAGTAATCTAGCCCGCAGTGTGTGAAGGCGCGTCGGTGATGAGCCATCCTCGATGGTGGTAGATCCCCCATCTTAGGCGGCTTCGGTTCAGCCTTCTTGACGCGGCACAGCTGGCATCTTCCGGCTACGCGCTTGACGGTCGGGCGCAGCCTGATGATCCAGAATTTCTCACGCAGTAGGTTGACCACCATTTCGTTGTTGGCATGGAAGGCTCGCTGGTGGTACTGACGCACTATCAGTTCGGTGATGGGGTCCCGCCCGTCCAGGATGATGGGATGCCGCTCCCCGAAGTTGATGTCGGCGTTCACTAGTCGTCCTCGAACGCGCAGTAGGCCTTCATCTGTCAGCATGGGGTCGAGGTTTTTTAAGCTGCTCTGTGCCGGTAGCGCTTCACCCATCTTCATTTTCTTGATCTCCGTCGCGAAGGAGGCCTCTTGCGACTGCTTGATGAGTCTTCTCTCTGCCTCTTCGATGAGATCAGCCGTGACTGGGATGCGGGTCTTGGTTCTTAACTGGCGAACCCAAGCTAGGACCCGAGCCATTGTGCGCACGGCTCGCGTCCACGATGAAAACCTCCGGATGTCGATCAGTTCTGGAGGCGCCTCTATAGCCACATTGATTGCCGTGGCTCGGAGCTCGCTGATGGCCTCTGCTGACGCTTCAGGATGGTCTTCCTTTTCCTGCCAGTTCTCGGATGGGTTCTTCAGGAAGGAGGGGCCGGCGAACCAGATGGAACTGTCGATTTTCCACCCCGTCCTAGTGGCTTCATCCGCTGGATTTTGATCAGTCGGGACCCACTTCCAGTCTTCGATTCTCGAGTTTCTGTCGATCTCGGCGAGGCGGTGAGCCACGAAAGGCTTGTAATCTCGTGGATTCGACTTTATCCATAGTAGCGTAGTCTTGGAGTCAGTCCACAGGGTCGTTTCCTCGATGTACAAATCGCTGTTGTTCTTGATTGTTTGTGCTAGTCGGCACACCAACACAGCTGCTTGAAGTTCTAGTCTCGGGATGGAGACTATCTTTACTGGCGTTACTCTGGCTTTTCCCGCGACGAGCGCCACATTCTTCCGTTCGTCGACCAGGTATGCCACCGCTGCGTAGGCCTTCTCGCTTGCATCCCCGAAGACATGAAGATGCAGTTTCTCTCCTTGTAGGCCGTACCATCTGGGTATCTTCAAGTTTTTCAGCTGTTCCAGGTCTTCAAGCCACTTCATCCAGTCTTGATGACATTCTTCATTTAATTTCTCGTCCCACTGCGTGCCTGCTCTCCACACCTTTTGCATCAGAATTCGGGAGCTGATGGTGAGCGGGCAGATAAGCCCCAGCGGGTCGAAGAGGCTCATTATGAAGCGCAGGAACTCTCTCTTGGTGGGGACGACGCTGCCTTCCTTGATTTCCTTACTCAGCCTTTTAAATGAGATGTCAAAGGACAGAGTATCTTCACTCGTCGACCACATGAGTCCCAGCGTTCTTTCTGTTTCACCGCCGAGTTTCGACAGGCTGATGTTCTCTGGGACGACTGCGGGTAGCCTCTGGCGCAGCTCAGCGTTGTTAGTCGTCCACCCCCTGATGTTGAAGTTGCCGTGACGATGAATCTTCGTTATTTCGCCGATGAGCTTCATAGCAGTGTCCACGTCGTCCACACTGTCGATGTAGTCGTCCATGTAGTGACGTTTTTGAATCGCTTCCACTGCTTCAGGATACTCCGCTCTGAATAGCTCGGCATTGCGATTCAGCACGAAGATTGCCGATGAAGGGGAAGAGGTGGCGCCGAAGATCATCGAGTCCATCACGTAGGTGTCAGGTGTCTTCTGTCTGTCGGTGCCCCGCCATAGGAACAGCTGCGCCCCTTGGTCTTCTTCTGCAATCTTCACCCTCATGAACATATCTTCGATATCCGCCGTCATTGCTATTGGCTTCGACCGGAACTTGAATAGGACTCCCAGAAGTGAGTTTAGGAGATCCGGGCCGCTGAGCAGGTTGTCGTTCAGCGATGTGCTCTTGTACGTGGCGGCGGCGTCGAAGACCAATCTCAACTTTCCTGGCTTGTTCACGTTGGTCACGCCGAAGTGGGGCAGGTACCAGGTGACTGGTGAGTGTACCGCTCCTTCAATTTTCTTGGCGTAGCCTCGATCCAGCAGTCGATCCATCTGCGCGCAGTAGGCGGCGGCGAACGACGGGTCACGATCCATTTTCTTTTCAATGCCCCGTAGTCTCTTGTTGGCGTCTTCATAATTTTCTGGCAGCTCCACGTTATCCTTTTTCCACAGCAGACCGACTTCCCAGCCCTTTTCAGTGAGCTGCGCTGTGTTTTCAAGGATCGACGTTGCTCTGGAGTCTTCATAGCTGTTGCGTTTGGTTTCTGTTATCCCAATCGCGTCCAACTCGAACTGTTGCTTGACTAGTTCGTTCAAGTCGGCGATGTGATTTACTGCTTCGATGTCGTTCTTCATCTTCTGAACGGGGCCGTGCAGTACCCATCCCAATTGGGTGAGGGAGGCTACTGGCTGACCAGATCTTCCTTTCTTGACGTCACCTCCGACGATCAGCTCCCAGTTATCCTGCCCAATCAACAGGAGAGGCGTCGCGTTGTCCATTGGCTTGAAGTGCAGGTCTCTCAAGTGTCGGCACTGTTGTAGCACTTCCTTTGGCACTGACTGCGGTGGTAGCTTGATGTTCTTGATGGTCCTCATCTTCAAAGTGTGAGTTTTCCGATTCGGCCCTCTTAACGTGACTTCGACGGTTCTTGAGTTTTGGTCGAAGACTGAGTGACCGCCCGCGCTGATGATGTGCAGCGGCGTCGTCGGTCCCACCAGGTCGGCTGCCAGTGAGTTATCGATGAGTGATACTGTAGCGCCGTCGTCCAGTAGCGCGTATGTGCGGCGCTCTGTGTCTCCCGTCTTGATGCTGACCGGTACCACCTTCAGTAGTGACTTCATGTGACGCCCGCCCAGGTTGGTGACTAATTCTGCTTGCGGCGGGTCTTCACTTGTTTCTTCTTGACGTTTCACCACATGCAGTAGTGTGTGGTGATTGTAGCTGCACTTGGAGCACTTATTCGCACGACACGATGAGCGATGATGTTTCTTGATGATGCACTTGAAACACAACTTGTTTTCCTTCACGAAGTCCCATCGCTTGTCTGTTTCTAACTTGCGAAACTTCTCACAACTCGTTAACTGGTGCTCGCCTTGACAAAAGTCGCAGCTAATCTTGGGTACTGCTTCCACCACTTTCATCACTTTGTGCACTATTCTTGACGGTCGCGCTGGCTGTTGCGGTTGTCTTCGTGCGAGCGGGGGTTGCCTCGCAGCTCGGGCTCCGCTCGCTTCTGCAGTCAGCGAGAAGGCGGCTGTATCGGCGAGCTTTTCCAGGAAGTCCACCAATACTGGCAGCGTCGGCGACACACGCAGATCGACGTTTGTCTCTGCCGATACACGCTCGGCAAACTCGCCGTACTTGATGCGCTGAGACGGTGTTAACTTGTCCAACAGCTCTTGCACTAGATCTGGGTTATTCAGGTACCCGTCTGCCTTGATGTTCTTCAATGTAGACACGCAGGATCTGACTGCTGCACTGAAGTTGCGTAGCGTGTCGCTGTCGTTGTCGGTGATGTTGGGTAGGCTTCTTATCTTCGCCATCGCACAGCGTAGTAGTGTGCGCGGATTGCCATACGTGCGATCCAGTACTCGTATCAGCTCGTCGGGATCGGTGCTTGTTCGCAGTAGATCTTCCACCAAATCCTTCGCGCTTCCGTGTATTGCCGTCTGGATCCTCGCCAAGTTTTCTGACGGCTTGAAGTCGAAGGCTGCTGAAGAATCTTCGTATCTTCTTTTGAAGAAAAGCCAGTCTGCAGGATTCCCAGTGAAGTTCGGCAGTTCGTAGAAGGCGCGCGGAGTGATGCGCGGCTTCGCCATGTTCTGTAGCGCGGCGGCTATTTCTTCCACTGCTTTGTTCCGCTGCCCGCGCTCCTTTGATGTGTCGCGACGCCCGTCCATCGATGTATTCTTCATAACTTGGTATTCGCGTTCTCTCTCCGTTCGATGCGGCGTCTCAGTCGGTACGAACGGGGACTTGGATACCCATTCGCCGACTATCTCTCTTCGTACTTCGTGATGAACTGGTTGCGGTTCTTCCAATGTTTCATCTTCAGCTTCCAGTTCGGCCAGTTGCATAGCTTTCTTCATCTCAGCTAGGCGTTGTTGGGACTCAGCCAAGCGACGCTGAGTGTTGAATCGCTCCAGTTCCGCTTCGTATTCGATGCGACGGCGCGCGGCTTCCCGTTGCGCTTGACTTGTTCGTGACGTCACGCTGCAGGCAACAGACGAGGCGGCAGCGGCGGCAGCGGAGGCGGTGGCGGCGTCGGTGATCGCGGCGGCGTCGGCGACGGCGGCGGCGTTGCTGGCGCCGGGGGCGGCGTGTGCGGGAGCGCGCAAAATTGTACGGGTGGGCGAGCTCTCTCTTCGGTGAGAGCGACCCACAGAATGCGCGCTGTAGTCGTGCAGACGTCCCCCAACTAGCGGGATTTCAGGCACGTCCTCGTCGAATAATCCCCGTTGGTTTGATGCCGACGGCGACTGGACGTGGAGGTTCGACGCAGCGACGCCCGAGTCCGTCGCTAGGTGCGACAGGCTCGCAGTTGATCCGGGCGTAGGTTCCCGCTGACGTCGAGTCTCTTCCTGACTTGACTTCGTCTTGCTCCTCGTTGACACGGACATCTTCAATGTATCCGAATTCGATGAATCCCGATGTAGAATTCGGATCCCAATATATCCGGCTCGAAGGACCACGATGTAACGTATTCAGGTGCAGGGTTGCAGGGTTTGTCCGAGGTAGGAGTAAAACGCGTTCTAGGTAGTCAAGTGATCAACAATCAACTGATTTATTCACCAAAATGCCCCTATCCTTATTCTACCTGAGCGTGTCGCAACTAGCGACCCGCCGAAGGAGCTATATTCCACCGCGCGCCTCAACATTGTATAGCGCTGTCTCTTTCTAGCGCTATCTCTCTCTAAATGCGCACGTGGTATTTTCATGGTATTATCTACTAAAAGCTTATTCTACAAATCTTACATAAATCTTATACTGTACAACTCTAAACTTACATATACATATCTTCTTATTCTCTATGAAAACTGTACAATATCGTATATACTATAACCATAGGTTTCTGCCGTTTATACTTATACATAATCTTATGCTAGAAACCGTTCAAACTATACAATAACACATAATCTTTTCCTATTTTCCGTGTCTGCCGTCTACAGGCCACGATCTTGCGTCCTAGGTTCACTTCCTGTAATAACTAAATGTTCCAGTTTTTACATTAACATTTAGGCGCACTAAAAACGATTACCTACTCATAATGACAGTAAAGATTTCAGTAAATAAGCTTTTGATAAGAAGTTGGACATTTTGAGCACTTACAACGTACATACGTCCACCATACAATATCATGTTGTACCTAATGTAACTATTTCATCACATTCTCATGTAAGAACATAGTAGTTATACTAGTTATTATTAAAAAGATAGACGAGATGATTACGAAGACAACCAGATATTGTGATAATATATTAAATGAATTGCCCACAATAGACAATATTTTTTGTTTCTGGGCCACTAATTTGCGATTGTTTAATTAAGTTTTTGCGAAATAAAACTCTATTATGATCATGGTGGTCAGTTAAGTAAGTGCCATAGATATCTTACAAATTTGGTTACGTACAAGATTACTGCCTTCCTCTTTCGTATGCTGGAAGGAATATCGGGACAAGTTTTAGTCATTCAACCGTATACCGGCAGGCCGAAGGTTGCAATCTTTTTACATTCGTTGCAAAAAAAGATACAACAGCGCGAAAACCGGTCTCTTCATCACTTCTAGAATGTAATAATACGAGGCCTATAATAAAGATCGACAAGTTAAAAAACGTCTTATCCATTACTTTTTATAATCAGTGTACCTACTCGTACATTCACATAGATACAACACAGTTCCTTAGGTCATAAGCGGTGTGTATACTTTGGGAAACTCAAGAGTAAACAACGCAACGAAATTCTTCCAAAATGACATTTCAAAATGATACCACCAGTCGTGGATGTGTCTCATATCAGCCGACACATATCAAGTAAAAGAGCAAATACTAGCGTCGCTGTTAGTTCACTGATAATAATAATTGCTGCTGGATGTAGGCGATAGCGGCCCATTATCTAATATTTGTACGGCCAACAGTGATTAGATAAACCGAAAGATGTATCAAAACTTGGAGTCACTAAGGCTAACGTTACCAAAATTTGAGGAGGTTCCTACATATCTTTGACAGTGAGTTAGGTACATACAAAGTTTAGGATAACCTTTTTTTTTCGGAGGAGAATGCGTTTATGCACCATAACTATGTGTGGGAAAAATATTTGTGGGACTTGAGGCTAAAGCATCCACTACCCACTAATCTCCCCCGGTTTCCCCTTCACACCCGATTGCGAAGAGCCGGTGCCGGCCTTGTGGCTACTGACCAGCCCAGTTTAGGATAACCTGAATATTTTGTTTAAAATAGTGGTTCAATGACTTGGGTGTTTTTATATACATACCGCATTTGACATCCAGGTACTAAGTCCACCTATCTGATGTTAATGCCGCCGTAATTTGGGTCCCCTATATGAGTGCGAAAGTTGATAGTTCGATTTTCATTATATCGAACACGCTGTGTCGATAATTCAGTAGTACGATGTTTTATTACATCGATGATTTGTTAGTGCGATGTAACGTTTGTGCGAAAAATCTTATTGCGAAAAACCATACACCGATTGCTCATTAGCCACCGATGACTCGGATCAAGCGGACAACATCACCGTCGTCGAGCCCCAGGCCGGGCCGTCGCAACGGGAATTGCCGCCTGCCCAGAATCTCAACGACATGTCTACATTTTTAGAAGCGTTTGCCAGGTCCCAGGCCGAAGCTAATCGAGCCTTGATAGAGACCTTATGCGCATCTTTCCCCATGGGACAGACGTTTAGATCGTCTTCGCCGATGCAACACGGATCACAACCAACGACGGCAACGGGTACCGGCGCCGCTCATGGTGGCAATTTCACGACGTGCACGGCGCGGTTCGACGGTGAGACACGAGACGCCGAGACGCTCGAAGCATTCATCGATGCCGTCCAGGTCTTCAAGGAGTGCTCAGCCGTAAGCGACGAGCACGCTCTACGGGGATTGCCGATGCTACTCGTCGGTGACGCCGCTGTCTGGTGGCAGGGGGTGAAGAAGACCGTGCGTAGCTGGGAAGAGGCTATATCGCGCTTACGCGGGATGTACGGCGCGGCGAAGCCCGGCTACAAGATTTTCCGCGAAATATTTGCGAACGAACAATGTGAACAACGTAGTGATGTTTTCGTGTGTAAAATTAGGGCCCTGCTATGTAAATTGCCATATGAACTGTGTAGATCGGCGCAGGTAGATATAGCATACGGTCTCCTAGACCGCAAAACACGTGAACGTGTATCGCGCGAGTCCGTATCGTGTTTAGACGAGTTAGTGGACAGGTTGCGAGACGTCGAGGAGTCCCTGTCAGAGGTGTTAGTACCCAGAGCATACGGTAATAACACAAAAAAACGTGAGTACAAGCAAGGTAGTAAATAGAACCGATAGCAGGTTATTGACCTCGGGTAATACCGTCCCGTACGTTAGCCCTCCTGGTCCAAATGTCACGCCTAAACAGCCTAGGTTGCGTTGTACAAATTGTAGATATTATGGCCATTCTGTCGAGGAGTGTAGAAACGTCGACAGGAAACCTAAGCAAGCGACAACAGATAGTAGGGAAACGTTACGCTGCTATGGTTGCGGGCAGGTAGGAGTCACTAAGACGCGTTGTGAGACTTGTAGCGGTAAGAAAGCTCCTGCTAATAATAGTAGTAGTAATAGTGCTGAATTTAATTCCGTGCATTTCAAACATGTCATCGACAAACGGTCCGACATGAGCAATGTCAGAGCGACTGTCAGTCGCTACCCGACGCAGTCACAAGCGTCGCATTCGAGCCGATCGCGGCCCGAACGTGAGCCGAGGCCGAACTTTAGCGAACGCGAGCCGAGTTCGCGTTCTGCGAATGTTATTGCTGATAAATATTGTAATATTAGCATGGACACAATTATTGTTCATGGTCTTGGTATTGACCACGACCAGTATCCGTCGATGAGGGTTATGGTTAAGGGCCGTGCAGGGGTCGCCATGATTGACACCGGTGCTAGTCACTGCATCGCTAGCCCGAAGCTTCACCGCATATTGCAAGACTGCGACACAAAGTTCACGGAGGCGCGACGTTCAATTCGTTTAGCCGACGGGACAACAAAGGTGGGTACTGTGTTTTCGTACAATGTCAACGTACAGTTGCAAGGCCGAGAGGTCATGACTACATTTTTGGTGATCCCGGGGGCGGATACGAAGACCCTTCTCGGGCGCGATTTCATCATGAAGGCCGGCGTCGTGCTCAACCTACCACGAGCCACGTGGAGCTTTGCAGATGACCTCAACCGTGAGTATGAATTGGTCCTATCGGGTGATCAAGCTTCTTCTATAAGCGGTGTGGGTACCTCTCGTATCGACACCGCCAAGAAAGGAGCGAACCCGTCAGTGAACCAGCGTACCCAGTTGAATGAGCTGATCGCGACGAGAGCCGACCGCTTCGAGTCCCTAGGTAAGTCCTATTTAGTAGTCGACACGCTCTCACGCCGGCTTGGGCAGACGAGGTCAAGTATGACCTGCGCCAAGCTGTTGTCGTTCAGTTTAGGGGGAGCCTGTGGGCTAACTGTACATTAGTTCTGCTACTCCAAATGCGAGGGCGCGTTATTTGGACTAGAGGGGGAGTCTGTAACGCACGCTATATAGGGACTCGAGACCTGGCGCGACTCCTCGACCAATCGCAGCGTGCCACGCTCGCACCGTGCCGCGTCGGCCAATCGCAGCGCGTTAATACCATAGACTGCGGCAGCGCTCTGCAGCACTGCCACGCGATTGGCCGACGCGAGGAAAAAGAGCTGACGTTTTGATTTTCAAATGAGAAAAGTCGTTGGGAAAAATATCAAATTATAATTCTAAGTACGAGGATCGACTTATTATTACACTATGTATTTTACAAGCTCTTCAAAATCTGGTCGTCTGACATGAAAAAGACAAACCTACCTACTCCAGAAACGTTCCAAGCGTCTGTGTTGTAGAAATGGAAAAGAATAATCAGTGAACAGATAGCGTAGTTCTGGATACCCTTATTAATGGTGAGGTATATCCGATACGAATACTACCAATGATAAAATTATCTTGTCCAATAAATTGTCTAAGTACCTGAAGGAACACCGATGTCCATAATCAGATAAGTCTTTGGAACTAATTGCGTTTATCTAAGAACGTTTATCCGTCGTCTATTCCATTATTAGGTAAGCTATAGTTAGTAGATTGTGCTTGTAGTAGGATTACCCACTAAAACTTTCGAGATTCTCGAAGCGCCTTAACTAAAACATTAAAACTATTCAATTTTTTTTCCATTTAGGAAAAAAAACTGCTGTAAAATTAAAGCCCAGTAAATGAGAACATACAATTTCGTTTTGCATACAAATTAAGGTCTTTTAAAGCCTAGAGGTATATATTTGGCAGAAAGGTTTAAATACATTTAAAAGTAACGTAATAATAAGGCAGGTGATACCCATTACCTAAATACTCGTAAAATTGAAAGGTTAATTAAAACGCTCTCTTATTTGACCCATTCCGGCTACCTGTCACACGGACATAAATGAAACGCAGAATTAATTTTAGATTACACTTTTGCATTTCAGTATAAAAAAATATATATTTAAACAACTTGGTATACATTTTATTGTAATTACAAATAATGAAAAATCTGTTTGTGCTCTTGTACGGACGGCAGTAAATCAACCTACCCTTATCTGTCAAAAAATCTCAATTAAACGAGAACTATGTAAAGTGAAAATAAAGCTGAAAATTGGTTGTAGTAATTTGACAGATTAGGGCAATCTGATGTGCTGGCGACTGCTATGTCGAGAAAACAACAATATATTTTTTCTCGAAGATGAGTTTGACAAACCATAATATCTAGGGCAGTTTCGCTCCAATTAATTAGGGTAAGTACACAGTTTGTTTATTCCATTTCATATCAATTAGAAAAAATACCTAATCGTAATTTTTCGAAAGGTGTGAAAGTTAATGACAAAAATGCTTTGTCATAGTAATGGGCCAGTCGAGAGGTTCAAGACTCACTCGAGACAAACATTCAATGTGAGAGCCATGGTGTGAACCTCTCTGTTTGTCTCTGTCTGGATATCTGTCATTTATTTTCAATTTCTAGCATTTTTATTGATTCTGATAACCATTACATCAATTTGGAACCTAGATCAGAGGAGCATTAAGTATGGCAACACATTGCGCCAATAGAATAGGCCACCTTACCATCAGGTGGGCTGCGTGCCTGTCCCCCACCTTAAACGAGACATAAAGAAAACAAGATTGCTCAAGGTAGGGATGCGATCAATCAACATGATATTGTCTAATAGTCCTCTTGAAGATCCTTATCGCTTCTTCACATAACGATATAATTCTAGTGAAAGTAAGGTACTAAAAGTAAAGTATTAAATAACAAGCAAAATCAACCAGGCAACTCGTCATACTATAAATGCTCACTAGAATTATTTACGACATTGGATTTCCGGATTTCTCTGTCATCATGGTGCGACATGATTAGCAGACGAAAAATAAATTAAAGCAGTCTAATTACACACTTGTCAGATCGTGAATCAACAGGAATGTGTACATGGTGTTGTAGGTAGGTACATGTGATTTAAATAATTTCTTTTAGTGTTATAAGAATATTTATTTGTTAAAAAAATCATTTTTGGTCATATCTTTATGATTTGACAATACGTTTTCTAAAGCCTAACTTAGTTGGATTGGCTAATTGTAAAATAAACAACATTTTCTTTATAATAATAATAATAATAAATATTTATTTAATCAGGCAAATTACACCCATACAAATTCAAATTACACTTGGTTATAAAATACAAATAAATAATAATAATAACAATAGTGGTACCTACATAGTTCAAGATAACAATAATTTTAAAACAAAACATAACAATACTATAGGCAATAAATGCAATTAAGTTGAATCCAAATTAATACTTTAAAAAACATAAATGTCACATAATTGGATACAATAAAAAATAAAAATAAATAAATTGCCACTTTAAATAATAATAAAATAATAGAAGTCATATTTCAACAATTACAATTATGTCACACTCTTACATATAAGTCTAAAATAGCATGTCATAATATTACATTACATTAAATTAAAATCACGAACTATGAGAAATTAGTTGTATACTATTATTATTAAACTACATTACACACCTTACATTTATTTTTGATGTCTGTTTGTTAGTCAGCACATGAACCATCGAGCAGTGATTAATGTACTGACAGTCAAACCTATACGCGAACATTTGCAGGATGCTGTTGGGGCTGCCCCGGATCCTGCGCACTAGGGATGTGCACCGCTTTCGTAGCGTCGTATAAAAACAGTCGACGCGCCACTCCGCAAACATCCCCGAAGCGCTGCAATACCGAGGCAGCCCCATCAGCACCCTGACCGCATTGTTATACTGGACTCGAAGGGCACTGAACTGCTTCTGCGTATATGCCACCCACAAGCTGCACGTGTAGAAAGACGTACAAAATGCTTTAAACAAGGTAATTTTGACGCACTTAGAACAACGAGCAAACCTGCGGGCTATCATATTGGCTCTAACAGACAATGCCCTTCGCTCCCTCTCCACGTCTGCATCGTCCTTCAGGTCGGAGGTCAATAAATGCCCAAGATACTTAAATTGTTCGACTCTTTTTAGTACCGTACCGCTCAGCGTAACAGGAGGAATGGTATCAGGACATTCCCCTCCGGCCCGAAAGACCATGCATTCGCTCTTCTTTGCGTTATATATTAAACCATGCTCAACCGCATAGGATTCACATAAGCCTACCAATTTTCTCAGCCCACACACCGAGGCGCTCAGCAGCACCATGTCGTCTGCATAGCTAATGTTATTGATACATACACCATCAATGTGGCATCCGACATGTGTGCTGCTGAGCTTCTCTATTAGAGCGTTAATGTATAGGTTAAAAAGCCGCGGGGATGTCAGCCCCCCCTGCCTCACACCGCACTCCAACCTATACGGTTCCGACAGTACACCAGACCATCGAACAACAGATGTATTTATGAATGATGATTTTATTCTTCAGAACATCACAATTGGATCACTTCCTCGCGATTCTCAGACGAAAAATAATCTAAAGCAGTTGATATACATAAGTACAGTTTCGATCGTAAAATCCGCAAAAATTTTAATATAAAGCACATAATACGCTCGTATACAAGCAAATCGTATTTCCTTTACAATTTTAAATCCGAAGTTATAATTTTATCTTTAAAAATCAAGATTTTGAGCACATCCACGCGAAATTTTATGACTTAATTTGTATGTGAATGTTATGAACTGAAAGTTATTTATGTTGGCATAAACAGAGAGGTAAGGTGAAACTGGCGTGGCGGTCGCACGTCCGCTTCCTGCCCTGTTAATACCGCGAGATATTTGGAAAGTCACGTTTTCAAGGGTGGTTGTTAAAAAGGAAATCACAAATTTGCATACCACTTGGTTATAGAGATCTTTCCGTATATTTTGTGATTTTTTGGGATTAGTGGAAGGTGAAGGGCGAGCGGAAAGATAAGTTTTTTTATGCTCGGTTATCCGGTTATCACTACATCAACTGAATGCTGACTAGATTATTCAGCCCGACTGTATTTGACGACGTTAAAAATAACAAAACACGGATAGCGTTGACAAGCTTTACAACGTTTACCAAATTCTAATGTAATCTTGGTGTCAACAAACGACTCTTCATTGGTTGAAGAAAATAAAAATTAAGACGTAGGTACGTGTGTACTGAAACTACGATCTACGTTTACTTTATTAGAAAAGGCGATACGTCTGTTTGTCGATATTGGTAGATCATCAATGAGATAGATAACCTTTCAATCATAAATTCCTCTAGCTCAGGATCTGTGTACTTTAGGAAACTTACTATTCCCAAAGATAATACTTGTGATATGACTAAAATGTAATCTGAGAGTCACTTTTATCAACCATATCAATAAATACGAATGAATCCTATGGACGGCAATGTCCAATACTTTGCCCTTGTGTAATTAATCAATAGACGTTATAACATACTCACTATCAAACCTTCGATACTAATGAAACATGTTTAAGAAGCCTTTTCAGTTTTCAATTACCAGAAGAACATACATCGTATTGTAGCGTAGGTAACCGTGTCCAATCGATTAGGCTTCTAAACGCGGCGGATGTTTTCATTATTGAGGTAGGCTCGGTTTCTAACGTGCATAGCGTTAGAGAATGGCAATCAGTAGGCCTATAGCTATATCATGACCATGCGCGGTCCTACCGGGTGAACGCGATATAATTTTTATTGCCTGACGCCTATATGGTCGCGCGCAAAAGTGTTAAACGACGCTGACGCGTAACACCACAGCATAAAAGCCCTATCAATTCTAAATTGTGCGATGCTGAAGCATTAGCACAAGCATTTATTTCCAGGACATCTTTATCTATATGCTATAATATATCAGAAAGTCTAATTGACTGACACGATAATGCATTTTGACTTGCTTTTGTTAATTGTTTTGTTATTAGTCCACATTCTACCCGACGTCATACTGAGAACTCATGTTCTGAAGGTTTTCCCAAATGTGTACAAGCGATGACCAAAGTTTCCGAAGCAATTTGTAGAACAATTTGTTTTGATTTTTTTTTCAAGAAGCTTTACGTATTGTAAATATTGACTTAATTTAGTAATTTTACGAGAACACCTATCTTAAACTGAGAGAACATACAACAAGACTTATAAGTTCCTTAATGTCTCAAAGAAACGACTGCCTCATGATATTATGTAGGTACAAAGAGAGATAATTTTCAATGGAAATTTTGGATGTACGAATAACATCGAATTAACTTCTGAGGCAGGTGTGTCACAATCGTTTATCTTGTGGGAAGCGATAGTGCTAATATTTAGCTTACTAAATTTGGTTCTTTAAATTGCACATCTCACTGTTAGGTATAAAATATTATGAGACAGACAGATCTCTATCAGATTATCCTGTCTTATATGATTTCATATGATGTCTTCATTCGGTGAGTTATATTTTTAGCATCACTTATTTACCAAGTGATAAGAATGATGACGCAAAAGCTTATCTATTTGACGGGAGATATCAACATTTCGAAAACAAAGCGGTACGGTACTTAATCAATATCAAATTGCACGTTGATTGCAAGAGAATCGCATTATAACCGGATTATTTAGTGATTACGAAAATAAGAAGTAATTAATAAACATTAAAAAATTAACAAATTATGCAACTGTAGTGATGTAAAGTTTCGTGGCATGCAAAGTGTTGCCTAACTTTTTCAAACATAAACTTTATTCTAAGGCTAATTAGATTCAAGATGTACAATAACAATGGGCAGTTACAAAGATAAATTGCTAATATTATCGCCGGCAAGTATTATAATCGGATAAAGGTAATCTAAGCCGGTTGTCACGACCTGTACCCGTACGGTTGGCAGCAATCAAGACAAAGGCTCGTAAAGATACGAGACGTATCGCGCTTTACTGCTTTACGTAACTGAGGCACTCTCCTCGGCCGGCCAGAGTGGTGACCACCTCATAACTGGCTAATCTGCCGCACTGAACCAAATTCTGGAAAATCTGTGACACTAAGCCAATTCTGGCAAATATACCACTCCCCTCAAATTATGACAAATCTGTAAAAAGCCAAAAATGTGCCATAACATTATCTGACCAAACTAAATGAGTGATTCGAAGGCAGATGGGCAGCGTTGTGCGCCTTTTGCGAGCAGGAAGCAAAAAGAGTGCCTTTTTGCCAATTGAGGTGCAAATTATCAAGTCTCAATGAAATATGTAATACGCCTGTCATGGGAATCTTTGTAATCTGCTAAATCTTTTCACTTTTTTATAGCAATCACAGCTTAAATAAAGGAGCGAAATATGCTCAAATGGCAGAAAGCTGCATGAATGGTCACCCTCCGGCCGAGCCCGCACGCACAGCCTGCGTTTCTACCGTTTACTCTATATATCTCTTGCTGCGGGCTCTAGCGATGGTAATTACACCTAGTATATTTTGTGGCGTAACAGCCATGTTACTACGTTTGTCATTGTCCTATCCAAAAAATCTCACCAATGCAACGAAATTGTCTTTTGGAGTTTTTACAATTCCAAATCATCAACAGGAACAGATAGCTAGCTATTTTTACCCTTTTGTTATATTAAGGCTTATTCAGCATATCATATGGCAAGGATTGTTTTAATAAGAAAACACGACAACACCAATTAGTCTGCAACAATGACTTATTTGAACGACATTCAAAAACTCGTTTGATACTTGGTGTACCTAACAAAAAAGTACAGTAACAGCATTTACTTGTATTGTATTTTTATGTTAATTGTAAGAAATTACGTCAACTGTAACTGATACGGACTAATTGCGTGAACGAAATAGGTAGTTGTGCAGCTTGCACTTGCATGTTATTGAATAACTACCCGATGCCTGCGACTTTGGACTCGCCGATTAAGTTTTATTTTCATTAACATTAGGTAAATACACGCACGAGTTTTAAAACCCGTCCTAATTCAGATAATAATAGTTTTTACACAGGTGAAAAAAACTTACTTGCTCAAATGGCTTAGCGCACAACTAAGTCTTGGCCTCGAATAGGAGATCCCGCCATCCTCAAACTTTCGCTTTTACATATAATATAAGAGTATATAATATTTGTAAGACACAGCCTGTTGAGACAGAAATTTGACACAAAGCACTCGTAAAACAAAGATTTTATTAAGACCATCCTGAAGTGAAATGTTTTGTATTTATTATGTTAATTAGATAACGTCAGGATGAAAAATAATAAACATCTTAAAGATAGGGCGGAGTTGTTGTTATAGTGATTGAGTTAAGCCGGCGTAATATATTACGATCATACGATACAGATAAATTGACGTTTAAAGAACGATAAGAGATATTTGTCACCGATAAAACTAATTGTACTTACTGAATAAAAACATTTAAATTTTCCTTAATAAAGTAAAGCAAAAGAAAGGATATCTAATCTACGTAAATAATATTAAGCACGAGGTATACTCGCTAAACAAAACATGACGAAAGAACAATGAAATGCATGTTTAAAACGTGTTTTCTTTAATATTATAAATATAATCTACAAAACAACACGCTAAGAAGTCGATTCTGTCGAATTCGTCAAAACGATCATGCAATGCGATGATAAATTACGAATATTAATTATGTAGTTCTTTAATTACACATTATCTTTATTCAGATATGAAGAGGCGTATTTAATAATTGTCTGGTTAAGCACTGAATGCACGGTGAATAGGTTATAGAAGGTACGGTCAACAGCACATCACGGTTAACACTTGCAGTTCGATAATAGCACTTATGCCCTCGACATAAGAGTGGTACAAGGTCCAAAGTGTTACGTCTGACGTGCTTTTGACTGTACCTGGGAAAGTACGCGACATCTATTTAGAGCACAATAATAAATTATATTACATACTTAATAAAATATTAGTCAATGTAATTACACTAAAACGCAATGCGAAAGTGTAAAGCTCATAAATAGAATGAACATTATATATTATTTCATTATTTTGAGGAAAAACATAAAAACAAAAACAAATAAGGTTGTTTTTGACTGATAGACCAAAGTATGAGTACATTGTGATTTGGCAAGTTATTATTTTACTGTTTTTAGCTATTCGGAAACGCTAAATAATATGTTTTCTTTGGGTATTTACGTTGACTAAGCAATTTTGAATCATCATATCCGGACTTTTCCTGATCAATGTGCGTTCCGAGAATATAATAAAATAAATCATGCATACAAATCTGGTTATTTTTTAAATAAATTAAAAACACCTTTGCAAATTTACATAAAAAGAATTACTTTGAAACAGGACCAACCAGTTTGGACATCCTTGGGGGAGGATCCACCAGCGGACGTCTTTTGGCTGATGATGATGATGATGACGACACAAATGAAAGTAACTACATGTATGTATATAAAAAACACAGCCGTTGCTTTACAATTTATAAAGCTTGTTTATTTCACAGATAAAACTTTAGATAACAATATAAAAAACACATTACTAACCATGTGTTGATAAATGTTAGTATGCATAAGAATTGTTAGTAATAAAATAAATAATGTTTTATCGTAATTCACACACCCAGTGTTTTCTCTATTTGAACTTGACGTAATTTTTTCTTGTTGTTTTGATGACGCCTCATTTAATAATTCTGGTGTAATACAGTGGTCAATTGCCACCGCGCGTCGTATGACGACCGATCTGGACCGATCTAGTGTGATGGTTAAGAAGAAGGCTATTACAACAGATGTCGCGGGTTCGATCCCCGCACTGTAGGACTATTTGCGTACATTAACATGTCTGTTTTTATCTGCCTGTGATCCTATGTATCACATATAACATGTATTTACAAAAAGTTATTTAGGTATTGTCAATCCGTTGCCTGTCACCCATATAGTACCTACCAGCTATCTTTAGTTAAGTTAGGGCTAGACGGCTCTATGTGAACGATGTCCAAGGATAAATCTATTTATTTATTTTCACTTAAATAACGTTTGACCATGAAAGTTTAAATGCAAAATTAATATCCTTTTATTCAAATCTATTAAAAACCCAAATGCCAGTCTGACCCGCAAAAATTAACCCATTGACCGCTTAATACAAACCTCCCTTTGTAATTTTATAACATGCTGCTCCATTGAATGTTTCCTGCATGTAAATTGCTAGGGAATAACCATAATCCTGGAGTTTTGATGTAAGTTGGCTAAAACCGCAGGGCACCTTCAAAGCTAACAGATGTTCAGAAAGAGTCGACTGTCTGCGATGTATAATTACTTCTGGTGTCTTGTTTACCTCTGGTATAGGTGGAGAGAAAAGTGTTCTTAAAGATTTTTTTATGAAATAATAATATTTTTATTTACGCGTTTAATACTACCTCATGAATTGTATCAGTGAGAACGAAACGGCTGCGTCCATGGTGTCAGGACTGATTGGGAATTTGCGGAAAGTGTCATAGACTGTACTAAGTCAAGAATTTTCCGACCCGCCTAAGAAAATATTGGAAAGCACGTGAAAAAATTATGACGTACCCAATAGTTATTAATTTTATAACATGCTAAAATATAAATTCTTTGTAAACATAACTTGCTTTACTAAACACATAAATATAATATATTGTAACAATAAATCTTGGTAAATAGTCGTTTTACTACGAAACCGTTTTTATTACATATGTATGGTTTAGTAACAAACAGTCTTTTTTGTCATACAACTTAAGTCTGCATTTAGTCGTTACATTTTGTTAGATTCGTAGATTAGATAGTTACAACTACCATTAAGCAAGTATATAGATTTATCAATGATTTTATCGGCCACGTTGCTATGTTTGTAAAGTGAAATTAGTGGGTGCAGCGCAAGTATTCAGTTGGACTGATAAATGATAACAAGCAGGTGAGTTAATTTGTATGTAGCAACATTTTTGACGGTGAAATAAATCTTCACTTCACACATTTAGGCTTACACACAGGCTCCAAGAAAACTGAATTATAACATGAAAATCAAATATTTTTTATAATTTATGAATGTACAAAACGTCCAAACCTTTAGAAATTATTGCACATATTACTACTAGTATTGTTATGATTTAGGATTATAGCTACGACCTCTAGTATCAGTACACCAATTCGGTCGACACCAATAAAAAACATATGTGTTGGACAAACACAACCAACACTGTTGGTAGTCCGTCATACACTTAAATCACTTTATGTTTATGTCGCGTTTTTATGCACTTACATCACTAGATCAACAAAGCGTTAAAAATTCAAAAAAATCTAAACTGGGTTTGCAGTTTGCACCCAATATTAAAGTTTCGAATGCTTTAACACAATTGAAACTTCAAGAACTAATTATTACTTTCACAATATAAGTCTGTCGCTATTAATTTAGTGCAGCCATACTCAACCTTTTTTTTAATGGGGCCACAATCACGTTTCGATCTTGAAACGCGGGCCGCAAAAATATTTAGGGCTGAAACTGCGTTGAGAGGGTGCCCGCGCGGGTGCCCGCTTAACGCAGTTTCAGCCCTTAGGTGTTAAAAAAAACATAATTCAAAATTGGCGATGTGTTTATTGAAAAAAGAAAGTTGGTCACAATAAAGCCAACTATAAAATACATGATTTTGTAACCTTTATAATATTAGGTTATGATGAATGAAATGCAATGTAGACCAAATTTTGAAAGAGCTAACTTTGAAAGATCTAACAATGACTTCAGGTTTTAACAAAGCTGTTGCGTATGAAACCATCTTGTTTTAATGAGATTTTTGATACTGTGAACACTTTTTTAAAACTTTGTCAAGATCATACATCATCCAGATGAGAGTCTGTAAGCTTGTTTCTGTACACATTTTTGTGTATTTCATTTTCGAAAAAGACGATTCACACACGAATGTAGACCTAAAGAATGTTAATAAGATTTGGGCAATTCTTTGGACGCTTTTATATTTTGGGGAACTATGCTCCAAAATAAGACTATCGAGTTCGAGTACCTATTTTATTTACAGTCAACCTGGGTAACTTTGACAGAAAAGCCACAAAGAATTTTATTATTTTTACGATGTTGCCGTTGATGCATAACATTAAATTTATTATTTTCGTGCAGTTAACAAACTTCGTTAATGAACTCTTAGAAAAAAAAGAAGCTGTCAAACAAAGTAAATGTATAAAACGTTTCTAAAAACACCTCTCCAAACTGTGTTATTTTTTTAGGATTATGTCAATGTTACCCTGACACTATAAAATGTACAATGCATACGATTTCTATGACAATTTTAATCTGTATCAAAGTTACCTTTATAGGGGTTATAACTTTGACACACAATAAATTGCCAGTTTTTGATGAATTGTGTGATTAATATATGCGTTAGATAACTTGATAGCATGGACATCAACTTGAGAGCACAGATTATGTAAACTCTTCTGTCTCATACTTAACACAGTAAAAGTTATCTAAAAAAATATAGTGATGATCTGTCAAAGTTACCCAGGTTGACTGTACTCAGAGCGCCCACAGTTTTTTCTGATGGGCGCGGAATTTTAAAACTTAGTCAAAGTTTTAAAATTCCAAGTGGGCCAATCACAAAGGCCCGGCGGGCCGCAGGTTGAGTATGGCTGATTTAGTGTTTAAAGATTTCTGCGTGCGATAGTACATGTTATTGGTCCTTGAAATACAAATTGCTGAGTATATAATATATGTTGCAAATTGATACCACCTGCGACAATTTGCCGCGAAGCCTGTCCTCTCTGCCGATCGTAAAGAAGAAACGCATTATTTTATTGTTTCCTGTTTACCTATAAAGTGAGCGATTATTCCTTTATGCCACTGTTATTAATATGTATTTTTTATGTTTTCATCGTTCCAAGGAATGGGGGAACTGTATTTGTAGTATCAATATGGTGTAGCGACCTTGCTAGCCTGTATTGGATAAAGCTGGAACGAAATTTGTAGAAGTTTACGTAACTTGCCGTGTTGCCTATATAAAACATAGTAGGTATATGTAAATAGCTAAAAAGACATCAAAAAGCCTAATAATATTAATACATTCAGAATCAAAGAATCACTAATGATGCTTGGATCCGACTAGATTATTTCTTCATAAAGTATAAAAATAACAGTGATGCACAGAATTAATAAATTTAACAACAGTAAATAACAAATCTTATAGTAAACAACGTAGTACCTAAGTAAGTATGGATGGAAGATGCACTTAAATAATTAACAACGGGTATATAAAATTACATTAATTTGGCTATTGAAAATATTTTTTTTGCAAGTACATGTCAATGAACGACGCATACATGGTGAACTGCGTGAATATACAAAACTTTATACACTTGAGTACTACACAAGCCTTTGCTAAACAAGATGTGAAACAAGATATTTTTTATGATTTGTTATTAACTCTGTTCACCGTGGCTCGACACAGCGTGCGTAAGTGTCTTAAAATAAAAATATAATAGGTTTAAAACTCACGGAGCGATTTTCTTTCACCCGCTCCCGCAAACTTGGCGGACGATTAATTTATCGCATGACGAGCGGTTGCAAGACGTGCGATTATTTACTGTTGCTCCACAATTCCTTGAAAATCTTCGCACCACTCCCGAGAGCTTCCGTAATGATTTAGAGGATAAGGCTAGGCTGGCATGAAACGAGATCGGATTGCTAAACGGACAAAAGTACTAATTTACTCCTGAGCAAAGGCTGCAGCTATAAAAAGCGAAAGTCAGACCCTAGTGTAGCAGGCGTCTCTAGGTAATGGTAACCGCTTACCATCAGATGGGCTGAATGCTTGTATGCTACTGTGGCAACTACACTACGCACCACAGTCTACACTACGAGTTAACTACAACTACGCACTACGGTCTACGCAAGACTACACTGTGACTTTTAATCTTGTCGTAAGAAACGAGAATACTAGCGCTATGGCTAGTAGTTAGCTCTCAAAAGAGCTGTTTAGACTTTTTATGTCGATAAGAAACAGGATTCGTCATAAGAAACAGGATTTGCTAGCACACGGCTAGCAAGCTCTGAAAAGAGCTGTTTATAGCCCTCAAAAGGACTGTTTTATATATCGCCGCAACAGCGTGTCGCAATCTTCACATAGCAACACGAATCTTCACTTCACATCACAATCTTCGCGTCTACGCAGCCAGCGCGACAACGCGATAGCGCGTCAACGCAAGCAGCGCGACAACAACGCCGACAGCACGTCAACACATCATCGTGTCAACGCGCTGCAGTTCTTCACAAGTGCACACGTCGATCCACTTTGCACTCGCCGAGTCGCCGCTCCAGGCACGTCCGCTTGTTCCGATCGCCGCCGCCGAATGGACGCGTCCCGCGCCGCGGGGTGTATTTGATACCTCGCCCCTCCAACGGTAAACGCGACGAGGCGCGAGAGCGCGCCGAAGTCCGCCGAACGCCCGCGCGCATGCGCGGCGCGAACCATCGACTTTGCGTCTTGCGAGACAGAGACGCAACATGTTAAATGTTGCTAGTTTAGGACATCGCTAGTTGAGGATTTAATTTATGTATATATTTAGCGCTTTTTCGCAATAAAATTATTCACTATTCACTGCTCTAACCGTGTTTCAATATCAACAAGCCTCCAAAGCAGCCCCCAAAGTGGTGACCCCGACAAGGAAGAAATACTGGAAGAAAAAGAAGAACAATACCATCCAGAACGGGAAATCCCTGCCCAGAAGCCCTCCGCTGGAAAATTCTGCCAGAAGAAATCCCGGTTGGAATAAATCCCTGCTGAAGAAAATTTTGCCCATACGCTATGCCCGATTTTAATCAGCAAGCTATGGACAAAATAAAGCAACCAACATCTGAAAAACCTGTCCAGACCACCGCTTCCACACCGGCACACCACCAGCCGTCAGAACGAGCCAGCCAGCCCGAAGTCGCCAATATCTCGCTGTCGATGCGGATACCACCATTCTGGCGCGACAAACCGCAGCTCTGGTTCTACAGTTTCGAGGCTGCCACACACGGTTTGAAGAAAGGGGACCAGCAACTCGCCCAGATGGTCATCGCACAGCTCGAGAAGCAGGACATCGAGCAGATCACCGACCTGCTATACAACCCGCCGGCGACCGATTTCTACAAGGCGCTGAAAGAGCGACTTATTGCCGCCTACGAGGAGTCAGACACAAGGCAGTTCCAGAAGCTACTGTCTGAGATGGAACTCGGCGATCAGAAGCCCACACAGCTACTTCGCCGTATGCGTGAACTCGCCCGCAATCGCATCCCGGACGCCACGCTACGCATCATGTGGACTAACCATCTGCCTCCACACATTCGTTCCATTCTCGCCGTCAGCGAATCATTCTCAACACAGGCCAAGCTAGAAGAACTCGCGCTACTCGCCGACAAAATGATGGAGCAGATGAGGGACAGCCACATCGCCGCCGTGAACATATCACCACCACCGCCACCATCACCACCATCAGAGTCATCATACCTCATCGCCGAAATAAGAAAACTCTCACTCGAAGTCGCCGAATTAAGAAATAATCAACACCACAGCTATAGAAGAAATAGATTTCCGTCGCACCATCGCCAGTATCAACAACGCAACACCCACTCTCGATCTCGCAGTAGAGAAAACTCCGCGTCACCGTCACCCTACTGCTATTATCACCGTCGCTTCAGGGATCAAGCCAGAAAATGTACGTCACCCTGCGCTTACCAGAAAACCAAGACCCAGGAAAACTAGATAGAACGCTGGCGGAGGCGGACACCAACGTTCAACATACATACCGCCTATTTGTCCGTGATAAGAAGACCGGACTATCATTCTTGGTAGACACGGGGGCTAACATATCCGTCCTACCTAGAATAAAAGGCCACAAATCATCACCGCTTCCATTCAAACTCTACGCCGCTAACAACACTGTCATATCAACATATGGGGAGAAAACGCTAGAACTCGATCTGAACCTTCGCCGTCCATACAAGTGGAAGTTCATCGTCGCTGACGTATCCAAGCCAATACTGGGAGCCGACTTTCTGAAGCATCATCAGCTCATAGTCGACCTCAAAAACAAGAAGCTCATCGACAACGTCACCAGCCTGAAGATCGACGCTCCGGTTCGCGCTACAGATATCCCAACAATACGAAGCATTGACATACAAGAATCATTCCACGATATCTTAGCCGAATTCCCCGGGACAACACGTCTAACATCGATGAACATCACCGATAAGATCAACGTGCAGCACTACATCGAAACTGAAGGTCCACCAGTCCACTGCCGCGCTCGACCCATCCCACCCCACCGCTACGACAAGGTGAAGAAAGAGTTCGAAAACATGGTCGAACAAGGCCTATGCCGTCCGAGCAAGAGCCCATGGTCATCACCTCTTCACATCGTACCCAAGAAGAACGGGGACATCCGAGTCTGCGGCGACTACAGAAGACTGAACGCAATCACGAAACCTGATCGCTACCCAGTGCCGCGCATCAAGGACTTCACCTATCAGCTGTCAGGCAAGACCATCTTCTCCACGCTCGACCTGAATAGAGCTTACCAGCAACTTACTGTCCGCGAGGAGGATATAGAGAAGACAGCCATCATAACACCGATGGGACTATTCGAATTTCCGCGCATGTGCCCAGGACTCAAGAACGCAGGTCAAACATTCCAACGGTACATACATCAAGTCCTTAGCGGGCTAGACTTCGTTTTTCCATTCATCGACGATGTAATTTTGGCTTCATCATCAGTATCTGAGCACCGAGAGCATCTACGCACAGTCCTAAGAAGATTCCAAGACCACGGGATAACAATAAACCCCGCCAAATGTAACCTAGGCAAACCGGAAGTAAAGTTTCTCGGTTACATCGTCTCACAACAAGGAATCAAGCCACCTGCGGAAAAGATACAACAAATCAACGACTATCCCAAACCGAAAACAATAGAAGAATTACGACGATTCCTCGGAATGATAAACTTCTATCGCGAACATCTACCTAACATCGCAACCATCCAGGCGCCGCTCAACGCTCATCTCCATAATGTCAAGAAACGCGACAAAACAATAATAACATGGAACGAAGAGTCATCGAGCGCATTCGAAGCCTGCAAAACCGCCATCAGTCAAGCTACACTGCTAGCGCACCCGTCACACAACGCACCCTATGCCCTATTCTGTGACGCATCTGATAAAGCAGCCGGCGCAGTACTTCAACAATACGTCAATGAAAAATGGCAACCACTTGGCTATTTTTCAAAGAAGTTTTCAGACGCGCAAACGAAGTACTCAACATATGACCGCGAACTACAAGCAATCTACATGGCCGTCAAACACTTTAGAAAAATGTTCGAGGGACGTCAACTTATAATATTCACCGACCACAAGCCGCTTACATTCGCTATGGGGAAGATAACGTCAACAACTGAAACACCAAGACGCACGAGACAACTACTCTTCATAAGCGAATTCACAACAGACATCCGTCACATCAGCGGGAAAGATAACATCGTAGCCGACGCCCTAAGCCGAATCGAAACAATCACCTGTCCATCTGCAATAAATTATCAAGAAATAGCGCAATCACAACAACAGGATCCCACATTGCCGCTATTATTACAACAAGATAACCTACAACTCAAGAAAATTATTATTCCCAACACCGACATCGAGATCTACTGCGAAACATCAACGAGCAACATCCGACCGTATATACCTACAGAACATCGCTATGACGTATTTAAAAGCGTTCATAATATCAGTCACCCTGGTACCCGAACGACTAGAAAAATTACGTCACAAAAATATTTTTGGCCATCCATGAACGCAGACATCGGCAACTGGACAAAAACATGCATAGAATGCCAGAAAAGCAAGATACATCGCCACACCTACTCCGCGACATCAAGTTTCCCGCCAACAGACCGATTTCAACATATACACGTCGATATCGTCGGACCGCTACCTACAACGCAAGAAGGATACCGATACCTAATTACAATGATCGACCGACAAACAAAATGGCCTGAAGCTATACCTACAACCGACATGACAGCCGATACAGTCGCCGACGTAATATACAAGCACTGGATTAGCCGTTTTGGATGCCCTACAACACTAACAAGTGATCAAGGTCGTCAGTTCGAGAGTCAGCTGTTTACAAACCTAATGAAAATAATGGGAATAAAGAAAAACCGAACTACACCCTATCACCCGCAGAGCAACGGAATCGTAGAACGATGGCACCGCACACTCAAGACCGCACTCCGCACGAAGCTGGCCGACACACAGTCATGGGTAGAGTACCTACCTACCATATTACTAGGACTACGAGCCACGCTTCGCGCCGACGCCGGAGTTACTCCCGCGGAACTTACCTACGGGTATAACCTACGCTTGCCGGGAGACTTCTTCACAACAACATCAACGCTACCTACATCATTAGATTATACCTACGTAGACAAGTTACGTGGTATAATCAATGATAACAAGCCAACATCATCCACAGTTCATCACAATAGCAAGCCACGCATATTCGTTCATCAAGACTTACAAACCTGCACTCACGTATTCATCAGAGTCGACGCAGTCAAGAAACCTCTACAACAGCCATACGAAGGACCCTACAGAGTACTACAACGCACAGAAAAAGTCTTCACTATCAAGTTACTTGACCGAGAATCGAACATCTCAATAGATCGACTCAAACCAGCTTACCTGTTAGAAGAGCCACAGTATAACAAGGAACAGCAAGGTCAGCAAGTCAACTCACATCCAATACCTTTTTCACAACCTTTACCTTTACCTCAACCGCCATTACCTTTACCTCATACCATTACCAGTACCACACCTTTACCTCATACCCACTGTACCACCGCACGCGCCCAGAATATGACGTCACAACCATCAAGCACTGACACAATGAAGCAGACGCGTCGCGGTCGCACTATCAAGCTGCCGCACACTGGAACGGATTTCGGATTTGCGGACATTGGACTTTTTTGTTAAATATTAATATTTTTATTATGCCAATCGATAGCCCTAATTAAGCCGATCAGATTTTATTCAGGTCATTTTCTTTGTAAACATTATATTATACGAAAAAAATTGAAAATAAAAAAAATATGTATGGAACGATATCTAAAATGCTCTATAAGTTCCAAGTCTTGATAGATCTCAGGATGATTTTTTGTGGGGTTAATCTATGGGTGTTTATGTATAGTTCCACATACATAGTATTGTCCCGGACGTCCCCGTTTCCCAGATATATGAAGCTGAACTTAGGTACTTTTTCTACTATTTTCTTAGGGATTATTTTAAGTTTTTAACTCCAAATATTAAAAAAAAGGAACATTTTGAATTGTATATTAATTTAATCGATTATCAATAACACTATTACATCTGGTGACGTCATACAACAAAATTAAAACATGTAAAAAGTGAATATAATATATCAAGATTGTGTCTTTAAATAGGTTTTAATTTACTTAATGGAATTTTGTTGTTTCAGCCTTTGGTACAAAAGGTGGACTTAATTCCTCGTGGCTTTTTCTACCTGTCAACCTGAAGGCCAAGCAGAACGAAATAAATACTGAATAATTAAATTATTCTGTGTCGCTTATATCACTTATATTGCTTGTATCTGTAAATTCAGGTTCACTTCTTGAGCAGTCTTGATCTTGAGCATCAAAAGATTCTGGAGAGAGAGAGAGTCATATTCTTGAGTTTGGCCATTCTTGGTCGTAAAATTATTGTAAGCTTAGGTTCGGACGACGAAAGAAAATTTATCCTCATTTGACGCATGCCTGTTTACTTTTCTGAAATGGTGTTCTCTATATTTTCTAAACTCCTTGTTTCTTGGCTTCTTCAGAAAGTTTTTCGATGGGTATCAAATTATCAATGATGTCTGCTCCATGTATTAGTATTTTATGGACACTAACAGGCATATTATACCACGAGTATTATTTTACAAACAAGGCCGCTAGTTCTCGACAATATTGAGAAAATTTAGAAACATCTACCTACACGTTCTGCACTTGGTATGATTTGCAGAATAACATGGAACCTTTTGATTAAACCTTCATTTATGCCTGTAATATTATAGATACAAGCAATATAAGTGATTTATATCACTTATATTGCTTGTATCTTTTGCTTTTTTGCGACACAGAATAATTTAATTAATCAGTAGTTATTTCGTTCTGCTTGGCCTTCAGGTTGACAGGTAGAAAAAGCCACGAGGAATTAAGTCCGCCTTTTGTACCAAAGGCTGAAACAACAAAATTCCATTAAGTAAATTGAATCCTATTTAAAAACACAATTTTGATGTATTATATTAACTTTTTACATGTTTTAATTTTGTTGTATGACGTCACCAGATGTAATAGTTTTATTGATAATCAATTAAATTAATATACAATGCACAATGTTCCTTTTATAAAATGTTTGGAGTTAAAAACTTAAAATATAATCCCTAAGAAAAAAGTAGAAAAAGTACCTAAGTTCAGCTTCATATATCTGGAAAACGGGGACGTCCGGGACAATACTATGTATGTGGAACTATACATAAACACCCATAGATTAACCCCACAAAAAATCATCCTGAGATCTGTCAAGACTTGGAACTTATAGAGCATTTTAGATATCGTTCCATACAATTTTTTTTTATTTTCAATTTTTTTCGTATAATATAATGTTTACAAAAAAAATGACCAGAATAAAATCTGATCGGCTTAGTTAGGGCTATCGATTGGCATAATAAAAATATTAATATTTAACAAAAAAGTCCAATGTCCGCAAATCCGAAATCCGTTCCAGTGTGTGCCGGTACGTTTCACTTGAGGGGGAGTATTGTGGCAACTACACTACGCACCACAGTCTACACTACGAGTTAACTACAACTACGCACTACGGTCTACGCAAGACTACACTGTGACTTTTAATCTTGTCGTAAGAAACGAGAATACTAGCGCTATGGCTAGTAGTTAGCTCTCAAAAGAGCTGTTTAGACTTTTTATGTCGATAAGAAACAGGATTCGTCATAAGAAACAGGATTTGCTAGCACACGGCTAGCAAGCTCTGAAAAGAGCTGTTTATAGCCCTCAAAAGGACTGTTTTATATATCGCCGCAACAGCGTGTCGCAATCTTCACATAGCAACACGAATCTTCACTTCACATCACAATCTTCGCGTCTACGCAGCCAGCGCGACAACGCGATAGCGCGTCAACGCAAGCAGCGCGACAACAACGCCGACAGCACGTCAACACATCATCGTGTCAACGCGCTGCAGTTCTTCACAAGTGCACACGTCGATCCACTTTGCACTCGCCGAGTCGCCGCTCCAGGCACGTCCGCTTGTTCCGATCGCCGCCGCCGAATGGACGCGTCCCGCGCCGCGGGGTGTATTTGATACCTCGCCCCTCCAACGGTAAACGCGACGAGGCGCGAGAGCGCGCCGAAGTCCGCCGAACGCCCGCGCGCATGCGCGGCGCGAACCATCGACTTTGCGTCTTGCGAGACAGAGACGCAACATGTTAAATGTTGCTAGTTTAGGACATCGCTAGTTGAGGATTTAATTTATGTATATATTTAGCGCTTTTTCGCAATAAAATTATATTTTTTTGAGTTTCTCGTATGTCGTCGCTGCCGTCGGTCGTGTGCTCCGCTCGTCGTTGAGCCCCCCGCCCCGCGCGCGCA
This sequence comes from Mecyna flavalis, assembly GCA_949319885.1. Taxonomy (NCBI): domain Eukaryota; kingdom Metazoa; phylum Arthropoda; class Insecta; order Lepidoptera; family Crambidae; genus Mecyna; species Mecyna flavalis. The sequence goes on along the minus strand of OX439407.1, from coordinate 8,891,483 downwards.
TACGTCACCCTCCTCCGCGTAGTGTTCGCCGTGCCTCGCGTTACCGGTCGAGTGTGTTGGGCTGCGTGCTCCGCTTCTCAGCGTCGAGTCCCCCACCACCTCCCGTGTTTCGCGCGCCAGCGAACTCTCCGCCACCATCATCACCTCCGCGCACAGTGTACCCCGCCGCACTCTCCCGCCTGTGCCCTGTGTGATGCAAGTATACCCTCACTTATTTTTAAAATAAGTTGGGGGTGTACAACTATAGTCGCTGCCGTAGTCACTCCAGCCGCGAATGAACAGTGTTAGTGTAGTGATTTCTGTGAACAATGAGCGGTCGCAACCGCAACCATTCAGTCCCCAAGACTCCTGAATCCTCGTACTCGGGCGACAGTAGTGAACGCGAGTACGAGCCACCAGCCACCAACCCGGTGCTGTACGCCTGCGTCGACGACGTCGGGGCATCGGCTGGGGGGGTTCATGATGAGCCCGCTCCCGGCCGCATGCGCCGGCCTGTGGCCCGCACCGTGCAGCAACGGTCCCCGGACTCCAATGATGACGAGCAGGTAGAGAAGAGGGCTCGTCATCACACGCCACCTGAAGCAGAAGAACTGGCTAGGGCCCCTAGCTGTTCGCCGCCCCCCACTGACAGTGCGACGGCGTCGACGTCCTACCTCACTCTGGGTCACGGCTCGAAGGCACCTCTTCAGGCATCATATGCCTCGAAGACTGCCTCGCCGAACGCCGGAGTGAGCGGGACGCCCGCCTCGCCCATTCAGCCTGCCGCCCAGTCCGAGTCGCAGGTGCCCCCACAGAGCGGCCAGCCGCCCATAGTGGTCGAGCACCTCCCCAACTGGGTCAGCCACTTCGCGGCGCTCCGTGAGAAACTCGGGCACACGCCTAATGCGAGGCCCTTCAAGACTGGGGTGAGATTCCTCCCCAAGTCGGACTCCGAATATCGCAGGATAGTACGCTACCTCGTGAGTCTCAACGAGAAGGACCCAAGCGTACAATGGTACGCCTACTGCCCTCTCAAACGCAGGCCCACCAAGGTGGCGATTACCGGCCTCCCCTCCGACACCAAGCCGGAGGAGATCGCGGACGCGCTCCGGGAACTGAAATTTCCCGTAGAGTACATCCGCCAGATCCCTCCCCGCAACGGACGCCCAGGCTGCGTCTTTTACGCCGCCCTCGAACACCTGCGTGATGAGAAGCTCTCGAGGCTTTATGCTATCGATGAGCTCCTCAACATGCCGGGTATCCGCATCGAGGGCTGGCGAGGACGCGCCGGGCCCGCGCAATGTTACCGGTGCCAGGCATTTGGCCACTCGTCGGCACGCTGCTACCGACTGGCCAAGTGCGTGCGCTGCGCCGGCAACCACGAAGCCTTTGATTGCACGAGGCCCCGGGAGGAGGCACCCACCTGCGCCAACTGCGGGAGTGGACACCCGGCGAACGATCGCCGGTGCCCCGTGTTCCGCAAGGAGGCGCGGAAGAGGGGCATGAAGGTGCCCCCTCCCATTCCACCGAAGCCGTCACCCCAACGACACCAACAACAGCCGCAACGCCCAAGACCCCAGCAAAACCAACAAGCCCCGCTTGTAGCCACCGTACCAGTGGCGCAGCACGGCGCTACTCTGGCCCCTCCCGCCAATGACCCCATTGGTAGGGATGAGGTGCCGACGAAGCGCCGCCGTCGCCGCAGACGCCGAGGAGGGGGTAAGAAGGGCATGGCCGCCCCGGCCGCGTCCTCTACTCCCGAGCCTACACAACCACCGCCACCTGCGGCCCCCAAGCCGCAGCGCCCACCTCCCGCCCCACCATCGGCACTGCAGCAGGCCGCCCGCCTTTGCCGGGCCAGCCGCCGCAGCCGTGACGCGCCTCCCGCGCAGTCCGGCCCGACACCTGCCCAGTTACAGCCAGCTCCCATCCCATGCCCCAGACGCCCGCTCCGGCTCTCCGGTCCCCAGCAAGTCCGCGAGGCGGATAAAGAGACTCTCCGGCTCCTAGTGGGGCTGTTAGAGGGTCTCGAAGCGGGGAAGGACCCGGTCATGTGCGTACACGAGGCGCTTACGCACCTCCTGTCGTACATGGCCCTACGGGCCGAGACGCTGGGCCCCAGGCCCGAAACACAGGAATAATAGCCGACGCAACACCCCCTTCAGACCGATCCTCGGTAAGCCGCCGCCTGCTTGCTGGTCGCTCACTGGGCCTCCCCGAACGGGGTCTCACCCGGTGGGCTCGACCGCACTGAGGGCGGCGCAGTGTGCACTGAAGGGGAGTCCGACCGGGCCGCTTCAGCGGCCACCCAGCGACCTCATCCCCATAGGGATGAGAGAAGATTCCCGGGCCAGGAGCTTCCAGCTCGAGCCCCGTCCGCCTGTGCGCGCGCTTCGAGCACGCACGGCGAAGACCCAGGAATGCAATAAAATTATTCACTATTCACTGCTCTAACCGTGTTTCAATATCAACAAGCCTCCAAAGCGGTCTCCAAACTACCTTCGTGGAATAAAAAGTTTAGGTATCCGGAATTCTCACTCACCAAACGGACCGCAATAGCTAAGTTACTACTCACACATCGATCTTCTATGAAGGGTATTTATCCGGTCTAGCCGGTTTATTTCAACTGTCAGACAGGAACTGTTTACATCATAGCTCTACAACAAATTTATAACATTCACATTCTAAGCAGCAAGCAAGGGAAGCAGCCGCCCTGCAACCGCGACGGGTGTAGGTGAAAACCGCTTCGTGTGTTCGTAGCCTTACAGTCCGCAGACCAGTTCTGACCGCAGCATGCAACTTGGCCCAGACAACGAGGCGTTATAGTTTTTTACAAAAAGCTTTAGACGCGAGGGAGAGCTCTTAGCCTCTTGTCAAACTGAACAGAACAAGTCTGTGATGGAGTTTTCAAATATTCATCTACGAGTAAATCGTAAATCGCAAATACACATTTATAGATTGTTTACAAAAACTACATACAGATTATATGCCTAGCCTACCTACCAATGCATTTGTTTATGCTCGATGGTGCATTGGTATCCTGCCTATAGTGAGTTAAACATTTCTGTGTATTCTGTGTCTGGTTTTTTCCCTGAATCGTCATTGATTCTGATACCCATAACACAAGTAGTACTTAAACGACGTACTTTAAGATCAGACACTGAGTGTTCTATGCATTTTATTGCACAGTCATATATCGTAGTCGCATCATTAGGAAATGAACAGTGTCATTTCTTTTTTGCATTACCAAATCGTGTTGAGTCTTGACAAGCACCTGCGTATTCATCATTAATAAATTACATAGTATTTAATTCTTCTCCAGGAAGTCGTGCTATGTGTTTTGTATGGTTAAACGATTTGTCATTGGTAATAATTTTCCCCGCTATTCAATTTCAGGCAATCAAGTGCTTATGAACGATTCGAAAATATCCGACGTTTAAACTCAATCGAGTATTAATAATTACAAAACCAGCTGTAATACAATAACAGTGTGTAACACATTAACGTGTTTGACCGCACGATATGCAATAGATGATATCAACAACTAAACATGCAATCATTATTAAATGATCAGTAAATTACTGTACGTTTAAGTGTATCGTAACTTACCTACATAAGTTACCGATCCGATTTTGAACGACGTTGGTCACGTAGGTGAACACTTTCAAATTAAAGAAGCCTAAGTTTGGGGCTAGATGCTGTGTGAATAATGTCCAGAGATATTTATTTATTATTTATCAGGGCTATACAGTCATTCGACTGCCTTGGTTCCCTACGATGTTTTCCGTCACCGGCGAGCTTCGAACATTGTACGAGATTGGGACCCTCGACCTGGCGCATGTGAAACGAACGACGTTTAAAACTACTTACTAAAGAGATGTTCCAAGAGAAATTAATTTTTCTAAACGATCTTTACTATAAGAGATGGATGGTACAATTTTCTTTTTCAACGTTATCTTACCGATTTTACATTAACTTACTAATTAGTTACTATTAAAGTCAATTCACGAGTCTATTTGGATATTTACTACCAAAGCAGTATATATTCTGTGACCAAAGTACATAAAAAAGTAATTACAAAGTCTGGTTAAATACAAGAATTCGAATGTCAGTGATGAAGTCACCATATCTCAAAAACAAAGAAAATACGCACCAATATTATTGCGAATTGTGTTTTCATTTTCCTAATGTTATTTTACAATTTTTCTAAAGGTCTTCTGTTGTGTCGGCACAAGGATAATATGTATTTAACCCTTTCCCCGCCACGCTTTTTTCCGAAAATGGTGCCCCACACGCCACGACCATTAAAAAAAAAATTCCAAAAAACTATTAGGTTATACTAAACTCATTCAGGCAAGTAAAAATACAACGTTTCTTGATCCTGTTTTTTTTGTCTGATATATCAGACATTGGCGTGGTGGGCACGAAAATGGTTTGTCTGATATATCAGACATTGGCGTTGAAAGGGTTAAAGAGCATATAATAATGTTCACAACAGCATATAGGTACATTGATATAACGCTGTGTACCAAATAAATAAATAAATAACCCGTTAGTGGCTTCCTTGTGTTATGGGTATCAGATACAAATAAGATACCTCAAATATTATATTCTTTAAAAAACGACGGGTTGCACTCCGGGAGTGCTGGCAGAAGTGAAAACCTGAATATTAACGTTGTGCATTTTTGATATGTATTTTGGAATGGTTAGGGATTTAATTGATTGGTAGAGGTATAAAAGTACTATCATTTATGTGGTAAAATACAATATTTATTTATTGCGCTATCGTACACAAACATGACAATTTATATTACATTAAAAAGTTTATCTCTCAAATGTAATCAGAAACTTTTTCAGACTTATCAGAAACTCCTTGCTGTGACACTGAAACGCCATGTAATAAACGATGATAAAATGATTGACAACCGTCAATGTCATACTTTTTTGATTGACAACTATTTATTTTCTAAACAACGAAAACAAAGTTTGGAATTTACAACTAATTGCATACTGGAATCTGCGGATAAACTTTTGAATTTGGAGCAATCGGCCAAGAAATAATTCCCTTTACAGAATCCGCAGACTCCCGAATCGTTAATAACACGAGTGGTGTTACAGTAATCAACATGTCGCTTTCGAGGATGTTCACTGGGAATTTGGGGTAACAAGCCAAACTGTGTGTGAGAACGAGCCTCTTGTCGCAGGAAATCGGACAGCATTTCCAACTTCATACGACCTGATGCATGCTCCGCAGCATAGCGGATCCAAAGACTGCGGAGAAGTGGTGTTAATTTCCACAAAATACTGTTATATAATTCCGGCGAATAAAGATATTCCAAACTTTTTAAATGTTTTATTACGGCAATTAAATTTTGAATTTTGCAGGATATCAAATTAAGGTCTTTGTGGTCACTTTGTAGCATAGGAAGCATATAGGAAGCGACCGCACTGCGGCTATAATAGTAGAAGAGGTCACACTTGACAGTTCATTTATGCAAAGAAAAATATACCTTACGCTAAAGGAATAAAACTCAAGAAAACAACATCAGTTCTTATTAATACAATTATTTACTCTACTCCTGATGTACATAAGAAGCACTTTTCTTTGCATAAATGAGCTGTCAAATTGAACAAAAAACCATTATTGTCTATAGACCGACAAACTATCTGTTCCGGTGGCGGCGTCGCTACTGTCTATTTAAAACTATCATTAAATATCGTTTTTGCATTGCATTTCACGTAGTTCCAATTTTGGCCACCGGAACAGATAAGTTTGTAGAAAACACGTGTCCGGACTTCAAATTTTATATGGATTTTCGATCAGGTCACGTGACACATAAATCCTGACGCGAGTTTAACATTTTTTCCCCATACAAAAAAAGTGCACAACGCCGCTAAAGAAGTTTTCACTTCAAAAAATTAGTATGTAATGTTTCTGTTCGGCTAAGATTTAACTGGCTAAACGCCAACATACCTTTCCTATACCTACTTCCCTTCAATTCAGCCTTTTGTCCGTCTATTTATTTCTCATCGCCCACCTAATAAAACTTCTTATGAACCTCAAAGCTATGCGTGTGAAGCAGAATGAGGACAATACGGATATTTGTACAACTGATTCTTGTATGTTGTATGTATTCCACCTTCTGTTTACTCAGAGAATGAATTTCTGTTCCATAAAACTATTAAAGACGTTACACACGTCATGTTTTAAAAATAAACCTTTTATTATGTTATAAGAAACCTTTGTACCATTCCTGTGTTCAATGCAATTAGCGAAAAATAAATGTTTAAAACTGAATGGTTAACACATAGCAATGGAACTCAATTCATATTGTCATACAAGTTAATATATAAACTCGATTATTGAACTTATTTCAAGTATAGACATAAATATCACTTGAAATTAATGTACGAAGCTTACACACAATAAGCATACCTGAAAATTAACTATTGATCGTATGGTATTGGTATTTTAAATAAGTAATTCATTTGACGCAAGCAAGAGTAATATGTAAATAATTTCATTTCATTTCATTTATTCATTTATTGTGAATCACAGGTAAGTATTACAGGTGTAGTATTATCATAATGTTAGTTCCACTGTGTTCTGCCACTTAGGCATACAATAGGTTTATTTGCTTAAACTATGTTAGTGTACATTAAATTTGAAAATATAATATTTATTAAAATTACGCTACATACATGGATTAATGTTGTATTACAGAAATCGGTCTGACATGAACTCTTCAACAGAATAGTAGCATTTTTGTTCTAGAAGTATGCGCAGTTTAGTTTTAAATGTGTCAAGCGTACTATTTCTAATAGAATCAGGGATTTTATTGTAGATTCGTGGTGCATTACAGAAGACGCTCTTACTCATTAACGTTGTTTTACAGGAAACCATTCGCAATTTAGTATTATGACGGTCCCTCGAGTGAAGTTGAAAAAGGTTTAAATTACTCTTTACAAAAATAGCACATTCATAAATATATAAACAAGGGAATGTCAAAATTTTTAATCTAGTAAACAGTGTTTTACATGAATCTGTTCGTTTTAAGTTAAACATAGATCTTAGACAACGCTTTTGAACTATAAAAACTTGATTTTTGTCGGTACAGTTGCCCCAGAATATGATACCATAGCGTAGTGTTGATACTACATAACTGTGATACGATGTTAATAAGGTGGATTCGTTAGAGACTTTGCTTAAATTAAATAGAGCATATGAAAACGAACCTAATTTTTTGCAAATATGTTCAATATGATGTTTCCATTTCAGCGTACTGTCGATATGAAGACCTAAAAATTTTGTTGTATTGGTTTCATTTATTTTTATACCAGAATAATTGATATTTAAATTTCTTGCGTCAGTGTTTCTTTGTCTAAATCGCATTAATTTTGTTTTGTCTAAATTAATATGAAGGTTATTATTTCTAAGCCATTTAATTACTGATGTCAAGGATTCGTTAATGTCATTTTCTAGATTTAGTATGTTTGTATTATTAAAAAGAATTGTGCTGTCATCTGCAAATAAATAATCGTGTATCCATTTATAATTAAATTGAATATTTCAACATCTTTTCATAATGAAGCATCGTATGGAATAGACTCTGGTGGCCGTTTATCATAGTGTGTGCACAAGTGCATATCAACCAAGTTCGTACCGAATCCGTCCCCCTTAGTGGTGACCAGCGGGGGGGGAGTATCTTTGTCTACCTTCAGACAGCCATTACCATTTTACTTTAAGCTCTATATAAAAGTGTACATAATATAAAGGTACTTAATACATATAAGGGTTGGTCTGTTACATGCTATACCATGCTAGAGGTACCTACTAGTATAGTATACAAGAATTCTTTTTCATCATTTATGTTTATTTAGTCTAAGCAACAGACCAAAAAATTGCCGCTAACCGCTATCACAGAATATATAAATGTTGGTTTTTTCCGAACAGTATTACTAATAATCGAACTAAATGGATCAATCCATTGTTCCGTGTGTGGCAACTTTTATTTGGTTCTGAAAATTACCTCAAGCTGTTACTATAGGTGATTTTAATAGTTCTCTGCTATTGTATACGTTCGATACACTTTGTTTTGTTCGCGGCTAAATGAGCTATACACTGGTCGTTGGCCCCTTTGAAGAACGCTAGATTACACTAGATACGAGTGTGATGCGTGGACGCTATTGCTAGCTTTCAGGCCTGTTCATAATTTTATAACAATGCATTCAGGTCATAGCGTTGTAACACTAGAAATATAATGAAAGTACACCAAAGTACCTACTACTCAAAATAATTTAATATTTTGAGTTTTTAACGACAGCAAAGGCAAAAATACTTACGAAGGACTTTTACTTTAAGTTCTTGTGTTACATGTATTGTTAACAAAGGTACGTAGGTTAGCTATAGGAATTCTTATTTATTAACATAGAAACAAAGAATCACAAATGTTTATCTAATAAATATGTTTATCCCAATCCACAAATCCTGCAGCATAGAACAGACAGGGTTACTTACTACCTTGCACCATCGGGAGTCAATAAAATATAAGAAAAATACACAATTATGTGTCACATAGAACAAAAACTTTCTTTACACGATCAAATCGTTGAATTAGAAAACATATTTGGTAAGATAAAGAACACAGGGCAAAGGCCTTTGTATCAAAGTAGGTAGATAAATTGTTACAATAATGAGCTTATCTGATAAAACATCGCCTACGAGTACTGTGGTAAAATATGTACATGTAAATCATGTAATTAACAATAACATTTTTAATTCTTTACGTATATTATTTTGACCTACGATAAAATATCACTCATTAACCGATTAAGAAGACAAAGGAGGAGGTTGTCCATTATTCGTCTAAATATTTCTTTTTATTGAAATAGAATTAATAGAAATAAAAAATATTTTTCTGAGTTCCACCAACTGGATAACTCATCATCATCATCATCATTTCAGCCAAACTACGTCCACTGCTGGATATAGGCCTCCCCAAGGATCTTCAAACCGATCAGTCCTGCGCTACCCGCATCCAGTAGATTCCGGCGATCTTTATGAGATCATCTGTCTACCTTGTGGGAGGCCTACCACGGCTGCGTTTTCCGGTACGTGGCCGGCCACCACTCGAGGACCTTTCCGCCCCAACTGCCGTCAGTCCTCCATGAAATGTGTCGCCCACTGCCACTTAAGGCTCGCAATTCTTCGGGCAATGCCGGTGACCTTGGTCCTTCTGCGGATCTCATCATAGCATCTCAGCATAGCCCTCTCCATTGCCCTTTGACCGATTTTGAGCCTTTTTATGAGGCACATTGTAAGTGGCCAAGTTTCCGGATAACTAGAAGCACCATAAGTAACTGCCTGTGGTGTTCTTAATGTTATAGTCAGCGTAAGGAATAAAGGCTCGAAGATCCGAGAAGCCTGAAATGTGGCAGCAAATTGAACAACGGTTAAGTTCCTCTTGAAATACGTCGAATACTGGCGATATTTAAATATGTTAGGGCAATGTTCTATTCATAAGTTACTTAATTATACTTTATTTTAGTTAAAAGTACATAATGGGAAATTCTGAAATTTATAATCACTTACGCAAAAACAAAGTACTTTGTACCTTTCCACTGTTATTCATTTCATTCATGATTCATAGTAGAATAAAAATAAATATCGCGAACATAAATGCATTATCACTTTGTCAGGTATTAACAAAAACAACGGTCTTAGATTGTGTGCTATCGCAGACATTGACCTTGGATTGATCTATTCCTTTCTAATACCAAAAACTAATACCAATACATATTTGTTTACTGTCGTAATTTTTTTTAGTTCCTAACGAATACCAAATTTTAAACATTTAGAACAAGAACCGAATCTATTCCCAAGGTATACCAAAACATAACTTTTGATTAATATTATGAAATTTTCTTACTATATTTATAAAAGCAATGCCGAATTAGTGTACTATTTACCTAACAGGTAGGTATTTTAATTTCGGCACCTACCAAAATGTTCCGTTCGACGGTTTTTTAAGTAATTTATTGTGGTCTCATTTTATGTTTTATGTATGTAATGTAAGCAAGATTAGAAATTTGCGACATCAACTATAGCAAAGTACAAGATAGGTATGGGATATGGGTGCAAGATAATTTTTATATATTTTGAAAACACTTTTTTTATACTAAGTTAGTTAGCAGACAGACACGCAGCCCACCTGATGGTAAGCGGCCACTGCGGCCTATTCCATTGAGGGACACTTCACCAGGAAGCGTCGCTCAATGTGCTGCCAGACTGTAGACTCATCCGATCTTCGAGCCTTTGATTTCAAGTGTACATTAACACTATTATGGCGGCAAATTTCACCTGTGGGGGTGGTAGCTAGCCAGTCGGACTCTGTTAAAGCCCTGCCACCAACCAGACCCTAGGTGGAAATTGAACCCACGACCTCCGGGTTTTACACCCGAGCGGCTTAGCCGCTGTTCCACGGAGGCGGTCAAAAACACACACTTTCACATCATTTATAGAAACACGCAGACCGAAACAAAGACAAATTCATACGCAAATATTTGAATACCGGAAATAAAAAAGGGTGTAAGTGCCAAAAAATTCGACACTTATTTTATCCCAGAAATTTATTCTATGTGCCATCGCCAATAACTTAAAATAAGAAAAACTCCACATTTTTTTTTTGGCACTTACACCCTTTTTTATTTCCGGTATTCATTTTGTTGTTCGTTGGCTCATCACACCAAATTCGACATCAACACTATACAGCGGTTCAAATCTACAATTGTCCAGTTAAAGTCTAGGATCATAATGCAAGCTATTTAAATAGGGACATAATCATAATTATGCTCGCGGAAAATGACGATCAAGATCGTAGTAAAATTATAGTGATAGTAAACATTTACCTCGAGTACCTACATTTACGTCATTTACACATGATCGGCTGAGATTGAAAGCGTTTACTTAAATAGATAATTAACAATGATAAGTAAACAGGCTCTTGGTATTATGCGCCGTGCATTCTGGTAACAAGTCTAGCATAACTAGAACTCTATGCTCATGTAAAGACTGTTCATTAGCGCATCAAATGTTTTGGTGGTCTATCACAGTAAAATTGCGCAATAGAACCTACATAAGACTTATTGTTTATTTATTTACAGCTTTGTTGTTAAAGGGATAAATAAAATTAATTACAGATTACCAATATAGTAAAAGGTGGAACTTGTAGTCTATTTTATTTCGACAATATAGAATTTCAGCAACAAGTAAGTTTGGAAAATTCTCGATCATGATTCATGTTCTCAAGTCAAGCAAATCCAACTCTAATTCAGGATTAACACTGCAAACAGGTTTATTTATTGATGAAGTCAAATACCATACACACATATCAATCGCCCACGCCATTAAGTCAAAACGTGCGAGTACCTACTAAAGTAAGTGTATATTTTTCCTGTCGGTCAAAAATAGTTTAAGAACACGTGGATACAAATGTTTTGAATAATTTTGGCGAAATGTATTGAAAAATATTTTGTGTGAATTCGAATAGCCAGAAGTTGATACAGAAAAGTCTCAGACCTAATATACATACAGACATCTTCAATAACCATGTCGTGCCAATAATATTGGTATAACCAACAAGTAGATGGATATTATACTTCTTTATGTTTTTTTATATTATCCGTCACTCTACAATCTATTTTGGAATTGAACAACATGGATTAAATACGAATCTTGGACGAAAAGCATAGGCACAAAGTTTCTCATGTAAGATGATGAGAGACAAAATAATGAATCATATAATTTCACAATAATACATAGAAATGGTAGCCATTTGCCACCGGCAAGCGACGCATATGACCGATAGCCCGGCCATCGACCCTCTTATCAACCTCCCACTACCTATGTACCTACGTGTGTACGCGCAGAAACTCGATTTGTTTTCAGTAAACTACAGGATTTTTAAACTCGACTTCGCATTGCTGTAGCTACGTGACTGCAAACATTAACAGTAGGTAATTTTCCGCGGCACTAAAGTGGTAGGTATGCGGTTAGACTGCCATTAAACAAGCACTAACCTAACAGCCTACCATCATTGTTATACTAGACATAGTGGCAATGACATTATGTCATAACGTAGTAATCTATGGCTTCGTCCTAAGATATCTATAAAAATATGTTATTGCTAAGACTTTGCCTTGTTCTATTAGACTTCAACAGAACTCAAACTGGAATTTCTTGAATATTGCGAAATACTTGTACCAATTAATCGAACCAGGCTTTTATTATAGCCATTATCACCTGTCCTGATTCGAAATCGTATTATTATTATGACGTCGATTCAACCACGGAAATGGTCGGTTTTATGCTTGCCTTGGTTCAAGTTGGAAGTCTGACTTACGAACGAAAATTCCATGCCATGTGGGATAATGGGATTATACCAGATTGCAAGCCATAAATATTGGCCTATATTCTGGCATAATACTTATTTAAGATACGGATGGCCCACCACACTTGGCGTAAAGAGACTATATGATTACAGAAGCCTCCTTACATTTTGTGATGTTTCTCAGTGGAAAGTATAGGCCAGGCAGATGACGTGTGGCTAAATCATGTGGGTTGCAAGCTATCTGCCAATTGAAATTGTGTTTAAAAAAACAATATTCTAATAAAACATATCTTACATCCAGCCGCAGCCCTTTGGAATTTAAGAATTGTTTCTTAACATTTGAGGTCACGAAGAAATCGAAATACCTACTAGGTGTTGAAACTCATTATAATAAGTAGTGGCACCTTAGCATAGACGGAACTACAGTAATATGGGGTACCTAAAGTACCTAATTTGTTACTCAGCTTACTCATTTTCTGGTATTTTAAATTTTGTATCCAAAATTACACATTGAAATGAGTCAGGTTTCGGACATTATTCACGATCTATTTGCATTTTAATCTTACAAAAAGAGTTTCAATGTAGGTAAACACACTGCTTATCTACATTGCCTAAATAAATACATGTACAATTTAACGAACCTAGTTCCATAACATCTCACGAGGGAGGCAAGTCATGTGTTTTTTTGTATAACTCGTAACTTGAATATAAGTAATTAATTAGTTAAATGATTTAGCTATGTAGGTACTAGCTATGAATGTGATGGTGTTAAAACTACTTCACTTCTTGCCTTATAAATATTTTTCCTGTCTTTTAAGAAAGATAGTGATAATGTACTTAATTTGGGTTCGTTTATTATATGACGAACATTCCGATTGTATTGAGGAAGGCCACGAACGTTCTATGAGATTACAGGAATTTCCTTGTCTTCCGCATGTGAACTTTAGGAACAATGCTTGAATATTTTGGCAGTGTTAGTTACATATTATATATTTACTATTCCATACCATACCATACTATTCTTATACATACTCATACACTACAGTCTGTCTCACTGCACTTTGTGAACTTATAAATCGTTAAACTTTATAAGTTCACAAAGTGCAGTTCATTAGTTAGTTTCATTTATATGAAAGTTTAGAAAGGTTTTTTAGAATAGAATAGAATAGAATAGAATATACTTTTATTCGTCATCACAGGTAAATGAAGTTGGTACAGGTTTATACAATGTATCTCCATGATGTATCTTATAAGACAGACGAAAAATTTAGTTGGAATAAGATTGACTAAGATTATTATTATTATATTAAGATTAAACATTATGTATCAAATTAATATGAAATTTATAATTATACAATACATTTTGAATTATTGTTAATACTAGAATTTTTATACACAATACTAACATTTAAATATAAATAAACATAAACAATGTCGATAAAATTAAATTAGTAATTAGATAGTTGTGTCCATAAGGTATTCATTAACATTATAATAACATTTATCTATAAGTAGTGTGGTCAAATTGGCCTTAAATTTTTGGAACGTACAGTTTGTTATAGATTCCGGTAATTTATTAAACAATTTTGGTGCCATCTCAATCACACTCTTTTTCATAAGTGCAGTTTTACATAAATTAGTACGGATGGTAGGTTTCCTCGGGCGAAGGTTTCTGTCTGGTGCTACTTTCAGTTCGAAAAGATTTGGATTACATTTCACAAAAACACAACATTCCAGTATGTAAAGGCATGGTAGTGTTAATAATTTTAATGTTTTAAAGTAAGGCTGGCAGCTATCTGTCGGCTTAAGCCCACAAATAGCTCTTATGCATTTTTTTTGAGCACGGAATAGCACTTCTCTATAAGTAGAATATCCCCAAAATATAATGCCATAGCGCAGGGTAGATGATACAAATGCGTGATATGCTGTTATAACTGTATTACGGTTTGCTATTTTAGCAAGTTTATACAATGCATATGAAAACTTGTACATTTTCTTGCAGACGTCCTTTGAATGTGAAATCCATGACATGTTACTATCTATCTGGATACCTAGAAATTTGGTTACTTTTGTTTCACATATTTTATTATTTCCATAATTTACTGATATGACTGGGTTGATTTTTCTTTGGGTAAATTGCATTAAGAGGGTTTTTTCTAAATTCACTTTCAAATTATTTAATGTCAACCATTTAATTATATTATTAAGCGTTAAGTTAATGTCGTTTTCATACTTTTCCGCATCGTCACACTCAATAAAGACTGTACTATCGTCAGCAAAAAGTATCATAGGATGTAAACTGGATTGAATAATATCATTAATATAAATTATAAACATCAGAGGACCCAAGACACTACCTTGCGGTACCCCATACTGAATTTTCCTATTTCGCGAAGCATATTTTTCTTCAAACTTGGTGGACATACAGATCTGAGATAGCTCAACGCGTTGCTCTCTATTCTGAAGGTATGATCTCATAAGGTTGAGGGCGTTACCACGAATGCCATATCTCTCCAGTTTCATTAATAATAAGTCATGTTCTACATGATCAAATGCCTGTGTCATGTCCATGTATAAGGCACATGAAGGCTTTCCCCTATCCAGACAAAGAGTAACTTTTTTTACTAGGTCATAGATTGCTACATTTATTGATGTGTTCTTGCGAAAACCCTTTTGTTCTTTGTTAAGAATATTATTTTTTTCAAAGAAATCGTACAGGATTTTCTGTATGATTTTTTCAAAAATTTTTGAGAAAACCGGCAGCAAAGCTATAGGCCTATAGTTTTTTATGTCCTCCCTGTCGCCTTTTTTAAATAAAGGTTTAATGATAGAAAGCTTAAGTTTATCTGGATATATGCCTGTAGTAAAACTTAAATTGACAATGTGACTAAGCGGCAAAGCGATCGACTTTCCAACATATTTTATTACCCGTGTACATATGTCATCATAACCAACACTAGTGGTATTTCGCAGTGACTTTATTGTATGTAATACATCATTGGGTGTAGTAGGACCTAAGAAAACTGACTTTAGGTTATGTTTTATGTCTGATGTCTTACTAGTATTTGTAGAATTATTAGAACTGTCAATAAAAAAGTTATTAAAAGTATTGGCAATGTCTCCTGTTTAAAGTCTGTAAAGTCCCTAGACGTGGAATATAATATATTATGTACTTACGAGTACATTCATATGTAGTACACAATATGTCCTTCCCGATAATTATATTAATTTGCTAATATACTTTGCTTTTTGTATAATATTATCCACAATTTATACCACTTAGGTGTAAGGGGTGAGAAGTCGGCTGGTACCCCATAGGTGTTTTACGCAATCCATCCCCACCCGATATTCAAGAAGTTTGCTGGGGCCTGTACCAACCTACTATCCCTTTCTACTAAATTCTAGGGTTAACTGGTAGAGAATGCGATATTGCATTAAGTCCACCAATTGTACCGTTGTGTTATGCAATAAAGTATAAATAAATAAAGGCACATAAAAAGGTACACCTATCTCACATTACCTCCGTTACGTTGGATACCCTACACATACCACAATAACTTGCTTTTGGGGTGTTTGATCAAGTGTTTTTATCAACAGGTCACATTGAGGCGGTCGTATCAATGTGTCTTTGTGGTACAACAGAACTCGTATGGGGTTGAAATTGAATGGTTGTGCTTGTTATATGACATGGGGTTGGGGCATATTGGCATCTTCCCGGAAGTTTGATAACTTTGTTGTACCTATGTATTTTAATTTTGGTTAACAACGTAAAGAATAATAATAGTATTTGTATGTACGTAACTATATTATATATATGTTATTTGTATAACTACATAGTTTACTACATTTTTGTTTTAAAAAACTTATTTCTTAAATCCACGGCGACGAATTGACGACCCGCTGGCTCGTTTGACGCTTCTGAATTTCTGACATAAAAAAAAATAAAAGTAATCATAATTACAACCAAAAGATGCTGTGGTAGCCGAGTAGCTTCAGACTAACTACGTTCGTTAGTATTGATCATCTACTTTGCTGTTGACTGTTGTAGGTACTGTAATGTGTCTTCCTATTGCGACTAGGCTTGGCTTTGTATTTTGGTTGATAGTAGGACTTTTTAGAGTCCCGACTGTTTATAGCACGTGAAATCTGTCGCCATAACAGCAGCTCTGGTCTGAAATTAGAGGTACCTGCGTAGATCAGATGAGCTTACTGTGTGACAACACATCGAGCGACACACCCTAGTAAAGTGTCCGTTAGTGGAATAGGCTGCAGTGGCCGATCACCATCAGGTGGGCTGTGTCAGCGTGTCTGTCTGCCAACTGATGTTGCATAAAAAAAAATGGTTTGTCCCACAATGTAAATTGGTCGGGCTATTCCACTCTTCCCACCCGGGTGGGATAAGTGGAAAAGTGGCTTGAACTTATATTCTCCACTTATCCCACCCGAGTGGGAAAAGTGGAGAAAAAAATCCAGTTTTCCCACCCAGGTGGGAAGGCTAGGTGGGATAAGTGGAATAGCCCAATTGGTCGCCATAATAGCCCCTAGGCACGGTCCCTGGACGCTTGTTTCAGAAACATTACTAAGGGAGCCATAAATATAAATGTCTCGTAGTCTACGAGTCGTAGATCAGAGATGTCTATATTTAGGAAGGTACTCGTAGTTGAGAGAGTACTTACTAGGTATATTTTAAAGAAGAAGATTGAGAGACGTTCCTCATAATCGTGAAGTATCTTTAGTCATATTATAGCCTGCTGTATTCACACGAAAACTTTATGGCTTAGTATAGATGGATTTATTATCAATGTTGTATAAATTTTTGACGATTAAAAAGAGTAGGTAACTGTCGAGTTTCTTGCCGGTTCTTTTCGACAGATAACGACATTCCGAATCCGGTGGTATAGTCACTCTTTGACGATTCATAAAATACTTGATACAAGTTTACATGAATAAAGAATAAGTACCTACCTATTTTGATTTTGTAGTTTTTTACCGTAAGTTGACGCATGATTCCGATTTGTTTCAAATTTTGAGACGAACCTACCAAACCTACTTTACTATATTAATTCAAATTCTAAATTTTAAAAATGGTGGCCAGTATTTCCATCATAAATACTACTAACATTAATCTTCATAAACAGTATTAAATCTAACCAACTCGCTGTTCGTTAATAGATCGTAGCAAATGTTTGATCAAGTGTGAGTTATCAACAGAGCACTGAGCCACAATGAGCCGTTGTCGGCATCAACGGCTCTTTGTGACCGAACCCTGACAACCCCACCGGATACGAACCGAAATCCGCATGAAAACACACTGTTTCGCAAAATCAACAATGTAAAACTAAAATAAAAATTAATGTAAAAAACACATCAAATTGTATTGTTCTTACTAAAATATTCTACCTACTTACTACGTAAACTAAACTACGTCAACTAAAATATACTACGACGAATCAAATAAGAATTGGATTGGACGATTTTAGGAAATTAAAATTATCCATTTTTTTATTTTGATTCCGTGGAACATTTTTATTATGGTTAATTATAAAATATATTTGTATAAAAGAAATAACATATCATTTAGAAAACATACCCTTACTAATTTTAAGTTTTGGTCATGAAGAAATTGTTTCGTCACTTTAAAACGTTAAAGTTTACGCGCGTTTTTATTTTTAGGTTGGTATTTCGTGTGTTGAATGATAGGAAATAAATTGTACCAACATTAAGAAAAAAATGTGTTGCCAGAGGCTGACTTCCACTTTGGTACACAATTTTTTTTATTTCTTTACCTCTGGTGTAAAAAAAACGATAAATAATTTGTCTACTGTCACTGAAACTATCAAAGTGAGAGAGTTAACCGTCTCCTGCAATATTTTGTTAAGAAGAAAAGTTTTGAAAATGTCCTTTTACGCGTCATCATGATATTCATGATTTCTAGAAGGCAGCCCAGCGTAACGGGTGCCTGCCACCAACTCATAATGTATTCATCATCATCATCATCAGCCTATATACGTTCCCACTGCTGGGACACAGGCCTTATCTCAATTGTGAGATAGTGTGGGCCAACATAAAGTATTATTGTTTACCTATTCGATTTGTTACTTTTTCCTCCGAGTTTTTGTGCACTATTACCCTGGATGGATCAAAATGATTATGCATAATGAGTGCCTGCTATCTGACCACTTAATCCTTATCTGGGGTACAAGACCACTAAGTAAGATCATACACAACCATTTGACTGCGCAGCAGGTTTTTTCACGATGTTACCGAGGTAGTCGAAAATACGCACAAAGAATAATTTATTGGACCAACGAATGTCAAGCGACGTTTGGAACCTCTCAGCTACCACATCTCACTATAGCTCATAGTATTGGATTGGTTATTATTACAGTACTATCCGGTTCAGATGCTATTCGGATAATACCTTTTGGAATGGAGCGAAAAATGACGTCAACTGCGCTTGTCCGTGTCCGTAGCGTTAGCAACAATAGCAACGCAAAATAATAAATTGTATGTGAAAGTCATCACGCAGTTGACGTAATTTTTCGCTTAGTTCCAAAAGGCATTAATATTAATAGCATTAGAATCTGATAGTAGTCATTAATGATACAGTTGTTTTTATTTGTATTCACGGGGCAAAAAACACTTTTTCTGTACTTGTATACAAATTGCTAGATAATAGCAACATTAAAACAGTTTGACGTTTAAATGATGCGTTTCGTTCCACAAAGAAGTTGTTTAGACAGCCATGTTATCAACATCGTTAAAAAAAAAATTGTGACTAAAACATGGATATTTACTTCTTTTTTTTATAACAATACATTTATAAAATATAATAATTATAACAGTCTTATAAGTTTCATAAATTTTAACTGACATAATTTAGTAGTCGGTACCTTAACTGAATTATCCAATGCTAGTAAAGGAACGTGTACGTACGTAAAATAAATAAAATAATAAACTGCTTTTCCCTGCGCGCCGTGACGACAATGAAGTATCTTTATCAAACCAAGGTCAAAATATTCGTATTTTGATCAGTTGACCTGGCCCCCAGCCCGCCTCCAGCCGCGTGGTTTCTGATTCGCCGTTCAAACCTCATAGCTTCACCATGGCTTCAGCAATGTTGAAGCTATTCAAAACAGAAGTAAGTTTGTTTTTGATTATTGTGTATTTCACCCAAAAACTTTGAATTACATCTTAAGAAGCCAATTTATTAGTAACAGCCGGTAAAATTGTGCGTAATACAGGTTACTTATTAATATTTAACAGACTTTTGTGACACAAAATCTAATTATAAAAATCGTAAAAAAATATAAATGATATGGTTTGCTTTCGATTTACTTTAATTTGGTCCTATATCATTATGTTACTAGGTAGGTTACTATATTAAATTGGACATCCAATATTTAATACCTATTATAATATATTTTTGAAATTTTAAATAATATGATCTCATAGGTACATAAGTGCCCCTCTATCAGATAAACATGGGGACTCATAAATGATTAACATTTCATTTGGTATTTAAAATCATTTTATAATTCATGACTTGTTTGTCATGATTTTTGTTTTGCGCAGCTGACTATATTTATCATAATTGGTATGAAATCTAAATATATAAAATAGATCATCCCCAATTATCTAAAAAAGTCTTAGTGTTATTTTAAGAGCAGTGTTAACCTTGGTGTGATGGTTTAAAAAAAACTTAAGAAATATACCAACTTATCAAAATTATGATTTAGACCTATCATTTCCTAAGCTTGACAGGCACAATTTTTCAGATTTTATTTTGCATTTCAAGTCATTTTAAAATAGTTTTTAAGATGGTGCCTTTGTTCTATGTATTCAAACAGGTAATTTTCTCTGGCGGTAGGCATGACTGTCATGTTGATGTTCATATTTTAATATGAGATTCATATTGGTTTTTGCTATTAATATATTTTAAAGAATAAAATTGAAACATTAAAGTCTTCACGTACTCCAGACTACCTAATAAATGTATTGTTTCAGTCATCTGTGTTGCTGCGTAGGAGCTATAGCAGTGCAGCTCCCACAACCAAGCTGTACATTGACGGAAAATTTGTAGAGTCCAAGACTAGTAATTGGATAGATCTCACAAACCCAGCTACCAATGAGGTTATCGGAAGGTATGATTAATGAATAAGAAAGTGGTTTTTTTAAATGTCTAGCAGCAAATCACAATCCTATGGCAAATACTATTATAATCTAAACTTAATATATGCGAGTTATTATACATATGAGAGAATCCAAATCGTTGTCATAAAGACTAGGTTTTATTATTACATTATGTACATTAAATTCTATCATTCACATTTTGTGTTGTAGCATGCAATAATACAGATTAAAGTAGTATAAGCTATTTTGATAAATTGTTAAACAGCTCAATATCTAAAGAAAAACCATTTTTTAAGTTATCATGAAGTTATTTCAAACAATAGAATTATTGATAGAATTTTTAACAAAACTTTTAAGTGATCTACTCATTTGTGTAACAGTCTGTCCACCATGACTTTAAAGAAATCAAAGATTTAAATAAATTTAAATTTATAATGAATTGAGAGTTGTAACAATGCAAAGGAACGGGTGCTGCAATAATTACGTATTGTCTGTTTGTTTCTACTTATTTGTAAAATTACGAATGTGAAAGAACAAAACTTTTAGTTACTTTGAACTCATATCATTTCAGAAAGTAGTAGTTTATTGACAGACTTAGGAATTGTATTTTATAGTTCAAAGTATAACAGGGTTGCTAAAAGCAATCAATGATTTCCTTTCCTCTTTTGTCACCTAACAATATTAACAGTCCGTCAAAGAATATTTTTTACTTATGTTTTGATAAGATAAAACGATTTTCTTAATATACAGTTATAATTAAAAGAATTAATGTTTATCTTGTCAACATGTAGTAATTAAAATATTGTGTAACACTTGGTTCTATATTTTAAAAGTCCTTTAAATTAAATTGTGCACTTCTTCAGAACAACTGCACCATTTAGATTATAATTTTTGTGATCTTTATTAATTAACACGACAGGCTTGTAAAAGATAATTTTTTACCCATATTAAAATGAGGTGGACAGGTAGGTAGTTTATTAAAAATATTGTAAAAGAGATTTTTTTCTATCTAAACTTTTCTCACAGATGATTTGTTCCCTAGAACCTTTAATTTTTACTTATATTTTGTTTTTCATCAATTACTTTAAAAAATTATTTGTTTCAAAATTAACAAAATTATCAGTGGAGCTACAATAGTTAGTCTTGAAAGTTGGTGAGGGCTTATTTATTGTCATTATCTTTTATTTATTTGTTTTATTATCTTTTAAACCGCCTATCAAGATATGAATTGTGTACAAGAATTACATAACAGTGTAATGTAACTAGAAGATGTCACTGAGTATATTTAGCGGTAACTAAACATATTCATTGTTGTTTAACTTTAGTTTAAACAAAACATAGTTCCAAAGGGCAGTTCTAATACTTGAAGATCAAAGAGTACATTATGGTTAAAATAGGTAAATGATTTTTCACATTATTTTGTGCCTACATAAATGCATGAAGCATTAGGGAGCTCATGTTATTGTAACGTCCTGGTCTGGCGTGCACATTAGAACATCTATGCAGGTAAACAAATGTTTGGATGAAGTCCAAACTATTAATTTTGACTATGAAAGAACATTTGAATCGCTACAATTTTGCATAAAAAAACAACTCTAGATAGAAGACTGAGGAGACTTGCTGCGTTTTAGCAAATAATTTACGCGATGGTTTAAGTTGGGTTAATTTTAGTGTAACAATTATTACATTATTTGGGACTAGTTAGCATTTAAAAAAGCAATTTAAAATAAATCATGCCTTATGTCTTTTAATTACTAACATTCAAATTTAAACGCAACCAAAGGTGAAATTTTATTGTGTACTTAGATATTTTATATGAATGCTTACTTAATTCTTAATCTGTAACAGGTAATTAGTGTTCTTAACTATGTTTTGCTGCAGATAATTTATTTAGAAAGGTACACCAACAGAGTAAATAATATATCACATTACGAAACATATTGACAATAGTAAGGATCTTATCTATAGGTACTACCTAATATTATAAACAGGTAAGATTTGATTGTTTGTTTGTTTGTATTGAATAGGCTCCGAAACAACTGAACCGATTTAAATAATTTTTTAACTGTTGGAAAGCTACACTATCCCTAGTGAACATAGGGTACGTTTGATCCCGGAAATGTGGGAAAAGGGGATATTTGAAAAAAGAAATTACGCGCAGGTGAAACCTTGGGCGGAAGGCTAGTACATTATAATTTGATATATTTTTTAGGGTGCCACAAGCAACTCAAGAAGAATTGAACAGCGCTCTTGAATCTGCCAAGAAAGCGTACAAATCATGGAGCCAGAGCACCATCATGACTCGTCAGCAACTTATGTTCAAGTTTGTATTCAGTTTCAAAATATATTTATCTGTTTGCATAAGAAAGATGGTTAATGTTCTTCAAGCATTCAGTCTGTTGAACATCAACTACCCCTTATCTGTCAAATTCCTCCAACCATTAAAGTATTGGTTAGTTACTGATGTATTTTTTAGTAAAGATATGAAGTGAATCGCTCCTCAGCAGGTTAGCGATCGAAACTACGCCTATTCATTACACTTCACGTGGAAGTATTGCTAAATGTGATCTTTTGACCTAATGAATTTTGATATTTTTTTACATAGCATCATAGCATGTTATGCAGTTTGTCATAGGTTGACAAATGAATAGTAACATCAGTAAAAGAGTTAATGGTGACAAGTATTATAATTTGAATGTAACTACGTATATTTCGTTACTTAAGTAGTATAGATAATATTATAACACAGCATAAACGTAATAAAAAACTCAAGATATGGTTACATAATTACAGATTCGCGCGTTTATTAAGGGAAAATCATAGCAGATTGGCGGCGAAAATCACAGAAGAACAGGGCAAGACCACCGCTGACGCCGAAGGAGATGTGCTTAGAGGCATTCGTAAGTACTGATATACTGCGTGTTTTTTTAGTCGTTGTTTTCCCGCAGCAAAACGCTTCACCTTCAGTAGTACTATCGATTTATGCAAGTATTTTTTTTTAAATTTTTGAATTATTTTTTGAATTTTTTAAAAGTTTGATTGGAAAATGTAAGTAAATAGTAAATAATCATTTTTTTTTATAAACGCGAAAGGTAATGACCCCGGCCGGTGACCGTCCGCGACGCAGCTAGTACTATTGGTTCGAGTTTCGTCTATCATAATCGTTTAATTACAAAATAATAACTTTTTGTCGCTTACGATGTTCTTCTATGTAGTAATAATTATACTTATACTAGACCTATATACTATATTTCAGAATTGGTGGAGCACTGCTGCAGTATCACGACACTGCAACTTGGAGACTGCATCCAGAACATTGCTAAGGACATGGACACACACAGCTACAAAGTGCCCTTGGGTGTCGTTGGAGGTGTGTAATGTAATCTTTGTAAGATTTAGATGTTTAGTATAAAAATATGACTTCGATTAAATCCTGGATCGTGGTGCAAGCGCACCCTGACGTGATCCGGACAAAACGATCGAAAAAAGAACTGCCGAAAATAATAATAATAATAAATAAATATCACTGGACATTATTCACAGAGCCATCTAGCCCCAAACTAAGCATTAGCTTGTGCTATGGGTGCCAGACAACGGATACACATTATTTATAATTTTTTTTTGTAAGAACATACATACATTTATCATTATAATACCAACAGACATGATTATGCACACAAATGCTTGTACCGTGAGGGGATCGAACCCGCGACTTCTGGTGTAATAGCCGACTTCTCGACCATTACACAAAATGGCTCGTCAAAAAAGGCAATACTTAAAATATGCTAGGTGTTTACTTAAATGATTCATTGTTTCTTTCTGCAGATAGCTTGCTTGACAACATTGCCCGTATTTCGTACAATCAATTCAATAGCCTTATCAATCTAATTCTTTTATCTGTTTTGTTCTTTTGAACATTGCTAATACTTAGTAAACAGAATAACATTAGATATACATACTTACATCGCTGTATGATGTATAAAAATAACTAAAGGTACCGAGGAAGGTGATAAATCTATTTGACTATTACGACCACCATTTGATTATCATTATCTCGGTACCCCTGAAACATTTTAAAATAAAGCTGTTTTGGAATAAACTTTCTTAGAAGACACCGGAGAACACTTTTGTAAATAAGAACATTTAAATACTTGGCCGATTTCATAAACTAGATGTTTCTAACAGAATTATATAAATATTTAATATAATATAGATAATACACAAGACGAAAACATGGATCTGGGTTCAACTACATTCTACAAAGTGGGTTTCATAATTTCGTACAAATATTTTAAATACAGTCCAACGGGGTGACTATGTGCCGCGCAGGTGACTATGTGCCATTGGGTTTTTGTCTTGACATTTTGATGAATTCAAATCGGTTCAGTAGTTTCAAAATTGTTATTCCCGCGGGAATGAGACGTTTTCCGTAGGAATTTTATAGCCTTAGTCCTAATCCGGGTTATAAACTATACGTGTGTCAGATTTCATCTAAATTCGTTCAGCCGTTTAGGCGTGATTGAGTAACAAACAAACATCCAGACTTTCGCATTAATAATATTAGTAGGATTAATCTCTGAACTGTGTTTTTTCCCAGGCATCGCCGCATTCAATTTCCCCGTGATGATTCCTCTCTGGATGTTCCCCCCGGCGCTGGTCACCGGGAATACCTGCCTCATCAAGCCTTCGGAGCAGGACCCTGGCGCGACCGTCATGATGATGGAGATGTTGCAAGAAGCTGGGGCACCACCTGGATTGGTCAATGTGAGTAATCTCTTATAAGTTAGTGGGTAGACAAGGAGTAACTAACCCAACCAATAAAAAAATATGTACACTTCTAAGAAACACTTTTAATCGTAAATTATACAGAGTGACTAACACCGGCTTCCGAAGCAAAAAATAATTTTTAGGCTTCGGAAGCCGGTGTTAGTCACGGTATATTATTATTAATATTTACTCTTTTGCATCGAAATTTGACTTTCGACTGACTTGGTGAGTAAGTGAACACCTTCGGCCATGGACATCCTACACCAATGGCATCTCATATGCATACATACGAAATACGCTCTTTTCTTTATGGTCACTAGATAGAATATTATGAATATTGTGTATAAAGTGGACATCAAATCGGTGAGCCCATACTTAAGTATTTTATTATTTGTTGGTAGGTTATCCATGGGACACACGACGCGGTGAACTTCATCTGCGATCAGCCTGACATTAAGGCGGTGTCCTTCGTAGGAGGCGATGCGGCCGGCAAGCACATCTATACCCGAGCTTCAGCTGCAGGTAGTAATTACTCACTGAATTTTTGTACTCGTATTATGAAGACGATATTTAGTGAATATGTAACGATTAAGTTGGTGAAATGGTCAAAGTCAACTATTTTTTTTACTGCACAATACGTTATGTACCTTTACCCTGTAAAGGTGGGACGACGGGAGACGAGTAAAAGACTAGTGTTCGTGCGCACTGTAGGTTTAATAAGAGCTTACATACTAAATATCCTAAGCTTAAATACTAATGACGGGGAGCGGTGACGTACACACTACACCTCCCCCGTTTTCTTGAAAAGAAAAATATTTATTTTATATATATTTTTGTTTAATATGAATATTTTATATTATAATTTAATCTATACCTAGACCTAGACGGGTGAAGAGAATTTATTTCGATTTATTATTGTAGATATTTAAAAAAAATTAGGAACAAATTAAGTATGTAAATGTTCAGATAACGTCATACAATTCACAAATACAGCTTAAAATTCTTTTAGCTTCCTATGAATATCCATAATTAATTTATTCTCACTATTTAACAACATTGAAAATATAGTCTTATTTATACTTAATGTCACAATCAAGAATTTTGTCTCCTTATTATGAGAGCACTTCAAAATATTCCTAAATACGAAAATGTCACTACCAGTTTACATTATTATGTCATTACATAACAACAAAAGTCATATCAAGATAATTATCTCACATATCATAATTCATTTATTTAAACATATTATAGTCTTCTCGACTCATAGTAATTTATCATTTAATATTTTACCTCTTAGGGTTTTCACTTAGGATCCTTGTCCTTTATTTATTTATATTTCTCTGGGTAGCCTACCCCTTTTATACATTTTTCATATTTATTATTTATATTCATTATTTTTAGTCGACTTCTCATTTTATAGACATTTCGTCTTAATATTCATACTTATGGCTATCTTTATAAGCACATCATTATTTACATAGGTAATCCGACCATTTTCACAGAGAGAAGCTTGTCTACACTATGATCAAATTGAAGGACCCTTTCTTTTGATTTATACTACATTTCAATGTGTACCTTAAACCTTGTCCATGTTATAAAACAAACAAAAACTTTCAGACTTAAAACACTTCCGAATAAATCCTTCAGCGCAAATAGTTTTGTTTCTTCTTGGGTGATCAGTCCAATTGTTAACAAAATATTATTACTAAAGTATTCCCTACAACAAATCATAATATCAATCAAATCCTTAAATATCATTTTGGAATGTAACTAATGTTATCCAGTAACAAAAGCTATTTAATACATCCCTACTCGTATTATTAACCTAAGTCAAATCCAGTAAAATATATATATTTTTATTAATCAAAGTTATTATTACTGCTTTCCATATTTATTACTCTAAACAATAAAAAAATCTTTAAACATTTACTTTAGTTAAAATTCAATCATATTATTATTCATTGGATATTCATAGTGTTAATCTACTTATAAAATCGAAAGCTTTTTAAGACAATAACATTGCACTAACAATTGCTTAATATCATGTTATGTTTTATAAACAACATCTAGTCAGATACTTAATCTGACGCCCTACATGGAATGGTATGAGTGCATAGATGCAACGAGACACTTGCACAAACACAATTTTTGCTGACGCGCGGCATGTGTCGAACACACACGAAGCGCGAACATGATGCGATTTTAAAGGTCAACGAATAGGTACCTATATGGATTACCTACATCGATCACTAATAGTGATCGAAGATTACCTATCAACCAGACTTAATCTATGTAAGAAAAAGAACATTATGCACCATTACATGATTTTTTACGTTCTAAATTATGCACAGTTACGTTATATTTAATTATCGTTTTGCATGTTATTAGCAATTAGTCAAAGAAATATCTATAGGTACAATCACACACAATACTTTACTATAAGAACTCATGAAATTTAATTTAAAAATTTAATTTGCCAAATAAAATAAAAGTTCATTACATTCGAAAGTAATTTAAAATTTAATGTTAATGCTTTATGTAGCCGATGAAGAATTAAATAAAAATAATCACATTGGGTTAAAAATTACCAGTTCACACGGTCGTTACAAAATACTATTAAGTGTAGATTTAGAGATTGCAGTGTCATCATTACGCAAATTTTATTTAAGTGAATTTAATAATATTATTATTCTTAAGGACGTAATTTATTAAGTAAGTAATTAAGTAGCTAACCCGTCTAGTGCTCTGTTATTTTATATTAACTGCTTTATTAATATCTAGTGATTTCATATATAATATATCTATTGCTTACGTATAAAACTAAAAAAAAATCCGCTGCGTCTATATGATCCATCCAATGGCACGTACACTCCCGGCAGCATCACCATCGGGCACCATCATCGCCCGGCTGCCGGCAAAACCCTCATCTGTCACCATCGACACCCGGCTGCCAGCATTCACTCAATCACCATCCTTTATTACGAGTCCCTCAGCAGCAGCCTCCCCCAGTAGCAGCCAATACACAGTTTAATAATGTCTCACTCATAATGTCAGTTTTTTCCTCACTTTTTTTTTAAAAGTTCACACTTACAGTTTATACATAACGTCTTGATATCGCTCATTAAATGCAAAAGGGCCGCAAAACAAAAAATCAGCAAACCAGTTTTATTACAAAAATGTGATCTAAGCACTCGATATTTTATAGTGTGAAAAAGACTCCCGCAATTTTAGCTATTATAATTGAAGAACAGTAATGGTGCCACTTTTGCATTAACGCGGTTTGACCAGTAATTTAGTGCAAAAGCGCCATTTTTTCAGTTGCGACCCGACCGGCAGCAAAGACGCACCTCAGTTTTGTGCAAAACAGCAACAATCCAAAAAAAACAATGAGTTTTTTATAGACAACATTTTGGATTGCAACTGCTTTGCACAAAAAATCACGTAAGTTATCGTTGTTTTTAGAAAGTTTTTTTTTTCATTTAAATTTTAAATGTAACAATTATGCTTTCTAAGTCTGAAACTCTTGCTCTGATAGGCCTAATTTTGAGTTGTTTTTTAGGATTAGTATTTAAAAAAAACTTGATTTATGTAGAAAAATTGTATTTTTTAGAGAAAAAACACGTAATTTTGGAATAAAAGTTTTATGCAAAAGAGATATTTGTGTTATTTTTTCCACAAAAATAAAAATTACAAAAAAGTATGTATTTGTAAAAAAACTATTAAAAAAAGATGCATCCAATGATGTATAACACTTATATATAATCTTTAAAAATATAGAAAAAATACATAAATTCGTTTTTCAAATTTTGTTTTGGCTCTCCTGTAAAAAAATGATATTTGGGATTGCGTCCCTTTTGCATTTAATGAGCGATATGTTATTTTATTTTTGCACACATATTTATTTATTTAATCTATTTATGCGCAGCACTGCCCAGAGGCAGCACTGGCAGGGTCGCCATGTAAAGGTGGGACGACGGGAGACGAGTAAAAGACTAGTGTTCGTGCGCACTGTAGGTTTAATAAGAGCTTACATACTAAATATCCTAAGCTTAAATACTAATGACGGGGAGCGGTGACGTACACACTACAACCCTCTGTCGCGGGTAAAAGATGTGCGACTTAATCCCGGCTGCTAATCCTTGACTAATGCAATAATGGTGAGATTGGGCCACACACACTAATGGCGGGTACGCCTATGCCTTTCAATTTCGCGGAAGCGGAAGCTGGTTGCACTCAGGCGCACGGCGGTCACCGCTCTCGTGACAGCCCGCGTCAAACCTTACAGTAAATGTCCAATACTGGCGTTGAAATTAAGTGACTGCAAATCAGAATTTGATGCTTTCATAAAATAAACATGCTCTACAAAAGATGTATTCCAGTCATAAAAACCGTATCTTTGTTTGCAGGCAAGCGCGTGCAAAGCAACATGGGCGCGAAGAACCACGGCGTGATAATGCCGGACGCGAACAAGGAGCACACGCTCAACCAGCTCACCGGAGCCGCCTTCGGGGCCGCGGGCCAGCGGTGCATGGCTCTCAGCACTGCGGTCTTCGTCGGTACGTACCGACAATACTGTCGCAGACCAACATAGGAACCACGGCGTGATCATGCCGAGCCAACAAGGAGCACACGCTCAACCAGCTCACCGGAGCCGCCTTCGGGGCCGCGGGCCAGCGGTGCATGGCTCTCAGCACTGCGGTCTTCGTCGGTACGTACCGACAATGCTGTCGCAGACCAACATAGGAACCACGGCGTGATCGTGCCGGGCGCGAACAAGGAACACACGCTAATTTAGCTCACCAGAGCCTTTAACTCAATAAACCGATTTTAATTTAAATTAACAAAATAAAAACGTTTAAAAAAACACTTAAAGGTAAGGAAAAATACGCCTTTTGTATATAATTTTATGTACAAGGTATCTGGGAGTCGTTACATCGATTCGTTGGGTAGACCTAGACTTTTTAAAATGAATAACATATTTTTTTTTAAAATTGAAATAAAGTCATTATTGAAAACAATACAATTCCTGTGATTTAGTTTGATTACTATGTGTATTAAGGTGTCCATTTATTTATACGCAGGTGAAGCGAAGGAGTGGATTCCAGATCTGGTGGAACGCGCTCGTGCGCTGAAGGTGAACGCGGGCCACGTGCCCGGCACCGACGTGGGGCCCGTCATCTCGCCCGCCGCCAAGCAGAGGATCCTACGCCTGGTCGAGTCTGGTAAGTTAGCCTGACAAGCTTAAGAGCTTTAGCTGGCAGTTAGGTCTGGGTAATGGGATGGACGGTAATAAAGGTTTAGACAATAGGTACACTTTGTGCAAGCCAAAAATCTAAAATATGTACAGTAAACAAATATTCTAAGAAGAAGAAGAATAACATATGGGAACACATTAAGGGA
Source organism: Mecyna flavalis (assembly GCA_949319885.1). Taxonomy (NCBI): domain Eukaryota; kingdom Metazoa; phylum Arthropoda; class Insecta; order Lepidoptera; family Crambidae; genus Mecyna; species Mecyna flavalis. The sequence goes on along the minus strand of OX439407.1, from coordinate 8,860,815 downwards.
TCGTCAAAAAATTATACATCTTTATTTGCTTGTTTGAATCTATCAATAAATTTCTAAATTTCTTACTCGTATCTATCCATAGTTTTTTTAATCAATGATAGTTATTATTGTTTACAGAAAAGTCAATATTTGTGCCTCAAAATGTATAGAATAATAATTATATTTTCTGTGATGCTCTTTTGATTTAAGAAAAGATTAGCTTTCATTCGCAACTTCAACCGCGTGGACTTCTTTTTATTTTTATCCTATCCCATGTGAACCAAATAATATCTCTGGATAAAAAGTAGCCTATTCCAGTTAATTTTATCAGAATTGGTTAAGTGGTTATGAGTGAAAGGTGGACACTCAGATAGACAGGCATAGTTACTGTGACATTATTAGTGTAGATAAAACTTTAAAAAGAATTTCTTACCTGCAGGAGTAAAAGACGGCGCTAAGCTCGCTCTCGACGGCCGAGGAGTCAAAGTCTCCGGCTTCGAAAAGGGCAACTTCGTCGGCCCCACCATCCTCACAGGCGTCCAACCCAACATGGAGTGCTACAAGGAGGAAATCTTCGGCCCAGTTCTCATATGCTTATTCGTCGACACACTCAACGATGCCATCAAAATGATCAACTCTAACCCCTACGGCAACGGAACTGCCATCTTCACCACCAACGGAGCGGCTGCGAGGAAATTCGCATCAGAAATCGACGTAGGACAAGTAGGAATCAACGTGCCTATCCCGGTACCACTATCTATGTTCTCATTTACCGGTTCGAGAGGAAGCTTCTTAGGCACAAATCACTTCTGCGGAAAGCAAGGAATCGATTTCTATACAGAGTTGAAGACTGTAGTGTCGCACTGGAGGGAGAGCGACGTATCTCACACTAAAGCGGCCGTTTCTATGCCGACTCAACAGTAATGTTTAACTTTTTTAGTTAGTCTATTGAGACCTGGTCTGGTCATACTCAGAAATCTCGGATGTTGTTTTGAATTATTTTGTTTAATTCGCATGACGTATTTGGAGATGTGTCATCGTGCGCCATATAGGTAGGTCGATAAGGAAAAATGCCATGTTTATTTATTATTGGAGAAAGGGTTTTTAACTTTTTATTGTTGTAATTGTTTTTTTTAAATTTATATAAAAGAATTGTTCTATTTTTATAAGAGTATATGCGGTGTGTTTATGTATTCCTCTTTTTTTCCATTAATTGCTTAAGCATAACATTATTTATTTTTATTTTATTTATCTAAATAATATATTTTCATAATTAGTATATAGTTTTTACAAAGGTGCCATAAAAGGTGGTTACAAGTCTTCCAAAATGTATATTTATTGTTGTTTCTAAAGAAATAAAAGAAAGCTAAGCTATAGTAATAAATATGTAAACAAATATAAATATATGATTTTGTAAAATATATTTTTTTTATTTCTATAGTACACAGTACACACTAACATTAAGAATGTTTTCTTTCAACCACGTGTTTGGAAAAACACAATAATCTTTTTTCATTAGAATTATGTTTAAACTTTCAGATTTTTTAAATGTAGTCTGCATAGTCTATCGCAGACAGATACATTATCAAAAGCCTATCAGAAATCTGACAATACTCGAAATATCAATAGTATCGGTACCATCGCATTCTCAACTTGTGATAATATTGATACTATTACTATCTTTAAGGCCCAATACGACGCCATTGACATTTGCTCATTTTGCTGCAAGTCGCGCGCCATCTATTGTCATGTACGTACCTTTGCATACGTCACGCGCACAAGCGTAACACAGAGTACAATATTAATAAACTGGATGTGACACCAAGATAAAAGTCTATTTACGGGTAATGGAGGTATGGTGGAATTTTTCCCGTTTTTGACGCTAATAGTAAGTTCCGGATCTAGTTAAAACAATCGGGAAACTGAAACTTTTCCTTTTTTTTTTTTAAATTAATATGATACCTAATAACTGTCGTTTCGGTGTAGCAGGCGCAGGGCGGTGCCATGCTATACTGCTTAGTTGCTGTTGTTTGGCGCTGGACCACACTGGACTGGACTGTCAATGTAGCATACTGTTGCGTTTATATAAGGGGCAGACGAGGCGCTTACCATCAGGTTGTACGATCTGCTCGTAAAAAAAAAACTTATTTCTTAAAAATGCGTTACATCACACGTTAAATTGTATTCTATTTGCTAATATGTGATTCAAAAGTTTTTTTAAGATCAATGCGATGTTTATTCGAAGGCAAACATTGCAACGAACAAAGACAAAGGTGTAAACCGATATTTTAATAATATGATTCAACGCCTAAATCAAAACAGTTACATGATGATAATGCTTTGTCGTAGAAAACGAAAACAAACAATTGACCAGACAAAGGATTAGAGCGCTGTCCCATTCTAGCATATGCAGCGAGAATGAGATGGCAGTACAAATAACGCGCAGCTGTTAGGGTAAAGGCATGCAATGTAAATATACAGAAGGTTCCCACGTTTTATGTTTTGCCTATATTATATGATACTACATAAATTGATAACATAATAGGTAGTATTATTAGTTGTTATTGTTAATAGTATAACTAAGTTATCTAAGTATTCATAAGTTGTGTGTGATGGTTTATTATCTAGTAACTATCATGCACGGTCAAAATCTTAGCTACTTACACTGATGTTCAAGTTGAAGCTTACAATATTGTACCTCCTACAAAAAACATTTTTATCTTTGTTCTTACACACGATGATTCAAAATTGAATGCAGTATTAGAATTAGGATCGTATTGTGTTTAAATTAGTAAATTTGCATAAGACTTCAGTGTTGATCCGAAATAAATAATTATAGAGAGCTAACCTGAGTTGCTCAATATAGGCTTCATATTTTAACGGCATAATTTCCAATTGCGTGACGTGACTACACACGACATTTATATTTTTATAGCATAAGAATGCGCCTATTCGGTTCGTACTGTAATGTTTTATCTAATAAATTAGTTAATCAGTTACTGTTGTAAATCATATTTTATTGTTACAACATAGCAGCATTCTGCGTGTATGCATCATTGCCAATATTGCCATCTTAAAACGAAAAGAACCTTCTGTAATACTCTATGATATAATAGCGTCCTTACATTCAGAACAGGTTTTATCCATTCACACTTCTAACACCACCCAGTAGCATCAAAGTTGTGAATGGACGAGCATAGTCCCTGCAACGTCCAAAAGGAAACAACAGCTAGTGTTGTGTAAACATTGATTGTTTGACACCGGCGATCAACGTCCGATCATCAGTGACATAAACAAACGCATCACTGACTTCCTGCGGCCCTTCTTACTTCGGCAGTGATTTTGGAGGAGCCAACACGTGCGATGTGGTGGCTGGTTGTATTTACGTTGTTTTTTGCAAGTTGCGCCTGTCTGACACCACAGTGCAGAAATGAGAAAGGGGAACCGGTTGACTGGTAAGTTTTATTTTATTTATTTTTTATTAAAAATAAGATTTATACAGAGGTTTTTGTATATGTACGTTTATTATTTTATTATGGTCAGCTATATGACTAAGTACAGTTATGTATGACTAAAACCAATATAAATCGAATTCGTTACTCATACATTATTACGCGTTAATATCTTTAAATGTTATAAATACTATGCATTTAATTTAAATGCGCCTAGAAGGCAATACAGAATATGTAAAGAGTACCTATTAGCTAGGTAGCGCGCTTAACACAATATGTCAAAAATATCATTATCTACTTATTTATTATAAAATACCTAAATACAAAATATATTATATATTTGGGACGGGCAGTTAGTCTTAAATATTTTGCGATGCTATCGTTTGCACCTCCGACAACTTTACCGTCCTACAAAATAATATATTGAGAAAAAAACATGCACGTATATTTTACTTAAAGTATAAAATTCCAGGTTTTACGTTTACAAGCTGCCCCGTGAGAAAAACCATCTGAATCCACTCGTGCGCAGGGGGGTGGCGTACATGCACCTCACGCCGTCCAAGCTTAGGGGGGGATGGATCATGTCTGACATGGCGATTAGCGATCCTCGCTCCATGCTTGGCAAGACCTTGGCGCCGTTGTACCAGGTAAGATCTGTCGTATCTAACCTCGCTCGGTTTTAAAGGCTCTACGGCATACGGTATCAAATCAAGTACCAAGGATTTAGTGGGTAAACCCCGCCCCCTTTTCCTGGGGGCGGAGCAACGCCCTTCTCAGAGCGTCGGGAGTCCAAGATTTTAAGAAGTTTATTTGTTGCTTAAACAACTGTTTTCCTGACAGGGTGACGTTTCCCTTCGCATCAACATTAAAAGATATAAGATCATTTCAAGTTATGACAAAAAGAAATCTTAGGCCCTTTATTTTTTATCAATCGTTGATTTTGCTATTAGGTCACCATGTTGTGATTTATTGTGATGGCATGCACTGCTAGTTTAGGTAAATGACAATAAATGCATTGAAATATTTACGACCGAGAATTATCAACAATCATGTTATATAATAGGTATTATTCCATAATAATATTATGAAAAGGGAACAATACCGCATTTTTCATGCCATATGTCGCAAGAGATATTACCTATTTATGCCCTCACCATTGAAATAAACTTACAGTTTCTTCAATCAGCAGATACTTTAATAGTCATTAGCAAAGAGTAAATAATATGGGGGCTAACAATATTATAATAATACCAACAACTTAAAGATTTCTTTTTCGTTTTCAGGATAAAAATATAATATCTTTAGTCTACAATGACCAGCCGCCAGCTACGGAAAATCAGCCCGATGTATTGCAGTCGGTAGCAGACATGTATTCTAAAAGTAAAAGAGGTATTGTACATTTTTATAATATTATTGAGAGGTCAGAAGGAATTCCTATTCGAATTGTCGAAGTCCGACAACAGTCCTTCTGAAATCAAGGACTATGTTGGGGTCCTCAAAAACTCCCTTAATTTTTTTAAAGGGGGGAGGAAAAAGAAAATTTGTTTTACCTGATAGTAAGTAATGAACACTGACCATGGGCCTCCGGCTCTCTCATCAAACCAAACGAAGTGCAATAGCAAAGCTTCTCATACATCCTTCTTTTAATATAGGAAATTGGTCAACGATGAAAATTGACACTTGGGTGACTGACCTAACCTAGTTCTTTTCTCCAGGACAAAACAAACAGGCAGGCATAAAGAAGTATAAGAAGTTCAAGCTTGGCGACAAGTACTACGACGATTACGACTTGGCGGAGATGTGCAAGATGCACTCCAAGTTCATGAAGACGCGTGTTGAGAGCGGACACACCAAGGGCGTCATACTTGGCGACAAGTTCACTTCGCTCTGGCTTGTGCATTCCGTGCCAAGGTTTCCTCCGGTGCCGGATAGTAAGTAATACTTGTAATAGATAATTACTTAGCATAATATTCAGTATTCACAAAGCGCCGCCTATCGTCAAACTGAGCAAAGTTGGCTGTATTCACGGTACTATTAGCAGAAGAAGCAGTGGAACATGTGAAATTGTGCTAATTTTTTTTGGCAGTAATACAGGCAACCGCAGCTTATTAGTGTTTTAGTCGATTTCTCTTACTTAAATTAATATAGTCAGTCGTAAAAATATGTCATGAATATTTTTACGGATATTATAGGGAAGCTAATTTATTGTTTTTCAACGATTAAACTTTGGATGTTATCGCGGTTCACCGCAATAAGCGATAGTATAATCGTAATAAATATTTTATGTGGGTTCAAATTTTTAAAACTATTTTAATGAAATAAGTTTTGACGCGTGTAGTACATGTAATTTTAATTGTCGTGCCAAAAATTATGATCGAAATAAACGCGAGCACGCTTTCAATTTTATTATAAAGCTTATACCTACTTTAGATCTAGACCTCACGATAGAAATACAGCACAACAATTTTGTATTAACGTGGCCCGTGGTCTTCTGTAAGATGGAGCTACGATCCATTATGCTCTATCGCTCTTAAAGGCAGTCTCCTGCTCCAAGAAATTGTAATAATTTATCGTATTATTTCGTACTTATGATTCAATATAAAACTGTATACCTGCCTTGTTCACAGTGCATGGCCTGAACGTCAGTGCATACGACTACCCAACAACAGGCATGAAGTACGGTCAGTCCTTCCTATGCGTGTCGGTTCAGACGTCTACTCTCAACCAGATCGCGACTCAGCTGAAGTACAACGAGCCTCTTATAGCCTACTACCGCCTACCGCAGGAGTTTGAGAGTGAACTGCCCAATCTGGTGGATGTGGTGCATAATAAAACCATTGATGCTTCGCCTTGGTAAGTTTGTTAAGTAACCTACTGACTAAACATTAGGTGCGAGAGGAATAAACGGCTAATTTTATGCTTATACATATTATAATACATCAATCCAATTAAATAAGCACTAACACTAGACTAAACAATTGGAAAATTTTCACCGAAAGTTGGCACAACTCGTATAAACGATATAATTTAAACGTAAATAACCAAAAAGTAAACATCCAACCAGAAAATGAAATTTTACAAAACTAAGGTGCAATAATTATACAAGTTTAGGAACTTTGTTTTTTACAAAAAGGGCATCTTAATAATGCATTGTAAAAAAAATTTACCTAAGACAATTCGACTTTTAAAGTACCTACTGGATTTTGGGAACACAGTTCAATTTTGTGATCACGTCCACCATCAAGTTTGGAGATTAAGCCAGTACAGATCATTAGTGACAAAATCGTGATTTTAATGATGGAGGTCTCTTCTAATGCTCGCCATTTTGTTTGATTCTTGGCTACTCGCATCCAGCTCCTGCCAGCCATCCTGCGCAAATCGACACTACGTTTGCCTAGACGCGGCCTCCACTCTAGAACCCATAATTAACAGATTTCATTATTTTATTATTCCAGGTATCACATAGAAAGTTTCGAGACCCTGGTAGGCCGCAAGTTCCTATCCTTCGCGAAGAGTGCCATGTTCAACGATGACCTATACAGTGGACTAGTAGCTGAGGTGCTGCAGTCAGATTTGCTGGTTGAGTCCTGGACCAACGGCCCAGGGACCCTCGACTCGGAGTGCAGTCGGAACTTTCAGTAAGGAACTTTTTTGTGATTAAATTGTCCTTGGTTCATCCATTTATATGGATGGACAATGAGTTGAAGACGGTGAACGATAAAAACATGGATGCATTTCAAATGATTGTAAATGACGCAACAATGGGTACCGCAGTGGGTGTGGCTTCAAAAAGCCCGGCCAATAATGTGTCTGTTTGATCTTTAGAAGTTACGGGTATATCATCTCATTGCGTGTTTTGCCTTTGTACGATTTTAGGTGTCAATATTTTATTGAACTTAATTTATTGAGACTGCTTCCATGTTGCTATTGGCTGGCATTTTTTTTTTCAATATTCGTATCTTGAACAGTTGCTAGAAGTTCACATGTCCGTAGTGGGAGTTTAAAAGCAACCCAAAGGTCGGACGTTTGGCTGTGGACGTTCTATGGCTGTTATAAGGATGATTTAGAAACTTCTTATTGTATTTTTTTTCAGAGTGCGCAACATCGAGCGGCTAAAGTTCCCGATCGCGAAAATGTCGTTCACGTCGCACAACGACCACTCCAAATGGGCGGTGGCCGTGGCGCACAAAATGCACAACAGCCAGGACACCAAAGTGGCCGACTACTGGGTCTGTGTGGGAGATATCAATAGAGCGGTAAGTTAAATATTTATTTCGCCTTAGCCCAGTTTCGGCTACGGGGAAAATTTACGATCAACCAACACTCAAGACATTTGGCCGTGTGTAGGAGTTGCCAACTTCCAGTCGCAGAATATGACTGATTTTTTACTCAAAGAGAAAAATCCAATCAAAAATTGTTGGTCCGACTCGACCCAAAACCGTAATAGTATGTTAATACAAAGAACATTACATCCCCGTACCGTACCTTACAAACATTTTGTGTGATTATACACAGTTTATAATGAAAACGAATCTTTATCCTACACAAAAAAATCTTTGATCAGTTTTCTAGTACAATATTTACTATATATGTGTGAAAATTATCTAAGTATATTCAGTTCATGTATTCTATGACCTATGTAGATTTTAAAAGTCAAACTTATAATATGCTTAATCTTCGCAGTTACCACAAGAATCTCGTGGTGGCGGAACGGTATGCACTTCAGGACCCATACTGTGGGGGAACTTTGCACATCTCATCGAATCCGTGCAGACGTGTAATTAATACTTATTAACTTTACCAGTAAATAAGTGTTAAACCGTTGGATGAAATCGTCTAACAGCAATCGAACTCATAATGCATTCCCAATACGAAAGAAACCGTGAGGTTTAAATAAAAAACTCTCAATCAATAACGATTTTGTTTGGTTGTTTATTTCTGGTTGATGTAACTTCTGTAACATGAGTGAGTGAGTATAGGTATGATGATTTTTGCATTGTCATGTTAGTTTCTTGTTCTGTTTACTGCAAATGGCTCATTTCCCCATGTAGGTCAATCTACTCTTATTTAGGTTGCCTAAACTGCCTAATAGCGTAAAGTTGACACATTGAAGTATTCAACCAAAGTTTGTAAATATTTTGTTTATGTATTACCATAACACTAAAGTAATTGATGTGTAATAGTTTGAATAATGCCCGTTATTACGTCACAATATTCGTGTAATCTTAGTACAAAATCGGTTTAGTGTATTGTGGTCATACGTCTGTGATCATAGGGTAGAATAAAGTATAGTTTGTAAGTGTATTTTAGAATGAACAGAAGAATTCATTTGACTGCTATGATAGTACTGTTTGTGTGTAATAATTCAAGTAATGTGAAGAATATGTTATATATGTCAATATCTGAATGTTTTAACCATTCAATTCTATTTCCTTATATTAAGTAGAAAAAACTGTAGATAATTTAATATTAATAAACGAAATTTTTACAGCATCTTTTGTTTTATTTCTTTGATTTTGACAGAAAAAGGCCGAAACCAAAAAAGACGAGTCAACTGTGAATTTGTGCTTATTTCCTTACTTTTTATGTACAAATCACTAGGCGTTCGTTTTATGATTATTTCGCAACATGGTTTTATTCGATAAGCATATCGTGATTTTTAAACATAGTCATGTTTTACAAAAATGTTGTAGTGTTCTCGTTTTTCCTGAAAATTATTTACTGTGTCGATCAATTAAAAGGATGGAATTATATAAATCTTCATTGCAGGGACAATGAAAACAACCCCGTGGATTGGTAAATCAAGTTAGGATTTTAACCATTTCGATCCAGTTATTTTATTAACTTATATTTTTTTTAAATTATGTACGGGACCAGATTCCCTATATTCCTTAAATTAGAAATGTATAAATATATCAAATACTAGCGGTCGCCCCGCCGCGGTTTCACCCGCGCGTATTTTCCTTTTTAACTATCCCCCCTTCCCCCCACTTTTCTGGGATAAAAAGTATCCTAGGTTTTAATCCCGGTTATAAACTATGCGTGTGCCAAATTTCATCTAAATCCGTTCATCCGTTCTCGAGTTATAAGTGTTGTAACAAACACGACTTTCTTTTAAGTATAAACCTATATAAGATATAAGATTGGACAACATCATGCAGTGCCCTGACCCCAAAGTTAAGCTTCAGCACTTGTCAGAAACAAATTTATTTAAATACAAATAATTATGTAAAGAAACAGGTTAAAACCTATTCTTTTTTGTCTTAATTGTTTTTCACCCACCAATTACATTCAAACCTACGAACTCTGGTTAAGGGTAGGGAGACTACTAACAGTTATATTATGGTAAAATAACTATTTATATAATTGTATAGGTGGTATATATACAAACCGCCTGTGGAGCTTCCTTACTCGAACAAAGGCTTCAACTTCTTCTATATCACGTCGGACACGATCGGCCAATGGCAGGAGTCAGATAAAAGTTTATTCGCCAACTCCATGCTGCAGCACACATTTGCTCCTTTGTTCAGAGTAAGTAACATTCGTATTAACATAAGTATGGTATTGTTTATGGTTATACGGCGTGGCATTTTAGTCGTTTTTCCCTTAAGAAAAAATCTTAATACCTAGTAAAATAGATTAATGAAGTTTTTTTAGTCGAATCAAAAGTTTTACGAATGATAGACGAAACTCGAACCAATAGTACAGTCAAAAGCAAGTCAGACTATACACTTTGGACTTTGTACCACTCTTATGTCGGGGGCATAAGTGCTATTATCGAACTGCAAGTGTTTACCGTGATGTGCTGTTGACCGTACCTAGCTGCATCGCGGACGGTCACTGGCCGGGGTTATTGCCCTTCGAGTTTATAAAAAAAATTATAATTTACTTTTTACTAACATTTGGTTTCCATTTTTCCATTTTCCATTGTTGTTGTATACAATTTTTATAAAAGTTGTAAAAAAAATAAAAAAAAAGTTCGAAAAACAAAAAATTGCTTGCATAAATCGATAGTAGGCTAGGTACTACTGAAGGTAAAGCGTTCTGCTGCGGGAAAACAACGATTAAAAAACACGCAGTAGGTACCCCACCTAGATAATATTTTAATCTACAGATTAAACCTTCTTGCCCCGGTGTTATAAATTTTTTAGAGTGTGTCTGGTTGTCTACCACACTAACGTCAAATCTGCAGCCGTAACAGTCTGACTGTGTTCCCGCAATATTATCTATTGTTAGAGGAGCCAGTGTACCTATTTCCAGGGTTTGAAAACTAGAAGAGTCTTAACTGGGGGCAATAAAAATACATTTAGCGACGCTTCTTAGTCTGGTAAGGGTCCTGAATGGAATTGGCTGAAATTGTCACGCACCATCTGGTGGGCTGCGTCTGTTAATTGCTAATTAATGCTAACAAATTATGGTTTAGTTTTTTTATACTAAGTCAGTTGACAGACAGACACGCAGCCCACCTGACGGTAAGCGGCCACTGCGGCCTATTCCATTGAGGGACACTTCACCAGGAAGCGTCGCTCAATGTGCTACCAGACTGAAGGCTCATCTGATCTTCGAGCCTTTGATTTCAAGTGTACTGGCTCCCAAGGGCGTCGCCAGCTTATGATTAAGGGGGGGGGGGCAATATTATTTAGGAAAAAAATATGAACGCCGAGAGCATGAAGCGTTACCACTTTGCGGCTAGCTACATTTGATCTCTAGGGGGGGGGGGGGGCAGCTGCCCCTCCTTGGCGACGCCCTTGCTGGCTCCCACATTAATATTGCCGGAACACAGCCAGAGCTGTAATGGCGGCAGATTTCATCTGTGGGGGTGGTAGCTAGCCAGTCGGACTCGAAAAAAGCCCTACCTCTAATTAATGCTGATAAATGTAAATAGTGATTAGTAATACCTATTCTTCTATTTATTATTGACTTATTTTAGCTGACCTACGTTGATTACTTAGGAGTGCTAGCATACGAAGGTCGCAGCAGTGATAAAGACGGAGACGATCCTGCAAGGGGGTTGCTGATGGCAGACGAGAAAGGAGGCGTATGGATTCAATACTCTGTTCCAGGACTGGTGGACTTTAGCAGTTAGTAGTATTATAACATAACTAATTATATGCCTTAGAACTTGTCAAACAGTTGCCTTTTGTAAAACCAAATCATCCAAGTCAAATACTGTATCGTTATATTAGGAAGTAAAAAAGTTAAGTAAGTATCAGCCATTATCACGGCCCCACAGTACCTATAAACAAACGAGTACCTACAAAAACCTAGAAGTACAGGTTTCTATAGATAGGATCTAATCATCGTTACAAAAGTTGTTACTGTAGAAGTAACCATATCATAACGTTTTTGAGTTGGTTGTTGTTGTTTTAAATAATATTTTAAAAATGTTTTAAATATCCCCTGGAGCTGTGATAAAGCCCCATGTTTTAAAAATCAGGAAAGGTTTTGTCCTTCTCAACATTAAACCATTATTCCTTGATCTCAGCCAATAACACAAAACTAGGATCACCAACAGACCTCTGCAAAGGTTCAAGCAGTAATAATATTTTCGTCTCATTTTCTAGAGTCACGAATAATGTTCCCTACATCTGAGAAGACCAATGGGCACATAATATCCTGTTTATCTGTGGACTTGGTTTCTTTGAACGAAATTGTGTTATTCCTTCGCCAAATGTCACCAGTATTCACTCGAGTCCAGATTCCTGAGCGCATGGCGGTATATCTGCCTGCTTGGAAGCTTCTTCATACAAGAGGGAAAGGCTTTCAAGCACTGTCAGTTGGGTGGGTTATCTTGACAATTTTCAAACCTACACCCATCATTTATAAATATGCAAGAAGGCAATGCTAAGGAATACGAGTATACTATTAACTAGCAACTCCTTAGGGTCGCAGAAATGAGATTGCTCCTCAGAGGTACGCATTACCTACTCATAATTATACTGTCAGAGAGCACCATTTCTTAATTTAAACATTGTTTTTCCAGAGTGAATTTTAATCTATTCCCAATAGTCGACGCGACGACCGATTGTGGCTCTTGTTGTTGTCAGTTCACTGCTGGATTTAGGCTTCTCCAAACGTTTGCCGTTTTGATAGATCCTCGGCAACTCGCTTGCAGGAATCCTACAGTTAAAAAATAGATTAGAAGACATTGCTTTATATAAATAATTCTCTTCTCTTCTTTAAGATCACAAATAAAAACTAATTACTTACTTACGTTTACAGTTTGGTGACACGGGATGCTTTAGAGTTTCGTACTCGAAATAAATCTCTGCGAGCAACGCTGATGGTGCGTAAACCAGGAGACCAGAAATGCCTTTACGATCGATTTGCACTGACGAAGAGGCTAATACTAGATGTGTACAACCACAGGGAAATTTTCATGACAATGTGCCACAAACATTATGGGTAGGTCCACGGAGTTGAATTAGAACCATCTCTGTGGGTAGGTCATTATTATTTTTTCTCTGCCACATCTGGTTGTATTTTCTTCTTGTTAAAACTAGGATTACTTGCAATCACCTATGACTCAAACTTTTCTTTATTATGCTATTGTAGCCTCCAATCTCGTATTGTAGTTTCACCCATGAAATAAAGTTCGCGAAAACTTTTGTACCTACGTACATAATGTCCATTTTACAAAAAGCTAAGCGTTGCCGGAAAACATCTCTAAACCGCACGTCTGGATATTACTTTACTACCAACAATATCCAAATCGTTTATTATATAGGTACGAAAGTATATTTCCAACATTTGCCATTGAAAATGTCCCTTTTTATGCCGGATTTTTTTATATAAAGAAAAAACTACGGAGCTACTAATATACCTATTTCTTTTTGTTTCAGCGTTCGCAAAATCGAACAAATCTCAACAAAAATGCCATTAGAAGTGCATTACGTCAACAAAAGTAAGGACCACGCAGGTTTTGCAGTCAGCACCGCGGCGCACTGGCAGCTGAGCGGCTTGAGCGGCTCCAAGCATTACTGGGCTTGCACCAGCAGCCGCGACGACTCCACCAACGGCGGGGTCATGCTGTGCGTCGAGGACTACAAGGTGTGGTTGAGCTTCGATAGGCTGAAGATTAAAGAGCCGGAGTGTTGACTTGTGTTTTATTTACCTAGAGGACTTCAATGGTCAGTTCTACCGCTGTCATAAGTTCTATCAATAATAATAATAATAATCTATCAATTAAATTATCTTATCTTTTTCATGAGGCAGGGCTACAGCGTGAAAGGAAGCAATGAATAAAGCTATGTGTTATACAACTACTTAAACCGTGGCTTTTTATTGTCTTTAGATTTAGTCCATTTATTGAATTAAAATAAAATCAATAATTTTGTGAAATGTTTATTATAACAAAGAATATTATTTACATAATCATGTGGTTCGTGTCACACCATTCAGGCTTGTGACATATTGAACACTTAAAACTATTATGAAACCGAAATCAAGATACTGGCTTCACTGGATTGTTAACAACGAATAATGTAGATTACAGTTTCATAATTCATTAAAACCATACAAAAGGTTTTATAATTAGCACTATGTGAGCTTGATACAGTTATATAATACAAATCTCACAAACAAGCAGAAATTGCACAATTATACTTTACAAATTGTTCGTAGTGTGAAGGAGGCGAAAATCCGTCACCATCGTATGAAATATTCAAGGTATCGTTTAGGGATGCCCGATCTGAATCGATCTTTTCGGAGATCGATTCACAGCAATACGATCTCCCGATTTTTTGAATCGATTCAACAGAATACGATTTTCACTCAGATCGGATCGTATAGTTGGAAAATCGTAAAGAAAAATCGTTTCAATAGGTACAATAAAATAAACAACACTACAATCATGTTTATGACTATAAACTTTGCCAACACTAGCATTTTGGTAAAAAAAAACAGAATACTTATTTAACAACAAAATAAGATTGATCACAAACACCTACCTTCCTTTTTGGATATCGCAGTTTGAAATATGAAATGGTTTGAAATATAACCTATTAATATTTTGTTTATTTTATACCGCCAAGTATGATTATGTTTTGACTACTACTGAGAGCGATCTCTAACTAACTGTCATTTGTCTTTCATTAATATTGGTGCTACGATACAAAATTTTTGATTTGTGTGCGCGGTTTAGATATAAACTACTGTTTTTAATATGACTGGTAATACTTTGGCTGATAACCGTTGAAGCGGAGAGCAATGGGATGAGGCTGAATCCTAACTAATTAAATGAAATACGAAGGAAAATGGGAAAATATTATATAATTACGAAACCACATCAGTGACAAACGGCTGACAATGGAATAACAGAAAAATCAATAATGCCAAAAGACGTATAAAAACATAAAGAAATATAAAAAGGTTTTGCTCGGCAACATTCCGGCCCCTTGTGCAGAAATGCACATATCAGTGTGGGAGTAAAATAATTTTGCGTAGGGGCCGGCGCAGTGTGCCACCGGCAGTTGTCACGTCCACCACTCTGACCACTCCATCCTTCCCTGGATGCAGGGCGGAGATTCGTCCTCGAGGCCAAGTTCCCCGTGGCAGATTTTCATCCACGATGAGGACTGGATCGCCTATAACCACGCCAGTATATGAAGGTCCTGGTATTCGCGGTTGAAGGGTAGGCAAAATCTCTCTGACCCAACGGTTCCAAAAATGATCGGCGAGACGTATAGCTTTTTTGAAATCCCATCGACTGCACAAATCTGTGTCGGTGAGGCTAGCTGGTAACACTTGTGGAGATGAAGATCCGATCAGAAAATGGAAGGGCGTAAGGGTTTCCTGGTCATCCGGCTCGAAGGACCAAACAATGAAGCGGAGAGCAATGGGATGAGGCTGAATCCTAACTAATTAAATGAAATACGAAGGAAAATGGGAAAATATTATATAATTACGAAACCACATCAGTGACAAACGGCTGACAATGGAATAACAGAAAAATCAATAATGCCAAAAGACGTATAAAAACATAAAGAAATATAAAAAGGTTTTGCTCGGCAACAACCGTAATAGACTAGATCCAGACATAGAAATATTATGTACTGACGTACTAGAACAGACAGCTCGAACAATGTCTATGCGCCAAGCGCGGTGGGGTGGGGCGCGCGGGGGCGGCTAATAAGTCATAGATGCGATGACACCGTCAACAGGCAACAATTTGTTTATATTCTGCCTATTCAAACAGGTACCTACGAGAGGCTAGATAAATAAACGAAGTCTGTTACAAATTTTATCCTAAGTTTTGATTTGATACAAAATTAAAAGCCGTATAATTTTGAAGTAATATTACATTTATTTAGTTACGAAGTAATGAAGTATTCCAAAGACATTAATTTAACTGAAATTGTATTTAGTAGAGAGACTAATTCCACCACTTTTTTTTAAAAGGTTTCGTATTACTGTCTCTGTAGCGAGACATAATAATATGTATTTTATATAGGTACATCTTCTGTGGAGTACGACAAACCACCCATATCTTTGATAGTTATTTTCTAAATAAGCGTATAAATATTATTTTCCTTTATACAGAGAAAAATCAAGCTAAATTCTACCTATACTTGTTACATACAAAATGGGACATCTTAATTTTTAGTCTTTGAAAAATGACATTATGGCGTCTCCGATAAAATATTTTATTTTAATTAGGTTTGAATTTGATTTTCTAGTTATTTAATAGTAGAAAGTTATTCCTTTGATCTTGGATGTAATTACTAGAATTATTACTGCAATATCTCAACACACACGAGGGCATATTTAGTGGATTTTGATGTATTTTCGTATATAATCAAAACAAGACTTTGGCGCTGGGGAGCTAGCAAGTGACTAAATGCAGTGCAGCCATCTGACCACAGTTGATCGGAACGTGTCAGTGATGACTGATGTCTTCTCTATACGTAGTAATGATAGCTCAATGGATCCAGAACGATTGTCGAAATTAGTCTTTAGACACTTTGGCATCTGTAGCTTACAAAGCTATGGTGCCAGTTGTCATCATTTTTACTTTTTGTTTATATTATCATCCTAAAATAAGCACAAATATAAACAATTTTGCAAAATATTGTGAGTTTTTATTTTATTTAAAGATTACGAAACGATCTTCTGAGATCGAATGAAGATCGATTCAACGCAATACGATTCAGATCGTGGATCGATTCACGGGGTTGCGATCCATTACGATCCAGAAGATCGATTCAAAGCTAAAGTTTGGGCATCCCTAGTATCGTTGAAGCTACGTCCTTCAATGCTTACATACTATTCATAAACACTCAATACCACTAACATAATATTAAAATATAAACATTTATTTGTCCCTTTCTGCTGTCAGACTGCAATCAGAGGGATATTGTAAAGTTTAATCTGGGCCTGATCTCATGAAAGTTTTCAGCGCTAGATTTGGGGGACGCATCAACGTAGAGCAAATGATGGAAGCTTAGTACCTACATTTATGTGTGTGTGGAAGAAACGTTGTATTCATGTGGTAACACGTGGTGTAAAATGATTTCTAATTATTGTCAAATTTTTATAGTACTTATAAAATTTAAACAGTTAATTTGTATATTTCTAACTAGATTCTTGCCTTTTGTCGCCGTTGGTATTCCTAATTTAAACAAAAGGACATCTAGTAATTTAAGTATTCTAGCGCTGAAAACTTAAATAGGCCCTTAATATTTTGCGGTTTATTTTATGAATTCTGGACGTATCCTCGTGAGTACCCACCATTTGGCACTATACATCTGCTATCCCGCGCCGTCGATAGGGATAGCAGGTCGTTTACAAGTAACACTAAAAAAAAGTTGTTTATATACTTATGTAAAGCATGCAAACGTGACTATATAATTACAATGAAAAACCAAAGGCCATACACACAGATACTCGATCTGTATTTCGATTTGCATTTAAATTAAAAACATTATCTTTATAATTTAATAACATTATGAAATATGGTAGAGAAGCGAATGTTTAAAAGGCGTTGGATTTTGAAAAAACCATTGCTATGAAAAACTACCCCTAAAGATATTATGAATAGATTTATTATACTATATTAGATGTCTACGACTACATTGTTAAAAAGGTACATTTTAAAAAGGATATGCATGTAAGAACCATCATATCAATAAATAAAATAACAGATCCCGGAAACCGTATAAAGCACCGCCCAGATATTAAAATAATTTTTATGAATTTTCAATTCGTTTTTAATTTCAGGGCTTATTCTTGAAGATGAGTTAGGGCAGAATAAATTCGTCGGTAGGTATAGGCCGTTATTAGGCCGTTTTGACACTGAGATTAATTGTGGTGTATCAAAAACAAAATCAAAACCACTGTTTCACGGATTGAAAAAAAATACAGTTTACAGCGATCATATCGCATTCTGCACTACATATCCCTAAAAATCTGACGATAGCTGTTTTCAAAACGGACCTTCCATATTTCATTTGGGGCAAATAAGTTTCCAAAGTTTAGATTGCAGGAAGACACATGTCACGTGGCAGTCACCACCAATTTACAACCGAACACAACGAGAGAAGTTTGATACCTTAAAACTAAGACCTCATGCGACTCTCAGGGAAGGCATTCTTGTGAACCAAGAGTCGTGTTTCATCTTGAGGTAGTACGAGTCGCGGGGGGCGGGGGTTGTGAGGGCTTCTTCGAGGATTTTGAGGGCGCTGGTGGGGAGGACCTTGGCGCTGTACTCTGCTGCTTCTCCGGGCATCGTCACGGCGCAGGAGGCTGATGGTGTGCTCACGTCTAAGCTTGGGGTTTCCGGTCGGCTGTAACAAAAGACATCGTCACAGTACCATTGGATGTTAATACCTAATGTGTTTCATGGTGTAACGGGGGCTTGGCGACGAGTTTACAAAACATACGATTAAAGTATTTGGTTCACATGAAACAATTTACAAACAAAGCATTTTGGTACTTTTTCAGAGGATAAAATGTTCGATGTCTGGGCGTTTATTTCAGTGACTAACTAACCAAACTGCTTGGAGAATCTTTGGTATTGTAGAATGTGCGACAACCTTTCGCACTCAAATAGGGGACCCACAACATCTGTGTCATACATAACCTTTTCTAGTATCATTAATGGCAATGATGATATGTGATAAAACTGCTGTTCCAAGCTGACTTAGTGCCACTTGCTTAGTAGGTAATCCAGCAGTAAGTATACACTGTACCTCGCAGGCTGACTCGGCGCGACCAGTTGCACAGGCGGCGCGTATATCTCCGCGGCGGAGAGGTCTGGCGCGTGCAGCAGCACGACGTGCAGGCGGCGCGCGCGGAGCCCTGCCCGCAGCGCCCGCGCCGCCCCCCACGTGCCCCAGCGCGCCGCCGCTGCGCCCGCGCTAGCCTCGCCAGACTCGCCCGCGTCCACGCGGGACAGGCTCTCGCATGCTGTGTCTGATGTTAGGCCTGGAAAATATCAAGTGCTGGTGTTCTTTTTAAAATTGACAAAAGCGTTAAATAAGCATTGAAACTAGCCCAAAGTTGCTAAGTATCTGCTTCAACATTGGTATACTGAGATTCAACAAACATTCTTTGGACTGGTCCTCACCTATGTAAAACAATCGGCCGGCGTGTGGGTGGTCAGCGGCGGCGGCAGCCAGGAGTGGTGAGAAGGTCCGTGCCACTCGCAGTGCCCCCAGCACGTTGCCTCGAAGTGCACCCTCCCAGCAGGATGCACCGCCTCGCCCACTGCTGCCGGCAGTATTGATCACCGCCCAGATACCTGCAGAAAAAAGTATCAACCTATTAGGCGATGCAGACGTTTAAAAAAAAAAAAAAAGGCGATGCAGACGTAGAAACTTTATCTGTGTCCATTTAACTTAGGTACATTTGTTACATTAGTGTGTCAAAATTATTATATTATCTGTGGTCAAAATAATGTGTGGAACAAAAAGTGGCTACGTGATTTGTGCCTCGCTTGTCCCACAGAGTCTCGTCCCAATATAAAAAAAATTCCTCACCTGTCCTAATTTGTATGCCTCACTCGTCCCAAAACATATTTTTCAATATTTTATTCCCTGCTCGTCCCAATTCCTATGCCTGACTCGTCCCACTTTTTTATTTGCCTATAATTATGTCCCACTACAAGGTAAAGGCCATCACCAACCGGCACTTAACGGATCTGTGTTAGAAAATTACTGAACCCACGAACCTTGAGATCACTGTCAACGAGTCTTTGATCTTTGGTGGTGATGGACGACCAAGCTGGACCAACCTTTTAAGCCCTGTTATAGCTGTAGATTGTTTAAATTCTTTATAAGTTTAAAAAAAGAATCAAAAAATTAATCAAAATAACTGAGGAGCTGGGGAACAAGAGCGGACTTGTCCAGATAGATTAAATTTTACACGAGCAAAAAAACTGAAATCTTATAGTTATTTAATAGCTGAAGTTTATAATTTGCAAAAGAAAGCGAAAAAATAATAATAAATAAAAAACAGATTAATTGGACAAGTCCGCTTTTGTTTCCCAGCTCCTTAACTTTTATTGTGTACCTACCTAATAAGTTTTATTATTCAAAAACAATAAAATACCTACTGTGTGAACTGTCTTTTTTGCAATCATAAGTATGGCTAAACATTTTAATTAAATTATGCTCATGTTTATTATTTCTGTAAATAGGCTTAAATTAGCAGAAAAATATCAAAAGAAACTAAACAAAATTAAAGTTTTGTAACAATTTCTCATCTTCCAGCGCCACCTATACGTAACTTGTAGGCAATAAATCCTAAGTGACTTGTTGTGACAGAACTATGACTGACAGCGCTAATCAGCATTGTTTGCGTTAGCGGCCGCTTACTGGTTCCAATATTTCCGACAGATGGCGCTCCAAGTCGTTGAACTGTTAAGGGAACTGCAAGATCTTACTCCCACTTTGAATTTTCATTTATTTGAAATTGTGTTGTTGTTCAAAAGATTTTTTTAGGTAAAGGATATTTTGTTTTAAAAATTAAAAAATATAAAAATATTGCTTTTGATAGTGAAATATACTTATATAATAATTTCGCACGCTACTCACAAGCACTGCTGGTGTAGTGGTATCATGCAAGATTCCCATTCTTGCGACCCGGGTTCGATTCCCGGGCAGTGCACGCCTCTTTTTGTGTTTCTATTTCAACGGTATATTATTTATTTGTGTATTATTTGGTATGTAGAGTAATAATTTAAATGTTTATTAAATTATTACTCTTTAAATCAAATACTAAACTACATTTTAATTCAATTCCATTTAACTAAGTACATACACTAAAAGTTGTGAATTTATTTTATTTTTTAAATTTTATACAAATAATATTAAAATAGAATTTACTTAATCTATGTAACTATTTGCTTTTAATTTTTAGATTAGATGATTATCAGCAAATTAAACATAATGCATTCCCTAAGAAATGTTCAATGTTTAAAAACATACGGTAGCGTCTGCAAAAACATAGCTTGCTTATCATTGACGAAAGTATTGTTAAATAAACATATTATGTTCACCGTGTGAAAATCATTAGGTGCATGATTTACATGCAAAGGAGTACCGGTATCTAATTAACGATTGTGCCTGTTACTTACGAGGATTTTTATAATTACTAGCAGCCCATCCCAACATACCAATTTTATCCTAACAATAACACAAACAAAAAAAAAATGTTTAGACCTATGTATAGTTAAGAATAAAAAGGAGATGAAAATTGTTTATGTGTAAAAATACGTAGCCGCCGCTCTTACTTAAAAATTACACTAACTGTTTATAAATTACAGTATTTGACAAAAATAGTAAGATAAATTGGTTTCATAGATCTCACCATGTTCACCAGCCGGCAGATGCTGCGCCGTGGCCCTGGCAGCTTCTTCCAGCAAGTCCTCTCGGGCCACGTCGAGCTCCAGCGTGGCCAGCCGCGGCGGGGGCTGGTCTTCGGGCGTGGCAGCCGCGTGGGCTTGCAGCCAGGAGTCGGCCAGCCTCGCGCCCAGGCCGCCTTGCCGGCAGCCGGCGATCACGCGCCAGCCCTTGCCGCTGAGATATGTCGCGATCTGGGGACAGAAGAAGTGCATTATTTCAGCTTGTCAACTGTAAGAGGGTGAACGCCAGGAGATGTTAAACGTGTGGGAGAGGAACGAGGTCCGACTGGCTAGCTACCACCCCTACAGGTATTTGCCGCCATAAGAGCCCTGGCTGTGTTCCGGCAATATTCATGTGGAAGGCAGTAAGTACACTTGAAATTAAAGGCTAGAAGATGAGATGAGCCTACAGTCTGGCAGCACATTGTGCGACGCTTCCTGATGAAGTGTCCCTCAATGGACTAGGCCGCAGTGACCGCTTACCATCAGGTGGGCTGCGTGTCTGTCTGCCAACTGATGTGGTAAAAAAATAATTAAAAAAAACTTGACCACATAGTTGCCACAACTAAGAAGTCTACGATGGAGCGCGCTTGCTCAGGAAAAGCCTATTAATTCTGGCCTTAAAGAGCTCCAAGTTGTATTGTGTAGGATAGACAGATCCAAGCAGAGAATTCCACTCCCGCGCAGTATTTAGATGAATGAAAGTGTTTGTGTCAGATGGCCCAAGAAGAGACAGACAATTGTGATCGAGCTGATCGCACGACGAGCTGTATTGTCTTTCGTGGCACGCCCTACATGAGAGAGATGGGGAGAGATGACTGAGAGAAAATCTCTCTTCTTATTCTTCTTAGCCGTTCTCAACCAGTTTGGTGTAGGCCTCCTTCATCTTGCGCTACCCCCATCCAATTCGTTCCGGCGACTTTCCTGACGTCATCTTTCCACCTCATTTGGGGTCTCTAGGTCTTTTCTCACCCCACGGCCTCCATTCCAGCTCTGTCTTGCCCCACTAGCCATATTTGCGGGCTATGTGTCCTAAACAATAATTCCCAGATTGTCGCATACTTACAAAATTGCGAGAAAGAACTGAGAACTAATATATCAATGCCTAAAAGGATTTTAGGCACAACAACATAATCTAATGTAATTTTCTTGTTTGCAACCAAGCAATAAATCATCGTACTTTCAACGGTTACGCTAAGCACTTCATAGAAATTGCTTTCTCTAGAATCTTGCTCTGCCATACTAAGTTACCTGGGATGATCAGCACGTAGCGTTTTTTGATATTTACGAGGAACTTTATTAGAATAGAACTTCATAAAATAAAACAACTTAAACGGATTCAAATCGTTGTTTAAAACTACTGTTTAAAAACCTAACGTTTCGATTGTTGCGTGATCATGAGTATAAATATCCTGCATAGTTGGTTAATCGTAAAGATAAGTCGTAGCCGAAAACTTATTACTCAGGTATGAGAAATTTTTTTTTTATTAAATAGAAAAGAAACAGTTTTAATGTTTCCACAAAGACGTCAAAAGTATAGTGAATATAAAATAAATAAATAAAATAAAAAGCTTTATTTGTTACAATAAACTTAAATGCCTAAATTAGGTCAAGCCCGTTCATTAGATGGTAGTACTTGTAACTTAAAGACTGCTATTCAATGTTTATAGCAGTACTGCGAGACCGTAGGTTTAAACAACGGTTCTCCCGCCTTCATAACTTGAAAGCAATCAACGTCTTAGCATACTCTAACGGTTTCTGCCATCTGGTTTCTACTGATAAAATCAGGTAGGTGTATCTGCATCGTCATTTACGCAGGTGCAGAATCAAAACAAACAAGAACAAAACCATCGAGGGCATATTATGGGATAGTGGCCAAATTATGAGGGAGGTTAAAGTTAACTTGTTACAGAAAGATGGTTTCTCTTGAAGGGTAAATGGGGACTCGGACCGACATGCATTGATGCGATAAACACGACCTGTAAGCTCTATTTTGGTTGACTGTTCAATCTAATCAGTTGAATATAAGCAGGTATGAATGATAAGCAGTTTATAAAATATTTTGTTGCCTAAATTTTTCCGCATCAATTACACGTGGTGACGGCAAAACTATGTTCGAATATCATGCATACATTGGACATAATATTCCTCCAGAGCTGATGATACAGCCACCACTAAATAGTGTTCTACGGAAGATACAACATTATTTCTTTATCCGATTTCAATAAACCAAGATTGCATCGCCATACAGTTTTCTTCCATTTAATTAGTAGAAATGGCGGAAATATTAGCAACTATTAAGCACAACTACGACTATGGCAAAGATAATAAATAACATTTACCTGTAGCCCTAACGCGGTGTCGACAGACGTAACCAGCACAGTCTTCGCGCTGTCGGCGGGCAGCACTTCGGCCACCCTCACCTTCCTCAGCAGGTACAGCAGAAGTGCGCCCACGATGGAGCACAGGGCCGCCAGCTGCAGCCCCAGGGACAACCACGTCAGAGGATCCATGGTTTACAGCGCCAACATCTTTTGTATACTGGAACAAGAGGAATGATTCGTTAGGTACAGCTGTTGTAATCTCAATTTAAAGCAAGAGATTTTTCTATCAGCGTATTGACCGCTTTTGTAATCTCGGTGATATTTCTTGTTGGGTATTGATCACTAGCTCGGCGATGATGAAAAATATCGTGAGACATCTTGCAACCATGATCCAGTCGGTCTGAGTCGGAAGAATGTAGTTGTTTTGGTATCTTGTTACAAATTGCTCAGGGTTGACGGAAAACATCGAGAGATATTTGATACTAAGATCTAATCTGCCTAAGTCAGCAGTAGTTCCAAAGAAATAACTGGACTTGCCAAATCTTGCATCACGGTAAAAGAATTTTTGCTGTTTAATTCTGGTAATGTCTGGTAAATTCTGTTGGAGCATCCAAAAGTAGCAAGAATTTTGCCAGTCGCGATAGGATATGACGTGGTACCTCACGTATGACGTGATCACTATAGAAAATGGTAGAAGTAGAATAAAAAAACTAATAGGAAGAGTTTGCAGATTTGAGTTGAATATGGGGTTTGGGTTGGTGCGAAGACGTTCAGAAGTACTAGAGTAAATGAGATCGGGACAAAGCTCTCGTCGTTGAAAGGATATTTATTACAGTGTCAGTAAACCCTAAAGCCGAAACTTTTGATAGAATACATTCATTTAAAGTTTTAACATCAACAACAACCTTTGCCACCATTTGGGAGTAAAATAAAACAACAACAGATTGACAGTTTAAGTATCGTAAGCTATAGTAGTAGCAGCAGTTGCTGCTTTCTGATCTCTTCTGTCTTTTCGTTGAATCATGTACAAAGTTGATTGTATTGAGGTTGTCTATACACAAAACTATTGTGGTTTGGCAGCAACAATCGGCCCGGATGGGCGCCGGTAAACAATATGCACAATGCATTTCTAGCATGTATCATTGTTTCTGCTGTCGCTAATGCACTTCCCATGGCTTTGGCCTAACTTGGCCAATGTCTTATAAGGTAAACAACGGGGTTATAGAGGTCAGTTTTAATTTCTAGATTTATTTTTAAAGTGGGAGGCAAACGAGCAAAAGCATTACATGTGATTATAATTTGTTTTTCTGGCTATTAATAGGTCTTGCAATGATGATTACCAAGTCTCAGTTTGTTTGGCATGTTAAGAATCTAAAACTGTAATTTATTATCTGTTGTTAGTGGTACCGTTGTATAACGGCGACATTGATTATTTCATATAAAAATACTTCTATTAAAATTGGGCTTTTCTAAAGCAGAAAACAGAAATTATAAAATAATATTTCTTTTCCAAACCATGTCTCACTTATCTTCAAGAAATATCTTTATTTCTCTTAGAATATGGGCATTTTATTTTTGCTAACAAGAAAATGAAGTGAAGCACACATTGTCTGCAAAATAAGATGTTTCATGGACTGTATTGGTTGTTTAGCGGTGTCGTGTGTAGGTCAACACTATAAATTCTGTTAGCAGCTCATTTTATGGTATTCGAGTACTTGTGATTATTTTTAATGGATCCTTATCACAGTTACTGTCCTGGAAGAAAATATTGAAATTGATAAAATATGAATTTAACAAACAATTTTTCTCTATTGTCATCAGTGTAATTACCATTGCTGTGAAGGTGTGAATAAATCGAATCGGACTAATATTTTAACGAGAAAATATCTCATACAAATAAATTGCTGAACACTTTTTTTCATTTATTTAATTTATATACATAGATATAAAAAGTAAAATTAAGACATTGAAAAAACCACCGAGATGTTTCCTCAATATTAAGGTAAGGCAAGAGATCATAGATAATTAGATCTCTATGCAAGAGATGGTTAAAGAACTTTTTTTAGTTATAGAGCTTCATAGTACTACATAGCACAGAATACAAAACAATAAGAAAATTGCTTTTTCTATTAACATCGATAGTCTTTTGTCTGTAATTCGAGGGGCTTGGTCATTGTGTTATGTACACAAGATGGTGGTAAATTGAAAGATTAGTTTCAACAATACTGACAATACTGAGAGTTGACATACCTAATAGCAGCAATTTCCATGTGCATAAATTAGCCAAAAACTAATACCTATGTTTGTTTTTGTGGAGATATTGCGTAATATTATTGCTTGTGATCTTTAAAAAGGTATTTTAGATGTTCGCATTACTAATGAACAAAAATATGGTTGTATGAATAATACAAAATATAAGAAGTTTAGAACTTCCTCTAAAGTCACTGTCATCACAAAGTACATATAACAAGAAGTCTATAATTAAAACTTAATTTAAAGTTATGACACAAGTTTGCAAATTAACGTTGCGTAATTTCGCTGTTAACATGCCAGTCTGCACTGTGGTAAAAACTCGATCAATAAATATACACTCGTATTATACAGTCATTATCACCTGTTACATGAGCGAGATGGGACAAAAAGCGGTAACACGTCACCTCGAAGCAACACGACAATTAGTTTCAACTAGGCGCACCGCATTTAATGTTAAAAAAAAAGTGGATAGCGCCGTTTGAATTGTCAGTCATTATTCGTGAAACACCTCTTATGATTGCATAATAATATGAATTATTATTTTACTGATGTTAGCTGTGCTTTGTTTGCTTGGAATTTGGTGCCATAATGCCCATAATTAACGAGGGGTGCGGTAAACATCTTTGGTTTCAAATTAAAATTAGGCTCTACTTGAATACGATATGGCAGTGAAAGTCTTGTCATAATAATTGGTTAAGAGAATAAGTAAACAGATTTAAAAAAAAACTACTGTTTATTTTTTTAAGTACATTATAAAGCTATTATTTTGACAATACGAACCGTGCGGTTCTATTAAACTTTTTTCGTATTTATAACACCGCTTATTTTAAAGAACATTACCTACGCAAATTAACACAAAACTCAGAGTTCAGTCGGTTCATTCTACGGACGAGTGTCAGATAGGTTAGGTCCTGGTAGGTCAAACATTATCTTTAATCAATCTTGGTATTTATAAGTCAGTATACTAATAGACTTTACTATTAATTAAGAAAATTTATAATAACCGGCCCGTAGTGCGGTATTAAATGGATGGTAACACACAAGGTACGAGTATTCTCGTATTCACCAAATGAAATTAAGGTGTAGAAAGAAATTTAACATATGTAACATATTTGAATACATACATTAATTACATATTTAAAATATAGATTTATTTTATTAAACGGAACAATATCGCTGGCTGAAAAAAAAAAAAATACGCATAAAAGCAAAATACCGATTTTTAAAAACAGAACGCGCTATTCATCCAGCAGCCCTGTTTTCACAGTGGTTGAAGCACTGGCTGGCAAGCCAAGAAACGAAAAGAAAAAAATTATCCATCTTTTAAAAAGTATGTGGTGAACTGAGACACAGATTATTAAATAGCTAAACTGAGACTTGAATCTCATAGCAAGAAGCCGCTATCACTCGATCGTTATCATTACGCGATATGACTCAAGACGCACGTCTGCTGATAAAAACGTGTGAGAAGCGCCTCGCATTGTTTTTGCGCGCGAAGATCAGGGTCGAGGCTCCACGTAAGACGTTATCTGTGACGATTAGATTTAGAGCAGCTAGACGAAGCTTATCTGTTGAACTCGCTGGAGGGACGATTAAGCCACGTGTTGACATATTATTATGTCAAGGCCTTATCTTAAGAGGACGACGAAGAACCTGAAATACTTAGGTAGTTATTTACGTGCACAAAGGTTTCAAAATTAAATTTCATTTCAAGATTTCTTCCGCCAAAAAGATAATTTATTTCCAACTAAACTGTAACGCTTAAGAACCAGGAACACTTTCGTGCAGACAAAATCCTTCCTGCAAGAACATAATATCTAACAAATGATGGCTCGAAGGCAACGCCAGAGCATAAAATGGATGTAGTAACAACATTAAATCTGGAAACCAACGAGCTACCACACTTCTTTAAATATACAGGAATAAGGTTCAGAATGATGTGAAAACGGGACTGCTAAAATGGTGATATAGTGTGTACAAAAGGAGATCTAAAACCGTGTTGTCGAGCTATAAAGTGCAAAATAAAACAGGTAAAGGGGAGTTCATAGCGTTTAAGCCAGTTCAGTAGTTAAACTTTTTGTGAGTATACAGGTATATCGTTACGATTTGATAACATCTATGTAAGTAAAAAATTAATGTTGTTTGCTCGTATCTCGTGAGAACCGCGAGACCGGTTTAGTTATTTACGAAAATGATCGTCATTTGTGTAGTCAGAAAGATTTTTGGCATTGAATAACTTTAGATTCAAGATTGACACAATTCTAAAAATGTAGTCTAATGTGTTACATATTGCAGACTTTTGGATAAGGGATTTGGATCAAAAAATCTCAAACCACCGTGTTAATTCCGTTCTCAAATGACAGTTGTACGAGTATCTTGATTTATAATCATTGCAAAATGATTCACGTAGTAGTTCATATGGGCACTCCCTAAGAGAGGATGCCGCGAACGTTCTAAAATTAGCATAAGTTCTCCGAGCTGACACCGGTGTCCTTTTGCTCGATTTTGCAATATACCCCGCGACGGTATGGCTTCCAATGAACACCGACTCTATTTTCAAGTATCTTATAAATAATTATACATGCTAGTTTTTGTCATTGTGCGCTAATGGTCTTGCAATGCGGTCGGCTATATCTGTGTCGTTGAGGTTGACTTGTGTTTTTATTTTATTACCTATATGAAGATTATATTTACCAGTCTTTTGATTACGTATGTACCTACATACTTATGACTCGAATTGTGAAACATTTCATTTGTTTATTTAAGTCTTTACAAAATAGGAACTACATTTATGCTTTAATCCATGATAATCTTTGAGTTTACTTTTATTAAAGCCTAGAGCTTAGAATGCAAGAGCAAAAAGAATCCTATTCTACTCAATTTCGTTTATAGTTATTCCGGACTTATGATAATAAATATATTTATCATAAATCTTTTTTTTATTTTTATGTCAATTGAAAACAACCAGGCAAATTACAACCTTGAATACTTTTTGTATTTGTTTACAAGGCACTCCTTAAAAAGAATAAGTGTCATCCTTTAAACCCGTTTAAAGTTCTATTTGCGAGTTCAGTCAGCAGGATATTTATTTTAAACATGCCAAATCTCAATTATTTTCTACTTAGCTTCATTAAAACAAGCTTACAACTACACGAAACCTTGAAATCAAATGGCAAATGTTTTACAAGAGGTTGCACAGTTCGACAAAACGCCTTATAAGCGGAAATATTTCCAACACCTTGCAACTATGCGATTGTTAATACCTGGGAACATTTTATAAAAAGTGATCTTGCAATCCAACTGGAGCGAATAGGAACTACAGTCAATTTTTAATCTTTTTATTTAGATGTCAATATTTTTCTCATGAAAGATTGGGTTAGCTACACGCAGGCCTAAAGCATGCAAAGACAATTATTGTCGGGATAAGATGAATGGAATGCAATGAGAGAATGCGACGTACTGTGCGATCATTTTGAATGGGCTATTATTTAAGTGGCATTGTTCGGGTGAATGGGCATATCTTCGTATATTCATTAACAATCAATTTTTTGTTTGTCAAATGTCCTGTTGAATGCAGATTTACTTGACTCGCCTATCTCTATATCATGTCCTATATCCGTAATCAAGATAGAATATTTAAAAATCAAATTATATGGCAATTTAAAAAATATTCTTAAGTTACAAAATACGAAATGACATTTTTTTTGTCTCTATATCGGGTCAAAACGCTCGAAGAAAGAAAGTTTTCGTTCGTATTTTGTATTCTGATGTTGAGATGAAATATAAGTTGTCTCAAAAGCTATTTCAAGGTCTTATATAATAATGTTTATATAAAGCACATCAAAATCAATGAGTAGAACAGTATTGTTACCATTTTAAACATTACGTAATGGAGCGTGCCCGCTCCTTGTGTCTAATGAACCAAGAACGGTGATGTTATATAGCAATTTTTATCTAATTAACATTATTAATCGCGACTTCATAGCTCCGTTTAAAGCCTTGTTCGACGCCAATTAGGGGAGAAATACTTAGAAAAGGAGCTTTAGCTAGACCGCTGTAATTGGTCCTAGATTTAAACCACTTAAATTACTAGAAGTTTTTCATTCAGCGCACTCGAGTAGTTGGCCAATTAGTTATTTTTTCAATGGCCATTAAAGTAAAAAGACTTCAAATTAAGTGCAATTTGGAGATGAGAAAAATGTGTTATGTGAAGACATTAAATTCTTTTTTGGACGTTGAGTAATCTCTCGGTTGATTTGATGCAAGTCTTCATAGCCACTTCAGGATTGTGACATGGCTTGTTTTATGAATGTCATGTGATGGTTGCATCCGGGATCAAAGGCTTATTCTTTCACCCCGGCCTGACAACACGAAATTTAAGCATATGCGTACGTTGCAATTTTGCACGATAGTGGCGTTACTTATTTTGGACAATTTATCATATAGCACAAGCAGCACAACACATCTTAATACTCCAATGGATTTATTTAGGTATCTGATCAAGTAAGTAGCCAATATAGCAAATTAGCAATAGTTCATTAGCACGCTTACCTCAAATTGCTCTCACTGCCAGAATTTTCGCCGAATTTTGTATATATGTTACAGCCAAAGTGATCAATCTGGATATTATATATAATGACTAGCCATTATATATAATATCTACTCAATTTGGTCAAAGTGATAAATAACACAGAATTGATCACTTTAACCAGCCATTATATATAATATCTTCATAGACTTGGTCAATGTAATAAAAACATTGCCTGACTGGTAATTTTTTAAAGAAATAATATTATTAATTTAAAGGAATAGATAGATTTGTGTTAGGTTAGGTTAGAACTGCGACCCCAAATGCCAGAACCGAATTCTACCCATGTTACTTCGTCAGGGCAGAGAGATAGTATTTTGTTTATTTACTATTAATCATCAAATGGTCTATATGTTACGCTCAAAGATCGAAAACGCTCATTGAGCGGAAAAATAGCTCACAAGGCGTTGTGGTCACAAAAGTTTTTTTCAGGTTTAAAAAAAAAATAACCACGAAGGCCAAGGCGGGAGCTCCGCTTCGCTCCGCTCCCGCCTTAGCCTTCTAACCTATATCCATCAGAGTCGATATTCGCCTCCGAAGTTGTTTTTGTTCAAAAGATAGTCTCCTCTGTGTGTCAGTTACATTGGATGTTTTACAGTGACCGCAATGCGTTGTAAGCTATTTTTCCGCTCAATGAGCGTTTTTGATCTTTGAGCGTAACATATACATAGTTTGTACAACTATTTATACACTTTATATGTCAGGAACGTACGTATTGATCACTTTGGCTAACTAGGACCAGCTATTATAAATAATAGCTGGATAAAGTGATAAATTTATCACATTGTCTAGTCAATTTGGTTATTATATATAATGACCAGTCATTATATATAATAGCTAATTGATCACTTTGACTGTAACATATACACATTTGCATATAAATAAACGTTACAGAGTGGTGTGACTTTTTATTATTCAATAATATATTAATAAAAATGATTCGTCGTAATATTTATGTGTCGAAAACCTAAGAACAACATCACAGAAAAAATCCACAATAATAAATGTTTTTATTCTTGGTTTTATCAAAATCGTATAAGATGATCATTTTTGCATGAAAGTTTAACAAGTTCCTGACTTTCTCTTTTATATAAGTAAGAGAGAAGGAAATAAGATTAATAGTATACAAATACTTATGTCACATAAATGATGGTTAGAGGAACTAAGCTAATCATAGAAGGCACTTTATAAGTGTTCCTGTTAATAAATGATAAACATTAGTTACATTTACGGAAGGATTATGCGTGGTTTTAATGGAAGTTGATAAAATCTCCTTGGAGAAAGCTGGATTGAATCACAAGAGTTGTAACGAAAAGCTCATTAAAATACAATTTGTGTGTCAGTAGTGTCATTACGGAAGTCAGAGACCGGATGATAGAATAATAAATAATTTAGATAGAATCTAATGGACCTTAAATAAATATATCGCTGTTCAAATATGTCTACCATTAACTATTGTCTACAAGGACACGTTTCTAGACAATAAAATAAAATAAAAATGGTCTTTGCTTCAGCGTACACCCAATCCAATCAATTTTCAGCGTAGAGTCTACCATATTAATCTTTATTTTAATTGTGACGTATAGACGGAGGCATCGTACGTCGGTTAAGATACGGCTGCTTACTGTGCATGTAGCCCTGATGATAGCTTTAAGGATCATTCCCCCAAAAAATCTTTCTCAATTTACTGCAACAATGCAGGCAATAAAAAATAGAATCAAATTAAAAAACGCCTTGTTTTATGTAGTTGGCCGTAATCTCGTGGTCTTGAGTTCAATCAGGTTTGGAAAACTCAGCAAGCGCTAGTGGTAAACGCTAATGCATAATATTGCACTTGTACCATATCATTTAACTCCTTCATGTGCAAATTACACACTAGGCGTGAGCGTGCAACGCATAGGCTTGCTGGCCAAGCGTTACGAGTTACGAATCATTTCGATATAGGCGCATTACCGTTGCTTAACTCTGCCGATAGGAGATGGTGCAAGTTATAAGAGGGTGTAAAGAAGGATATAGTTAGGCCTTGTAACTGCTCCTTATTACATAGTTTTAATAAATATATGGGCTTCAGAGATCCATTTAATGAGAAAATGTCAATGGTACAGCATTACTCTACCATAGGCTTCGGATTAGATTGAAACTAGATACCTACCTAAGTACCATTATTTCTTAATTTGAAAAGTACATTTCTAAGTTAAACAATAGTATTAATAAGACATTGAAAATTAATTTAATAAATGCACTTAATTCTTTATAATGTAAATTTATGTCTTTAGTTAGGGTTGCCATCCGTCCGGGTTTCCCCGGATTTGTCCTAGTATAGAGGGCATCCGGGGAGCGTCCGGGGAAGGTTTCATTTATAGACCGAGTTTTAAAAAATAAATAAATAAAAAAAAATTGGGCCGCCCGCGAGACACGCACTATGCCCGCACACCACGATGTTTTTTATTACATTGAATATGTTTAAAAGATCTTGTTGACATGTCCGGCTTTCGGACTCTAAAATCCGGGGTTTTCACGCGTCTTGTCTTGTTTTCCAAATTTTAGAGATGGCAACCCTATCTTTAGTACGAGTCTATTTCGTTTAACAGATTTTTTATTTACTTACGTTTTTATAACATTCAACTAATTCGCACGAAAAAGCACAAGAAGTTTTTAACTTAGAAGGTAATTTGCGCACGAGTTGACAGTTATTGATATTCAGCCGGCGCTCTGCGCCCACGCGCCTCTAATGATTCTCGATAAATTATAATCGACGATCGGTTACAAAACCGATAATGTGCCCGGCTGTAATTTTGGAGCTTGCCATGTCGAGGAAAGAATTAAAGAAATGATTTGAACCCATTGTCTATTGTTCTAGTTGTAATGACAGTGGAATAGATAATATATAAGTTTTTTAATGGCTGGCTTATTCTTTTTTTTTAAGTATTGTATTTCGTGTTTTTTTACCTTTAAGATGTATGTAAGGTATGTTTATTATTTTAATTATACTTGGAGCTATAGTGACAGTAAGTCCGTCATTCAGGGATAGGTATCCCGGAGTCGGTGTGGTAGTTCATGGAAGAAAAAGGGTTACGTAACTTTACAAGTACATGTACAATAATCCTTTGATATTAATTGATGTTTAGTAATTTATCACGTGTGTATCTAATTCAGTAGTCTTAGGTATCTTACTGTATGTATCTACTGTTTTATTCTACTGGGGGACACTTTACTAGGAATTATTGCATAATGTACTGCTATTGAAGGCTTGCTGTAAATGGATTGACCTGCATCGATTTGAGGCCGATTGTAGAAATTATCTGCCTTCCATTTCTGCCAGTTACAGTTATTCAGATATTGATATATCGTAACTTAGGCTATGGTAACTAAAATAGAAATATTATGTACTGACGTAATAATAGTAGCTCAATGGTAACTAATTAGTACCATATCATAACTGTTGAGTACCTCGTAAGAACCATTTCAACAGGCACAATATAACTCATGTTGCTAATAAAAATACATATACATAGGTACATTAACACTAGCTTCCCTCGGAGTACCCTCCGCGGGCATCTATTTTATCCCTTTCAAACTAATCTTATCCTGGTATAAAAACTGATCCTGATAAAAGCTTAGGAATCTTAGGATCTTTGTCAAGTTTTGGCGTGAATTACTTTTGCTTTTATAATATTAGTAGAGATAATTTTTCGGGTAAACATATTATGGACGACAGACGACGGTTTCCTAACTAATTTGCCTTGTTGATGCTTCGAAATATTTATTCTCATCTGTGTTGACAGAACCTAGAAACACCTTTTACTTTCTCACTAAAATTACATCATTTAGACAATCTTCCAATACAAAAGTCGCTTTCGACGCACCCACACAAACAGTTAACACACAGTCACCAAAAAGCAATCTGAATGATCCATTCTAAAGTTACCTAATACCAACTACTTACTAATAAGATTGCATTCCACTTGCATACAACTAGATACCTAATATGTGACTGCGAATTAAAGCATTGAAAAATGTTCCGTATCTCCAAAGTACAAAGTCCTGTATTTGTTTCGTATAGTATGTTCACGTATGCGTAACTACTAACTATACAACTTACTCGTTTCACTTTTTGAATAAAAAAATTGAAATGCATCCGTAAGTTGGCAATTAGGCAGTTAGCGGTTTTTGTAAACTTTATAAAATGTCACACGCGCGTGGATCGGGAAATATTTTAACAATCACAATTCCTACGTTTCAAAGTTTTCACTTTTATTTTTGGAGTAGTCAAATAGTAAAACGACTCATATAAATGTTGCTTTATTGTTCGTGTCGCGAAAAAGTAGGAAATAAGTTACATTAGTTTCGTTTCCGCATTCATTTGAAATTTTCGTGTAAAAATCGTAATTAAAATTATCGTTGCTTATAATTATGTACGGCTCTGAATAATTTTTTATCCGCCCTCTTTTGCCTGAAATACTTTAGATGTCTACTTTCAAAACATTTTTTTAGTAACAAATATTTTTTACCTGTATTCTATCCTAATCCTACCTAATAATTAGAAAATGACAATGATATTTGTGGATTAAAATTGGTAATAAAATATAAAAAAAACATATTGAAAAAATATACAAGAATGGCGGCCACTTTAAACTTTTACTTTTTTACATGTTAGGGTTTAATGTTTAGTAGCTGTTTTTATGCCATGGTCGAATTCTTGACCTCTTGAACTGCAAATAATTAAGTAGCATAAAAAATAAATGTCGGATGTTACGCATTGTTTGCCGACTTTTCTATAGGGCCATTTTTCGCCAAAAGATTTTGGTATCATCCAATTACACCATTAGCCAATGTGAGAACAAACGGCTGCACTAACTGAGCGTGACTTCTCATTTGCATTATGCACAACACAACATTATTATTCATACGTAGTTCAATTAGACCAGGTTACAAGTTATAATTTATTTTACTCTGTATGTCTTGTAAAAGTGAAAATATTGCGAAAGTAGGGTGTACGCTCGTACTAAGTCTAATGAAATAAAATAAATTTAAATTGACAAATGAACAGTTAATACTTTAAACCAACAACGTTTCGATCACGGCCAGTTGTATTTGCAACGATACCTACGAATGGTTAGTGAGGCTGAGTTGCGTAACTATCGTAATTGTGGTTTTATATTTTTTTACACCAGAATGACCAGACAGAATTTCTTTTTTGTATAATAATAATTATCTGATAGAAATGCCAAAAATTAGGTATAGGGTTTAGGCAGACACTTAAAATGCCACCGCTTAGTGCATTACTCTAAAAGTACATTGTATAGTTGTCATTTATTTGAATTTTTTTCTGATTTATTACAAAGTTGTGACAGCCCTGGATGAAAGTTTAATAAGCATACTGTTTATTCACTTAAATACCAATGAAGATGTGCATACACAAGTACTCATAATGATAATTAATCTAATGGCGTTAAATGTGTTAAAAGTTTTTTCTAACGACTTAGCTATTATTTATTAGCATAAAATTAACTTCTTAACCATTCATAAATACATGACTATTGTGCATTCCTTTTCAGCGCTGGTCTTAATTTAATGAGAAATGAAAGCAGCTTAATGTATCTGACAAGAAAAACCATTTACCTCACAAAAAGTAACAACTTTATTAGCTTTACTGGAAGAACGATATTAAACAATCATCATTTTCCTGCCCTTATTCCACACTAAGAAGGCGAAACATCTGTTTTCTTTCCAAACACTTCTATCTGCCGTCAATTCTACATTCACTTACTCCATGCCTATATCATACTTCAAGCAATCCATCCATCTCTTTTTCGGTATTCATCTTCTTGGTGAATATTACCCTGATACCAAAAGAAGCCCAGGCTGAATCTATACCTGTACCAAATTTCATTAAAATCGGTTCAGCAGCGGTTCAGTAGAGAAAGCGTAACAGACAGAATTACTTTCGTATTTACAATATTAGTATGCATTACTTTAAACTTTTATATGTTTGTTTTGTTTTCTCTATCCATACTTAAAATTAACTTCTCACCTTCTTCATCAACATCTAATTTTATCTTACAATCAAGTAATCAACTTTTAATACCTACATCGTCTTAGGAAGTGGCGCTATTACACAAGTCATTGTTCAGGATACGTATAATTATTTTCTAATTATATCTGCTCGTATACTGTATTAGTGGATGCCAGATGCAACGCACAATGAAGGCATTAGTGGTTATGGATGTCGTAACATCACTTTTCTATTGTCTGATTGTCTGTCTAGGGTTCGATTTCTCAATCGTTCGATTATTTAGTCGATTGATTGGATGAAAAATTAAGGAAGTTTAATTTGAATGTCCTTGATACACAAAAAAGTTTCAAAAAAGAAAATTAAAAAAAAAGTAATAAGTTCTTACATTTTGATCTCAGTGGTCATTGATTTAGCCGCTCTAGACTAAAAATCTGGAGGTAGAGAATTTCAATCCACCTTGGGTCTGGTTTTATGTTGGACTTTTTAAGCTTTTTGAACGGGTTTAAAATTTTAGTTTTCTTTCTCGCCTTTTCTAGGTGATGTCACTGGGTGGATTCGTTAAACTTAAAATGTCCCAAGCCTTGAAAGTGTAGGCCGGTAAATCGGGGCACTTGAGTGGGTATTGGACGAGTAGTTCTGAATCTTACACACGGCCGCCGGTGTCGCTAGCCCACGGTTATCGTGCGTAAAATCATTTTATTCCGAAAGAATAAATCTCGCTCGAAAGGGTTGGCCATATTTATAATTGGCTTATTTTAATATAACTCATGTTTTATTAGACTTCTCGTATGACGAATATCGAATGATTGCTGCATAGACGCCGCGTAGGTGCGGCGACGCGCCCGCGGGTGAAAGTCGCGAAGAAAGTGAAGGACCTGCCATTTGAACTGGACACCAGATTACGTGTGTGACTAAATTGTTTATTGTTCGATTTAGAAAGATGGGTGCTCGTAGTACTTGTGAATAAAGTGTTAGTGGCTACATAATATGCAGTATAAAGAAAAGTACGTCCGAGCAGATGGGCGACATAGTATTATTATTACTATTCAAGTTGAGTTTAAAAAAAAAAATCTCTAATATGCATTTATGCATTTGGAAAGCGCGGTGATTAAGCTACGTATAATTGTCATATCTGTTGTTGTTTATGTTTTATTTCTTTTCCATGCATGTAAAGAGCAAAATAACCATTTTAATATTTTTTTTATTGTAGCGATTACTTGATTTTATTGTTGGAGACTTTTGCTTTTGCTCTACAGTGGAACATTAAAACCCTGATACTGTACCTATTAATTTGCTATTTAACACAAATTTTCATTAGATAACTATTCGAATCGACGGCTTTGGGCGATGGAAATCATTGATGTTGATGTCTCAACAACGCAGGCTTTGCCTTGTAGCAATATTTAAAAAAGCCCCTCTATTTCATCATTAAAAACAACATTTTCTGTTATTTAAAACATAATAGCTCATATTAATACGCAAATCAAGATAAAAACAGGTACGTTATGGCACGCCACATTAACATGCGTTTTGTTATGCGTGGATGTCGCATAACTTTCGCGCCAAGTGTGGCTCGTGACGGTTTCGGTGAAAGCCTTACGGTCGCGGAAGAGATGACAATATTTTTTACGTCTTTGATCTGTTTTATTTGAACAGTTGCTTACATAGAGCGGTTTTGAATATCATGATAGAGTTTTTTATTTATGAACCAGAATTTTTCTGAGGCCTAGTTTTTGCTAAACAAAGTGGTAAAGACAGGTGCAAAAGTAATGTTCGAATCATGAAATACAATCGCTAAGAGAGTTCAAGTAAAGCTTGCTTATTAAAAAGTTTTAATTTATAGGATATAAATTAATTGACCATGGTTCGTGCCATGGTCGCCAACAGGAGTGGGTGGGAGGCGGCTGCCTCCTTCTGCGAGGAAGTAATGTCGCAGAAGGAGGCAGCGGAGCGGGAGCGCGAGGGGGTCCTCCTCCGGCGTAGACGGCCGGACCAGAGAAAGCGAGCTCACTAAGCACGCCTCATCCGGCCTGAGGGTTGACCTGCGGGCGCGGGTAGCTGCCCAATGTCAAGATTTTGGAACGCGTAGAAACTGTTTTTTCGTACAAACTACTAAGCTCTCCCACCCGTCCACTGCATTAACATCCTGAAAAAATCTAGATAATAACTAAAAAGGTATTTCTATTCACAATATTACGAGGCTAGCAGTTAACATCCTCTATAGTGAGGAGCAACGACCTTGCAGTGTGGGTACCTCAACCGCGCGCGCTGCGTGGGCGCATCCGAAGTGCCGGTAATGATACGCCGAGGGATGTAATGATGGTGCAGGCCAGGGGTGGCAGACTTGTGGCTTTTGGCTTGCAAACGGATTATTTTACGATATCCATTATTACTCTGAATATAATCGGATGATTTTTTTAAGTACTAAAGTTTTTTTTTTGGCTGACGAAAGCGATCATTAATATAATACATATCTACTCGGTACGTATTATATGTATTATTAATAAAAAATAAAGACGGAGAAATATTTTTGGCTACACAATTAACTTTTTTTGTGATAGTTATCATCATTCTTTGAGCTGTTGATTTACAGCTTTGAGGGATGTGACAATCGTCTTTTGTAATTAAGTATCATAGGTACCTATCGAATCGTTACAAAAAATGTCAAAATTGCATATAAGAAATAAAAAAATTCAAGTATTGTTTTGCAAATTACGTATTCGTTACAAAACATGTGTTCCTCATTATACCACTTTCCTTTTTCCGAATCATTACCGAAACTAAAGAAGACGTCAAAAACCATATCACGTTTATGTTATAAGTATATTTTAACATATTACACACGTCATTACATTACCATAAAACGCGGTTTAAAAAAGGTTTACTTTCCCTAGTGCAAGCATTTGCGTAGGGCTTGCAAGTTTGCAGTTAAGGTGTACTTATCTCATATTATAACTATGTAGGTGTATTAAGTAGGTATGTAACTGACGTGACGTAAACATTTAGAAAACTTGGCGATCAAGTAAGATTAAGTAAGAGACCTATGTTCCCCATCGCATAGAAATTGCTTACAATATTCGAAGGAAATCTGTTAAAATGTCTTCAAACTGATGGCTCGATTTCATTCAAAATAACCCATCTAGTGTTTAAAACACAAATTTTAAAAACATCGAATGCCGAAAGTAGTACTATGGATTAATCAGCACACTTGTCATTTTCGTGTTGGACAAGTAAGAGCTCTGTATAAAATCTAAAATTCCAACCCCGAAAACATGGCCCGGTACTTGAACCAATGTATAATATCCAAGTAAAGATAGTAGGTAAACGCGATGACGTTAAGAAGCAGCCCTTAGATCAAACTGAACAGTCAATTGGTACCTAGTTAACCTTCAAAGGAGCACCCAGTCGATGGGCCACACAAAAGATTTAGGTTGTTCCATGCTTAAGAATAGGTGGGCGTTGCCACCAGCCGAGCGTAGAGATGCATCTATAAAGTAGGGCTGCTATTTCTCAAACATTTATATTTTAATTTAATTGTTCGTTGGTATCATTAAAACATTCTCATTTCTAACTACTTTAGTAGGCAGCCTGCCCACTTGATATTAAGGCCAAAAAGCTTATTTCATACCATACCTCACCAGGATGCCTTGCAACAACGTCCGGCGTACTGTATTCTTCTCCTGATTAATTTGATCATCTGATTTCGTAGTCAACATAAAGTTTCCCTAAAATATACTATAACATGATTTTCCGAAGTTCAACGTTTAATTTTGCGATCCTTCACACACTTTCTCCATAAAAAACTAGAGCCAGAGCATTATGACGGCAGAATCTTACTCGTAGGGGTTGTATTTACCCTCAATAATAAGTATGTACTCGTACGTTTACGCCAAATTTTTGTTTGGTGATTTGGGCGCTAAAAATAGAGCTGTAAATTTTTTCCAAGGATTACGATGAAGATTTTCATTGGCAAGTAACTCATGTTAATGGTTTATGATGTTTAGGTGTAACTTACGCTTGTTTGACAAAAATACTACCTTCTCCCTCTTTATGATCCCAAACTACGTATGGTAAAGACGAGAACATATTATTATTTGCAAATTATTTATGAAATAAGTTCGTCGCATCCCTGTGTTGAAGCTACACGTGTGATACATTCATCAGACATGACATAAGATGTGTTTCGGTGCTCTCATTGTGTTACGTTGCCGGAGTGATATAAGTAAGCCTCTAATGACTGGATAAGTCACGACCGCTGCTACTTGGCCGTTCATGCTCTAGTGTTTGTCTGTGTTCATAGATAAACAGTTTTTCTTGCAATCAAAAATATGTTTTTTCATTAGCAACAAATCTACTTAAAAATATATTTTTAAATTTAATTCACTACATGGCATACCTAAGAACGACTGAGTTTTTTTGATATTTTTGTTGTGATTTTTACCTTTTTTTGTTGTTATACCATTAGTAGGAAGTCGGACGGACAGCTAGTAAAACATTTAATAACTAGGTACATAGTTAATTATTCATTTTCGCATAAAAGGAAATAAAACTTCCTTATCTACATACATTCCAAAGTTTATGCTGGACTAATCAAAAGAATATTTGTTTCAAAAATCACGCAGTTATGAAGATTCCTTCTTTATTTTTGTAAAACGAAAAAGTCGTTTAATAATGTATTTTTTTTAAATTACTGATAGATGTTTTGATAAATGTGTCGCCAGACGGAAGTATAATGGGAGTACACATCGACTAACCAAACCACCCACACATACAAACACAGTTTTGCATTTACAATATTAGTATATTATTACGAGATTTACGAGCATAATATTATGCTGTTTTAATTCGAAATTCTCATTTCATACAAATTGTAGAAAATATAATCAAACGCACTCAAATCTAACTGAGACAATTGATTGTGCGAGCTGTTTGTTTACATTACACAATAGTAACAAACACAAAAAGTGCTTCTTTACTTTTTACGTAACCCCGCTTGGCTAAGAAGTAGTCAATAGGAGCTACCTGCATCCGTACAATGCGTTGTTCGCTTTCGACAAATCGCTAATTTAATTTACAATACGGACTGTTGCACACTTTTTGTTCACTAATCAGTCATTGCGGGTCGTCAGGTAATTAAGATATGTCTTCAACAATTTGTGATGAAATTGTATTCTTGAAGTCAGTATTTTAAGTGTTACGAGGGTTTTATTACAATACGTGACTAAGCTTAAAGATGACTTAGCAATAAAAGACAATTGGAGATTGTATTGAAATTATTGTAATTAAACTTTGACAACTAAACAGAGTAACCTTATAGGTAAGTCTATTGCTGGTTCTTCTCGACAGGTAACAACATTCCGAAACCGGTGCTATAGTCTTTTAGGGTATCATCCCATCCATCAAATAAGACAACGTCATCGTTATCTGACGGATAATTTATCAGGATCTGGCCCATAGTGTTCTAAATTTAGCAATTGTTAATTACCGATGTGTTACCATTGATGATAAATGCAGAATCAAGGACGCACCGAGGCATGCAAATTACTATTATGTTAAATGTTTGAGATTGAATGAGGCAGTAATAAAAAAAACAAAGTTATACCGACATAGCCGAATGGATTAGAAAGCTGAAGTACCTACCAGAAGGCATGCCTCGTAGTTAAAATGACTGTTTATCGCTGGGTCGGAGAAGTCTTGTAAACAAGAAGCGGGGATACCAAAACGGAAAAGGAGAAAAACAATTGACGAAAATATAAATTTAAAGATGTGTGACGGTGAAATGTTACTCAATAGAATAAGGCACATCGTCTGCTTACGAACTTATATAGAGCGTGCCGGACTGTCAAAATCGTTGCCATTTCCTATTCGAGTTATAGGTAGCCCTTGCAATCCAATTTGGGCAATAATAAAGCCTTTTCCTATCATTTAACTTAGACCTAAAAATCGAATCGAATTTGAAAGATAAAAACAAATACAATATTAAGATGCAAAAGTGGCTTTAAATTGCATTATGTCTTTAATATTTGGAAATCCAGTACAAAATGCTAAAAGCCGGTAAGCAAGTTTCGCTAAGAACAAAATAAAAACATTTTAGTTACTGTGGGGCACCGTAGACTAATTTATTGACAATGAGGCCCCTCGGCTAGACAAAAACAGAACTTACACGTATTGTTTTTACTACATACTCCAATGTACTTGTATATGAGTATATGACGTATAACGTATGAGTATACAGTCCGATTTGCGTACACACAGCATTTCACACGGAGCTTCTGTATGCGTAGTGACCTGTCAATCATGTGTGGTTGGTGAAGCCCGTGACTTTCGTATTCCACGCTTTCCAACCAGATTGTTACACCTATCACTTAGGCCTGTGGCTATCTAGTTACAGTCGCACAAATCCATACGCATTACCTCTAATGTTAACGCAGTAAGATTCAGTTTTGCATATGATGGTCATACACTGGTGTTCTGTGCAGTGCCTTTCATCCCTCGCAATGTTCCGACTGACCGAGCACCCAACTATCATTAATGTTTACTGTTTTTTCCATAACCAGGTACAGTCAACGATTACAACTCTAATTAACTGTTATGGATAATTAACGATTGCTGTTTGACTCGGTAATTACTTTATTATTATCGCTGTGGTCCGGTTGCTGTATAGAATTAATGTGCTCGTGGGAATACAAGATAACTTCTATTTTATAGTAAGTCATGGGTCAATCTAGAAGAAAGTTTATTATAAAGAAATCACCCCAGGTCTTTTTGCTAAACGACTTCAGTTGAAGACAGGTGCGCATCGGCAGCTCGGGTATATAGCGGCTACACGGCCTATTTCATTGAGAAACTTTCTATGGGAATAACAATTAGTCATGATTTCAAAAAAATCTCTGATCGACTATAATATTTTTCTTCATCACGATCAGTAATTAGGTAGGTATGTCACGAATTTCTTCCCGTAATTGATCGATTCGATAAGAACCTGAGTCACATAATGAGACGTATAATTATTAGTTGCACTTGTTTAGATTTTCAGCACGTTAAGCCCGTATTCTAGATACAATTTTCAAGATTTAAATGTTGCATATATTCTTGATAATCATGCATGACACACTTTTAGATTTTGCAATGTTAGCCGAACTATAGTTTTACCGTTTCTAACGTGTCTGCTAATGCCCATAAAAACTAAAAAAGACTCGTGTAAATTTTAAAAGCAATAAAAATTCTGTTTGATGTTCCGTTACAAATAATGCTACTATCATTTGCTACTTCACCAAATTGTACCTTGCGTGCGTGCAGCAACATATCGGGCGCGAGCGATCGTGAGCAAACACTTAGTTCAATCGTTAGCGGTGAATACAAACGTATTCACCAGCACACTTATTACCATACGATAAAGCCCAAATTTGAACAAAACAGACGAGACTAGCACAGCTTAGGCGGCGTACAAGCCACTCCCATACATTCCAACGAACGCTGACATACATTTAAAACGTGATGGAACATACAGGCATGTTTAACGTGTACGACTTGACATTTTCTCAGGCTCGACGTTTTAGCGAGTGATTCCAGAATATTAATAAGGATTTAGAAATTATTTGTACCAGAACTATCCGAGTTTTGTACAAATTAAGTTTAAAAAAAACCAATTCATTAATGATGATTCTTTAAAATATTCTCTTACCTATGCACCAAAGAATGCACATTAAAAAGAAAAAGAAAAAGAAAACAAACATGTAACAATATGTTTTTTTGAATCTCTATTTTGCACTATGATCTCACTTATAATTTATAGCAACGTTCGTATTATATTAAATTGGAAGGTTCTTGAATTTTATTGAATTTAAAAATAAAAACATTATTCAAAACTTACAAGAACAAGGCGAAGTTGAATTTAATGTTCTTCAAAATGCCACTTGATTCGAAGTAGCCAATACGTTACTGA
Source organism: Mecyna flavalis (assembly GCA_949319885.1). NCBI lineage: Eukaryota > Metazoa > Arthropoda > Insecta > Lepidoptera > Crambidae > Mecyna > Mecyna flavalis. Next base: position 8,816,416 of record OX439407.1, on the reverse strand, counting down.
TGGAACAAGTTGGTGTTGCAATAGGTCACCATAATATTTAAATTGCGGCAGCTTTGATGCCCAAAGGCATTTTATTTAAATGCACAAAAATGTAGTCATGATAAAGGCTTGTTTTGGCACTCCTGATTTTGATCGTTATAATAAAGTACATGTTTCTTTCTTCGTACTTAAGTGGAATCCCGTTCTAAAAAATCAATGGGAGTACAGTTTCTAAACATGGTACCTATTTAAATCAAAGTATGAGGTACTCATTTTTATAATTGGATAAAACGGAATATGTTCGTCCGGCAGGTATTTTCTTTAAATGACAATAAAACCTCCATCAATTACAATAAATTTTATATAATAGGCAATCCTATTGCCAGAAGTTTTGGACAAATAAAAGTAAACCAAAACATTGACGGACAGTTTTATTAAGAAAAATTGAATATTTTTTAAATAATTTAACGTCGACATTTTACTAAGTTGTAAATATTATATCATTACATATTAATCACAGGGAAAAATTTGCTCATCAACATAACAAGGCGTGGGTATCGGATTAATTGTATGAACCTACACATAAATGAACCTGCAGACACTTTAAAAACACTTTCGGAATGTTTACTATAGCTGTCAGTTTTTACAAGTATAATTAATTTAAATACTAACAAATTATGCAATTGGCAACAACCCGCAATCAACCGTAGCAGGTAACGTGAATAATAGCAGGAAGTCCATAAGAAAATGTAAACAAAGCGTTATCGCGAATGAAATGCAACCACCGACATTCCTATATCAGAATTCAAGATTTCAAGTCTTCGCTTTAAATATTTATTTCTACACGGAAACTTAGAGGTTGGTATGCATCTGATTAAAGTGAAACAGACGCTTCATTATGTTAAGTCACCAATTACATTCTTTGGATACGCTGTAGTTAACAAGCTGGAATGCAACGTACAGCTTTTATCTATTTGGTTTTTTACCTTGTGTGCGAATTAGCACAGTGTTAATTGGGTTTTGCGCCACTTTGACTTTGGTTCAGGTTCATCCTAGCCAGTAATACATATTTTTCTTTTATTGCAATGTGTAACAAGACGAGCAGATCGTACGCCTGATGGTAAGCGCCACGTCTGCCCTTAGACAGTTCAGTGCCAAACAGTAACTAAGCAGTTACTGTCTGGCACTGCCCTGCGCCTTCTACACCGAGACGACAGTTATTAGGTCTCATATTCAACGAATTTAATCGTTGCATATACCCAGTAATTTCACTAGCTTCAGTGCCCTTTCCCCGAAACACAGAAGTGCTTGACACACTTCTATTTCACATAAGTATAGACAAAGAAACCCACCCTGTGATGCCATCGATAGTGACGTCCACAAAATTGATAAGACCTGCTCTCTAAAATACATTTTAACTGGGTATGCTTTAATATATTGAGTAAGGCAGAAGGCTCCAAAGATGGATAAAATCTGTAACTATGCTTTATTTATTGAAAAGAAATTTAGTTATATCTGTTTAACATGAAAGAAACCAAAGTCCATAATTTTTAAGGAAATACAAATGAATAATTGTGACTTTTAACAGCGATGTACAGTATCAGTTCCTTTGAAACTTAATTTTATTGCTCATATTCCATTTCTGTACCAAACAGATGTTTACATTGCAAAGTTCACTGCAGTTTCCGTGAATTTATGAGGTTTTTTGCACAGTAGCTAAATTAGTCTACAATATACATTACAAAGGATTTTAAATTTTTAATACATGTGAGCGCACGTAAAGGTTTCAAGTCAACTGATCAGTCATCTAAAATATCTAATGCATGTTCTGCTAAAATATCAAAACGTATTTTTAAACGTTGGTGCGTTTCGAGGAATAGTTTAGTAGATCCTCATTGGGTGCGCATCAAAATGGTTGCGTTTCGTTCGAGGAATACCTCACATATTCAGTTGATATACCTAACCATAATTAGGTATGTGAAACAAGGTGGGTTCTTATTTTAAATACGTACTTTGTATAATTTCTTTTAGGTTTATAAAGCTAAGATTTATATATAGAAGTGACGTCAAGCGTGATTATGTTTTTGTACCTACTTTATACAAGTATATTCGAAGTACAATTAAATCAAAGTTATCTTACCCTGCTTTCATTTCTTTAATGGAGTCTTGTTTTAATACTTTAAAACTTTCAACAAACAGAACAACAAAAAATCTGAATAATTTCTAATCAAAAGTGTTAAAAGAAGTTTATGCTTTTTACGCTACATGTTTCTTATCCGACAGTATCTTGAAAGGATCTCAAAATATTCCATTAGCACCACGATGTGTTAACAAAAACATCACAACGCATTTACATAACGACCCACATTTATATCAGTCCATAATCAAAATGATCGCATAAAGTACACTCGTAAGTTAACGATATTACGTAAAATTTAAAAGGTCTAGATGCGAACCAGATAAAAACATGGTACTGAATTTAAGTACAGTCAGCGCCAAAATAATCTGAGCGTTCAAACCTACCAAAAATATCTGAAAATTTGACAAAAATCACTCTCAGCACTATACTTTTAGGTGTAAATATCGTTTATTGACATTTGTTTTGAAACAAAAAATGAAAATACACCTTTACGTCTTAAGGTAAGGTCGATTTTTGTCAAATGTTAAGATATTTTTGATGGTTTACAACGCTCAGATCATTTTGACGCTGACTATACAATTAAGCGTCGGGGCTGTAAAAATTTCTCCTGACTTCCGAGTTGTGTTGTAATGTACCTTAATTGGTTCTGATTTCCATAACCACAAGCGGCTCAAACAGCTTACCGCGCAAGATGTTATGCTAAGCTTCACGTTGCAGGATTGGAAGGACATTCTATGGTAAATGCATGAGTAAGCCAGAATGCAGGTGTAACTGTTGTCTATTCTATTATGGTATATTATGCTCAAAGATTAGAACGACAACAGTCTGAAACATCCGAAAAGAAATCAAGACGACCAATCGCCTATACGCGTTTCTTGAGATACGAACTTCCAAATTCTGGGAATAATAATACGCATCGGGCGGTATTAGACCATGGGAAAGGACATAGGTTACTGTCATCCAAGTCAATAGTTTTCAGTTCTCATGCGATAATAGAAATACATATAAGTGTTTTTCTTAGTCCTTCTTTAATGTTGCAGAGGAGCAACGCATCAACTTGTTTTGTGCTATGGGGATCGGGTATTTAATATCGTTGTTAGTAGATCGATAGTTTGGGAACATTTTCTATTCCGTAAGAATGACACATTCTTGTGCGTAAAGTCCACGCGAGCTAAGCCGTAGGCGGCTAGCACGAATTTCGAATCTACAATTTCAAGTGTAGTCTCCATTCGTTACAATATGAATCTTGTTCCTATTGCGCCAGCGAGTTAGAAAATATGTAATATCGCCTTATCTAGTATGTAAATATTATAGTCTGTATTATAATTCCGTAATAAACATTCAATTTGAACGCCTTTATGCCTATGGCATTATTATGTGAATGGCTAGTTATTAATTCTGACCTTCTCTGTGAACAATAAATAACTCTACGATGTGTATTTTACCCTCCGGTCATATCAGAAATGATGTCTGTGGTTGCGACCGTGATAAATCTTAGTTTCAACAGCCTTCAATTATTTGGGACGTTAATTTTGTACTGGCTGTTAGCGGCACACTTTGATGGCTTAAACTAAAATTATTAGAGGAATTCGAATGTTTTGAAATTTTAATGAGCTGTTAACTAATGCTCGGCGATAGGGACAGCATTGAGCATAGACCATAGTATGATCAAAAGGAATGTTAATGTTAATCACCACTGATTCGGGATTGTCTGGAATACCATGGAATCTTTGACTTAGGGCCACTTTGAAAGTCGAAATACATTTCTTTTGAAGTCATGTAATACAGCCTTAATTTTAGGAGACACAGACGGCTGGGTTCTCTCAGTGAACTACATCAGACAAATTATTCATAAATATATATATATCAATTCTTTGGATATTAACTTTTGAATAAATATCAATTCCTTGGCTGTCACTTTGAACTAAAAAATATATAAAGTGCATAAAAAGCACCTGCAACCCAAGTTGAAGCAGCATACCAAAATAACCTGATCTGTCTAAACGTCTCAATTGAAATAAAAATCTATGCGATAGAAATTAAAATCAAAATTGGTTGTGGGTAATTTGAGACAGAGCTGCAGAAGCAGAACGATGTGCATATGTTGCTGACTGTATATGTTAGAATGTAATTTTTAACCACCGACTCATAAATATATTGGAATGCTTAGTTGCAACTGCATGGCTGGTGATGTAACTATAGAACTCCCGCCTGCAGCATGATAACTCATTACGTTTATGGCTTGGTTTGAGTGGCGTAACTACTATACGTACTTGCTCAGGTACAAAGGAACGCATTATAGATGAGGTGGTTTTGAGTTTTGTTTGTCGATTGCATGTGGGTGTCTAAAGATGCGTCTTGTTAAATGCTCGCGAGTTTGTGCAATTGAGAAAACTGGAACTGGAACCGATGAAAATAAATAAGTATATTTAATTGTCCACAAATAACAAAAAAATTAAAAGTACTAAAGTCAATGTGAAGAATGTGATTATCGACTTTCCCATATAACTAAAAAAAATATTTATATAAAAATCAGGCACATTCATAGTAATTGTAGTTCAATGGGCACATTACACAATAGTAAAGCTTAAGATATAAGGTTACATTTTATCAATTCAACGTTATGCAAATCTTAATAATGAAGAACCGAGTCTTAAGATATTAATTTATCACATTATGTGTTATATATTTGTACATAAGTTAAGAGAAAATGCGCTAAAGATTTGTCTAAGTCACGACTAAGTAAAGTGTCGTCCGTCCCTGTGATAAAAATACAACTATGTATTTGTACAAATATTGCAAAATAAACAGACCAACAGACCAACGAGGTCTTATAAGAGCTATAAAGACCTTGTTTACTCTGATAAAATATTCTAAGCAAAAAGAAGTCAAGCCGCAAATATTTGTAATGGAACGCAATGTTAATAAAATAATTAGGTAAGCAAATATTGCCATCACGTTTATATGCATCTTAAATCATCGTGTTAAGTGGACAGCTGCTATACAGCTTTCATATTGTTATTTGAATGTTTAAAGAGTTATAAGGGCTGATAGCTATACAAACAGACTTATATTTTGTATGGTTCATTTTGGAATTGGTTTTTCATTCAATGAATTTCAGTTTTTCCTTACTCGTAACTTAGAATGACCGCGTAAGATTGTAAATATTATAATGGACGTAAGTTAAGATGGAATAAAAACAATTTGCTTAGTGTTATTGTTGTGAAAATATCTGGTCTGCTCTATAGTTGTCCCTCAAATGGAAAAAGGCAAAATTAATGCAAGACAAATTGTAAACGGTAGCTAGTTTTAGCTCTACGTGGCTATTTGTGCCTTGTTTGTTTTTAAATAGTTTAACATTTTTACGGTGTTTTCTAAGCAATGCAACGAACTATATTTAGTTTAAAATAAGCTTACTATTCTTACACTAGTTTACATTTTGCCATGTTTAAGCTATGCATGTTGTAATTATAAACAATTTTATAAGTATTCGTACCGACCTGTTTACGTAACTAGGCTATAAAATATAATAGTTTTTTGTAAGTAAAACAATTACTGCTTGGTCAAAACAGGTCTGTTTGTATACATTGAGATCTCTTTCGTGGAACATAAGCTTCTACTTGTACTGTCGTAAGTTTGATTCCCGCCTAGATAGAGTTTCCGCCTAGGTCTTAACAACAAACGATTTGATATTTTAAGTACAAAACGAGTTTAAAAATAAGCATTTATCTTAAATGAGAATAATCTCTTTAGACGAATATGTCGACATGTCATTAAAAGATTGCCTAAACATCACTTTCACGATATCTATTTTTACCGTACAAATAGAAAGGTGCATTAGTATAATAGAAAGTTTATTTAAGCACAGTTCAAAACACAACTTATGTGCAAACTTGTTTGGAATGAAAATGGCAAAATTGTGATTCCGTATTTATGAACACAAGCTCATAGTGATTATCCAGACCTACGTATGCGCAATAACCTTTTGCTTAATTGGATCAGAATAGTGAACACAATAACTAGATCAGTTCAGATGGTGTAAAACTTATCGCCTCATCGGGTATTCCGTCCGCATGATAAAATCATAAGACAACGGCACGTAATAACCCCGTGGGACGACTGTGTTACGTGCAATTATAATTATGGTGGCAAGGTCGCGGATGCCAATGGCTCGCGACTTGCCTCATACTACGTACATACGTTCCTGACTAGTTTTGAATTCAGAACAATGAATTCTCAGAGCGTTTTTTGTGCGTGCCATTAAATACAGGATTTGAATTTGGAACCATTATGTAGGATGTTTAGTTTGTCATTTACGAGAACTTCTGGTGCCGGCCAGTTCTTTTAGGGCGAGGTCGGTGAGCCCGTGCATTCATATTTTATTCTAATGAGGGTTCATAATTATTTATCTTTTCAGTAGAACACAACTTTATTGTTTCTTTTTAAATAATAACGTAGGGGACCATGATTGTTAAATTGTTTATCAAAATTTTAATATTACACACGACAAACCTACTGTCAGATACGTTTTAATTGCATTTATCAATTAATTTTGTAGTTTTCTCTACCCAAAGCGCTCTTCTCTAAGCTCTACCTGTTTCTTTTTTAAATTACAATTGTGTCCAATATTCTTTGTTAGGAAATATTACACTAAAATGATCTGGTTCTAATATAGCAATTAAGTATGCAATATGCATATTAAATACGTAGAGCGATGAAATCACTAACGGTTATAAAAACGGTTTGCCCATGAACCACTAAGTGCAATACTCATATTCATATTTACAGACTTTTGTGCGTGTTTTGACTGCGTAGGCTAGAAATAATTTTTAATATTTACACGGAGAACAGTTTTATTTCGTAAATTATTATATGCATAAACGTTTATATACAAACAAGCTAATTCACTTGAACATCCCGTTGTCACGCGATTTGCGCCATGCCTTTCAATTTGCGGCGTGGAAATAGCAATTTGCGTGCGATATTGCTTTATGCCTTCCTGTGTTGTGGTTCACGTTGTTTGAAGATAATTCCTGTTGGCATGATGAACACACATGCCTTTGCTGTGGATAGGGTAAGTCTGTCTTTTAATAAATTACGATGCAGTTATGTTGCGCGTGCTGTTTCTGATAAGATGGCTGAATTGTACACGATGCGCTAATAGTTATTTATGTGACTGCTGCATAATGAGGGTCATTAAAATACGAATGTGGTTTTATGAAACGAACGAAGTGAGTTTCATAAAAGTATCACATGAGTATTTTAATGACTAATTATGTACAGTCACATACATAACTTTATCTTCATTCATACGATAATATGTCTATTTTATAGTCAGGATTGATGAGCAAACGCCCTAGATAGTTAGTACTGACATAATGACTGACGTTTGTAGTTTTTAAAATCCATAAAAAATCTAGACTCGAGTTGATTTCGATTCTCAAATCGATTGTTATAATTTCAGCATCGAATTAAATGTATAGGAATGGAACATAAAATTACTAATCGACTAATTCGATAATCGAAAAAACCTATTAATTTTTACTTTTAAAGAAGACGTTCGAAATTTGAACGAAATTAAGTATCGGTTACCGACACTAAAATGTAAACATTTCAATGCAGCCACAGATACTTATATCTAAATGTAGGGCGTTTGCTCATCGCTCCTGAATATAAAATAGACATATTATGGTATGGATGTAGATAAAAAGGCATTTTGATGGATATGTTACGGGCCATTTGATAAGTCCGGGCATTATTCATAAGGGCCGGTCTGTATTAATAATGCCCGACTCAATTGGGCCATGTGATTAAAACAGCATGATTTATCACTTTTCCGGCCATTATGAATAATGCCCACCCTATCTTGGGCCAAGTAATGAAATAGGTGAACAGTAGTGTTTTTGTTTATTAAAAGACAAAAATCTTACAATTTTTTCATGAAAAGTTACCAAAAAATAAGTGGCATGTATTTACCGGCCAAAGCCGATTTCAGGACAAACTAGTTTGGCCTAGGCTAAACTAGTTCTTATTAAGGAGAAAATCGACTCGGATGGATATAGGTTAGAAGGCTAAAGGCGGGAGCGAAGCGAAGCGGAGCTCTCGCCTTAGCCTTCGTGGTTATTTTTTTTTAAACCCTGAAAACCTTTTTTGTTTTTAATATAATAATATATTCTATTAGTTTAGCCTAGGCCAAACTAGTTTCGTCGTTAAGTCGTTAAATCGTTAATTTGGGGAATAGGTGTCAAAAAAAAATATAACCACGAAGGCTAAGGCAGGAGCTCCGCTACGCTCCGCTCCCGCCTTAGCCTTCTAACCTATATCCATCCGAGTCGATTTCCGCCGCACGTAAGGCACGGCCGCGGTCCATTTTATCACATTGCCCGGCTACAAGTAGGGAATTATTCATACAGCCCGGTCCAAGTAATAAATCTAAGCTATCTTAAACACTGATTTATTACATGGACCACGGACCGTCGGGCATTATTAAATAGGGCCGGTCAAAGTGATAAATTAATCACTTTGCCCGTCGCTCTCGGGCATTATTAATAATGGCGGGTCCTTATTAATAATGCCCAGTTAATCACGTTGCCCGTAACAGATATATCATTTAGAACTCGTGCATATTATATCAGACCAGTTGGCAACATTAATTTAATGTTGCCATTTTAAGACGGTGGAATACACTCTAAGCGTCATGCCGGCCTATTTGAATTTCTAGGAATAGCCGGCCTGGTAGAATGCCTCGATCTCGGTGTCGAGGGTTCAATTCCCGGATCGAGCAAAATTTGGTCAATTTGATCATCAATCTGGATTTGGCAAGCGTGGTGACTAAGCAAGCACTCGTCCTTGTGACGATGACATGATTCCAATGAAGGATATTTCCCAGGAGCGGGTTATTAAATTTTCTGATATTCTAATGCCTCTACTAACGTATACGGAGTAAAGGACGTATAGTTTATTTAATAGCTTGTTAGTGTAATTTACTATAACCGATCATGTCTCACCTCAATAAACTTTTGACAGTTGGATGAAATACTACCGACATTACTACGGTTATCTCTTCATGAATATTGTAATCTTGTTGGTTTACAGTTCGAAAACCTGTTCTTGTTGTACTTGATACTGAGCTACAGATACTCGCAATGCAATGAATACCTTGATAGAGTATCACTAAATGTCAAAGGAACCGTATGCTTAGAATATTAAACCCTAAATTGCAAGTGCTAAGGCACGAATTTACTTGTCAATAGGTGTAGATGACACTAGTGCGATTGAAGTGCTGATCATTTCAGATTCCGTTGCAATAAGGTTCAAAATAGTCTGGTTTCAATAGACGTTAGGTCGGTTGACTTGGCTTGGAGAGTCGGTCAATGTAGGTCATTATTGACTGTCGTTTTATGTTTACAAACAAATATTTTCAATGGATCCATTGTACACGGCATTTCCTTCTAGTGTGGGGTTTTGTTTGATTGTCTCGTTTTTTTTTTTCTATTGTTTATAGCGTCTGTAAGTTTGGTGGGGAAAATAAAGATAGTCTACGATCAATTCTTATTTTTTTATGCTTATTGAACTGTGAAAGTTTAAGAGCTGTGGTAGCAGAGTGGTCTCACATGTCAATTCATATGTGTGAGGTCGGTGGTTCGATACTTAACGTGCACCTATGGATTTTACTGTATGCGACTGTGCGTGTTAGATCGGTGACGGAAAACATCGTAGCCATGACCCAATTGATCTATTAAGGGTTTAACGGACATACATATGGCAGCCAATGAAATAACTGGGTTTGTCAAACTCTGGAACACAGTGCCAGTGTACCCTAAACCGGGGGAGTTTAATGGGTAGTGGGACGCTTTAATCTCGTGTCCCACACACGGCCGCAGGTCTACTTAGTCTGCAATTACCTAAACGCGTTCTCCTCCGAAAATAAAACGGGTAAGGCACCACGCAATAATGTCCCGCCGGATCATTTTGAAAAATCAATTATATTGGAACTGCTCATACCGCACCGCAATGGAAACGATTTCAAAACGCATTACTATTCAGTAACAGTAGAGGCCGCATACCTTCGAACGGAGAAGGCCGTCGCTCGCCGGCCCATCCATAATGCAAGGGAAACTGCTGTGAACTGATACCGTGATTGAACCGATACCGATGGCCGACCAAGTACTCTTCACTAAGGACTGACCTGTATGGATTTGAAACAGGAAAGGAGAGTTCTTTATTCATCTCCGTGACCATCGTGACAAATCAGAGAGCAAGTTCTGCGGAAAGTGAACTAACTAAGCACTCAAATTCAAATTACAGATATTCAAAGATCTTTATATCTTTGAATTCTCGTATTTATTTATGGTTCGCAACAATTCCGAAGCGTTGCTGTGAGAAATTTTGACCAAAAGACATACAACGTGCGTATTTAACAAAAAAAATGGTTGGCAATGCCCGAGGGGTCCGTTAAAAAATACATAGATATTTTCCCTTTTATACACATTTACTGAAATGTCAAAATCATATTGAACATTTGGTGAATTTAGTTATGTCAATCGGTATCAAAACAGGACCCAATATCGTTACAGAACACTATTATTACTATTCTAATTTATTTGTGTTAACTAAATACCTACACAATAGTATTACCCAATAGCCGTTATAATACTCGTATCAACTGGGTGTTACGTTTAATACCTACACGCGAATAAATTAATACGATTAATAAATAATTAATTCATGTGTGTAAGCACATAATTATGCAGTCACAGACTACTTAGTCATATCTGAAATGTGGCAGACAGATTATGTCGAATTTAACGTGTGTTGGTAATTACTGATGTTGTTATTAAACGCTCTGTTTTATACATTAACATTTTTTATTTTGACCGATCGAACGCCCGTTGAGATAACCAAAGGTTTTTTTTAAATGAATGTTGTAGGCTAGCGAGCATTTGTGACGCCTGATGGTAAGTGAACACTGTTGTTTATGGATACCTGCGACTAGGGTGTCGACTCCTCTCAAGATGTGCTGTCCGCCTCTCAGAAGATAATATGGAGGGAGGGGAAGGGAAAGGGCTATGGAAGATGGGGATGGCTAATTACATATTGTGTGAAGAATGTTCCTATACAAGGATTAGTTGCTTCATCAGAAAACGTGATATTTTATAATTACTGCTAAATCGAAACCTTGGTTTGAAATTTAATCTTTCAATATTGTTTAATTTTACTATCGCACTTAACTAATTATTATTCAGCTATAAAATGAATTATTCTTCTTTGTTGAAATTCTGAAAGTGTGTGTTTCTTGCGCTATTTATTACTTTTATATAGTGTTTAAATAATCCATAAAAACTGTCAAGATTCAAGACAGCAAATGTTTTTATGATAAGATTAAAAACGCGTTTAATTTGAAAGTTAATGAGTTATTCTAACCGCGAACCGTTTCACAATCAATGGGCTGGAGGTATTTCGCGTACGCACTACGTGTGATTTACCGACCGAATCCACGCGTAAATGTTACCGCTCGATGGTGAAACAGAAAATAACGATTCATTCGACCTTCAATTAATATTAATCTATAGAAGTTAAATGACTGACCCATAGACAGTCTTTTTCACGCATTTTCTACTTCTGAATTCTGGAATCTGAACATTTTGAACTGACGTCAGCAGATCTTTTTATGTTAGAACCGGGGCCATGTGACATAGTAAAAGAGTTGTGGCATAGTTTAAGAGCTTTTTAACATAGCTCTTCCAGACATTCCGGAGAAGGATCAGCGGGCAAGTAAGGGTAAAGGCGCTTCTACGCGCTTGCCGGTAGTGCTATGAATGCAAAGGGTCATATCATCATCAGCCTATATACGTTCCCACTGCTGGGACACAGGCCTTATCTCAATTGTGAGATAGTGTGGGCCATACTTCACCACGCTGGCCTAGTGCGGGTTGGTGGAGGGGTGCGTAAGGCAAGTGACCAACCTTAATGTCAGATGTTATTAAGCCGCCAAATGGCCTCTGACTAGGCTTGACGACTAATATTTACATTACCTATAGTAAATATCAGCCGGGACCAACAGCTTAACGTGCCTTCCGAAGCACGGAGACGCTCGAAATTAATGTCACTAAATATGGTCAGAATGGTCACCCATCCATTAACCGACCGCGGCGTAGGTAGCTAGACTTTCGTTATCGCTAACGAACCACTGTCACAGCTGCGCTACGAGCGCCACTAAAGGGTCATATAAAAGGAATTAAAGGGAAGAAGGGGAAAATAAGAGGCGCTGGTTTGATGGTAGTAACACGTGAAAATGGCGAGGTCGCTTCCTTCAGTACTGACTTCTAGGCAGGCAGCGTACAGAGCCAACTCCTTCTTATGTCGCCATCTTCGGGCAAGAAGGTACACCACGGGGTTTAGTGGGTTCCACCCTTTCTAGGTCGTAAGAGTTCTATCTTCTTATTTCTCCGATATTCCCGGGTAAAGAAGAAGGTTGTAGACGTGAGATTTTTGAATCGTAACCGTGAGAAACCCGTTAAGACCGCTTTTCTCAACGACTTCGCCCACGGGTATGCACGGTATGCATAAAAGCATTTTCCTTTTACAAAAGAGGTTGCAAGTTTGTACAAAATTACATCGTTTTGCACTTTCTAAATAGAAGTGGTAAAGTATGCTACAAGTATAATTGTAAATGGAAGTAAGTTATATAATTTTTTTATAAATACAATAAGTGTCTCATAATAAATAAACATAATTAAGCTTGGGCAATCTAGACTAAAAAAAACATTTTATGCCCTTTGCTCATTTAACCTAAAAACGTTTTAAAGTGCGGAAAATGTAATAAATCCGTTTCCCCTTCGCATTTAGTAATTAATACCGATTATCAAACACCTGCTGTATACATCACTTCACTAATTAAACATTGAACGGATGTGCATAATTTACTTAGAACCGAATCGCTATGAAATATTATTACAATTTACGCAACAACGTATCGTGAAACTGGGTAATTGCGAGAATCCGAATACTTTGTTGTAACACATAGTCTCTTCGTAATTAAATAAAATCTATTTTTAATCTAGCTTTATGTAATGACGTCGGTAGACAATGTCATTTGTGAAAGCGGTCACGTGATTTAATTAAATATGATCCTTAATCATGTGTGTTATCGAAGAACTTGTGTAATAACTTTTGTATTTACACTGACAGAAATGTAGTAAATCTTGACGCGCTTTTAGACTAGGAAGTGACGTATAAAGGAATCGAAAAAGATTGGCAATGGCTAAATAGATAAGACTGATAATAAACACAAACGCAAAATAATATGAAAATCACGTACATGACATACTCGCGGTTACAGTAAAAATACACACATAATAATATTATGTCTATGGCATAGACTCTATGCCATGACATTACAAACTAGTTAGGAAACGATACGAAAAGTAATAGTTATCAGTTGCTTTCGTTTTAATGTGAGTTATATCCCTTGGGTGTATTTAATGCTATATACATCCGGCCATAAGATGTCAAAAGATGGATTACTGTTTGTACAAAAGAGCACCTTATGGTTATTGCATTGAAATATTTCATCTAAGTCACTGCAGTTAAGAAATTACCAGCAATAAGAACTCTTATGAGAAATCTTTATCTGATTCATTGAAAGCAATCAGCTGTTCTCATTTACCAAATGGTCGTAGTGTTGCCATTTTTGGCCAAACCTCATTTTCCATTTACGATTATTTATTCGTACGAGTGATATTAGATACTTAATTTATAAAATTAACGTTACAAAACGGCATGCAGCAAGTTCTTTATGGGAATATTTGTCCATTAAATGGTACTGGGGCAGTCGAGCACATTGTCTACCATATTTGTCGGTCTCGTAATCGACTTGCGAAAGGATATTGCCAGATAATTGTACGGAATTTACTATGTTGCCTATTTACTATTACACCATGGCAGATGGATTGAACCAGATTAAACTGTGTAACGAACCATGCTGACAAAGTTATGGTTGTTATTTAACTTATCTTAATACCTCGTTTGTTTATGGGTTTTTAGTGCACGTCGTGATCTTGGGGTCATGGGATCGATTCTCGGGTTGGACACTTAACTATAGTTGTTGGTTTAACGGTTTCTATACTGAAGAGAAAAGAAAGAAAGAAAAGACTATTATTTCCTTACTTTTTTGTCTTTTCTACTGTCAAAAATAGCTAAACATAGCCTTATTTCACTGGCCCGATCGCGCATTTGGTAGTAACCCTGCCCTATGCGCCAGGGGTCGTGAGTTCGAATCCCACCAAGGACAAACACTTGTGTGATGAACACTTGTGTTTGTTCTGTGTCTGGATGTTGATTTGTATTTAAGTTTATACCTATTTCTGGTACCTGTTGTTTCTGACGCCCATAACACAAGTGCTTACGCTACTTAATGTATGTGGTGTTGTCCAATATTTATTTATATATTTTATTTATTTTTTTAATGTTTTATTTTCGGAGCTTTTTGTTCCGATCTAATTAGGGTCCGTTTGAATCATCGATCTAAGGTGAAGCGAATGGTGAAATAATTCGGCTATAATGATAAAATGGGTAGGAAAATCGATTGAAAAAGAGTACACTTAACCTTTCAGGTGTTTCTGCATTCCAATATTATGTTCTATTTTGTAAGAGTGCATGCAGGCATGCGGGTCATGTAATGTTAATCGAGAACATTAGACCAGATTGTTTGGCTTTTGCACGCCCGTTTCTAAAGAAACTTTGTTCACTATTTGGTTACCTTTTTTGATGTGAACAGTCAATACAATTTTATGAACAACTAGCGGTCACTTCTGCGGTTTCAACCCTGCGTCATTTCTATTTTCAAATATCCCCCGCTTCCCCCCATATTTCCGGTATCAAAAGCACCCTATGTTCACCGGGGATAGTGTAGCTTCTAAAAGTGAAAGAATTATTCAAATCGGTTTAGTAGTTTCGGAGCCTATTTAATACTTGTATCGATATAGATGAGTCTACAAAACTGTTCGAGCTAAGTATTGGCTGCCAGGCCAACTACTCACAAGATACTAATACCTCTGACCTCCAGAGCGTAACTGAGCTCAAGGTCAAAGTGGCTGGAGATGACGTCATCCTATCCAAACTTAAAGGGCTTACATATTTGCACGTTTCAAACGCGAGGTAAATAAGCTGAAGATGTTCTATACAACTTTACATTATTTCTAAAATGAGTTTAAATAAAATCTACTGCCATGGTAAATAGTTCCGGATTAAGCATTAATACAAAAGTCTCATGGTTTCGTAGCCAGTGATGCCAGTGACCAGTAAAGTTACAAATAAAAGAGGCAAAGTAGTGGCAAAAGTTTACCTTCCTTCTAACTGAGGAACAAAGAAAGAGGTTGTTTTTAATAACTTCAACATTAAAAGGACGATATAAACGACGTCGAAGCTTTTTTTTGTTGCGATACGTAACTATTTTTTATTTACTTTGCTGCCTCCAGCAAATTGAAACATTTACATAACTAACGCTGGCGCCGGCTCGTCCCAATCAGGTGTGAACGGGAACCGGGGGAGTTTAGTGGGTAGTGGACGCTCTAGTCTCGAGTCCTACGCACACTTAAGTAATGACTATACATCGTTATCGCGCGGGCAGTTTGGGGGCGACGCATAGATGACCGAAGGGCTGTCACACGTATATAACGAGTAATAGAATATTTGCATGTTTTTTTATTCTTTAAATTAAAGCCTTTCATGTTATGTATATTCCTTATGAGGATAAATAGAATATTATTTCTATTTTGATATTGTATTCAAAATTGGGACAAAGTAGTGTAGAAGCGTTGTTTAAGTTAGCAACACTTTCTCTGAGGGTTGATTCAGTCCAGTAAGTCAGAAATTGACATCATACAGCTATAAATGAGTAATTAGGATAAAAATAACATTTTCATAAAATTGGTTAAGTTATCGAAACTGAAAAAAATCGTAAGGTAACATTGTTGTATCAGTGGTCGATTTAGGATTACAAATAGATTCAATGCATAATATCTATTTAAAAATCGATATTTTTATTGGTCAAATATAATTTTTAAAAAAAGATTCATGCGTGGCAACCCTATTCATCAGTATCCACGCGTCGCCCCGAAACTGCCCGCGCGATAACGATGTATAGTAATGACATAGAGTTAAATACCACAAAACTTGTTTCCTGTCTGTATCCATCCCCTTTTTAACCACTCAATCCCGAACCGGCACTCGGGTGCCGCGTAACAATAGATTTTCTATTGTGTCTGGTAATCCGGGGCTTGAAAGATTAAAATCAAAAATTTACCTTTTATACCATCTCTAAGTTGATTTAACTATAAGATATTCATTCGTGTCAAAATTTAATGATTGAACGAATAAAAGGTTAAATTAAATTCAGATTGAATGCTACAACTGATTTATAATGTTTGTTTGTATGTGGATTGGGGCCTGATAATAATAGAACGAGCTGTAAATTGGATGTGCGAGTATACTCGTACATATTTATGAACGAGGGTCGTTCATTATTGTAAAATAAGTGTGTGTGATATTTAATTTAGTTTTTTTTATTGCAATGTGTAACAAGACGAGCAGATCGTACACTGCGGTGGTACCCACCTAGACGGCCCAGTACAGGAACCTACCACCTGGTCAACTCAGAATGGTCGTGAACCAAGGAAGACAGACGTCAATAAACGGCTAGACACGATATTCTCCAATTAATAATAATAGTAACAAACAATGAACGTTATTACACAATATACATTCGCTATAAATATGGAAGTCTGGCGGAAACAGTCATGTCATGACTAACCGTTATAAATAAACCCTCACACATATTCAATGCCTCCGGTGTGTATAAAAATCAATGCATTGTATAAGACCTTATCGGTATTAATATAGAGGTCAAAATAAAACGGTTGTTATTGTCCTCTCCGTTCATTGGAGTCACGTACGGGCATAATGTATTTATTTAAATAGGCAAGTAATAGATTAACTTTTTCACGCCAGGAAATGCGTATACCCAAACTCCAAAGTCTTTGTATTAATGGGACCGAAGGATATTGTAGAACTGCTCTGTGGGAACTACAGACAATTTATTAGTCTTTCCTCTCAGTAACCATTTAGAGAGGAAGTACATAGGTACCATGAATGAGTAAATTGTCAAAATTTTTATGACATCTAGATCATACAAGCACAATTAAATACTGGTTGGCTAAGCCAACGATCGAGGCAAAACAGTAAGTAGAGTCCTCGAATTTTTGTAGCTTTTGCAGTTATTGGACCAAGGATGCTGTTTAATAAAATTTCTTCAAAATAACCAGGACCATTTGAACGAAAGTAGACATTGTATAGCCCAACTTTACTTAGTATCTGCTTTGTGGCTAAACCTATACAGATACCAAACAGATACAAGTGAATCCGCAATCCAGACTTTGAGGAAGAATATTTGTTTATCCAACAAAATTATTTCTGTAAAATTAGGCAAACGGCCTATTTTTACAGAAATACGATGCAACTGTACGAAATCAATCTGGAAAAACTAGGTCGTTTAAACAATGTTTAAAGTAGAAAAGTTTTTTGATTAAAATAGACGTCGATCTGTTGGGTCGTGGGGCGTTTCGCCCCACGAGCTATTCGACCCGCGGGGCGAATCGCCCAAGGACCCTTTTTGAAGTGGCACTTTCGCCCCGCGGACCGAAACGCCCAATAACTTTTCGAAATGGGTCGATTCGCCCCGCCGTGGGGCATAAAAGAGCTCTCTTATTTGATGGATAATTTTGATCGAAAATATATAGTTTTATTACATATCTCTAAAAGTACAGCCGTGCACAAAATAACAGAGCAAACGAAATAATTTATAAGTTAGAAATGTCATAAGCCAATTGAGTACATTTTTGTGTTATTGCTCTGCATTATTATTGTATGTAAAAATATTATGTAAAATAAGTGCAAAAAGGTGCCGATAAACGCGTACATGCATTCCAAGAATCTCAGGTAAAATTTACTCTTTGTTAAAGTAAACTTACCTGGCACATAAACAAAAGAAAACCTGGAGCGCCCGTGCGGTAAGTAAGACCACAGAATAGATTTTTTTTCTATTCCGTGAGTAAGACGGTTAAGTACTGAATCTGTAATTATGCCACCTCTAAATTGTATATATTTTTTAAATAAATTTGATTATTACCGGAATTTATTTTTATCGGAATCTTTTATTTTCACTAACCACTTTTCTACTCGTCTGTACAAATAAATGGAATCCTAAATTTTTTTATATGAGTCAAGCTGGGCATAAAAAATGCGCATTGGGTTGCTTCGCTCCGTGGTCCGAATCGACCCATTTCAAAAATGACTTGGGCAATTCGCCCCGCTGTAACCACTGCGGGTCGAATGGCCCCATTCAAAAAGAGCTCTTGGGCGATTCGCCCCGCGGGTCGAATAACTCGTGGGGCGAAACGCCCCACGACCCGATCTGTTTTACACTTAAATAAAAAACAGTGTAAAATGTATGTGCCTTAGATCATGCGCCGGAATCAAAAACTGTCAGTTGAAGTAGAAAGATAATTTAAATATCGTAATTTATCTCGAAACACAGTGAGGAGAACATAATATAATTATGAAACATTGGCATAAAGCTTAATGTTGTCATAAACAAAATATTAATTACTGTGAACAAGAAACAATACCTAGTATAGCATTTTATACTATTCAATATGAAGCACAACACAACGTAGGTAATAGAATAAACTTTCCTTTCCAAACAGTAAAGTCAAAAAAGTCGACAAAAGTTGAACAAAACTTCTAAACGGCCTAGAAAACTTTCATACTACCGATCATTAGGAAGTTATTACTGGGACAATGGTCGGCATTATAGTAACCTTGGTTCAATATCAGCTGTTTGCTTATTTGCTTGAATGAAATAGCTAACTTCAGCTAAACGGGCACGTATACTAGGTCTGAACGCGTTTTTAATAAAAACATTGATATTGCGTTTTCTTATTGACATTATTTATTGCAATATACAAAACCTTTGGAAGTAGGTTTTTATAGCTTCTTTTGTGCAGAAAAAGCGTTTTGCACCTGTCCTTTACCGCAGGCTAGCGAAAGCGGCCGGGAGTCGGGACTAAATATTCGTCCTATTACCCACTAAACTTCCCTAGTTTCCCTTTTACATTCGAATAGGATAAGCCATGGTCATTCACCGGCCCATCCCCGGGCACACAGCCTGTTGGCTTTAGGCCGGGGTTGAAGAGGACCACCCGAGAAACTAATTGATCTCTATGGTGGCTATTGCGTCTATTTAACACTAAAGTGCATTTTTGTTTTTGCACTTTGAAGCAACAATAGTCCACATAGTTGGAAGTGCAGTGACATTATAATCAAGTTCTTTACACTAGCATCAGTAAGCTATCCAGCGATTATTATCCACTTATTTTATAAGATCGTCACGCTTGGCGGATGACGCTGAAGATTGTCAAAGTAGTTTTTACACCACTTTTTTGTTTATTTAATCTCTTACTAATTTACTTTACGCTGTGAATTAATAATAAATAGAAAAAACACAATTCGGGTCATAGAAAAAGTGAATTGCAATTTCACTGACTTGACATAAAAGATTATCAAAATTAGTTTTAATAAGGAAGTTTAAAGCCGAAAAGTTAGAAGCCTGCATATTAAAATACATTATTATGTAAACTACAAGTTAGTTGTAAAACTTTGTAAAACTATAATTAGAAAATACACATATCCCAGTTAGTTACGACTACAAAAAATACAAATAACCTACAATAGCGCGCAGTGAGTTATGGTTTGTATTTTAAATTTTTGTGTTCTTTTTTAAATTTACAGAGCTCTTACAGAATAAACCAACCTTGTTGACTATAAGGATTTCGACAAGTTTGATTTCTTTGGTTTTCAATTTTATACGATCTTGAGAACGCTATTTTTTTTTGTGTATGTGAATATGATCTTTAAGCGTCGTAAACTGCATTTAGCAGTTACACTGTTATTCTGCAGAATTGTGAAACTGTTCACACTAATTATGAACAAAGCACGCGGAAGCCGACAGATTTAGATCTGAACAATCACGACAACTGTCTTCACCTGCCGATCTTAACAACCAGACCACTTGTCACTTGCGTAACTTGATAGTAGAACGAATACGTTATATTAGCTATTTGTTGGCTAATACCATTGTCTCACGTGCCTCTTCAGGGAATTTGCAACATCTAAATGGTCAGTGTTGAAAGTTGTAACCGCAACTAAATCATAATTGGATAACAGATCTCAAAAGTTTACTTTATTTCACCTACTAACTGCCCGCACCGGTCTTGTACGTGCAGAGAAAGAATAAAAGAAACACATTTTGTCGTGACAATAACAAAAGCAAAAAAAGATGATTGTCTAATTTGGTGCACTTGCTCTGAAGTTATGCACGCACATTCGGTGATTTTTAAAGATCACGGGATGCGGGTGGCGCAGGACTGTCCCATATCTAATAGCCTAATCTTTCAGCTGATGATGATGTTATTAGTATAATTGAAAATAAAAATGGGAAAATGGGAAATCTGAAGACAAGTGATGTGGTTCCCCGGTAAATAAGTTTCAGATCTTTATACCTGTGACTGACATTAACTTTCTTTTTGCTTAACAATAAAAAATTTGCCATTGGTCAGCAGGGCAGCAATGGTTGCAAATAAAAAGCCAAAACCTTATAAAATTCTATTCTGTAAAAAACATCGACATTTAAACGCAGATTTAATTGCTTCCTTCAATATCAAACCCAGAACGGAATTTAAATAGGTAAACTAATAATCAAATTATGACGAATAACTGCATGCAACAAACACGGAATATTAGAAAAGAAAGGTTATTTTGCAAGGAAGATAATTGAACGTGCCGAAAACTCACCGATTGAGCTGTGACCGTATCATAATATTTTACGGTAGGCCGTTCCGGTCAACCAATCACCACATTCAATATTACCGGATCGATTTGAGTCCACAAAAAACAAAAACCACAAGCTTATGTAACCTTTACAATTTTCCGTATATTAACTGTAGGAATAGACAAATAAGTCATTAGAAAGTGACACAGTTTTTTTGTTAAAACGGAAATCAGGACTTGAAGACGATTAGTGATATCATTTATCATGATGTTCTTTTCAGTTGGTGTCCATTACGGAGTTTTAATGCCATACTGATCCGAGCTTTCGAAATTTAAAACCATGGCCTCAACATTTCTTTTCTGTTTTTTTAATAACTTTTCTTTTTTTCTTTTCTTTATAGTAACTTAATGACAAAGACAACATTTTTGACGGACAAAACAATTTGGAGGAGTCAGTTTAATTTCAATTAATTTTTATTATCTCCGGATCATTTTTAAGACAAACGTTTTTATAAGTGTTGTCTGTTTCTGAATGTTAATTTATGGATTATATGTGTTCTCCCTAAATTTATCCTTAGCTCATTGGTTCTTTTCCTCGGCATCATCAGTTGATAGGTATCATAGATAATGTTAGAACGCCTGCGCCCGCGCAAGCTATCACGTATTGGCATAATTATCGTAATAGCATCACGTCGTTTCGCTTCCCACCCGTCGACTATTCCGCTTTCTGGTTGGAATTACTATTCTCACAAAATAACGACAGTTGTAAAGTAAGTTATCGTTGGTTCATTTGATTACTTACGCGAATAAAAAATACAGTGGCGTTCAATTTAGTTTTTTAGCGGCGCGTGAACGGTATCGGATACATTGTTACTATCAATATTACATTGATATAAAAAAAAGCTGTTTTAGTACTAGAAGCATGAGTTTTAGGATCAACGATGATACTGGACACATATTTATTTAAATCACTTCCGGATAATCAGAAACAGAGAAAACACAAATATTTATGTGACCCCTTCTAAAAATCAATCAATCGATACTGCACTTATTGGACACGCCTGTTTTTCATGAAGTGACAATCCCATATACATACCTATATAATTTACTTTTACTCCCTGCACGGTTGAAAGTTTTACATTGGATAACCTAAAAAAAGAGTTTTTAGAATGTATGTATCTAGCGCCGTTTTCTGGTTCTGTAACTGGCAGATTTTGTCACCGCATCGTCATAACAAAGATAAAGTGTACAAACAATTTCAGGAAGTTTCATCGTTTATCTGATAGACTGCTATGTAATTGTGCTACTTCAGTCGCTTCCTTCGTCAACGCAAAATCTTTCGTAACATCTTAGAGCCTTTCAAGTTTTCCGACAAAAACATTACCAACCTCCTCTCAATAAAAACACCGGTACTTACGTATTTACAGTCGTAATCGTAAAGATAATAAGATGATATTATTATACCGGCCTTGATATTACTATCTCGGGCCATTAGCCATACAGAATTCGCACGGCAATGTCTCATCTTTGTAGTTCATTCACATCGTACAAGCAATTCTGCTCTGAACTTCTGACCTACGAACATTCGTCGACTCGAAATGCTACCGTTTAACATGTAACCTACGCTGCATTGTTTAGAATTCTCTCATTGCACGTGTGATAACAATAATACCTAATTATTATAATATTACAGAGGCGTACTACTAAGTTATTAGTTTCATTGTGCTCTCGCCACAATAGTATTAACAGTTATATTTACAGTTATAGCCATGGGCAGAGTTTAGAACATTTATCACATTACGCTGACACGGATATCTAGTACACATTCTTACAGCTTAAGATCTGGAGGTACTCAGTACGGCTTCAAAACAAAAGTCAGTAGAGTACCTACCTATCCTTAAACTTTACTAAGAAGGCAGTCCCATACTAAAAAAATGCAATTTAAGCCACAACTGCAAATTATTTTATCAATAAGATAATAGAAACTAAAATCTGGCGTGATTTTGTTTTTCTATATATGTATAGGATTGTATACGAGTTGGTACAATCTAAGGGCTATAAATAAATAATAGTGGTTGAAAGAAACGCTAAAACTGTCTCATTAGCGTTTTTCACAAAAATTAACATGTTCCTAAGTATTACTGTTATCTTAACTTGAAGCAGCGAACCAAAACTGTTATCTATCAAACCAATATTATTGTTTATTGGTAAGTTTTTAAGAAGATGAAACTGAATTATGATAGTAATTTTTGTAAACCTTCTCAATTTCCTCGAAATATTTTTGGAACCTCCGTAAATTCTTCACGGCAATTATTGGGCCTCTTTACTGTTTACTAAAGTCAATAAACTTTACTTTAACGCTGCCACCGATTCGGGACAGAACCGTGGCGAAAGTGGCCCCGGTTGTGATAGATAGGTACGTGTAGAGTTAGACGTGAGTAAATATTATGTACGTGCTGGTCACATACCGCATGGTAAGTTTTAGAGTTCTGCCTCACCAGGAACCGCCCTGGCGACGTCGCGGGCTACCGTTCCCTGTCAAATACATAGTATGAAAATGTCAAAATTGACAACGTTGCCGAACTGTCGCCAAGAGAGGTATAGGTCTTATACATTTCAATAATAACAACTTGGATACGGTAGCCGTCGCTATGGCGTCCTAATGAGGCAGGACACTTAAGCTTCTTTACTACCAAAAGTGTGGAAGTTACTTATGAAGAAATCAATATTATGCCGTGTAACTATGAAGTTACATGGAAATATGTACCTGATTCTGCACCTCTCACGCGATTACCACCAAAAATATCGGAAAAGCAGTCGTGAAGTTCTTTATTCTAACTACCTAAATGCTGTATACTTTTATTAAATCCGCTACGACAGCTGACAAACAGGTGTTAAGTCGACATTACAGTCTATTGACGGATATTCCAACAACCTCAATACGCTAATAACTACTTAAAGGCTCTATGATAAGTTAAGTCTACAAGCGTCCTTACATTAACAAAGCCAGAGTTGTTATCACAGCAGTAAGTATTTGCTACACATAAAAAATTCGAGGATTCAGGCGACTGGGACCAAATAAAACTGGGACCGCGGTCCCAGTTACCTGATAACATTTTTGAATCGGTCGACTGGGACCATATACCTAATTTCCTTTAATGTACAGTTAACAGAAAAATCAAGTTATAACTCAGGATTTTATTTTATTTAGTATTACGGTCAAGTATTTTTGAAGTGAAAACTTCTGACTACACTTTTTTTATGGGGAAAAAATGTTAAACTCGCGACAGATTAGTAAGATTGATTCGCCATGCTCGTCGAAGTTATAAGCGCCCAGAAACACCAAAGAGAAGTCACACGGAATATCTAATGGCGGAGTAGAATTTCATGGAAATAAAAGCGAGTGATGCAAAACTTCTATTTGAAGTACCAGGCGCCCATAAGTGCCGAAGAGTAATCACACGGAATATTTCATCCTAAAATGGCAGCGTGGTGAATAAAATTCATGTAAAATAAAAGCGAAGTGATGCAAAACTTCTATTTGAAGTACCAGGCGCCCATAAACACCAAAGAGTAGATCGAAAATTCGTAAGACGGATGGAGAGTAGACAGGCGGTGCGGCGTTGTGTCAGTATGGATTTGTCATAAAAGTGACATTCGGTTGCTAAGTAACATTGTTATGAGGAGATGATTGCCATTGCAAATAAATATTACACCACAATATGTGCATCTTCTGACTTTATTATAAATATATAATAGGAGTAATGAGTACTTACTTTATGGTGTATAAAGTTAAGAGACATAAAGACTGATTTTTATATTATTGTTTTGAGGAGATTTCTGTTGAATGTTTAAATACTTAGAATTACTAGTTAAGTAGGCATATGAGCCAACGTGATTTTTAAAACATAATTAAGACTGTTATACTGTTTAAGTAGGTAATACAAAAACTAACTTACCTTTGCAAAAATTAACTTTGTTTTATTTGTGACACCTTTTCTGCTAACTGTACTAAATCTTGTATTTCAACAATGGATTTGTGGTTAAAATTACGGGTGGTCCCACTCGCCTGACGAAATAAACAAATAAAAACTAATCAGGCAACTGGGACCGCGGTCCCAGTTATATAGTGGTCCCAGTCGCCTGAATCCTCAAAAATTCGGACCGCACAGGTACTTATCACCTGGTCGAAAGCCGCGAAATAGGGCTGCGGAGTTACACGTATTTATCACGAAGCACGACAAATCGCTGGACGGACGCGTCGGCTACGGCTTAACGGTGTCGGGGCAAGGCACGGGAGATTAGCTCGACTGACGGGTTTGCTTAGAATGACTCATTGTGGCCTGATTTACAAGCTGTTTTTGCTGATTTACACAGCCGAAGGTCCGCGCGTGAGCTGCGAGGAATCTTATGGAATGCTGACGTAATAATAAAACTAACCGCAGGTGGATTTACTATGGTAAACGGTGAGCACGATGTGTGTGCGAAATAGAAGAAGCGGGAGGGCCGCTTCTTCAGCCCCCGATTTTTTGTGTATTCGCGCGGCGTAATTATAGCGTTCTCTTGTTTAAATATTTTTTATGACTATTAGTTTTAGATTACGAAATTCATTTCTTTTATTTATTGCATCATATAATATTGTATAAAGGTTTTAAACATGTGTAATATATGCCTATATTGACCCTAGAAGGGCTGTTCCTGCAAAGATGAGGGCTTATACTATAGAGTTTTTTACACTACATTAATTAAAGTTGGTTGTCGTTAAAATAATCAGTTAAAGAATTCGTCAACACAGAATGGCCGTTCAATGCATTCTAGATGATTAATACATAGATGTGACAATCGATTGAATAGCAATCGCTCATTTCGATTTACGGCTAATTGCGATAGAGTAGACGTTATCTCCACATTGTGACAGCTAGCTGATAGTTAACGTGTGCGAATTACAAGGTTTTACATAATCAGACTACTTATCTAGACATATAAAGACGTTCGCTATTTTCAAGTAGTTTGTCTGAGCAAATTTTAATGGAATATAACTGATTGGGTTATCGAAACATACCGAAATAATTTCAATCAGTAACATTGTAATGATGGATAGACCATTATTATTATTTTTTGTGCTGGATTAGTTGGCAGACATTCATGCAGCCCACCGGATGATAAGCGTTCAATACGGTCTATTTTATTGAGGGTTATTTGACTAGGACGCATCGCTCATGTTGTCACACTGTACTAATCGGTACATGAGCAAGTTTTGTTAATCAAGCCTGTCCTACCAAGGGATCTCGCTCTCGCTAATGACTTGAATTCCACGAGGTACCTATTGTGAGGCTTATCGGGGTCACCAGCGTTGTCTTAGGTGCGCCGTGACCGTTCCGTTTATTAGCTGACAACGTGCCTCAGGGGTAGGCACTAGCGTTACGTAGTTGCTTTATGAATTTAATGATATAAAAATACTTTCCATTAAGTCAACCTCTATTTTATAAAACTTCAATTCGTAGACACGTATTGAACTTATCAGTTTTTCTCGTAAAAGGGGATTTCGGCAGTTTGGCTATATAGTTAAAAAATTGCTTTAGGTTATTCCTATATAGTGGAAGAAAGAGCACCCAAGCTTGTATTTACGAGTAGCTTCAGCGCGATAGGTACCTTGGTCTGGCGGTAAAAACTTATTTCAATTTGTGACCGGCCCTTATTATATGTATAATCTAATATATGACTAATTGTGGAACAATTAATAAAGCCGTAAAGTAAACAAATTGCCTTACTTTCTTAAGAGAAAAGGGTTAAGCGTGTTTTAATTGCTATTACTGGCAATACCTTTCAAATATCACGAATACCGTTAGTTCAGGACCATCTTAGGTCCTGAGCTAACGGTATTCGTGTTAACATCTTAAAATTGAATAATAAATAAAGAAATGTAGAGGATAACTTTATTGGACATAAAATGTTTAAAAACTAATTAATAATAATAATAATAATAAATCTTTATTACCAGAAAACATGTTCCAAATACATACAAAGTAGGTACAAACAGCAGCTTATAAGATAATAGTACTAAAACGAGCACGATGCAATGTAATGAAACCTATTGAATTTGACAGCGGTCTCTGCACTAGACTCTAGGCCTGTTTCGCAGAACCAATTACAATTAAAATAGGTATATTTAGCGGCAGGTTCGGATATATATATTTTTATACAATAATGTTTCAGATTTTTGGAGCAATACAGCAATAATTGGAACACTACATAGGTCAGAAAAAGCCTGTTTTATCTTACTAATTTAAAACAAACTACAATGAGTCGTGAAACCGACATGAAACCTTAAAATAAAATTTTCATTATGCACCCTGTGTTAATGTGTGTGTATGTGAGTGTCTCTGTGTACTTTACGTAATTTACGTGTGTAATTTACGTAAATCACTTAAGCAATCAACTTAAATTACATCATGTACGACTGTACGAGAAAGGGCCCATAGTAAAAAAAGTCAGGCAACCCATCAAGGGCGTTGTCAAAAGGTGGTATGTGGTATGGTACAAAATTAGTAGAGGCAGGTGGTACGGCAATACCGTAATGGCTTCGAAACACATACGTATGTACCTATATGAATACACTCATAATACGTGCAAGGTGTTTGTGGTAAGGGGGTCAATAACCCCGATTGTAGGGCTGGGATTGGTTATAAGCACGATTGTTAACCTTCGAGTGCTCAGTTGGTAGAGTGATGTACTAGGACAAACAATAGTATATTGATAGAACGATTGGTCTCCGCGTATTGAAGATCGATTAAATAATGTATTAAGCCTCCCAGGAGGAGAAGGATCCCAGGAGGAGGAGGAGTTGTTTTATTTAATAAGGATCCCAGGGGTTAGTAGGTACCTTCTTCAATACACAATGATGGGAGTCTGGGGGCTTCTCATACTACTTTCCTACCCTCTACCCCGTTGAGGGTAAAAGTGCGTAAAACAGTAAACGGTAAAAAAAAAATTAATCCCAACTCAAGGTAAGCTTACTCAAATGAACGAATGAATATTTCTTTCTATTCGTATGGAATTGGAACACATAGCCCTTGGCATAGATTCACTATTAATACGCCAGCTAGTAAATAAATTCATCGAACTCAAAGATAGGATCTTTTATTAAAGGACTTTGTTGAGGACACCAAAATGAGGATTCAGGCGACTGGGACCACTATATAACTGGGACCGCGGTCCCAGTTGCCTGATTAGTTTTTATTTGTTTATTTCGTCAGGCGAGTGGGACCACCCGTAATATCCATTGTTGAAATACAAGATTTAGTACAGTTAGCAGAAAAGGTGTAACAAATAAAATAAAGTTAATTTTTGCAAAGGTAAGTTAGTTTTTGTATTACCTACTTAAACAGTATAACAGTCTTAATTATGTTTTAAAAATCACGTTGGCTCATATGCCTACTTAACTAGTAATTCTAAGTAAACATTCAACAGAAATCTCCTCAAAACAATAATATAAAAATCAGTCTTAATGTCTCTTAACTTTATACACCATAAAGTAAGTACTCATTACTCCTATTATATATTTATAATAAAGTCAGAAGATGCACATATCGTGGTGTAATATTTATTTGCAATGACAATCATCTCCTCATAACAATGTTACTTAGCAACCGAATGTCACTTTTATGACAAATCCATACTGACACAACGCCGCACCGTCTGTCTACTCTCCATCCATCCGTCTTACGAACTTTCGATCTACTCTTTGGTGTTTATGGGCGCCTGGTACTTCAAATAGAAGTTTTGCATCACTTCGCTTTTATTTTACATGAATTTTATTCACCACGCTGCCATTTTAGGATGAAATATTCCGTGTGATTACTCTTCGGTACTTATGGGCGCCTGGTACTTCAAATAGAAGTTTTGCATCACTCGCTTTTATTTCCATGAAATTCTACTCCACCATTAGATATTCCGTGTGACTTCTCTTTGGTGTTTCTGGGCGCCTATAACTTCGACGAGCATGGCGAATCAATCTTACTAATCTGTCGCGAGTTTAACATTTTTTCCCCATAAAAAAAGTGTAGTCAGAAGTTTTCACTTCAAAAATACTTGACCGTAATACTAAATAAAATAAAATCCTGAGTTATAACTTGATTTTTCTGTTAACTGTACATTAAAGGAAATTAGGTATATGGTCCCAGTCGACCGATTCAAAAATGTTATCAGGTAACTGGGACCGCGGTCCCAGTTTTATTTGGTCCCAGTCGCCTGAATCCTCACCAAAATTGGCTATTTTGCCGCCGGTCATGAAAAAAACTGTTACGATAAAAATAGCAGTTAATGACTAGTGCTTTTCGGTGCTAAGCAAAAACCGTTCTCGTTTTTTCCATCATTAATTTAACGTGTCAATTAGAACAACTAGTATAATCGTTTCACAAGAAAAAACACTCCTGCGCCGGTGTAGCTCGCGGTGTATTGTACTACGAACATGACATCATAGTTAGATCACTAGAGTTAATGATCGTTAAGTGTTACAAATTCTGCGCCTGCGATTATGCTGGAATTGCTAGATAATGAAGACGCATATTTGGCATTCAATATGTTATTCATGGCTCGTTGGACATTGGTCAATTCTCATTGGTGTCGGTTTTTTTGAACACAGCTTGGGTTTGTAATCACCAATACGCATTTGGCAGGTGGTAATGGAGTCTTCGTCTATCATTGTAACGGTGACTTCATTTCAGTGACGAAGGCTTTTGTCCTGCAGCGACCACTAAAAGACTATTTAGTACTTTGATACTTTACTTAAACCTGTGCAGGTACGATCGAGGTCTCCCGCGCGTGATCACTTTTGGAAAAATATACCGTGCACGCGCATCGTGACTTCTTAGGAGCGGCGCTTGTAAACGTGAAAATACTGCACAGGATTTTAGCCCTAAGGGTGATCACGCGCGGGTGACCTCGATAGTACTATTTTTTTTCTAGTTTAAGATTTTAAAAAATTTAATAATAATTTCCACAAACTATAAAAAAATGTTTTATAACGTTTGTTATTTTAACTTGTTTTTTCTACTTTATTCCGCATCGTTTTGTTAACAAGTTCAGGCGCGTTTCGACAATTTCGATCGCGATAGGGCGGTGGCGTGTCACAATAAAGTGACAGCATTAATTATTACGATCTCGTGATTTGTAACAGTGTGACACCAAGGAACGCTTCACGTGATATACCGCATACGTTCACGCATTTCGTTCCGCATAACTTGATTGGAAACCGTACTAGAATCTAGCATGCCGACTGTCCATCGGAATGAAGATAACCAGACACTTTAAATAATAGTTTACATGGATATGGTAATAAATAGAGCGAGAAGATTTACGACGTTATGCAGTTTTATGTTGCTATGCATTTAAAATTACCGTTTTTATTTATTGGATTAGTGGTAAAAACGTTTTTAATTAAAACTGCTTGTTATAGTTATAACTATGTATTTGAAATTATGTTTATAAGAAATAACTTTTGACGGAATTTTATTGCCTAGTTGTGTATGTGCAAAGTTAATTAATCATTTACAATTTTTTATACTGACAAGTTTATTGATAAATTATGAGCTTGTTGATAATCCGATAGTCAATAAAACCGTAAATTTTAATCATACTTTATCTTTTCAATGTCAAGTCAGTTAAAACTAATAGTTAACAAAAGTCGTCCAGGTGGGCAATGCATAAGTCAAATAAATCTGAGTAGTTTTGTCATATCTATTAGCATCAATGCCGTAAAATGAAATAATATTATATGCAATGAATGGGTCAAAACGACCATTAGTTGCTTATTTGTTAA
This sequence comes from Mecyna flavalis, assembly GCA_949319885.1. Taxonomy (NCBI): domain Eukaryota; kingdom Metazoa; phylum Arthropoda; class Insecta; order Lepidoptera; family Crambidae; genus Mecyna; species Mecyna flavalis. The sequence continues at coordinate 8,785,592 of OX439407.1, read as the reverse complement.
GCGATAGTTCTGATGTTTATGATAATCAAAAGCAGGGTCAGGTCAAACCGATTTTAAATCAATTTAGTTCACGAGAATAATTTCAACTAATATTTTATTTCGATAGAAAAAAATTACAAGAATACACCGTGTTAATTGTTAAATTGCTTTATGGAGCCATTTTATACACGATGTAATAATGAAACAATTTTGATAGAAAAATGTTTACCAATTCTGTTAATTGTAGTGAAACGAATGTAAACAGGCTTTTATTGTAAAGGTAAAACCCTAAATTGCTCTGTTTTTAACTTTCGAAACTATTTGTTAGATTATATTATTGGGTACTTCGAAGTAAAAGTACAAAGCAGAGGTTAATAGGTTTTTAATTGCCGTGACTAAATTTTATTTTTAGGTTAATTTCATATTTTTCCACAAGGTTAAATATTTGTAACTAGCCGATATGTGGTAATTTGACTGCTTTTTTCTTTTCTGTTTTATATAGCATAGAATCTGCTCCTAGATTTGCTTAGATTTAAATGGTTTATGAAAAACATATAAAATGGTAATTTTGAAGTCCTAAGAGCGTACGTACAAAACTATTATTTCAGTTTTATAAAATAACATAAGACAAACAAGTTATTAAGACACATTTCGACTTTAACGTCAATAGAATAGGTATGCATATAGTATTGTGTTGTAAAGGCAGAAAGAAAATGTTAATTAAGCACCAACTAACAAAAAAAGGCAGACAGTAAGATTATTTACGGCTACAGATCAGATCACACATTTTATTTACACAAATGCAGTTATTTAAGACGGAAAATGTTTGTGATGCCACATAAGTGTAGGTTTTAAGCAAATAGAATCTTCAATCTCGTACAACACACTCGTACAACAAGCGTACTTCAATATGCACTTTATACTTGGCAGTATATAAAAAGTACAAAAACATGCACACCTATCACTATCAGTAGGCCAGTCCGCGTCCGGAGTGGAGCCGCGATAGAAATCGCATCTCTAAACATATTCAATTCCAATGCAAATACGAATGCCGGGAATGTGAAAATGCGTGATGTCAGCCGCATCTATGAATGTTTATGTCATTTACGACCGTTCTGCGCCGATACTGCAATAAACTGTTGAAAAGGTGTATTTTATGAACCTATCCTATGAAAATGCCTTTATTGTTGAAGTTAAGTTTGTGTACAGAGAGCGTCAGACCACTATGCTATAGCAGAGTTCCACTATGACTAGGTTTAAGAAGTGGATCTAACATCAGATTTCAATATGCACTAAGGATTAAACTCTCCAGCTGACTCTTAAAAAATTTAAAAATTATCTTATTTAATTAGATAAGTTATAAAAATTGATTCTAATTTGAATTCTTATTTTCATAAACATCTCTGTACCTTTTATTGAATACGCCTGACTAGATAACGGTTGTGTATCTGCTACATAAAAATATCATGTTTATAGTTCCGTTATTATAAGTTCCTGTCATAATAAAAACCGTAATTCAAAATTGGGCAACAAAATATTCGTTATAAAGTGGACTTTAATAATTCTTCTAATTGTCTACTTGATATTGCTTTTTGGGGTACCGGATACACAGATATCTAAAAAGAAAGTATAGCCATCAGTTTGATTATACCTGTACTTACATGCTTTTTTGTTTACACAAGTTGGTGGCACGACGAGGAACAAGCCAGAATTACTTTATAAAAATTAGGTAGGTTGTTCATTGGTTTCACAATTAAATTTAATGAAGCAATAATTCGTATTTCGTACGGCATCAGAAAATTCAGTTGTGAAAATGTGTTTTGGTTTAAAATATTTTTTTTTCAAAATGCATTGCAGAGTGGTTCACTAGAAACCAAATCAATACAAAAAAATATATTAGTCAATTAATGTTTTACAGTAGGGAAAAGGTCTTAGAGGAGGAGGCCAAGAATATCTTTGAAATCGAGTGATTGTTGCAATTATGGGTATTGGCTTAATCACCAAATGTGGATTGGTGATCACAAACCCGAGTGTTCAAAAAACTAACACATAGCCCGAACTAGGAATTGAACCGAGGACTCTGCTGAGATCACACCATACGGCATTATTACTAGATTATATTGTTTGAAGTGACGTCTAAACATAAATATTTCTAGTATCTGATAGGAATGTCCCAATCGGATTGGAGTGTGAATCTTTTGTTTATTATTTATAAGTTTGCTCACCTTTGTCATCTTATATTTATAAACATACTGATTTATATGCTGCCAGTTGTCAGCCACTAGAGGAACATTGAATTCTGTAAAGCTATGCACGCATGAGTCTTGTTTGTAATCTATGACACTATTGTCTAAGCTACTTGCTTTGGAGTTATGTCAGGTACCTGTGTATTGTTTATCTCAGATTTAAAGGTCGTTGACATCTAAAATAGACCTTATATAATAAAATAAATTATATAAGGTCGCATTATTTAGGCAATCATAACCTCTTTCTTAAAATCCATTGCTGTATTTTAATTACAGTCTTCTATAATTAACATATTAACCATTTTAGGGATGCATGTAATGATAAAACAATTGTTTCAATTGGTGGAAAAAGATACGCGCAATTATTCGAATAACCATGTTTACATAAACATTCGTGATCGATGCGGAATCGACTGGAAATCGTGAAAACGAAACGCAACGATATACGATCGTACGGACCGCTTGGCAAGTAGGTGCTTGTAAAATATTTGGAGTTATGCTCGCTAGTTAACTTTGCAATTAAGAACTGAGTTTTGTAAACTCAATTATGTAGATTTAATATTGATATCAAGGATGTTAAAATAGAAAGGGTATTTGGTATATTTTTATAGCTATGTAGTCATTTTTGCTATATTATTACGCTTATCGAAAAGCAGCATATTTTTAAGCTTTAAGGATGAAAAACGAAAATCTATCAGTGAAACCAAATCGCAAGATGTTTACTTTTTTACGGTAAATTTTCTATGATATAACAAACTTATTTTTTTTACAACATTCTTTTAAATTGATTCTAAAATACGATAATAGGATTCTGAATTATTCATAATGCTTACCATGTTTTAACGACAAATTAATGTTTCAGATATTTGAGACCTAATGACCACATTTATTATAAAACACATGGTGTGTAATTGCAGATCCTAAGCTGTTACATACTTCCCATTAACCGGAATTGAATTAATACTTAATAGTCTTCTAGGTTTTCTGATTACAAATACGAAACTGTGCAAATTATTTATGATTGTTTTAAGCAATCATAGGCTTTCCACGTCTGTCAGCAACAAACCTAAATTAAGTAATAATAAAGGAAATATGAAACGTAAGCTGAGGATGTTTATAATTGAAGATTACTTGTTATTTCGTATAATTAACGAACATACTTACACAATAAACAATCCAGTCGGGCGTAGAGTTAGAATCCAATTAAAAGTGTTCACAATCCAATTTCAATTATAAGCACAGCACTGGCCACTATTTAAAAATAAATTTCGTTATGTCAAATTTGAATTTAGAATGTCAACGTATTCCGCGCGTTATTGTCCGCGAGCCGCAGAGCCGTCTGAACCACTGTGCGTCTACTTTCGAACTGATTCAAGATTCTCTGATTTTCTGAATCGACGAATGTGCCTTGCGAGGAATGCCGCGTTACAACTTCAGACATATAAGTTATTTTTCTTTACACACAAGTACTTACATAAAGTATCATCAGCGAAATACAATACAACCTTTTTTGTACGGGTAATTAGCATTTCATATGATATCATACTAAATGGGAACAGAGAGTTCCAGTTAAATTAGAGTTCGAATTTTGGCAATAGTTATTGAAAGAGGCTTAGGCGGACTTTAATTGCCGATAAACCGATAATTTTAGGTTTTGAACTATGTATTAAGCGCTAATTGATTATATTTTTTAAATAAATTTCATGAGCGTTGCATTGATTTCAAATTAATAATATTTATTATTAGTATTGATTTTTTTTTACTGAAAATAATGTATAAATAGGCACTAGCGGCCGCCTCCGCGGTTTCACCCGCGCGTAATTTCTTTTTACAAATGTCCCTTCCCTTCCCCCCACATTTCCGGGATAAAAAGTACCCTGTCGCCCGAGAGTAGCTTAGATTTCCAACAATGAAAGAATTTTTCAAATCGGTTTAGTAGTTTCGATGAACAAATATTTATCTGTTTCGACTATTAATATACTAATACATTAGTAGTCGATTATAAATATTATAATGTTTTTGTATCTCTTTATCATTCTTTTCAAAAAACATGCAACCTTTTTTGGATCATTAAAACGCCAGCAGCATAATTTCCATTTTGACAGTAATAAAAAGAAAATATGTAATTGTTTCTTTTGCCTTTATAGGCGTTTAGATTTTTTTTCTTAAGAATCTAGCCAGTATCAAATGAAAAATTTGCATAATAACCTGCTTGGTTTTTTCAATGTAACTGGCATCATAGTTACGATTAATTTGACAGCAATAAAAAGCAAATCTTTTTTTAAAAGGAATATCAAAAAGTTTTGAATAGACGTTGCCTTCTTTATTTTAAAGAGGCACTGGCAATAATGCTTCTGAAATTTCACAGCAATAAAAAGGAAATTAAATATTTTTTTTCTATAATAGCGTATAGATTTTTTCTGAATAATTTAGCCAGCAATAATTTTTTAAAAACCTAAATTAACCTGCTTGGTTATTAATTTGATGTAACCTTCGTGGTTATTTTGTTATTTTAAAGTAGCACTGTCAATAGTGCCACAAAAGTTTGACAGTAATAAAAAGTATATTAAAAGTTTTGTTTTTCTTTTACAAGTAGCGTTTTGAAGTTTTCTGAAGGTTTTTTCCTAGCGTTTTCTGTGACACTGCCGGCTAGGTCTCTAGGTATTATTTGAAAAGGTCGTTGCTATAACGTTTCTTCATTCATCTTGACTATCTATTTACGCAGTTTATATAGTTATCAAGTAATTTCTTTTTTCAAATATCCCCTCTTCCCCACACATTTCCGGTATAAAAAGTACCCCATGATGACCGGGGATAGTGTAGCTTTCGAACAGTGAAAGAATTATTTAAATCGGTTCAGTATTTTCGGAGCCTATTCAATACAAACAAACAAACAATCAAACCTTTCCTCTTAATAATATTAATATAGATTACCTAGCAATCATAATGACTCAAAATTATCAAAATAAACATTAATGTGGGAGCCAGTACACTTGAAATCAAAGGCTCGAAGATCAGATGAGCCTACAATCTGGCAACACATTGAGCGACGCTGGTGAAGTGTCCATCAATGGAATAGGCCGCAGTGGCCGCTTACCATCAGGTGGGCTGCGTGCCTGTTTGCCAACTGACGTAGTATAAAAAAATGTCAGAATAACTGAAGCTTCTTTTAGATGTACACTTATATGAAATTAATAAACAAGTTGGATATTAGTTAAACAAAAAAATGAAAAAAGATGACGGTATTTGAATTTTTGCTACGAGCTTGAATACGTAGCATAAACTTTGGGAGCAGTGAAGGAGAGAACAGCTAAGTTTTGCTTGAGTTGTTCATTAACAAACTAAATACATTATGTAAAATTATGGCATACTAACTGTTTCATACGTGTGAATGAGTAGGTATCCGCGAATTTGCGTAACATTATTACAGTTTAGCTAGATATTTATTGATTTCTTTTTTTACGAAAAACAGGCAAAGAAAAATATACACTCACTAGTTAAGCAGAAAAGCTGTTACCAGAGATTTTTTTTTTATCAGTAGTTCCATCATAGAACTGTATCATGGAACTAGTGTCAACGAACCGTTTTTAATACTCACGAATCGTTCTTCTGTGAGACAGGGTATCTTCCTGGTCGAGCCGGTCTTTTTCGTTTGACACTTACGTGTATAATTGTCTTAACCACTAGCCCGATGATAGGAGAAACCATTATGAGATCAGATTGTGTCATCAGATTCCATTAATTCCCACAGAATAAGAAATTTTTTCTTTTCTTTTCTATGCTTATACCAATCGGTCATTATGTGTAACGATATTACAATTTTAACAATCTAGCAGTCACCAGTCATGAAGGCTAAGAAGGCAGTTCAGATCAGCGTTACCAGTTATTATTTTTGCCAAGTCGGGACTTAGGTACTTTTTGAGTGAAAATAGCGGGATTCTTCCGTCAAAAGCGGGACATAGTAAAAAAAACGACGGGTTGCACTCCGGGAGTGCCGGCAGAAGTGAAAACCTGAATATTAACGTTGTGCATTTTTGATATGTATTTTGGAATGGTTAGGGATTTAATTGATTGGTAGAGGTATAAAAGTACTATCATTTATATGGTAAAATACAATATTTATTTATTGCGCTATCGTACACAAACATGACAATTTATATTACATTAAAAAGTTTATCTCTCAGAATTAATGAAATCAGAAACTTTTTCAGACTTATCAAAAACTCCTTGCTGTGACACTGAAACGCCATGTAATAAATGATGATAAAATGATTGACAACCGTCAATGTCATACTTTTTTGATTGACAACTATTTATTTTCTAAACAACGAAAACAAAGTTTGGAATTTACAACTAATTGCATACTGGAATCTGCGGATAAACTTTTGAATTTGGAGCAATCGGCCAAGAAATGATTCCCTTTACAGAATCCGCAGACTCCCGAATCGTTAATAACACGAGTGGTGTTACAGTAATCAACATGTCGCTTTCGAGGATGTTCACTGGGAATTTGGGGTAACAAGCCAAAATGTGTGTGAGAACGAGCCTCTTGTCGCAGGAAATCGGACAGCATTTCCAACTTCATACGACCTGATGCATGCTCCGCAGCATAGCGGATCCAAAGACTGCGGAGAAGTGGTGTTAATTTCCATAAAATACTGTTATATAATTCCGGCGAATAAAGATATTCCAAACTTTTTAAATGTTTTATTACGGCAATGAAATTTTGAATTTTGCAGGATATCAAATTAAGGTCTTTGTGGTCACTTTGTAGCATAGGAAGCATATAGGAAGCGACCGCACTGCGGCTATAATAGTAGAAGAGGTCACACTTGACAGTTCATTCATGCAAAGAAAAATATACCTTACGCTAAAGGAATAAAACTCAAGAAAACAACATCAGTTCTTATTAATACAATTATTTACTCTACTCCTGATGTACATAAGAAGCACTTTTCTTTGCATTTAATAAATGAGCTGTCAAATTGAACAAAAAACCATTATTGTCTATAGACCGACAAATTATCTGTTCCGGTGGCGGCGTCGCTACTGTCTATTTAAAACTGTCATTAAATATCGTTTTTGCATTGCATTTCACGTAGTTCCAATTTTGGCCACCGGAACAGATAAGTTTGTAGAAAACACGTGTCCGGACTTCAAATTTTATATGGATTTTCGATCAGGTCACGTGACACATAAATCCTGTCGCGAGTTTAACATTTTTTCCCCATACAAAAAAAGTGCACAACGCCGCTAAAGAAGTTTTCACTTCAAAAAAAAATATATAATATTGCAACTTACCCTTAATTCTGGCTGTCATCAAAGCAGGTAAACTCTGCACACAATTACCACCACTGAGAATCCATGTCGTCCATTACAGAACCCAAGTAGCAAAATCACTCAAAAGCGGCCATATTTGATGTTCCAAACGCGTTATCGCTAAATTGTTCATAAAACAAAACAATACCGCAGACAAACTAGTTGGATGTTGTAAAAGTTAACCGACATACCAGTTTGCCGTATCATTCTCGTTCTTTGTTGTTTTTTGTATCATTCAATAGACAAGAGAATGTAACAACAACGCCCATACGTCATTGTTTGTCGCGTGGCGGTAATTCGTGTTTTTTTAAAGCCGAGTTAACGAGCAACAAAAATAGATTAATTTCGCAACAACGGAATAACATTTGTATCAACTTTGTTTTTATACATTATAAAGAAAAAAAAAGTTATGCATGCAAATCTGATGTTATGGTTCTGGCCTAAGATAAGGCTTGTTTTGCAAATACCTCCAAACTATAAAATGCAACTTTACAAGAAACAAAAAGTTTTGTTTTTATTTCTTACTAAATTAAGCAGAATATTAGGGTTACAAAATATTTCACGGAAATTTTAAAATCAGTAAAATATTATTGTAAGAATTTAGAGATTTTTATATTCCTATTTACAATACTACTATTCATATTCAATATTCGATTATGAAATATACCAATACGTGCGGAATTACAATATCCTTCGATTGGAATAAAAAAGCTGAAATCGCCTAAATGGGAGTTATGAGTTGTTGGACCTTACTTCACCTTCGTAATGTCATAATGATACAAATGTTAGAATGTCATGTGGGGAAGAAGTGAACAATTTATCTATCTTTCTAAGTTTCTTTAGAGAAGTGTACTATAAACTATGAACCGTATCTGTATTACGGACGCCAAGCTTGAGATTATAAATACTTGACCGCATCTGGTCAGTTCCGCGTGTCGATGTCGCAGGAAAGCTTATCATTCGCCATATTAGAAACAGCATAAGAAGCAGTATTTGAAATCCTTGTGTTTGGTTTTATGCAATAAAATACAAACTAGATTTAGACCGGCCTAGATGACGACGAAGAAGATAATGTCTATAGCGAGAGACTAGCTTCACTAGCCAATTTTTTTACAGAGTACCTAATTTAATAGAGTGACTAATAGACTTGGTTGCAGAATGTTTAGTCCGCGCTATTGGATCATCATCATCATCTCAGCGTATTCCCGATTGCATCCAGTATGGAGCTCTGAGTCCGCTCCGACTATCCGACTTACAAGGGAAACCAGACCTAATTGGAACACAGTCGGGACCAACGGCTTAATCCTTCTAGCCCCGGATTACTAGACACAATAGAAAATCTATTGTTATGCGGCACCCGAGTGCCGGTTCGGCGTTGAGTGGCTAACGTGCCTTCCGAAGCACGGAATCATTATTCTTCCGCGCTATTGGATGCGATGCTTTTAATCTTTAAACCACGCGAGCAAAGCCGATGGCAAAAGCAAGTGTAGCGTAATAAAACAACGTCAATTATTTTTAAACGTCATTTTTTCTGTCCCAAGGCACGTGCATGTTATACCGCAGTAGGTATACCCTGGGATCATATTAATTGTAAGTAACGTTGCTTGATAATTACAAAACATCTAATTATTCATCTAGTCAAACACCACAATAACTGATTACATAATTAACCAGCAACATCGGCACTTGCTGTACCGTTGGACGGGTTATACAAAAATCCTGCTTCCCCTATTAGGAAACCTGCTTCTCACTCTCAGCTAGCGCTTCCTCCGAGTCAACGCACCCGTTGCAGTCTAATGCAATAAGGAAATACGATTCCACGCTGGTTGGACAGGGAATTTGATGAAGCATTTGAACTGATCATAGGCTTCATAAATGGCGACAGCGAGATTTGAGAAGGCTTATTGTTTGGATTTAAATATTATGAATACTCGTCTTTCCCAATGCCCTTTAAACCATAGAATGTTTTTTTATACCACGTCAGTTAGCAAACGGTCACGCAGCCGACCTCCGGGTTTCATACCCGAGCAGCTTAGTATCTGTTCCACGGAGGCGGTCAAAATTGATAAAACTTTGTTTTCTTCTCAGCTAGTCAACGTACCCGGTGTAGTCGAATGCAATAAGGAAATACTATTCCACGCTGGTTGGACTGGGAATTTGATGGTGCATCTGAATCAGCGTTGCCAGACGTCCCGATTTTGGCGGGACGTCCCGATTTTTAAATCAAAATTAAATGTCCCGCGCGGGACAGGCTCAGTCCCGCTTTTCGGGGAGAACTCGACCGTACGTGCAGAGTGCTGAGAAAGAAAAGAAAGGCGCGTACCGCGTGTAATAAAGATAAGTTTGTGGGAGAGAGAGGCTACTTAACATGGCTACTTTTGCTATCTATTGTCAAGTAAACGTAATTTTAAGTCAAATAAAAAGATAAATACTTGAAAACCTTTGATTAAATACGTTTTTGAAGTGAAAACTTCTTTAGCGGCGTTGTGCACTTTTTTTGTATGGGGAAAAAATGTTAAACTCGCGACAGGATTTATGTGTCACGTGACCTGATCGAAAATCCATATAAAATTTGAAGTCCGGACACGTGTTTTCTACAAACTTATCTGTTCCGGTGGCCAAAATTGGAACTACGTGAAATGCAATGCAAAAACGATATTATTGACAGTTTTAAATAGACAGTAGCGACGCCGCCACCGGAACAGATAATTTGTCGGTCTATAGACAATAATGGTTTTTTGTTCAATTTGACAGCTCATTTATTAAATGCAAAGAAAAGTGCTTCTTATGTACATCAGGAGTAGAGTAAATAATTGTATTAATAAGAACTGATGTTGTTTTCTTGAGTTTTATTCCTTTAGCGTAAGGTATATTTTTCTTTGCATGAATGAACTGTCAAGTGTGACCTCTTCTACTATTATAGCCGCAGTGCGGTCGCTTCCTATATGCTTCCTATGCTACAAAGTGACCACAAAGACCTTAATTTGATATCCTGCAAAATTCAAAATTTCATTGCCGTAATAAAACATTTAAAAAGTTTGGAATATCTTTATTCGCCGGAATTATATAACAGTATTTTATGGAAATTAACACCACTTCTCCGCAGTCTTTGGATCCGCTATGCTGCGGAGCATGCATCAGGTCGTATGAAGTTGGAAATGCTGTCCGATTTCCTGCGACAAGAGGCTCGTTCTCACACACATTTTGGCTTGTTACCCCAAATTCCCAGTGAACATCCTCGAAAGCGACATGTTGATTACTGTAACACCACTCGTGTTATTAACGATTCGGGAGTCTGCGGATTCTGTAAAGGGAATCATTTCTTGGCCGATTGCTCCAAATTCAAAAGTTTATCCGCAGATTCCAGTATGCAATTAGTTGTAAATTCCAAACTTTGTTTTCGTTGTTTAGAAAATAAATAGTTGTCAATCAAAAAAGTATGACATTGACGGTTGTCAATCATTTTATCATCATTTATTACATGGCGTTTCAGTGTCACAGCAAGGAGTTTCTGATAAGTCTGAAAAAGTTTCTGATTTCATTAATTCTGAGAGATAAACTTTTTAATGTAATATAAATTGTCATGTTTGTGTACGATAGCGCAATAAATAAATATTGTATTTTACCATATAAATGATAGTACTTTTATACCTCTACCAATCAATTAAATCCCTAACCATTCCAAAATACATATCAAAAATGCACAACGTTAATATTCAGGTTTTCACTTCTGCCGGCACTCCCGGAGTGCAACCCGTCGTTTTTTTTGAAGTAAGAAAGTGTACCAGGCCATCGTCTGTAGGACTAACTGTCGTTTCGGACACAGTTTATTCGGACACAGTGTCCGAATTGACACTTTTTAATTTTAATATTTTTTCACTGTCGATTCGGACACCGCGATATAATTAGCTATTTTGTACAGTCAGATAAAAAATCTTTCTACGATTTCTTTTCGTAATAAAAATAAAGTCTTAACGTAGCCTTCTACACGAAGCTATAAGTAACGTTTCTAAAGATGACTAGGTCAAATGTGTGAGGCATGCAGAGGAGAATTATAGGATTAGGATTTAGCCAAGGCAATTTTAAAAAATCAGAGAATACAGCCTCAGGTAATAAATTTACACGAAGATGACAGCGCTCCTGACCCGTGGTACAACTGCGATGTCCAACTGGTTGTGCCACGGGGAAGTAAAGTTACCCATGGTTCAACTGGTTGTTCTATGATTGTTGTGCGTCCCCATGATCCATCTCCCTGATAGTTGTATTACAGGGAGTTGGACCAAGAAAAAAAACTCACCCTTGATTCAGAATACTCAGCAAAGGGTACCTGGGCAACATGACCTTAGTGGAGTTATTTAAAAAGTTTACGTTATCCAGAAAAGTTATGTTTGATGAAAGAAGATTGCATTTGCCCGCCATTCCTTAATAGATTTTCAGACACACATTCGTTTAAAAAATCCACTTTGCTGAGAATTCTGAATCAAGGGTGAGTTTTTTTTCTTGGTCCAACTCCCTGTAATACAACTATCAGGGAGATGGATCATGGGGACGCACAACAATCATAGAACAACCAGTTGAACCATGGGTAACTTTACTTCCCCGTGGCACAACCAGTTGGACATCGCAGTTGTACCACGGGTCAGGAGCGCTGTCATCTTCGCGTAAATTTATTACCTGAGGCTGTATTCTCTGATCTTTTAAAATTGCCTTGGCTAAATCCTAATCCTATAATTCTCCTCTGCATGCCTCACACATTTGACCTAGTCATCTTTAGAAACGTTACCTATAGCTTCGTGTAGAAGGCTACGTTAAGACTTTATTTTTATTACGAAAAGAAATCGTAGAAAGATTTTTTATCTGACTGTACAAAATAGCTAATTATATCGCGGTGTCCGAATCGACAGTGAAAAAATATTAAAATTAAAAAGTGTCAATTCGGACACTGTGTCCGAATAAACTGTGTCCGAAACGACAGTTAGTCGTCTGTAGTTTGCTAAGTTGAATAATTATATTATTATCTGAGTACAATTTTTAATATACTAGGTACTATAGCTATAATGATCACTATCAAATGCACCATCGGGCCAGTCAAGGAAGAATGAGTATTGTGAGAACCCAATTATTACTTACAAGTTGAGAGAGATTATTGTATTATTTATCTTTCTTCGTATTAAAACCTCTTCGATGTAGACTTAGACTGTACCTACAACTCAAATTTGATAGAGCAATATCCTAGTGGACAGTGACAATTTTGTAGGCAATCTTAATCTTAATCGAATACCAATAGCTGACTAATAACAGTCTGGTGATCAGTGATGTCATTCACCCCGCGACTTAATACAGGTGTTTCGTTTCAGCGGCCGGCGCCACCCGACGTTTATTGAGTAACAGTTGATTTAACAACTATTCGGAACTTTTGCATTGAACGTGGAAGTTAGGCTTAAGTGACACTTCGTTCGAGTTCGATGAATTTATTTTCGTTGCTGTTGTTTTTTTTGTAACTGTTTCGCTGCGCATTATTTACAGTAGGCGCCCGTATTTTGTTGCGTGTGTATCAGTGATGAAGCGCGCTGTCAGTCCAGTTAGTACTACCAAGTACTACCTTATCTCGGTGTCTTGGGTTCAATCATTGGGTCGACTTATATTTATGTCTGTTTTATTTACGGACACGGCTCCAATTTTTGATCACCAATCCGCATAATGGCAATCGCATATGGCAATGATTAATCCAGTTTCTTTTATTGTAGCGATGACTTGATTTTAATATTAGAGGTCTTTACCCTGCATGGGGTTGTTAATAGGCCGATACACTACTTTCTGAAGTTAAATAGGTATTTTTTTTTATCATCTATATAAGTAAAAATGAATTGCTGTTCGTTATTCTCGCTAAAACTCGAGAACGGCTTAACCGTTTTGACTAATTTTAGTCCTTTATTTTTGTGGAAGTTCAGGAAAGGTTTAAACGATGAGAAAATATGGATAAATTTTGCGGAAAATACTAAAAACTGTTCTTACCTGTCATACGAAGTGATACGAAGTTAACCGGGTCAGCTAGTTACAAATAAAAACAAAACGGAATTTTAAATCAATTTAATCAAGGTTAGTTAGATGCTTAAAGAGTACAGATAGTCGACTTTTCAAATGATTATCTAACTAAGGCATCGAGTATGAAGGTTTATCTCCTTGTAAATGTCAGGTCTCATTATCAAATAATGTGAATAACATTACCTTCAAACTGCATACGGCAACTTTTACAAAGCAATGACTGGTGTCGGTGAATACGCCCCCTTGCTTATTCTAGTTGTGGCCAGGTTGAAGAAGTTTCAATCAAGTGGGCAGATAGAATAATTAGAGCTTGAAAAAAGACCGGACTATCGATACATCGACAAAGAATTACAATTTTATCTTTATACGAACTACATCGGCAGTAAAACAAAAATTGTTATATCTAGGTACACTGTTAATTTTTTAATAAGTGACCCACTTCAGGCCTTCTTCCATTAAAATGAAGTCAGTGTCACAATAAATTATTTACCTATCTTCATTTTTTTAGTTTTATCCCTAATTGATTACACTAATAAGCGTGGCCTTAAAAAATACTACATGACGACTTTTTCTTGTGCACCATTTTATTGATGTATAATCAAAATTAATCTACACCTTCAGAGTTGAGAAAATCTGCTGAAACCGCATTTTTTAAATCTTTTTTTCTGGCAACAGCAAAATTATAAGAAAACTTATAATCTCTAAAATAGAACGATTCTGAACGATTTTTCGAACTGTCTGACATGGCACAACTACTAAAGACGCATGTTGGAGATCATCAATTCTTGATTATCTTAAAACATCGACATTAAAGTGATGTCGGCATGCGCAAAGTATAATTTTATTTAAACCAATTTGCTCTGATTTACATTCAGCAAGCATCCATGTTGAATTGGCCGAGTTTGAGCAATCACCTACATTACGTTGGCGTTTCTCAACATGTAGTAATTGAAACCATTCATTTGGCCGCTTTAGATTGGAGTCGTGATTTTGCGAAGTTCTTTTACAAATACTGTTACGCTTATCATCCCACCTACCCATATCTAGGAAGAGTGGCTAAGCCGCTAGGGTAAAAAACCCATATTTCCCAGTTTCATAATTTTCTCCCAGTGCGGTTTCCATCAGTCCATAAGGTGGGCTGCGTGCCTATCTGCCAACATTTAAAGCGTTAAAAAACGTATACTTTCTTTTGTTTTCATATTTTATTTTTCAATTGTATCTAGGTACCTATACAAAGTCATAATCACATAAATTACGGTCTAAACAAAAACACAACCTAGCTTTGTGTTTTAGTTCACCTGGGTTCTCAGAATTGTCGGCTGAATGCAAATTATGTAAGGAAAAAAACTCATTCGCAACCTAAATTTAATATTCATCTGCAAATGACATTGAAGCTAAACATACATTTGTCTGACCTACATGCCTAATGCAGCACTGTACTATTACTTCATAGATATGCAAATTAGTGCAACACTTCAACCGTATTATGATTATTTTATTAGTCTTTTTATAAGTTTTGAATATTTGGTGTGTTCTGAAAACCTGAAATAAAAAGAATATTTTTTTAAGACTCTAAACAATTGTAAAACCTTTTTTAACTATTTACTCACTCGTACGTACAATGTTACAATGGTGTGCCGTGTCGGCAATTTTTGGTGACTAAATTCGTGTTATTTGTTGAATGGCCGTTGCACGAAGCGCAGAAAGTTTTTAAATTGTAACAAATTAAATCATTAACGCTCCTACCGCTACACCTATTCAAGTTTAGATAATAAGATGGGCTTTTAAGACCCCGCTAGATTTAAAGAAGATTAAGATGGTGGTAAAAAAACAGCTAAGAATATTGCGCCGACCCGGCCGACCCCAAATAAACTAGGAACAGGGCAGGAAGATTATGATGATGAATGTTTTAATAGAATGTAAGTACGATTAGCTGTCTAAAATTTATGAACTGTGCTATACAAACAGTGAAATAAAAATTCTTTGTTCACAAATAAGACGATGATGTCCAAATATTCAAGCGTTTTTAAATGTACAAGTACATAGCATAATGCAATAACTCACTTACCGAGCCAGTAGACGATAAAATGAAAGTAAAATTGAATGACATTGAAACGAGTTTTTTATTAAATTTAAATTTAAGTGACCCAAAAAATGACCTTACACATAATTAATTATATGAAAAACGTAACGTAGGTGTACATTATGTTGCATAACTATATACATGCAATCATGCAGGTGTCATTACGATTAACTGGTTAAACTGAGTTACGTATGTATTTCAAAAATGTACTCTTTACACTAGTCGTGGTCAAATGCAAGCCTATAAATACATAAAAAAAAAAGTGATAATTTTTATTGGGCATAATTCGTGAACTGGTACTCCTGGTTATTTTACGTAAGCTAGGCGCTTGTGCATCTATCGTGTAAGCAAAATCAAATTGCAGCGCTTTTTTTGTGACTAAAAACAGCTTATTTACTTATTTTATAATCTTTACTCCTCTATCTAGCTGTCTGTTCAATTTCGGTTTAGAGTTTTTTTAATTACGTTTACGGGACTTTTATGGGGGAAAAGGTGATGTTATAAGGTATGACCTAATTTAATATATCCTAAATCATAAAACTGATGGTTAGTTGACCCAATAAAAAATTTGACAAAGTCATCGTTATCGTCATTTTGTCGAAGCTACTTAGTTCTATCCTTTTCCTTAGCTACTCGCATCCAGCTCCTGCGCAAATAGTCACTCCACGACAAAATGTTTGGGTACAATAATTTTCAATTTGTATCTATTTAAATTATTTTTTACTGTTGTCTTTACATTGTGCCCATAAAAAATTTCTTTTACTATATTTCTAGACAAAAATGTGAAATAAACCCCCGTTCCTATCCTAACTATGTTTTGCCTTAGCTTTTTATACTGGTTAGTAGCCGCTGTCTGCGTAATCTAATGAGCCTCGTGCAAATCACTAAACAGAATGGACATTTTGATGAGAGAAATGGGAAAGTGAACAAATATCTTGCGGTTGGAAAAAATATTGACGGTAAATACGTCTTTACGAAAGTCGATCATGTAATTTATGGCAAGTCTTTACTCTGTAGTGTAGGAAATAAGATCTGATAAGTTAACATGTGTTTTATGTAGCGCAACATGATTGTGGTTTGCTTGTACGCAACGTTTTTCGAAATCACCTAATTTATTTTTAAGCATTCAGTTTTATGGTTCCTTTTGCAAATTCACAAAGGGTCGTCCTATTTATATCTGCGTACAAAGCATAAATATGTCACACTCCTCTTTTTCTTAAACGGAAAGAGTAATCGCCAAAGTGGTTTCGTTACAGGTATACTGTGAGCCAGTACTGCGATGCCAACGGATAGAACACCACGGTGTTGCGTCCGTTGTCATAGTAATTTGGGTTCCCCTTTTGCTTACCATTAGGCTAAGTGGAGCCAATGTACTGAGCTACTATAAAAAAAAAATACACTCAGTTAAAATATGGTTTCGGAGATCAGGTTATTATTACAACGAATTTAAATACCGTTGGGTTATTATAATAGAACACAGGACAGTATTGCTGGCCCTGTAATCTGAAGGGAAAACAAGGTTGGCAGCAAAACAAGGTTCGTCCCGTTGCCAACACCTCGCCTCTCCAATTGACTGGCTTAGAGAACTCTTATTCAGGTTTTCAGTTTGATGTACAGGCCCCGGCAAACTTCTCGACTATCGGGTGGGGATTGCGTAGAACACGAATTTTGACATACCTGCGTGCTATTGGTCATGCGCAAGTGCACATGCGTGAACTTTTCCTCCACTCCGTCGACCAATGGTCAAGAAGTATGCCGGCACGTATACCATGTTTAAAATACTATATTTTAGAATGCAGCGATAAAGCTACAGAGATTCAAGATTGAACGATTACAACACCACATACGATGCGTAGATAGTAATTATCTTGAAATAATTACCTTGTTTAAGATTGGTCAACTATTCTCCGGCTATTTAGCGTATGTAGATTTATTCGTTGCATAATTACAGTGCCATTAACTAGTTAGATGATAGTCTCTTAATTACAATCGCTGGTGGGCTATGAATGCACTTATCTGAACCTTTCATTTGCATAACTGAGTTAGAAAGCTTCACGCCTAATGTAATAGTGTTAGTCACAAGCTATTATGAGATGTTGTTGTGGATCGCTTAATATGTAAACTGTATAAGAGTAAAACCTTATTGTATTTAAAATCCTTCGAAGGTGCAGGGAGCGCCGATTTTCTTTTTGTAGCTTGGACACAAAGCAAATACTATGTAGAGCAATGGTATGCGTTGCGTCAGTGCCGCGTGCCGTCCCGATGGTACTTTGAAGATTTTTTATTGCTTTAAAAGTAATTCTGGGGCATTATACACAACGTCTTTCTAGCCCTAAACTAAGTAAAAATATTGGTTGGACCGGACTATAAGTGCCTAACAACGGATAAATAAACAAAAATACAGTACAAACGTTTGAACTGTACGAGGATGGTTCGCTACCCGCAACCTCTAGTGTACTACCGTCTCAACAAATATTTAACCTGTTTCTATGTTGATACAAAAGCAGCCTACATATATAGAAATCTACAGTATACCTAAATCACCACTTAATATCAAAAGTCTTTTAAACAACGTAGTGACACCGTGCAATGGGAAGAGAATCTCATTGGTCCTCTCTCGATAGCTTCTCTAAAGAAAATTAGATACGGTAACTTCACTTAGTATTTACTCTGTGGTGTTGATGCAGCAAACAACTCAGAGTGTTCCACAAAGTTGCAAGGTAATAAAGTTCTCTCCAACTTCAAATGTTACTTTGTTTGGAGTAGCTACAGCACATTTGCAAACTAGTAATTAAACCCGTTCCACTTTGTTCAGATATATATTAACAGTACTTCCTAAATTAGTCTTAAAATATAGATAGGTAGCTGAATGTTAGCAGACGACGCTTCATAAGTATGAGATGGATGGTTCAAATCGCAGCACGCACTTAATAACACACTGCTGCGGTGACGGAAAATATCTTGAGAAAACCTGCACAGCAGGATTATTACTAGATCGGGATAGTTTGCTATGTTTCTGACTGTACATAATAACTAAACTGGGGCGCGCCTAAGTGATAAGTAAGAAAGATAATTCATATTCTGTTTGGACAGTTTCCATTTTAACATAGAGACCATGTTATTTTTACTCTGAGGACTGTACAGTTAGCAGTTGATCACTACACTTATCCGTCAAAAACTTTCTATTCAAATAGAACTTTATGTGATAACTTTACGCTGAAAATTGTTTTAAGCAATTTGACAGATTAGAGTAGGTGCTGCCGACTGTACACTAGGCTGAACAAACAGGCTTGTCCTCAGTCCGAGGCTGCGTTCCATTAGTTCCCGTTAGGCGGCGGATAGGCCGCATCACGATGCAAATCGCAGCGAGTACGCGTCAAATGAAGCGTGCCGAGCCGGTGGCTCGAGTTATGAGAGACGGACTGCCATTGATAAAGGCTCATCACACCGTAGGGAAATTCCAGAGATCTCACTTACGAACTATTTAATATGACACTACTTTAACTATTTAATATGGGAAACATGACATGTATTAATACCAATAACAAACTCTAATAAGAAATGGTTTAGTAAAATTAGGGGTTGTGTTTTATAAATCTTTTTTATTCTTCATTAAAATCAATGTTTTACTAACAAAAACGGTACATTTATGAAAGAAAATACTAACATGCTCTTTATTTGACCATTTTTTATTTACCCATTTTTATAGCAACTTTTACATAAAAACAACAAAAGCGAAATGTAACGGTTAAAGACGTTTAGACGTTTACGGTCTTTGAAATACGTAATAATTTATCTTCAACTAAACAAAGAAAACAGCAAAAAGTTAAGTTAAATTATTTTAATTTAATTAATGGAAATGAATATGTTATGCACTCTGGGCCTAATTTCGGCACCCCTTTTGGCTAACCAAAGGGGGTGCCGGTATTGCTAATAATTGCTCTCCGCCAAATCCGGGTTAAGCGGAGCTGTTATAATCTCAACAGTTAGTAAATAGGCATATTATCTTACACAAGTAAGCGTATAAATATAGCTGAAGGTTTTAGTGTAGAGATTCTGCTACCTGTTGGTAAGGTCCACCATATACCATACCATTGTCCTTAATGACAGTCCAGCACCGCTCTACATTTTGAAATCGAGTGGGGATTGCGCAGAATGCGAATTTTGAGATGCGTGAAGGCTATTGGTCAGAAGCATACCTGTCATGCGCAAGTGCACATGCGCGAACTTTCCCCCACTCCATCGACCGAGCGTAAAGAAGTTTGCCGGCACCTATACACTACATGCAAGATTATGGCATGGCCTTACTAGATGTTTGAGGCTGGGGATGATTCCTTTTTGATTTTATCATCTGGGGACGACAGAATTGTGTGATTAACATAGCCCATTCCACCTCTGATGTTTGAACGAAACTAAACCTTGAAAACTATGTCATAATAATTAGTGAAATACAAAAAAAAATACAGTTTTCTTTGCAGTAACAGTAAACTTGTGTACCAAAGTCGTAAATCACTTTAACTACAGGTGGTCTGAGTTCTCATTATGGGTATGCCTACCACTACGGATATGATTAAGTGCCCCTAAATGGACCGCGCAGTGGCTTCTTATTATTAGGTGGGTATCTCTGCCATGAGATAGTGCAAGAAAAGTCAAAAAAAGAGCCGGAAGAAAATGACTTTAATCACCACAACCACAAGATAGCGACAACCTGCAGCCGTGAGTGGAACTCGGGACTAAAGGCGTTCAATCCAGCTACCCACTAAAGTCACTAAGTTTCTCCTCTTTACCCGAGAATGGGACGAGCTCCAAGAAAAGTCAAAAAAAGAGCCGGAAGAGAATGACTTTAATCACCATAACCACAAGATAGCGACACCCTGCAGCCGTGAGTGGAACTCGGGACTAAAGGCGTTCAATCCAGCTACCCACTAAAGTCACTAAGTTTCTCCTCTTTACCCGAGAATGGGACGAGCAATCCTAGCATAGTGGAACATTATCATTAAGTGCCAAAATCAGTCGACAGACGCTGAATCTTGAACAATGAGAACAAGCGGTTGAAAAACGGTTGAAAATATTATGGTCAAATATTTAAAAAATGCAATTCGCTTGTAACTTTAACACTGAAGTGACGTTTGCAACAGTAGACATTAGTTTGTTAGCATGCGCTAGCGCCGTGGACCGGCTTTCCACGTCAATTGTCCTATACTTTTTATTGTCATACCCACTTTGTATTAAAGCATTAACACTTTTCATTTTCATGTCACAATGCCTCCGGTCATTGTAAAAAACATAGACGTAATAGATATAATATTAATTCGTAAACGTAGTCTTATCACGTTCGGGGCATTGATCTTTTTTGGTTTTATTTGAAAAGTTTTTGGTTTTAATTGAAAAATACCTTCTTTATCTAAAATATGATAATGATTTTCTTGACAAAAATTATTAACTTTAGGTTTACTGAAGATTTCTGGCGATTAAATGCGTTCTCCTTCGCAAAAAAAAAAAATGTTTACTGGAGATTTGTAGCCCTTTGCCTTCAAGGCGTAAAAACATTTACTTTACCTTAATAAATTAAGCTTGATCAAGAAGTCCAGCACTGCTAAGATGTCTCGAAGAGCCAAGCGTGGGGTCCCAGACTTATGTAACAATCGTTTTCGTTGATGGTCCACACAGTTGCATTGCAGTTGTACAAGGAACGGTGTTACAAACACTTCACCGATAAAAATGATAAGAAAAATAAAAACCGGATTAACGAAAAAGAACATAAAATGACGATACTCCAGATAATCTTATATTTTATAATTCGTAAAAACTAAAGTTACGCAAAAGTATAAGTGAGTGCAAATGATAATATCAAAGAAGTAGCAAATAACTTTATGCAAGTGAAACATTATTAACCATTTATATTTAGTATCGTTGCCATTTTATAGCTAATTGTATCACAGTGTGATAGCACGCACTAATTACGGGAAGGAAAATTATAATCACTTTGGTAACAAGCTTGCCGTTTTCATTGCGATAGGGGTTCGCTGTTGAGTTTGCTTGATATTGTATCGCGATGCTTTGATAGCGATACATTTGATAAATACTAAAGTAATAAATCTACTCACTCAACACCATTATTAATAACTTTAATGTTATATTAAAATAGCATAATTTATGTTTTTTTTGCAACGTTATATTTTCAGTATTTTATCTGTTTATAATAGCGGGTACATTTGTATGTAAAACCTACCTAACTGACATGTCCTTATGCGACGTAAGTATGTTTCCTTTCAAAATGTTCTTTTCTAAAACATGCTTCGTCTTCAAAATCTTATTAACCGTACCAAATTTTATCAAAAAAAGTTACAGGTGGAAGTAATTTATTACAATGAAGAAAGATATACGACCACACGTTCGAAGTTGGGCATGTGGGAGCGTGACCAATTTTCAAGGAGAGCGTTTGCGTAACTGAATGTACTCTAACCGTTTTACGACTGTTGGCCTTATGAACGACCCATATTCATTGCTTAGTTCCACATCTGAAACGTTGAAAACTCGAATGGAAATTTTCTACGCCTGTGGACGTTGTAACATCAGACGCATTACTCACGCATCACAAAGGGTATCTAGGGAAAGGTAATTTGTAGGGAATGTATAAAGTTGGTAGCAAAAAAAGGTTCTACCCGCTGCCAACACCATTCCCTCCCAAATTGAGCTCTGAAGACCATACTCGCCGACGGAAACAGCACAAAAGTTATTAAGTTCTACTTCACTCATCATCATCATCATCTAAGCGTATTCCCGAATGCATCCAATATGGAGCTCAGGGTCCGCTTCGACTATGATCCTTGATTTGATAAGCCTGGTAATTACAATGGAGCGATTGCCATCCGACCTCCGTAATCCTCACAAGGGAAACCAGACTTACTTGGAACATAGTCGGGACCAACGGCTTAACGTGCCTTCCGAAGCACGGAATCATCATTCTTTTTTTCAGACATTACTACTTCAGATTTCGTAAAAAAAAAAACTAAAACAGAATAGCTATGTTTTGTTGGGACACACTATTCTACTGGCATTTTCCAGTCAAGGTTGTTAAGGTTTTTCTCATGTCTGTCAATTACAATGCGGGCTTATGTAGAAATAAAATTTATACAGATTAATGAATGCACACATTATTTTGACATTTAAGAATGAAATTAATTCCAATAAATGTAAGAATAAAATTTAGAAGCATTAAGTATTGTAATGTTTATATTATATTAAGCTAGGTACCTACACCAAAAGTCAAAGGTTTGCTTTTTAGACGCTACCAAAAAAAGAAAAATAATTGAGCATGTAATGTGTAGTATACGAGTAATACGAGTATCAGCCTATCAAAGTTTCACTGCAGGTACTTTAGTACATGTTCTGTGCTGCAGGGCATTTTTAGCCTATATGAAAATCAAGTCATCTCCAAAAAATTATGCTTGCGTGCTTTCAGTGCGATATGAGGTGTGTAAAATCATAAAATGGACTTTGCCGTTTGGTGTAATGGTCGAGAAGTCGGCTATAACACCAGAGGTCGCAGGTTCGATCCCCGCACGGTATAAACATTTGTGTGCATGAACATGTCTGTTTGTATCGGTCTGGGTGTTTCTAAATAATAGTATATATTTAAAAAACTATATACAGTCGTGGTCAACTAATTAGGGACGCTATATGACTAAAACACAAGATCGTCCCTCAAGTCCGAAAAAGAAATCTCTATGAGGCTTTGAAGCTTATAGTAATTCATAACAAGTAATTTGGTTAGTATTCCAAATATTTAAAGGCCAGGAAAGCTAATAGCTAGTTGAGATCAATATTATTTAAATAAATAAATCCTTGCCACTTACACATCATTGACTTTATGGATGGACAACTAATTAGGGACACGTAAAATTTTAACTGTAAATATAAATAAATGGTAATTATTGAAGTGTTTAGGACATAAAAAGTTTTCAATAATCAAAATAGAATACAAAACAAATCACTAAACGTATTTTAAATACCCAGTATGGTTGTTTTTGTTGGTTATAACCATTTGACATCAACGCAGTATCGATGCAATCAAATTATTACAGGTTTCCAAAGAAATATTATTCCAAACACCTTTAAATGTCCCGTAAAGCTTATTTTAGTGACAGTACGTTGAGCTGCACTTTCTTCTTCGCTTCATACCATAAGTGCTCTATCGGGTTCAGGTCTGTGCTGTTTGCGGGCCATTCTACTACCAACACTGACTGTTGCGCTAGGCACGATTTAACAGAGTGCGCGGTATGTTTTCGGTCGTTGTCATGTTTAAACCGTCCAATAGACTGGTAAGACTTCTTCAGCATACTATAGCATCGTTTCCTTCAATATTCCTTTGAATTAGAATTGATCAAGTTTACTTTCAATTATTTTTATAGGCCCCACTCCATGTCTAGAAAAACACCCCCAAAATTGAATATTGTCGCCTCCATGTTTCACCTGCATTTTCGTGTACTTTGGATTAATTTCGGACTTTATAAGTCATTGCACGTATTTTCTGTATTGTCAGCCATCGAATGAAATAAGATTTATAGTGGTCTCCTCAGAAAACCGCGAATTTCTCCATTGAGCAACAGTCCAACGTCCATACTTTCTTGCAAACGCCAACGGGCTGTTTTTTTGGACATGGAGTAGGATCTATATATAAAATAATTGAAAGTAAACTTGAACAATTCCAATGAAAAGGAAAATTGAAGGAAACGATGCTATAGTATGCTGAAGAAGTCTTACCAGTCTAATGGACGGTTTAAACACGACAACGACCGAAAACATACCGCGCATTCTGTGAAATCGTGCCTAGCGCAACAGTCAGTGACGGTACTAGATTGGCCCGCAAGCAGCCCAGACCCAAACCCGATAGAGCACTTATGATATAAAGCGAAGAAAACAGTTGCAGCTCAACATACTGCCAGTAAATGTCAGCTTTACAGGACATTTTAAGGTGTTTGTAATAATATTTCTTTAGACACCTGTAATAATTTTATTGCATTGATGCCGCGCCGATGTCAAATGGTTATAGCTAATAAAGACAACCATACTAATTATAAAAAATACGTTTAATGATATGTTTTGTATTCTATTTTTATGAATGAAGACTTTTTATGTAATAAATACTTAAATAATTACCAGCTTATTCATATTTACAGTTAAAGTTTTACGTGTCCCTAATTAGTTGTCCATCAATAATTCAACTGTGTGAAAGGGGCAATGATTTTTTTATTTAAAAAAAATTTATTGCCACCTGCTATTTTCTTTCCTGGCCCTAAAACATTTAGAATACTAGTCAAATTAATTGTTATTAATAGGTACAAGCTTCAAAACCTCGTAGAATATTTTTTTTCGCACTGAAGGTACGATCTTATGTTTAAGTGATAGAGTGTCCCTAATTAGTTGACCACGACTGTAATTATACTTCGGGTCTCAACCGAAGACGATTATTATATTACTAGCAGCAGAACATGAGATGGTGCTATCCTGGTCACACGTTTAGATTTATAACACTTAAAAAGATCTTCTGTCTCCCTCCCCCAACACTCCGACAACCGGGCAACCCGCGGCGCCTGACCTCATTACGTGTTTTTGTGCCGTCCGAGTCACACGTGCGTTTTCCTTTCTAAAAATTTAAAAAAGGAAAACGCTAACGGTCGGAATCTTCAGATAGTAATAGTGATAGTTTCCTACTCAAAGGCCAAAAATAGTGAAAGTGTTACTTTTCCTACGGATAATCCAAAAGTATTGTGACACTGGCAACCAACGGCGTACTCCATGGAGCGATACAGAAAAATAAAACATTGTTTAAAATTTGACGGATTAGGCGAGTGCTGGAAAATAATTGAGGGATTGGTAGGTTGGACGTTGAGTTAGGAAGACATGAGAAAAATATAAGTCTTGGAATATAAGGATATTTTATTTTATTTACCACCAACCTATCGCATATGGTGGAGGCGCGATTCTAGCATAGTTTAGGGAAAGTGATAGGGACAGTACGCGGCGAAATAATATTCGCGATCGTTATAACAGCAGAATAGGATAATTTTGCTTATAATATGTTGTAGAGAATTTACCAAGAAGATTAAAGATGTCGGCAAAATTCAATGGAATACGAGGGGATGTGGAAGACTTCTTGCAAGAATTTGAAGTCATAGCTAGCATTAAATCGTGGAAAAAAGGCAGAAATAACCGAAGATAAAATTTTTATAAAGCAGTTCATAAAAAGTGTAAGACCAGAAATAAAACAATTATTTATTTCTAAAGTGTATTCGAGCAAAGGTGAGTTAAAGGCGGCTGTGCAACAAGTAAGTGAAATCGAAACGGAATCTCGATCCGAGAGGTACCAGTTGGCGATGCCATCTGAAAACTACGTTCTTCCATCGAGAAATCATGGGCAAGGTGATGAGTCTAGCCCTAGTACGTCGCTTCGTGCAAGAGAAGACACAGCTCCTGCTGTTGAGACTCATAGATCAACATACACCACACCATCTACTGGGTTTCCTCAGCAAGGAAGATCATTTTCTTCGCGCTATAATTTTCGAAATGTAAATAGACCGGATTATCATCAGGCGAATAATCAACGATCAGATTATCGTCGGTTGAATAATCAACGACCTGTGGAGCTGAGCGGAGCGTCTCGCGCTGGAGGACGGCAGGATGCTGTTGCATCTTCCACAGACAGAAAATTTAAATTGTTGCGTTTATTTAAAGGTCCATACATCCACTATGTATGGAAGAAGGTTGAATAATTTGAATTATTTAGTCAGGAAATATAATAATAATCGGAGTAGATTGCAATTAGTTTATGTGAATAGGATGAAAAAGTTCTTTAGTAGGAGCCAATTGTGAATATGAATTTTATCTTTGTTTGTATATTTGTATATATGTAGTGTTTTGTAAATATTAATATAATAAATGTGTTTCATATGGAGCGCTACTGCTGAGAAGTTGTGGAAAATAGAAGTTTGTTACCGGAGGAGCTGTGCTACCCTCCGAGATACAAGTTCAATAGGGAGTGCAACATCGCAGCACGTCTTTGATGAAGAAGGGCCGTTTTTATAAAGGTGTATCGCTGCTGTATAAGGTGTTCGAATGTTTAAGCATGGTTGTGATAATTTCTCTGACGGCAATCCTTCGTTTCCTATAAGGAGGAGGAGGAGATTTAGTTGGTCTCCAGCTGTTGGATGAAGTTATTACTGGTGGTGTTTGTGATTGCAGAGGAGGATTGACACAGTGACCCTGTCTCTCCCATAGGGAAGAAGGGGATGGTCGAATAGATCATCAACTGTGTTGGTGGGTTAGGCAGAGGATAGTTGGATAGGCTATCAACTCTGATGGTTAATTTAAATTTTTTTAGCTTATGCAAGGGTTGTAAAGGGAGGTGTTGATCAATCGGCCCATACTCATGACGTATCCCGTGTTGCGATGTGCCCTTTGATTTATTGAATTAATGGTTGTGTAAAGCTGAGATTAGGGATATCAGATAGGTTTAGTTAGGTAGCGTATATGCCATCGGTAGGCTTTTTGTTAGGTTTTTGCCTAACGAACCCATCGCAGAGGTGAGACTTCGTGTTGATCATTATTTGAAATTTAAGTTTTTGAATTTTATATTAATCATGGACTTTGGCTGTAGAGTTATGTTTTTTTTGTTTGCGCTTTATTATTGACTTGCCTCTATCATGGGTGGCTTTTTAGTAAAAGGCATGGCATATAAGATATCCTAACACTGTCTTTAAAAAGAAAATTGTTTTCTGATTCAAGGGCTTCAAGTGGAGAAGGTCGTTGGAAGCAGAACCACTGCGGTAGCCAGGGGACGGTCATCAATGAACTTTGATGACTGAAGTTGAACCATAGGCATCTCTCCTGGGCAGTGCCTCGACCCTCAACGGAGCGGCGGGGAGATGTGACACTGGCAACCAACGGCGTACTCCATGGAGCGATACAGAAAAATAAAACATTGTTTAAAATTTGACGGATTAGGCGAGTGCTGGAAAATAATTGAGGGATTGGTAGGTTGGACGTTGAGTTAGGAAGACATGAGAAAAATATAAGTCTTGGAATATAAGGATATTTTATTTTATTTACCACCAACCTATCGCAGTATTAACCAGTGAATATAATTTCAATACAGGAATCAACATGACCAATGGAAATTTTCAGGTACCCTACTTTTATTTATTTTTTGCAATTACATTTTGTAACAATTTACACAATCGAGATAAGGCCTGTGTCCCAGCAGTGGGAACGTATATAGGCTGATGGTGATGATGATAACATTTTGTAACTTTATTATGTGAGTACATACTTACCAACATATTTTAGTTCATGTATATTCACATTTCAAATCAAATTAAATTAAATTAAACTGTTTTGCTAAAATACAGTAAACAAAGGTCTTGTCAAGATTATAATGTACGTGTATTCAATCTGCATGCAGGTGTGCAAATCTACTTACATAAATTGGAAACAAAAACAATATTATTAAGGCGCGGTGGGTAGTGAAATGTGTTTTTTTGAAAGCATAGTACCGGACTTCTAAAAAGATTTCCTTCGTTATATTTTAGTATATGTAACTTCAGTCCTTTAACTAAGTATATGCAGAACAGAAACACGATTGGTAATACTTTTCTCGATAGTTTTTTATTTTGAAAAAGTGCTTTTTGCTATTTTTAAAAGCAAATATTTGCAAAACTATGCCGAAACTAAGCAATTTAAATGCTGTATTCGATACGTCTCCGTTAAACTGATTGCATGGCCGAATATTATAGCGATACGTTTATTATTTAATTTTTAATTGAATTATAACTACAAAATAGGCCCCACGCAATTACTCAGCGCACATCCATTCTCACGTCAGTACGCCTGTGCCCACTGGCAACGTCGGACCTGTGCACGTCGCTCCGGCGCGCTGCACTTTTGACATTTCGTAATTTATATTCCTAATGCTACGGCCACACTATCGCGTTATAGGAAATGAATAGTCCCAGTAATTCGATAATCGGACCACGAGAACTTTAGAGTTCGATCAATCGAACCAACAGGAAATAAAAAACATAGTGGTCCGATCGATCGGACCACGCGGCCTAAGGGTAACTATCGCTATGTATTTAATTTACACTTGTATTTCAAAAAAGACACATTTAATAAAATGTGTGAAAATTTCGGAAAACAAATGAATGTCGGGAAAACAAAATGAATGTCGGGAAAACAAATTAATGTCGGGAAAACAAATGAATGTAGGGAAAACATAGTTTATTGATCTAAAATTAAAAAAAACAGGTGCAAGCGATTTTCAACCTTATTGACATTAAAAATTTTGTTGCTTTTTCGCAAACGCTTGTTGCCTATCTTTGCTGGTTCATTAAAATCCGTTATTTTGGTAAATGTCGATAAGGTCGAAAATCGCTTGCACCTGTTTTTTTGTTAATCTATTGATTTGAAGTTAAAAAAACAAGTGCAAGCGATTTTCAACCTTATTGACATTCAAAGTTTTGTTGCTTTTTCGCAAATGCTTGTTGACTATCTTTGCTGGTTCATTAAAATTCGTTAATTTGGTAAATGTCGATAATGTCGAAAATCGCGTTCACCTGTTTTTTTACTTCAGATTAATAAACATTGTTTTTCCCGGAATTCATTTGTTTTCACGACATTCATTTGTTTTTCGAAATATTCACACATTTTAATATCAATGTATTGCTCTTTTTTGAAATATGTATGTTTTCTGTAAATTAAATACATTATGAAGAGCTACTTCAGATATTTGCATTTAATGGTAATTGGACAGCTACTCTTCAAATCGTCGCGTCGTTGCGTCTTGTCGCGCAAAAAAAACTCCCGCAAAACGAGTCCGCATTCGTACGGTACTATAATAGGCATCAACTGGGGTAGCTACCTATCTAAATAACCAATAGGGGCAGTCGAGACTTTTTAGTTCCGTCTGCCCCTAGTGGGGGCAGACGGAACCTAAATTAGTTTCGCCTGCCCCTACTAGGGTCAGACGGAATTAAAGAGTTTCGACTGCCCCTACTGGTGGCAGATTTGGTAGGGGCAGTCGGGAATAATCCCGAATCAGGAAATAGTGACACTTGTTTATTGTTTCTACTATATCTAAAATCTGAGATTCAATTCTTTTGCGCCGGGACTGGGATTTCTTTCTAAGTTTGGCATGGCCTTTTGAAATGGCGACTGAGGGCTCAGTTCGCAAATTATAAAGCCATGCTGTTGGATTAACCACTCAAACGTCCGCGCGCGTTTCGCTAGGTTGTCAGGACAGTCCGCGAGTCACGTGATACGCGCAAAATAAAATCGATAGGAGACGTATGCTAAATAAATGCTTATTACTCAGTAAATAACTCAAATATCGCAAAATGAAAAATACTAATGAAAGGCTCATTAGTTGACGATTTTTAGGCAATAGTTATGTTTGATTTTAACATTATATTCTATTAATGATCTTACAGTGAACTTTAAGAAATGCTAATTTTGTCCTAGTTTTCAATTTAAATATTTTTTTTATTAGATATTTTTGACGTTTACAATATCAAAATAATTTTGGGTTTTAGGTAATTTAATGGCCTTTCATTTGGAACCAAAATCCCATTATAAATCATCTTAAAAATATTACAAATAAAATAAAAACTAAAGCTACATGATCTGTGAAATCGAAGTTCACGTATGGTAAATTGTCTAATCCAGAATGAAATAAGGAATATTTCAAGAAAGTATGGTAATAACCAGGCTATAATATTAATAAGTTTTCATATTAAAAAAAATAATTACGATATAATATAAGAACTTTTTTAGATGTTCCAATTATTCACTAATAAAAACACAGAGTCACCGACCTATTTTTAATCAAAATTTTTACTTAAAAACTGACTGGAATCGCACATAATGTTATAAAATATGAAAATATGTAAGATTATAAATATTTTGATATACAAAACAATAATATTTTATTACTTACGGCATGATTTCTCGAATAAAATAGCTGGAGTCACTCGCGCACTGATCCACAAAAACAACAAGCAACTTGACAATTTATTTTTTTTGTAGCCATGAGCCGAAGTTATGTTCCACTAGAAACAAGGTGTGGTACATATCATAGAGCGTCAAAAACCAGCAACACTACAGACTATAAACATCCACAGCGATAAGAAAAAGAAAAAAACAATCGGCGGGCGCGAATTCTTAAAAATGTAACTGTAGTTACACGGACTGTCCTGAGGTATATGGTCTCTGTAACTGTGGTAACAGTGGACGTATGAGTGGTTAAGAACCGTGGAGTTAGTCAAGGTCGACTGGCGCGAAATTAGAAATGAGCTGTCTATAGACTATCTATTAATTATTCAAAAAAACATGTGAAGTGGTCAGAAACCAGTGTTGGCCAGCAAACCGGTGTCACTACCCTATATTTTTTTCGTTGTCGAGAAAAAAAAACAAGTTTTCATCGAAAACTTCTAGAAATCTTTTTCATAGAAACTGACATTTGAATGAAAGGTTGTTTTTTTCTCGTTTTCGAAAATAAGATTTCGTACTAGTTGTTCAGAATAAATGGTCTGATTACATAGTATTTGGCTTAATATACCCTTTTATATCCTTGCATCAGAATAATGCTGGGGCCACAGTTTTGCGATAACGCGTTGTCGCGACACGTCTGGCCAAATAGTTCGTGCTAGTCGCGACAACAAACGCCTATAGCGACGCTGTGGGTATTTTGCCGCACATCAAAGGGTTTTATCGCGACAAAGTTCGTGCGGTTAGCTACACTTTGCGCGCTTTAGTTCATTGCAAGACGCCGAGCTGTTGGACTTTGAGATATTAGAATTCATACAAAATTAAATAAAATTCATACGAAATGAATTAATAATAAAATTGGACAACATCACATACATTGATCTGACCCCAAAGTAAGTAGCGTAAGCACTGTGTTATGGGTATCAGAAACAACGAAGGTACCACAAATATATACTTAAATACAAATAAACATCCAGACACAGAACAAAAATAAATGTTCATCACATAGCGATTTGATATGGCCAAGCACTTCGTCGTAGGTCGCCACGAAGATTTCGCGATAGTGTGACCCTAGCATAAGGATAGTGTCAGAATAAGAACGCGCGCGGGACGCGCGGGGCCCCCTCGCTTGTTGCGTCTGCTTCACCCCCTCAAATACCAAAACTTGACGTAAAGGAGCGCCTTAAACATATTACATAGGTAATTTATCGTTAATTATTACATGTCAAAATGTTATTGCTATGAGTAATATATTCAGTAACATTTATAAATGAGGTCTGGGCAAGATCAGCCCGTGATGTAAGCCCCATTAGGCATTAGGTCCGCCTTATGTACTCTTGATTGTGCATTAAAGTTTAAATAAAAATAAAAAATAAAATGTAAATAATAATATATAGCCTACATGGCTAAATTAGTTACCATTCAGCTATAAAAGCGCTACAAGTTACAGCACTAAAAGTGTTGAGGGATTTTGATACCACAAAATTTATGAGGACCTACTTTATTCTTATAATGGTAGGGTACTCTTGGACTCAAGTAATGAAGTTCCATTTAAAACTATTACTTAATCCACGCAAAGCGTGATTACAATATTGCACCACTCAAGTCGTGAGAGGTTCTTAGACTCCATGCAAGTCGTGTAGAGGATATTTCTCCACTGTAAAAGTGTCGAGGCTAACCCCACGCTAGTCGTGAAGTGGTTTTTTAGCTCCACGCAAGTCGTGTAGAGGATATTTCTCCACTGTAAAAGTGTCGAGGTTAACCCCACGCTAGTCGTGAAGTGGTTTTTTAACTCCACGCAAGTCGTGTAGAGGATATTTCTCCACTGTAAAAGTGTCGAGGCTAACCCCACGCTAGTCGTGAAGTGGTTTTTGAACTCCACGCAAGTCGTGTAGAGGATATTTCTCCACTGTAAAAGTGTCGAGGCTAACCCCACGCTAGTCGTGAAGTGGTTTTTTAACTCCACGCAAGTCGTGTAGAGGATATTTCTCCACTGTAAAAGTGTTGAGGCTAACCCCACGCTAGTCGTGAAGTGGTTTTTTAACTCCACGCAAGTCGTGTAGAGGATATTTCTCCACTGTAAAAGTGTCGAGGTTAACCCCACGCTAGTCGTGAAGTGGTTTTTCAACTCCACGCAAGTCGTGTAGAGGATATTTCTCCACTGTTAAAGTGTCGAGGTTAACCCCACGCCAGTCGTGAAGTAGTTTTTTAACTCCACGCAAGTCGTGTAGAGGATATATTTTCTCCACTGTAAAAGTGTTGAGATTAACTCCACGCTAGTCGTGTAGAGGACATTGCTCCACTCTAGAAGTGTCGAGCTAGAATGGAGACCCAGAGTGGACACCACAGGCAGACCACCGCCTGTGGTGGACGACTACACGCAGGCTGGGACTGGATGAATCGGGCACTGCCGGGATCGTCGCAAATGGAAAAGAAGTGAAGAGGCCTGCCTCTATCCAGGTATGGATCATTAAGGAATCATGAGGAGGGCGAGAAGTTTTTTCTACCTTCAAGCACAGCGTGTTGATCCAAAACATTGTTTACTTCACGTAAATCTAGTACATAAATCATATAAATATAATTGAAGGATAAGTAAAGTATATAATTATGATTATATCTGCCACTACTCCTTGACAAAACAGAACCGGTCGCAGGCACGTTTAACCGCACCGGCCTAGCTTGTACGATTTTATCGGATATCCAAGAAAAACTTATTTTATTTGGATCCGGAATTATTACAATTACTCAGAAAGATCCAGGGTATAAAAATAATAATAATAACGCACGCTTCAAAGGATCGGGTCCCCATGGGCCTAGATTGCTTTCATTGCTCGGCTAAATGCCCGGAACTGAAATCATTACTAGTTAGTGTAAAAACTGAGACATAACATACTCGTATGTCTAGTAATAACAACAGAAGTTTCTGTACAAAGATAATCATTTTCAGACAGACATAATAATCGCAAAATTATAATAATTATGATTGATATTCAATTATAAGAAAATAAAGATATTAATAAGATATTAATAATAAGTGAATAGTCCGCGTTGTGACTGTGTTTAGTTATTAGACTACCGACTTTTTGTTAATAATTCTAGTGGAGCCTATGTCGCTCATACAATTTATGTTAAACTGTATTTTTAAGTTTCTCAATAAGTGAATTATTGTATTCTTATGAGAAAAATAAAGTATCTTTAACAACTAATATTATTATTAAGATATATGTAGATACGGTTAAAACAACAAACAGATCATGTGTTCGCACATCTTCAGATCTGTTATTTCCGAGATTCGTCGAAATCTATCGTTTTCGAAATTGATGTCGGAAAGAAAAGTTCTGATTATCATCAGAACGATAAGATACGATAGAGCCCCGTTTGGAACGCAAACTCGAGGCGCTTTAAACTTCAGGGGGGTGCCGCAGCGCGGAGCATCAGCGGTTAAGCCACCAAGGGTGCGGCTAGTGACGCCGAGAGGCCACCACTCCACCTGCGCGACATCACAATTAACTGTCATAATTATGTGATGTCTGATGACTGTGCTGTCTTATGATTAGATGCATACATATAAAGAAGAATCTGTAGAAGTATCTTAAGTTCAAGACAATTACTGTTACGCGGAAACTTATGTCACAATAAAGGACAAATTTAATTATGTACAATAATATTAAATTTATTAGTGGCACATTTCGCAATTCTTTACAAAATGGAAGCTTATGGCACAGTCCATACGCTGATTATTAATTTTATGGTAAATTTTCATAATTTACTAAAAATTTAATATGTTACTCGCATCTCTAACGCTCTGATACGAATTACTTATTTATTATAAATCGTCTATTCTAAATTACAAAAACCTTCTTTGTAATTAAGTGTATAGTTTGGAACATCTACTGAACTCAGGACTACTGGCAGTTAATTTATATTTATAAAAATTTTATTGATCAAAAAATCAGGGTACAAATTCTGACTTGACAGTAGAAGCATTCTCTACTAGTTAACGTTTGGGGAAAACAAAAATCGAAATGATTTAATGCGGCAAACATTTGTGTCTTGCAATCATCACTATAATGAATTTAACAAATGATCCTTTTTCTAAGACAGGTGAACCACATTTAAGGTTATGTCTAACTACAATATAATAATAATTATTATTATTATATTTTTAGAAATATAATAAGACATTTAACATTTAAATAAATATTTCTTTTCTATTCTATTCATGGATTTATTTTTCTATATTATTTACTACTAAAACCGAATAATCGATAACATAAGCTTGTGAAGAAAAATTAAAATAAGAAATAATACTGTCGCTATGTACTTGAACTAGAACTAAACAGTGTTGTGAAAATAGATAATACCGCAAAAACGTTCCGTTTAAAAATAACTACAGGTTTACAAATTCTGTTTATTTGTAATTAACACAAGAAATACGTTAAATATACACTTAGGTATTTTGCTGAATGTATTGGCTTTTTGTCCTCTGCATTTTGCATTTCCAGTCGTTTATTCGTTATTTACATATAACGTTAAAATTCTGTCTAACATTTTTCAAAAATGAAAATGATGAAATTGGCAAGTAAACATCAAAAAAAAAAAAAAAAAAATTGCCTATTCCTTGGACAATGACCTCATAGCAGACAGATAGCCCAAAACTAGGCATGGCTTGTGCTATGGATGCCAAACTTGCCAAATATCGGATGAAAGTTCCTTACATAATTTGTTATTTTTGTATTATTATTATTAAAATGTATACTTTTATTATACATAATAAAACACTCAGGCCGATAAAGGCAGATATGTTCATGCACACGACACGAGTGGTCGTACCGTGCGGATTTTGATCCCGCGATCTCTGATGTAGTGGTCGACTCC